>JAZKJV010008143.1:0-695204 GCA_037367405.1 Ottelia alismoides
TCGTAGGCTCAAAGGAAAATGAATCAGCTATTTTTATTAATGTTTTATTAGTAGGTCCAATTAACAAGCTATAGGAACAAGCAATCTATTAAGTGTGTGGATCCTACTCAGTACGGCACTGTCAAGCAGAAAGTCCTACGGCTAGGGGCTCGAAAAAAACCGCGTAAAACCGTAAAAGGCAGTGAAAAATCAAAAACCGCGAAAAAGCTACGAAAAACCTAAGGGTCCCCCGAGCACACCGGTGCTCAGCGAAACAGACCCGCTAAAAAGTCTCAAGTCCCAGTACAGCTGAGTGTCCCTATATTATTACAACAGTTCAAATGACAAAAATAAAATCTAATCTACTCCTCGCTCACTCAGTTCTCTCTCTCACGCTCTCCTGCGGCTCCGTGCAGAAGGGAACCGCCTCCGAATCCCGCGGTTGCGCCAGCTTCTCGAAAGTCGCCGCCTCGGTCCTCGGGCCCTCGCAAGAAAGAAACAGAGTGTCAAACCAAGTAAAATAATCAAATAAAAGCAGAAAAACTAAACAGGGATATATGTGCAAAAATGACAAATAAAATAAACAAGCAAAATCAAACAGAAAATAAAAAGAAAAGAAAATAAAAGGAAATGAAATAAAACAAAAATAAGGGAAAAATAAAAAGCCGCGAAAAGCCGCGGACTCAGAAAGAGCCGCGGAAAGCCGCGAAAAAGAAAATAAAAAGAAAATGAAAAATTAAGAAAATGACTACTAAGCCATGCTCCCCGACAACGGCGCTATTCTGATGAACCGAAAATTCCTAATGATCCAGATCAGGTAAAAAATATCACTCAGGTCGTTGCAACCCGGATCGATAAGAATCTCAGCTCAATCAAGAAAATATGGTTCAGACCATCAAAATCAGATAAAAATCAAATAAACACTATAGCGGTCCTGGCTATTGGATTAGCCTGGTATAGCGACCGGGGTCGGACTCAGGGAGCACGTGATGGCCTCGCGGCCTACGAAGTAGTCTAAAAAAAGAATAAAATAAAACAAAGGTCTTTTTGGTGGATTTTTAATTTTTATAATTTTTTTGGATTTTTTAATTAATAAAGAAAATAGAAAAGCAATCAAACAACCAACTACAAGCAATTATTAACCTACTCAAAAATCACTCAAAAATTCAAATAAAAATATTTTTATGTTTTTTATATTTTTAATTGTTTTTGGTTAATTTATGGTAATTTTCTGATTTTTATTGAATTTTCTAAAAATCAAACAATACAGAATTATGAAGGTGTTGTCCAGTCAGACTTGGAGGGACAATATAAAATAGATAAAGGCCCTATCAAGGTCTGAAGTAATTTTCCTAGAAACTAGAGGATATAAGGAAAATTTAGGCACTGAAATTATTATTTTTAGATTTTTCAATTAGTTATTAGAATTTTATAGGGTTTTGTAATTTTTAAGGGTTTTATATATCCAAAAATGACCAAAATTGGTCAGAAAATCAACAAGGTAAACAACTACTGTCTAATTTTTTTGTAATTTTTAGAGGTGTTTTAATATTTTTTTGTGATTTTTCAAGTTAGACAGTAAAGAAAAAGCTTGTTTTTGAATTTTTAAAAATAGTAAATAAAATAAAAAATGTCTCCAAAATTGGAGAAAAATTTACACTATGGCAGGAGCCATATGTCCAATTTTCATCACATTTGGAGTTGGTTTGATATTTTATTAAAAATCAAAACTAGGGTAAAGTGCACAGGGACCTGTACGCAAATAGTGAAAGTTCCAGGGGGTTCGGTGCAATTTTCCAAGGTTGCACGTGCAAGGCGCGTGACCTGGGCACTCGGGGACCTAATTGCAAAGAAACTAAGGTCCCTGGACTATTTAATAACAGGTATTAGAAGTCTAGGGGCCTCAGTGTAAATAACCCACTAAATCAAGCACATGCGCATAAAAACCATTCACAGGGGTATCGTTGCAATTAATAAAAATTCTAATTCATTCAATAACACCCTAGAACTTAAGGTCCATACATGCAATTAACCCAACAAAACACGTGCCGACGCACGTGATCCAATACAGGCAGGGGCATAAAAGCAAATAAACTAAGTACGAGGTCCTAAATGCAAATGTACCAAAATAAAAACAACTAACAACTATATTTACAGGACTAACTACGAAATAAAACAAACAGGGGGGCCTAAGAGCAATTACCCCTTTATTAAATGTCGAGGGCCGGATGTGTGCCACGTGCTGGATCTGACGGTGGAGAGGGCGTGTCTCACAGCAAAGGAAACCCTCGGCGCGATCGAGCGGCTGGAAAGCTCCCATGTGGACGATCGAACGACTGTGCTGTGACGTGGGTCTGCGAAGGGGCCTGGCTCGGATCGGACGGAGGAGGTGTAGCCACGTAGGTAATCGGACGGCTGCAAAACGTCTGGGCTAAACCTCGTTGGATCGGACGGTCTGGATCGACCCTCCTCACGATCGTGCGGTGCTGGCGCTCCTAGAATGGATGGCTCGGATTGAATCTGGAGCTGGAGGATGATCCAACGGTATCTGGAGGTCGAGGAAGAACTGATGGCCGGCGACCTTCGCCGGCTCGCTGCGTGCGCTCCCGGCCTCCTCGCGGGCTGCTGAATATCGGAGGAGCTTCGCCTTGGCCTCCCGCGTCTGTAGGACGCCTTCGATGGAACAACAGAGCTCCGGAGAACTCGGTCGACTCCGGCGGAGGAGAAGCTCCTGGACTCGAGTTGGAGGACCTCAGATAGTCCTCGTCGTACCTGCAAAATGGCACCAGAAGACTCCTGGGTCGAGGGCAAAGTGCCTCGACCCCGTTAGCAGTGGTGGAGGTGATCGGTGCGGCGAGATGGTCGAGCTCCAGCGATGCGACGACGGAGGAGCTCGAAACCCCAACTCCTGTGCAAGCTGGGTTGAGTGAATGGGCGGAGAAGATGCGCGAGGGAAAGGCGGTCGTGATGGGTGATTCCGATGGTCGGGGATGAAGACTAGGGTGGTCAGAATCAAAGGTCGTCGGCGACGACCTGATTTGGGCGAAACTTGAAATTACAGACAAGGGAAGAGAACTACGGCTACCTGGGTGGATGGGTCGACTGGGCGTGAGCTCTGGGAGCTCTGGGTCGTCGCCTCGTGGGTCGTCGAGGCCCGAGGCTCGAGCTCTACCTTCAGGCGGAGCACGGCGGCGCGATGACGCCGGATCTAAGGTCCGGGCACCCTCTCCTCTCTACGACACGGCCAACGGCGAGCTGTCACCTCGAGGATGGAAATGGAGGTCCTAGGATGGCAAGGTGGGGAGCCAAAGATGCATGAAATAGAGGCGGAGCTCGGCTTAAGTATGGGTGCAGGTCCGAGAAGAAAGGCTCGGGCAGGGTTCCGCGAAGCGCGGATCCCCACGCGGATATATCGGCGAGGATCTCGGATGCAATGTGGATGATCGGAGCTCGGGGGTTGCGGGTATGGTGGTCGGGTCGTGACGTGAAAAATCGGGGAAGTCGGGTCAGGCGTCACGACCCGTGGGAAGTGGTCCACAGGGGGGAGTTGACCGGGGGGTCAACGTCCCCCGTGGACCAATGAGGGAAGGCCACGTGGAAATAATTTGAATATTCATTTAAAAATAGCAAATGGCCGAACTAAAGAAAACTTAAAACATAAAAAATATTTGTTTTAATTTTTTCTATTTTTTGGTGATTTTTAATTAATTTTTCAAAATAAAAATAAGGTATTTACACTATAGTGCTATACATAGGTATATATACAATATTGAATTTTTATTTTTGATTTTTAATTAATTCTTTTTGTACATTTTTATCCCCATTTTATATTTTATTTATTTATAGCATAAAATTAGGAATAAAAGGGTATTTTTATTTTATTTTTATTATTTATATACAAAGGTGAAATAAATAGATATATACATCTATATACATGGTATATTTACAAGGTTCTTTTTGGTTTTTAATTTTATTCTTTTTATTTTGTTTTTGTTTTAATGGTTTTTATTTTATTTATTTACACCATAAAAGATAGAATATATACAAATTTTATGGAAATTAATTTATTTATTTATAAGGTGAAATAAATATAGATAAGTGGACTATGTACATGATGAATATGCACAAGTGAAGGGGTTTTTATTTTCTTTTTAATTTTCAATTTTTATTTGATTTTGTATTTATAAATATATACAAATATATACAAGCACATTTTATTCTATTTTTGGAGGAAAATATTTTTGTAATATTTACAGGTATATGTACACACATGAGCCCCTATCTCTCTCTACTTTGGCTTTTATGGGGTCAGGCCCATGCCGAGCCCTCCCTTGGGATTAGGTTGCTCAATATTTATTCTAAATATTTCCCTCTTTTTCTTTTTAATCTTTATTCTTTTATTTTTGCACAAAAACATGCTAATTATTACTTTTTACACCATGCATGCTTTTGGTAATTATTTGTATTTATAAGTATCTACATGTATTTGCAAAGGTTTTTGTAGCTAAAATATAAGAATAAAGAGTGATGAATGAGTATTCATCACCGTGCCATTTCTTTTCACCTCTCATTGAAATAAGGATCGCTCGAGTGCCTTGTTAAACACACACTTGTATTTTTGCTGTTAATTAGTATGTCCATCAAGAATTTTGAGTCGTCTGCACTTGTTTTTCTGGGATACACTAGGGGTGTCTCTTTTAAAGTATCTAATATACTTTTTAACCTAGACTTGTAGCGTTTATGATGTTGAGTCCTTTTATCATGCTCGCATGACTCATATGTCCTAATAACTTCGGTCCAAATGGAGACTTTGAAAAGGTGGGGAGCGTTTGCCAGTAATATACGCTCTTTGGTATATATTTTCTCAGAATTTTCGAGTTTTTCCTTTTTATTTTATATTTGTTATGTATACACTTCTCTAGCTCCACTTCTTTGACCAAGTTGGCGCATACTAATCAACAATTTTAATAGTTTTACACATACTAGCACCTAGGTTTTCATCAATATATTATACAAACCTTGTTCCCATACTAGCTACTGTGCTGACACTCAAGTTTCATGAAGTAATTCTCAATCATATTCCATCCTCAAGCATCATAAAATCAAGTCCAAATCCAAATCCCTCATCCTAGTGCTCGGGCGAAACATTGAGTCAACAACAAAGCTTTTGTAATCATGCATGTGTATTACTGGTCATATTCTTTTAAGACTAGAGATTCTACATGCGATGTAGCATATATATCTTTCAAACTATAGGGTTTCGGTTATTAAGTCTTAAAATCCTTATAAACAAGAATGGTGAAACTTTGAGTTAAGTGCCACTCTAAACCAAGTATCCTAACTGTACAAGTCTTGTGTGATGTGAATGTGTCAAGGTAAAACCATTTACTAGCTATCATATTATTATTATTATTTATTATTTATTTTTTTCAAAACATTTTCAAACAATTTATTTACTTATATACAATTTTTTAAAGCCATTTGAACCCTTTTACAAATAGCTTGTAAAACATTTTTATAAAACATGTCACATATTTACTAATATTTTTTATAACATTTTACAAAACAAATTGCAATTAAATTTTAAATTCTCATACCCATAACACATTCTGTAGTTTCAAAATATTCAAAGTACGAGCTATGAATATCGTACATATGTAATATACGCACACCCCCATGATTATCTTGTGCTATGTCCTCATGGCACAAAGTGAAATGAAGAGCATAACTTGTGCTAAGTATAATGAAGAAAGCTGTACGGTAATAGAAACTAATGTTCACCGATACTTAGGCTTCAAATAGTCTAAGTTTAGAGATAGAATGTAGAAGATAATGGTACAAATGGAATAGAAGAAACAAAAGGTATATACAGAACAAGGGCCAGTCCCTCCTATACTTAGGCTTTATATGGTCTAAGTAAAAAGGAAAATCATGACAAAGAGAAGGTCGATAGATACAAGAGAGATAGAAAAATGAGTGAACGGGGAGTTAGAGCAAGATGAAATTGGAATGGTAAATCTCTAGTACCACTGAATTTACTATGATATGAATCAATTCTTCTATTGTACTTCATGTAGAGTGGTTTGAAATGACATCAGAGTCATCACTCTGCATGAAAGAAATCTTTTCAATATCGACTAACTGTTCTTCGATTCAACAAAGTGCTTGAGCAAATGTCCATTCACTAAGAAAGAACATGCACCATTTGTGAGGTCAAATATCTCTACATTGCTATTATTGTGCACTTCTCTGACTACATATGGATTCGTCCATTTAAACTTCAATTTACCATGGAAGATATTCAACTTAGAATTGGACAAGCATAGCTTCTGTCCCGGGACAAAGTTCTTACACCGAATGTCCTAATCATGCTATTTCTTGACCTTATCCTTATAGACCACGATGTTGTCATATGCTCTGTTTCAGATCTCAGTAAGCTCATTCAAATCTAAGTCTCTACTCCTCTTTCCTAGGTGACTATTATTGCCCATTCAGATTCATGCACTACCTCAACGGGTAAATGGCATGACTTGCCATAGATCATTCGAAATGGGGAAGTATCAAGTGGAGTCATGTAGGTTGTCTTGTAGGCCCATAAAATTTGATCCAATAGTTGGAACCAATTCTTCATGTCAAGACGAACTAGCTTCTGAAGTATGCTCTTAACTTCCCTATTAGATACCCCCATTCGACTGTGGGTGGTAAGGACTAGTAACTTAACTTGACGATCAATCCCGCGGTCCTTAGTCAAGTTCTTCATATCATGATTCACAAAGTGGCTACCCCCATAAAAAATAATAACCTTAGGAACACCAAACCTATAAATAATATACTCCTTCGCAAACTTACAAACAGTCTTGTTGTCTACGGTTCGTGTTGGGATAGCCTCCACAAATCTAGATAGATAATCAACCACTAACAAGATGTGCTCATATCCATTAATGTCAGGGAAGTGATCCATGAAGTCAATGACTCATGTATCAAAATTATCATTAAAAATCATCGGTTTCATGGGCATAACATAGCTCGAGCCAATTGTCTCTCCCCTTCTCTGACAAATTGGGCATGACCTGACAAAATCATAAACATCATGAAACAAGGTCGGTCAACAAAATCCACATTGGAGCACTCTATGAGTTGCTCTCTTTCACGGGTGATGTCCTACTGTCTCTAGAGTATGCTAGTGATTGATGACACTATGATATTCTTCCTGAGGAATACACCTTATCCAGACACACTCTGGTCCGTCAAAGAAAAGTAACGGATCCTCCCAATGGTACTTCCTTGAATCCAACTTCACTTGGTCAATGTTGTTTCTATTCCAACCTTAGGAGACCTTCTTAGAGACAAGAAAGTTCACCATATTGTCATACCATGGAAGTGAGTCAGTAATACAAATTGATTCATCCGGAAAAGATTCATGAATAGGCTTAGAATAAGGGGAATCCTACAACTCAAGTCGTGATAAATGATCAACCACAACATTTTTAACTCCAGGTTTATCTTAATCTCCAAATCAAGCTCCTATAGTAATAAAATCCACCTAAGAAGACACGTCTTCACATTATTTTTTTCCATTGAATATCGAGTGGTTGCGTGATTAGTACAAATAGTCTCCTTAGATCCCAAAAGATACGATCTAAATTTCTCGAAGGCTCAAACTACGATGAGCATAAGCAGTTGATCATACCATTTCTGATCAGGTTGATGTTGAACAATCTAAAGTTGAGCAAGCAAAGGATATACTCCATAACGTTGGTATTGATCAACCTTGTAGAAAGATACATCTTCCTCAATGATACACCTTTGAGGATATGGTTTCATTTACATTAGATATCGTTAGGAAGATAGAATCTCCATATCCATCCACAAATAAGAAGTTTAGTGGATTGCTATTATTGATGAGAAGATGGAGACTCTTCACAAGAATCAAACAGTGGAGCTTACCAAGTTGTCAAAGGGGAGAAAAGTTGTTGACTGTAAATGGATCTAAAAAATGGGAATATTCAGTGATGAAGGCATCAAATACAAGGTAAGCCTAGTTGTAAAATGCTACAATCAAAAGGAGGTACAATGAGATATTATCTTCCATTGTGAGGAACATATCTATTACGGTGCTATTAGCTCTTGTAGCTGATGAAAGGGAATTTGCCAAGGTCGTGTCTTTCCACAAGGCGGATCGACAGTCGCTGAGTTGACCTCAGACAAAATCCCTAATCAGTCAACAATTAACCCACAATAAAATATATGCAATGAATATCCAAAAATGTGGAGTTAAAATTTATTATAACTCTACATGCAAAAGTGTATAGGTGTAAGTACAGGTAGAGGTCGAACACTGGGAGGCGAAGGGAATGTATGCGATGTATCATTTATTCAATCCATTGTTCATGTCCCTTTATTGTTTTTGTGGGTTTTGGATTTTATAATTTTTTTTCTTATTATTATTTTATTATTTTATAATTTTTATTTTGTTTTTATATTTTATATATTTTTTTAATGTTTTTAATTATATAATATATATATATATATTTATGTATATAAAGAGGTATATATAAGAGGAGAGAGCGAAGTAGTACAATATATGGACATATATATATATTTAGATATAAATGCTGAAAATATATAGATATAATATATTTTTTTTGGGATTGTTATTTTTTCTCATTTTTTTGTTATTTCCTGGAATATTTCTAATTTTATGTATTTTTTATTTCAAAAATGTCCACAATATAGGACTAATTAAATACCCAAATATAATTTGGGTTTTAAAATTATAAAATAAACTCCAAAATTACCCAAATTAATTTTAATACATTAATAATAATATATAGATAATTATAAAAGAGAAAAACATATTTTTGGGGGTTTTTTTAAGGTTTTTTCTATTTTTTTGTTAGATTTTGGAGCTTTCTGATTTTTTTATTTTTCTTTTTCATATTTTTAGGGTTTTTCAATTTCTGGACTCAATATAGATATAAATATACCATATATATTTTTTTTGGGATTTTTCAAAATCATTTTATATTTTTTAGTATTTTATAATTTAGACAGTACAAAATAGGCTTCTTTTTCATTTTTAATAATTAGGAAAAATGCAAATAAATGTGAAATAAAATATGGGCGTGCAAGAACATCACATGAAACATCTACCCTAATTTTTCTGGATTTTTAGAAGCACCATAGGTATTTTTAATAAATACATAAAAGACACAAAAATAAAACAGCCTAGCCGGGGAATTTTTTGCAAATAAAATAAGTACCAGGGGCATCGGTGCAAAAATACCTACAGAAATAAATATTTATTTAAACTTTTGTGGCTATTTCACCATTAACAAAAACCACCAGGGTTAAAGTGCAAATTTCACGCGCCTCACGTGGGATTGCACGTGAGGCGCGGAAGGACCTATTTGTAATTCTGTAAACCTCAGGGTCCTTTCAGCAAAAATCACATTTTATTTACAACGTTAAAAATTATTTACAGAATTAAAAATTAAATACAAAAAGAACGGGGGTTGGTTTTGCAATTTACCCCCACAGGCGCTTCATCCGACGGCTCATCTTCATCCACTAATCCACGTGGCGCCTCCACGTGGGCCGATGACGGTTCGCGATCCACGGCTAGGATTAGATCTCCAAAGGGATCTGACGGTCTGAGCACTGGGGGATCGGACGGTTGTGATTCAACCTGGGCCTTCGTCTTCATCCAACGGCGGGGAGCTCACGTGCAAGAATAGGGAAGCAAACTCGCCGGGGCGAGCTTCTTCCGGCCAGATCTCGCTCCTCCGTCGGTCTTCGCCGCACCTGAAGGTCCCAAAAGCTTCCTGGAGGGTTGCTCTATCTTCTGGAGGGTTTGGATTGGTCGGAGGCACGCTAGAGCGCCGCCACGAGCTCGGAGAAGGAACGGAGCTCCAGGTACCTCCGCCGGCCTTGGAATCGTCTCCTGGTGCTCTTCAACGCACCTAACCTGCACAGGAAGACCACATGGCTCGAGGGCTTCACCCTCGACCTAGAATTGAAGTTGTTAGCACGAAAATGGGGTGAGGTGGCGAAGCTTCCGACGAGCGGCGGAGCTGAAGCTTCGATTCGCGGATCCTGGTGGGAATCCGGTTGGACAGAGTGGCTGGGACGTGGAGAATGCGTAGGGAATCGAAATGAAGGCGAAAGGGAGTCGGAAAACGGGCGGAAACACGGTGGCGAAGTCGCCGGAGCTGAGCTCCGGCGAACTTCGATTTACCTAATCTACGCTACTCTAATAATCTAAATGCTAAACAAAGACGGAAATAAAATGCATGAACGAAAAGCTACCTAAAAATCATAAATGCGTAGTCTCGACTTGGCCGGGGGGCCAAGGAGCAGGACGGCTGCCGGAGCGCCGCCGTGGGTGCAACCACCACCGTCTCCAGCCGATTCAAGGTGCCGGCGGCATCCTCCTGTCACGAGGAGCACACTTGGGACTGAATGCAAGGAAGAAAATGGGGCGAGGCTGACGAAACTTGGAGAAATGGCGACGGTTCCTTATTTATAAACAGGGTAGCACCCTTATTTGACCGGGCCAATGCGGCTGATCGACGATATGTACAAGAGTTCGAGGATCACGGCGAGAATCTCGGATGATCAGACAATATTTTTCGTGAAGGATTCGAGGGCGATGGATGAAAGGGACACCCATGAAAAAGGGAGGAAAATAGGGGACAAGATGGCTCTGACGGGAATCAGAAGTGCAGGGGGAGTTGACCGAAGGTCAGCAGTCCCTGGCTTCTGATTGGTTCACGTCAGAACTATCTTGACCTAATTATTTAACATAATAAATGAATTAATTAGATTTTACTTCTAAAATAAAAAATGTTTATAAATTAATGTAGTATTTATTTATGATTTTTATTTATTTTTTTGAAGTATTTTATTACGGTTTTATTAAAATAATGTATTTATAAGTATATTTATATATATTTATTTTTATTTTGTTTATTTTATTTTATTATTTTATTTTCTTATTTTATAAATTGATAACTTATTTTTAAGAGTATAAATATATTTTTATTTAATTTTAGGAGTTTATTTACATTTTTAAATAAATATGTATAGGTATATGTAGTTATACTTATAGGTATTTTACCTATACATTATATATACTTTATTTATTTAATATTTTTTATTTGTTTTTATTTTGGGTTTGTATTTTTAATAAGTTAGATGTAATATTTAAATTATAATAAAAATATAGATGAATAAAGAATAAAAGAATAAAATCCCTTTTTATTCATATACATATAGGTAGCATAGGTATTTTGTCTATGTATTTCATAGACTTATTTTATTTTACAAATTCTTTTTAGTTTTCTTTTAATTCCAATATGTACATGTATTCTATACATTATTTACAAAATTCTAAAAATATAAGTTTATAGAAATAATAAATATTGAATAAAATGAATATTTTAATTAGTACTATATACAAGGGGAGCCAAAAACCTAACTTCTACAGATGAACTCCAAAAATTATGAAACCAATTTTATTAAATAGTTCATAGAAGGCTATATACAATTAAAGGTGAGTTTGGGTGATTTGGAGTTTTTATTTGCAAGATATGGGTCTGTGAATTTGAGATTTTGGTTTTTTTATTCTGAGTATAAAATGTACACTGAGTATTATTTTTACACAAAATCAATTTTGTAATTTTATTCACATTATTATCTACAACTTTCATGTAAAAAGTTTCTTTATTTGATGAATAAATAATTAAATATAAAATATATGTCAAAAATGCATAAATAAATGAATTAATAAATGAGGTATTTATTGTATAACTGGCCCTTATCTCCCCCTACTTTATTCCTTATCGACCAATTCCATGCTGGCCTTGGTCTCGGGGTTCGGGTCATAAAATATCTGCAATATTTTATTCCCTTTTCTTTTCTTCTCTTTATTCTATAATTTTGGCATTAAAAACCTTATTCTATGTACATTTTAATACCATAATTAATGAATGTTATCATGAACAAATTGAGGCTATTTACATGCATTTGCTGGGGTTTTTAAGGCCAAAATGATAGAATAAAGGTGATGAAATGGAGATTCATCACCCCCCTATACTTGCCTTTGCTAGTCCCTAGCAACCACTTATGCAATAAGTGCAAAAAGAATAAAGAATAAGAAGAAAAGAAAAAGAAAAAAAATAAAGGATTTAAAGAATAAATTGAATTGATCATGATTATTAAACTCATCTGTACAAAATCAAAGTTTGGAGCTCAGGTTAGACCTTGGTGTGAGAATGTGTGTGGAACCTAGTCAGGCACCAAATTTAAAACACAACAACCTTTGAGAGTCACAGAACTCGGTTCAAATTCCCTCAATAGCCAGGTCAGAACTAGCCTACGTCATACGCAAACCCTTATGACTATGAAGCTGACTTGTAACAATGTAAGTGATAGTGGCTCTCCCCAACTTAAATGACAAAGAGACTGACTTCTCCAGAATGACAACCCAATGATTCCCTAATCCAACAACTCTTTCCTCGAGGAGTGGGGTATTCCCTTCTAAGTTCAAGTGGCATCCAACTCAAGAGGAGGAGGTAGAGAAAAGAATGGATGGTAGCCAGTGTAGCTACCTATCCTGGGATGCAAGACCAGTGTAGTCAAGTCATCCAGCTGCAGGCTCACATGGTATAACTTTGATGCTCAAGCTTGCTTATTTTCTATACAACATATACATACTCCGGCAGGCACTTTATTTTATTTTCAAGCCTGTCCACTTTTTTGGAGATTTTTTTTCAACATACTATTTACAGCAGCATTTTACATAAGGAGTTTTTCCTCTTGAGCCAGAAGACTATCCCTCTTTTGAAGCATTATCGCAACCCACACTCTCCTGTCATTAGACCTCATGGCTACTGGACCAGGTTGGGGTGCACTTCCCTCCCTAGACGAGGACGAATGTTTCCACCCGTGTGCGTCTCATACTGGCAAATCCAACCCCCTCACCACTCCAACTGTGTTGAGCCAAGTGAAAGGTGCAAGTGTCCAAGTTAGGTCACGACCGACAAGAGTCATACGTGTGTTTCGAAAAGTTCTAGTTAGTCCACTGAGGTGACTTGAACCTAGCCCTGATTTCTCAAAGGATTAAGTCTGAATAGACCTGAAGTGCCCTAAACCTAGTTCCCATAAGGTTCCAGTGCAATTAGGTGCGGTAAGGTCCAACCAAGCTCCAATCTTCGACTTTATTGGACTAGTTCAATCATCAAGATCAATCAAAGAATATAAGAATGCTATGCAAATGCTATTTACAAATATACAAAGAATAATGCAATTTTTCAAAGAATTTGAAAACAAAGGGAAGAATTTTCACACAAAGAAATTTTGCAAATAAAATAATTTTGGCACTCAACGTATAAAATATGTACAACTATTTACACGGGCGTGCCGCTTTATTTTACAAGAATTAAGAATTTACAATTTAGTTTTTATTTATAGGTATATATGTACACTTATTAAAGAATTTTGTTTATTAATAATTTTATTATTATTTATTATTTATTATTTATTATTTATTATTATTTTTTATTTATTAGATGTATCTATTCCTCAAACTTATTTGACACAAATTTTTCGCACAATTTTTGAAAACTATAGTCCAAAATAATTTTTACAAATATTTTTACAAACATGTACACACATTTGAAAATCATTTTGCAAAGGTTTTTCAAAACAGTATATATAGATTTTCAAAATATTTTTGCAAACATTTTTCAAACCATTTGCAAATCATTTTTCAAACATTTTATTTCACATAAAGAAAATAAATTTTTATAAACCACACATTTTTACAAAGGTTGAAAACATGTAACAAAACGTTTTCAAAATAGTTTTCAATAAATGTTCACAAAGATTTTCAAACTATTTTTCAAACATTTTGCAAAAAATATTTTCACCTGATTTATTAATCAGTAAATACAAAAAGAATTTGAGGAATAATCACATCTTTTTATTAAGGGTTTTTAACGAATTTAAAGAATTATTAGCCATATTATTAAGAGAATATGAAAGTACGAGTTATGGCTAAAGTATATACATCGTATATATGACCCCCCTATACTTAGCTTGAGCTATGTCCTCATAGATCGAAAAAGAGAGAAAAAAATGAAGACATGACTCGTACTGAGTATAGACAAGTCTCAAAAATATGCACGTAAGAGATGAACGAATGTGAAATTGACCGTCCCCCCTATACCTAGGATCAAGTAATCCTAAGTATAGCAGACTGTACACAAAGCCGGGAGGGTCAAGGGTGGGAAGAAACAGATCATTGAATGAACAAATCAAGGGTGCACCCCCCTATACTTAGGACAAAGTGCGTCCTAAGTACAGAAATCTGACACAAAGGGGCGACACCTTTTATTTAGATACAGGAGATAGGAAAGGACAAGAAGAAAAGAAGAAAAGAGAGAAATATACAGATTGATGAAATGATTGTGTAGAATATATGCATCACTCCCCCTATACTTAGGGTGAGATATACCTAAGTATAGGCAATGACAGGAATGACGAAACTGAACAAGGAAAGATCAACGCGATGTGTACCCCCCTATACTTAGGACAAGGTACGTCCTAAGTGTAGACACAAAGATATGGCAATAGATCTGGGGCACACTAAAACATACGGGAGAAAGAATGAAAAAGGCACACATATATACAAGGGGTGAAAGAACTGGTGGAGTATCGGACGGTATCTGACAATTGAATACCGTACTCTCATCGTCGTCTCCCTGTGAGAACGAGGACGCAGTCAGAAGGTGAAAAGACACCCGGATATACATTCAAGTGGGTGTCAGCTACCGGGGACACACAGATCAAAAAGTAAAGATATCCGGTCTGGTAGCAGAAATCAGTTAATCGGCTCAGAAGGTCAGCATGAAAGAACGAAGCTGATACTATAAGATCGGGAGGAAGAAAGAGCAGTACAGACTCCTCCTAGTCAATCAGAGTCTCAAATGGATCGGAAATAAAGCATATGAGACTGTGTGATGCACGGTGGTGATATAATATGAAAGTCACAAGAATACACCGATCAACACCATATATGGCTCACGCTTGCGAGGGTCCTCAAGGTGAGCGGAATCAGAGAATAATCAGAATACTCGGCTTCGTGCTTCAACAAATAGGAGACACCAGAAGTGAAACCGAGTACCTACAAGGTGATGTACCCTCCTACAGATAACCCTCGGGGAGTAGTACATGCTAGTCAATGAATAATCAGAACAGAGGCTCACCCTTGCGAGGGTCGTCAAGGAGAGCGGACGTAAAGGCGCCAATGATCCATGAGACGGATCACAGAAACGGTCTCGGTAGGCGACAGATCAGCTACCAGCAGAAGAGACCGACAAATCGAGAAAGTGTGGCAGCGTCCCGCAGATAACCCTCGGGGAACGTACTGCCAACTAGGCATGGACACAGCAGATATCAGAAGCTCAACCTTGCGAGGACTGTCAAGGTGAGCAGATGGGTCCCATGATCCACAGATCGGATTGGCAACTCAAGATGGGACCAAAAATCATGTATATCATGCGACTTGATCCCATGCTCCGCAGATCGGAGACACGGTCAGCAGTGGAAACCGAGCGTAAAGAGAGTGTCGCAGTCTCCCACAGATAGTCCTCAAAGAGTACTACAATCTAGGCAAGGAATACTCAGAATGTGTATCTACCTTGCGAGGGTCGTCAAGGAGAGAGAAGGACTCGAAGGAGCCGGATCCATCAGACGGGCCCACATATTGGTCTCAGTAGTTGACAAATCGGCTACCAGCAGCAGAGACCAGTCAGATCGGAAATATATCGTAGTCTCCCGCAGATAACCCTCGGGTACACAATCACAGGGGGAGGCCAATGAAGCATATCATGTGACTCAGTTACGGGCCCCATCACAATGACGACCAAAGCAGTGGATGAAACCAAAGTCCTAGAAATTGTCGCATTCTCCCGAAAATAGTCCTCGGGGAGTAATACGAACTAGATCATTGTCAGTCATGGAAATGCTGGCATAAAATCTTAGGTCCTCAAAGTAGTGTGAATCCATCAATCCATAGGAGGGCATAAGATCATGTGAGGGAGCAAATAATCAGGTCAACCACAAAATATCCCTCTGGTCAATCCAATCTGGCTGAGAGGGCACAAATTTATCGGGAATCCTCAAAGTGCCATAGGTGGATCAAAGAGTCAGGAGATCAAGGAGGGTTTAATCAGGAAGATGAGAGATCATGCAAGATCCGCACACCTTTATCAGGTAGTCCATATCAGAATAAGCAGTCAATCCTCAAAATCATGATGGATGGAACCTCAAGAAAGATAAATCAATCAATACTCATGAAATCATCACCAAATCATCGCATCATATCACATCCTCAATCCGGTGTGCGAGATCTAAATCCTCAATAAAGAATCACACCTATGCTCTATGCATCAGCAAAAATCCTCAATACGCTCGTAGGCATGTATCCAAAGTCAAATCCACCAAATCAATCTCAGCATCCTCAACATCATTGGCCCGTCTTACACAGATAATCAAGGTACTCATGGAATCTTCGATGCGGGCTTCATCAATATGCGCAGCATTCCCGGGTAAAGGGAGAGATGATACGGGGGACACGAGGAAGATGGATAAGAAGGGTAACACAATGAAGTGGAGAAGCTGATTGAGCGTGCGTGCCAATATCATGGGAGCTAGAAGGGTGATACAGGGGGAACGAGGAGGGAGGGCTAGAAGATCGGGACATACACAAAATTGGGCATTCTACACAAGGCGGGAACACCGTCAAAATTACGGTTCGAAGAGCGGGCTCTCCCCGAACCAGAGAAGATGGTACGGTGGATACGAAGAAGATGGTGAAGAAGCGGGAAACAAAGGACTTTGGCGAAGAAATGATTGAGCTCAAGCACCAATATCATGACTCGATGCAAAATGCAGAGATATATGTATAAGAGGGGTAGAGAGACTCAAAGATAAAAAATGCATGACTCACACGGACGGGACTGACTACTCTAATAATGAATGAAAACACAATGAACTCCAAGTCACAATCAAGACACAAGGCAACACCCCTGATTCACCTACTCAACACAGTGAAGACCGTCAGGTGACGGTCATTTATCTTTTCGATTTTAGAGGTAGGTGAGAATCACAAAAATTGTACAATCACTTGGGAGGCTTGATAGGATTTGGGCTCTACTCCTTAGTGTGTACGTGAGCAATTAAAACGCATACAATGAGGGGGTTGCTCTCCCGAAGACAAGGGAGTCCTTTATGTTTTATTTTTAGGTCCAATAGAGTTAACAATCCCGATTTTATTTAAGTTAACACTTTTTTTTGGGTATTTTCAATGCCCGTGCCTATCGAGGTTCCAATTTCCATTAAGCATCCTAGGTTGGCAAAAACAGAGGGAGAAGATCGGAAAAGCCATGCAAGTCGGAAAACAATGATGCATGCCAAGTAAGAAGACTTACAGTGCCTCCAGCTCTCTCCATGCGGGACGCAGAACAGAATTTGAAACCTATGCTCTATGCAAATGCAAGCCGAAGAAATCGCCCTAGGTACAGAAATTGCTATTATCGTGAAGCACCACAAGTCGCTCATTCATCTTTGGCCTCAAAAAGTCCGGTCTTGGCCCACCCCTCCTCTGCTCAACACACTTGAGTTTAGGAGAAAGCGCTTTGCGGGGCTCGCTGTGGCACAAAGGCTAAGAGATAAATGAGCGGTTGTTTAGAGTTTGATCTAGGTCCAAAGCGAACTATAGGTTCATGCAAATATACATTAGGGTGTTTGGACCTAACTCTACGAGCAAGCAACTCCTAAGCTAAGGCTCATTCACACAAAATAATAAAAATGAAATAAAATAAAGAAAAGGAAAAGCGTCAAAATCATCGAGGCCCCCAAGGGAACAATCCCTCGGGCAATGGACCTCGGGAGTCGAAGTGTACCTGTGAGAGTCTTGTATTACTACAAAATTCAAGTTTCACTCTCTCACATAAATATACATATTAAAATAAAGTAAAATGCATAAAAATAAAGGCTGTCTTCAAAAATTCTCTGTCTGCTGTCCTTGATACTCTCTCCTGTTGGCTGGCATAGAAGAGCCAACTACGCCCGCTTGGGTGCACTGGTCCTCCTAGGAGGTCCTCCTTCGCTTGGCGGTCCCTCGCATCAAAGACAAAGAAAGGAGATGGTTAAAATAGTCCATCAATAATCTCAATAAAAACAAATAAAGGAATGAATCATGGACATGAACAAAGAATTAAATAAATGAAATAAAAACCACGCAAAATTCATACAAAATCCGTTGCCTCCCCGACAACGGCGCCGTTTGATGAAAGGGAATTTGCCAAGGTCGTGTCTTTCCACAAGGCGGATCGACAGTCGCTGAGTTGACCTCAGACAGAATCCCTAATCAGTCAACAATTAACCCACAATAAAATATATGCAATGAATATCCAAAAATATGGAGTTAAATTTATTATAACTCTACATGCAAATGTGTATAGGTGTAAGTACATGTAGAGGTCGAACACTGGGAGGCGAAGGGAATGTATGTGATGTATCATTTATTCAATCCATTGTTCATGTCCCTTTATTGTTTTTGTGGGTTTTGGATTTTATAATTTTTTTCTTATTATTATTTTATTTTTTTATAATTTTTATTTTGTTTTTATATTTTATATATTTTTTATTGTTTTTAATTATATAATATATATATATGTATATAAAGAGGTATATATAAAAGGAGAGAGAGAAGTAGTACAATATATGGACATATATATATTTAGATATAAATGCTGAAAATATATAGATATAATATTTTTTTTTTGGGATTGTTATTTTTTCTCATTTTTTGTTATTTCCTGGAATATTTCTAATTTTTATGTATTTTTAATTTAAAAAATGTCCACAATATAGGACTAATTAAATACCCAAATATAATTTGGGTTTTAAAATTATAAAATAAACTCCAAAATTACCCAAATTAGTTTTAATACATTAATAATAATATATAGATAATTATAAAAGAGAAAACATATTTTTGGGGGTTTTTAAGGTTTTTTCTATTTTTTGTTAGATTTTGGAGCTTTCTGATTTTTTTATTTTTCTTTTTCATATGTTTAGGGTTTTTCAATTTCTGGACTCAATATAGATATAAATGTACCATATTTTTTTTTTTGGATTTTTCAAAAACATTTTATATTTTTTTAGTATTTTATAATTTAGACAGTACAAAATGGGCTTCTTTTTCATTTTTAATAATTAGGAAAAATGCAAATAAATGTGAAATAAAATATGGGCGTGCAAGAACATCACATGAAACATCTACCCTAATTTTTCTGGATTTTTAGAAGCACCATAGGTATTTTTAATAATAGATAAAAGACACAAAAATAAAACAGCCTGGCAGGGGCATTTTTTGCAAATAAAATAAGTACCAGGGGCATCGGTGCAAAAATACCTAGAAATAAACATTTATTTAAACTTTTGGGGCTATTTTACAATTAACAAAAACCGCCAGGGTTAAAGTGCAAATTTCACGCGCCTCACGTGGGACTGCACATGAGGCGTGGAAGGACCTATTTGTAATTCTGTAAACCTCAGGGTCCTTTCAGCAAAAATCACATTTTATTTACAACGTTAAAAATTATTTACAGAATTAAAAATTAAATACAAAAAGAACGGGGGTTGGTTTTGCAATTTACCCCCACAGGCACTTCATCAGACGGCTGATCTTCGTCCACTAATCCACGTGGCGCCTCCACGTGGGCCGATGACGGTTCGCGATCCACGGCTAGGATTAGATCTCCAAAGGGATCTGACGGTCTGAGCACTGGGGGATCGGACGACTGTGATTCAACCTGGGCCTTCGTCTTCATCCAACGGCGGGGAGCTCACATGCAAGAACAGGGAAGCAAACTCACCGGGGCGAGCTTGTTCCGGCCAGATCTCGCTCCTCCGCCGGTCTTCGCCGCACCTGAAGGTCCCAAAAGCTTCATGGAGGGTTGCTCTATCTTCTGGAGGGTTTGGATCGGCCGGAGGCACACTGGAGCGCCGCCACGAGCTCGGAGAAGGAACGGAGCTCCAGGTACCTCCGCTGGCCTTGGAATCGTCTCCTGGTGCTCTTCAACGCACCTTACCTACACAGGAAGACCACATGGCTCGAGGGCTTCACCCTCGACCTAGAATTGAAGCTGTTAGCACGAAAATGGGGTGAGGTGGCGAAGCTTCCGACGAGCGGCGGAGCTGAAGCTTCGATTCGCGAATCCTGGTGGGAATCCGGTTGGACAGGGTGGCTGGGACGTGGAGAATGCGTAGGGAATCGAAATGAAGGCGAAAGGGAGTCGGAAAACAGGCGGAAACACGGTGGCGAAGTCGTCGGAGCTGAGCTCCGGCGAACTTCGATTTACCTAATCTACGCTACTCTAATAATATAAATGCTAAACAAAAGACGGAAATAAAATGCATGAACGAAAAGCTACCTAAAAATCATAAATGTGCAGTCTCGACTTGGCCAGGGGGCCAAGGAGCAGGACGGCTGCCGGAGCGCCGCCGTGGGTGCAACCACCACCATCTCCAGCCGATTCAAGGTGCCGGCGACATCCTCCTGTCACGAGGAGCACACCTGGGACTGAATGCAAGGAAGAAAATGGGGCGAGGCTGACCAAACTTGGAGAAATGGCGATGGTTCCTTATTTATAAACAGGGTAGCACCCTTATTTGATCGGGCCAATGCGGTTGATCGACGACATGTACAAGAGTTCCAGGATCACGGCTAGAATCTAGGATGATCAGAGAATATTTTTTGTGAAGGATTCGAGGGCGATGGATGAAAGGGACGCCCATGAAAAAGGGAGGAAAACGGGGGACAAGATGGCTCTGACGGGAATCAGAAGCGCAGGGGGAGTTGACCGGAGGTCAACAGTCCCTGGCTTCTGATTGGTCCACGTCAGAACTATCTTGACCTAATTATTTAACATAATAAATGAATTAATTAGATTTTAATTCTAAAATAAAAAATGTTTATAAATTAATGTAGTATTTATTTATGATTTTTATTTATTTTTTTGAAGTATTTTATTACGGTTTTATTAAAATAATGTATTTATAAGTATATTTATATATATTTATTTTTATTTTGTTTATTTTATTTTAGTTTTTATTTTCTTATTTTATAAATTAATAACTTATTTTTATGAGTATAAATATTTTTTTTATTTAATTTTTAGGAGTTTATTTACATTTTTAAATAAATATGTATAGGTATATGTAGTTATACTTATAAGTATTTTACCTATACATTATATATACTTTATTTATTTTATATTTTTTTTATTTGTTTTTATTTTGGGTTTGTATTTTTAATAAGTTAGATGTAATATTTACATTATTATAAAAATATAGATGAATAAAGAATAAAAGAATAAAATCCCTTTTTATTCATATACATATAGGTAGCATAGGTATTTTGTCTATGCATTTCATAAACTTATTTTATTTTACAAATTGTTTTTAGTTTTCTTTTAATTCCAATATGTACATGTATTCTATACATTATTTAAAAAATTCTAAAAATATAAGTTTATAGAAATAATAAATATTGAATAAATGAATATTTAAATTAGTACTATATACAAGGGGAGCCAAAAACCTAACTTCTACAGATGAACTCCAAAAATTATGAAACCAATTTTATTAAATAGTTCATGGAAGGCTATATACAATTAAAGTGAGTTTGGGTGATTTGGAGTTTTTATTTGCAAGATATGGGTCTGTGAAGTTGAGATTTTGGTTTTTTTTCTGAGTATAAAATGTACACTGAGTATTATTTTTACACAAACTCAATTTTGTAATTTTATTCACATTATTATCTACAACTTTCATGTACAAAGTTTCTTTATTTGATGAATAAATAATTAAATATAAAATAGGTGTCAAAAATGCATAAATAAATGAATTAATAAATGAGGTATTTATTGTATAATTGGCCCTTATCTCCGCCTACTTTATTCCTTGTCGACCAATTCCATGCTGGCCTTGGTCTCAGGGTTTGGGTCATAAAATATCTGCAATATTTTATTCCTTTTTCTTTTCTTCTCTTTATTCTATAATTTTTGCATTAAAAACCTTATTCTATGTACATTTTAATACCATAATTAATGAATGCTATCATGAACAAATTGAGGCTATTTACATGCATTTGCTGGGGTTTTTAAGGCCAAAATGATAGAATAAAGGTGATGAAATGGAGATTCATCAGTAGCACATCGAGACTTAGAGATGGAAAATTTAGATGCTATGACATCTTTTCTACATGATGAACTCAAAGAAGATACTCTGATGAGTCAACTATAAGTTCCCATTTTGAGATAAGGAAGGAAGGCCATGTAGATTAAAAAGTTTTTTATGGACTCAATCAGTCTCCCATGCGATGATATAAAAGATTTAACATTTCATGATTGATCTTGAGTCTGATAAAAGCCCATATGACAAAAAGGTAGAGTATGAGTAATTCATCTATATGTTGCTTTATGCCAATGAGTTGTTACCAAGAAGATATGTACCATTGACGATCTGGAGAAGTTTTTTAGTTTTGAGTTTGATATGAAGGGCTTTGGTGCAATAGAGAAGATCTAAGGGATGAAAATCATTAGGGAAGAAGGAAAACTCTTCTTATTTAAAAAAATAATTGAGAAAGTTTTAGGAGACATGGGATGTACACAATAAAGCCTTCGAGTATTGTTGAAGAGAATGAGCACATATCTCTCATTCTCTATGATAGTGCATTTGGGAGTATTATATATGCCGTGGTATACACAAGACTAGGAACTACTCATGCTATGAGCGTTGTTAGCAGATTCATGGGGGATTTAAGGAAGAAGCATTGGCAAGCATTAAAACGTACTCTTTGTTGAAAGGAACACATGATGATGGCCTTATCTATAGAAATAATATAAATTATATGATTATTGGATATTCATATTTAGACTACTTCTGATGTTATGGAGGTAAGCATGGGCAATGGGTCGGGTACCCAATGGCCTTGTGGGTACTTGACACATTAAGGTTGAGCTTGGGTATTACTTTAGAACTTCAGAAAAAGATTCAGGTCTAGTCCGTCCCCCAACTAATGGGTCTGGGCTTGGGTATTGATTATTTGTTTAAAAGCATTATTTAGCCTGATTGACCTGAATATTATATATAATATTGTTTTCAAATGTAATGGCATATATAAAGTATATGTGAACTGAAATTTCATAATTTGAAATGAAATACTATATTAGTATATAATCATACCTAAATAATAATAATAATAATAACATACTCAAAATTCAAATTTTATATGTGTTGAAAACATCACATTTATGGCATATTATTGCTCATATGTAATATAACGATTGTATTTCTTTTTCAAGGCAATACATCGATTGATAAATTTATGGTGAATAATTGGCAACATCGTGGACTCATAGCCCGATACTTTCAAATTTTAATTTAATTAACCAAATGCATGAATCATTCCATTGTCGTATAAGTAATTGATTTTCCTTTCTATATTACTCAATAAACTTGTGGGCTAAATGGACGGCTTGGGCTTTTAAAATGAAGTCAAGCCCAATCATAGGTTGGCTAAGCTTGACCCGAAATTAGGAGGGCTTGGGTGGGTTTGAACCCTACATTTCGTGGGCTAAAATGAGCTTTTATGCATATGTAATGGGGCATCCAAACCCGACCCGATGCCCACACCTAGACGGAGGAGATGAATGACGTGTTACATTTTTACCTTGGGGAGTTATCTCATTAGATGTAAGCCTACCTTACAACCTTCAGTTACCTTGTCTATCATAGCAGCAGAGTATATGGCATTGACATAAGCTGCAAAGGATGACATCTAGTAGAAAGGATTAATCGGAGATCTTGGTCTACAACAAGATCACACTATCTTATTGTTGCAGTCTTAGCGCAATATGCCTAACTAAGGATCATCTGCATCATGAGAGGATAAAAAATAATGTTAGGTATCACTTCATTCGTTATGAGTAGAGGATCAAGGTGAAGAAGCTTAGAACAACATGTAATCTAGCTAATATATTCACCAAGGCAGCTCCTACAGGTAAAAGTTCAAACATTGTTTGAACTTGGTCAATACTTATGAAGAAGAAAAAGTATCGATGGAGTCTAGTAGTTGATATCCTGTAAATTTAGGATTCAACTCAAAGTGGAGATTGTTGATATACATCGAATCATGATTGACAAGATTCATTCAGATTCTAATGACGTGAAGATCCTCATATATTCTAATTGACTAGATGATCCATCTGGATTCTGATCGCTTCCTAACATATATGTTCTTCCTATTGGGGGAGATTTGATTATCTTCCTGTTTTATGGAGATCTATGAAATATGTTGGTTTAAGGAGATTTGAAAATTTGCCAATTTAGGGAGATTTGTCTGCATGTAATAGGACAACATAGGCACGCAGAGTCGCGAGACACGGGGGGAGGGAGAGGGCCACGTGTAGGCAGCTATGCAGTTACATGAGTTTGCAGGTTCAACCACACCATTTTCATCTTGAATTCTAAAATGGCTGGCCGGACTTGATGGCTGCCCTTATTACCCACATTGTTGTAACTGCCGGACGTCCTATTTCTATATAAGCTGAGGGGGAATGAGGTATGCTTTTTTCCCTTTTTTCTCAAGCATTATTTGGTTTCTCATAAGATCTCAGTTTTGTCTTCGAGGACATTGGGAGCATCACAACATGTAAGAGATGACCGTCTACAGCAGGTGTTGTATTACAGCAGACCGTCCTATTGCGATCGGATGGCCCTCATGGTGTCCACTATCCCCGGTCCCACAACAAGTCGTCGTGCGTCGTTTTCTCCCATGGGGGTTCCCGTTAGGGATGCTTCGTTGACAATTCTCTAGCTCGTTTTGTTATATTTTTAGTCATCTACATGCCTCCGAGGTACATATGATTCTGCAATCCCTTGTACCTTTATGTCTTTTGCTTTTTTAATTATTATGGTTATTTTGATAGCCTGTGATGCGTATAGCCTACCCCATTATTTTTTCATTCTGCAGGAAAATACCGATACAATTTCGTGTTAGGGTGGGCGAATCTGAAACGAGAAAAAAAAACAGAACAGAATCAAATGCAGCAAGTATTGCAGATGCTGCATAATATACAGGACATTGTGAAGAAGTCACTGCCTTCACAGCCACACTTGTATTACTGGTTTCTGTGTTGGCAAGAGATTTGTGGTAATACTTTGTGCAGATCAGAGTTTGGATATATGCCAAATGATAGATAGGTTTGGGAGACGTGCAATCCATTGTGCCTTGCAGCAGTCATGATCTTTATTCTCAATGCTGCTGCTGATTTTCTTGTTAGGATATGGATTACTTATAATGATAAATGACAATTCTTTTGTATCTATCTCTAGGGATGAGCATTGGGCTCATGGGCAGAACCATAAATTTTATCGAGGGATCAACTATACCACTTAAATGTATACTAAAATGAAAAAAATGTTATACTTTGAAATGATATTTTTAAATAAAGTTAATATTTTCAAATGATTTTTTTTTCTGATATTGTTAAATGTAATTATTTAAAATTTTCTATATTTTTTAAACGATCAAGTGAAATTTTTACATAAAAAATCCATGATTAAAAGGAAACAATAAAGTTTATTTTGTTTGTAAGGAGTTCTAGAAAAAAATGGAAGAATGAATGAGCTTTAATCTCATTTAATATCAAATTATAGAGGAACTAAATTTTTTTAACAAAAGGTGATTGTTAAAACATTACTTTACCACCATATCATATAACAAGTCTGTTATCTACTTTTACAAAAATTTTACTTGTTCAACATTTAAGGAGGGGTCATATAAAAATTCTAATACAATATACAAGTGAAATATAGCTAAGGAGGGGCCATGGCCCCCCCATAGTGTATTCTTGATCCGCCCCTGATTGGGCTGGGCTGGGCTGGCCCGGTCCAGCCCAAGCTCAAATGAACACTGGGTCAGGCTTGGGCCCAATATTTAGGTTCAATTTTTTGGGTCCGAGCTCGGGCTTAGCTCGACCAAACCCGACCTGGCTCGAAGAGGGCACGAAGCTTTTCCCACATCCTACACGTATGAAAACTCCCACTTATTTCATGCGCACTCTATTCTTGTATCTTGTCTTCATACAATGTTTATAAACCAAGAAAGTCGGGCATGTGACATATGAGTTGATGCTCAATGTATTTTAATCCAGAATTAATTTTTCTTAATTAGTCTTTGGTTTTGGTTTAGACTCTGGTGGTTTTTCTTGAATTCGTTAGTCTTTATTTTTTCCATCAAAATATTTTTCTATTATTGAACCTTAACCCAATATGGACCTTATGCCCATTTTTTTTAATATGTATGGTCCGGTGCACTTGTTGTTGTTAACTGGTAAGTTTGTTTCACTCTTTCAATTTCTATATATGAGATACATTCATGATATCTAGCATTAAGTGCACTTGTGTCAAACAAGAAATCCTCAGATTTGGTAGAATTGAATTTTAGTCATTTCACAAGTATTATGGCATATGTTTTAAATAATTTTAGCTTGTGTAACTTGAGTTAAGATTGACTTGAAATAAAAGACTCAAAGTTAATAATCTCTAATGGGTGGAGATGGGTAGGCCCGACCCAAGCCCGACCCATAGGAATTAGGTCGGACCTGGACTTGGGCTGAACAAAAAAAAATTTGCGGACCTAAGCTCGATCCAAGGTCTGAATTTTTTAAACGAACTTGGGCCTATGCTCTTCAGGGCTTGGCCCAGCCCAACCCATACTCATCAATATCTTTCTCTCTCTCTTACTCACCTCACTTCACTGCGATATCTCTCTCCCCCTCTCAGTCTCTCTCCCATCAACCATCTGTCTCTCTCTCTCGGTTTTTTTAAAGAGATCTCTCTAATTTTGATATATTTATATTTTTCTCATCTTTCATTTTATATAGTATGGATTTATATCATTTTCTATCTATTGAAAATACTTTTAATTTTCCTAAAAATATTTTTAGATCTAACATCGTAGTTTAAAGATCATATTGATCAAAATATTAGTTTATAAAAAATCACGTGGTAAAATATAAAAAAATGTTGCCCCGCCATATAAAAACACCATTTACAACAGATTTTCAATATGTCAAAAAATAAGAACAATTATAATAAATTATGAATACATGTGATGAAAATAGAGGGTAGAGGGAAGAAGTTGTATGTATGTGTATAAAAAATTTTGTGTATTTTAAAAATGATTTCCTTGTGTCAAATGATTGATTAAAATTTATGTTTATAATTCAGTCGAATTTCACATTTTTATAGATAAATAATTATAGATATCTAGACAAATATTTTTTTAAATCCAATAATAAGGATTGTATCTTTATGCTAATAATAGTCTATATTAAATACGTATTAATATATATGATTTGTTCTGCTATTTGAAAGCTTTAAACTTATTATTTTAATATTTGTATCGTGTATTTTAAAAATGATTTCCTTGTGTCAAATGATTGATTACAATTTATGTTTATAATTCAGTCGAATTTCACATTTTTATAGATAAATAAGTATAGATATCTAGACAAATATTTTTTTAAATCCAATCATTATGGATTGTATCTTTATGCGAATAATAGTCTATATTAAATACGTATTAATATATATGAATTGTTCTGCTATTTGAAAGCTTTAAACTTATTATTTTAATATTTGTATCCATAATTAAATGGATTAGTCATTTATAGTTCAAGATTCCATTTCTTATACATCATATATAATAATTTATGTAATTTCATATAAATTAAGCTTGGATAATGGCGGGCCAAAAAAAGAATATAACACACAATTGATAATTCACATATAAAACTCATATTAAATTAAAAATATTGTAAAACAATTTTTTAAATATACAAAGTTTCTAGTGCTGGAGTAAGGTTAAATAATATGTCAAATATGTTGACATTGGTGCGACTTATAACATATCAAAATAAGATGAAAATTGCATAAGATGTCTGATATTTAAGCATAATAGCATGATGAGTCAGAGATTCATTAATTGCATGATGTTCCCAATAACTTTCATGTTTATGTTGGACCATCCATGAGACCAACCTTGGTTCCAATAATGTTGTGCCTTATCCTCGCACGTGATGGGTTACAATGTTATGTACTTTTGTTAATATGGGAGAATTAATTTGATTATATAGGGTTGGTAATGCAATATTAGCGACGACGTGGAAGGGAGTTATGTGGATCCATCTTGTAGCTCTCGATTTTGATCATCTTTTTGTAATTTTACATTCTGACTACTTTTTAATCATTTTCTTTCCGATATCTCTCAACTTTCATCATTCTACAGGGTATTATGTATACTATTTTACATCATGTGTGGTGTATTATATATTGTATATTAGTGTGCTAAACGCATCTCCTTTTTGCCTATGAAAGTACTGTATTTGAATGTTCCTTATTTTTCTAAAAACTAAGAAAATCTTAATTTACAATAAAATTCATTTTTTTGGAGCATTTTCGAAATTCCACTCATATCTTCCATATATCTCGATATGTCCCTTTCGATACTTGTCGATATGATATTGATATCGATGATTTAAGCCTTGCTAATAACACCACCACACTTGGGTTATCTTTCCTCAAATACAAAACGTTCAGCAAAATTGAGATGAGTGAGAAAAACTGATCTTAGGAAAATCATTTATGTGTAATGATATTTGATTCTTTCAATTGATTTTGAACCCTAATTTGCAGTTCTGTCCTTTATTCATTGTAACATTTTGCTTGTAACCCACCAAAGCTTTTGTAACATTTTGCTTTGTAACACACTAAAGGTTTTGTTATATAGAAATATGTGAGAAACTAACAATTTGTTTTGTAAGTTTCAGATGTGTGACAAAAATGGGTTCTTCCTCCTGAGTTAGTTCATTTATGTGCATTTTTTATTTGTGTCATTCCATTCTAAATTCTTTGTTTTATCATAGCATCATACTTCTAAATTTTCGTAGAGCCCTCCAGGAATTCCGTCAAGCTTGTTGAATAATTTTTATATATTCTATCATTTCACCAATTCGTACTAAATAACGAGCTAATGGATCTCCTTCCATTTGCCTTTGGACATCCCAATCGAATTTATTGTAACACTCTTAATCATCAACTTTACGAAGATCCCATCGTATTGCAGAAGCTGGTAACTTGGCTTTTGACAAAATCCTAGCTTTTTCCCATCAATAATAGCATACTTTTTTTCTCGTGTAATCATACTTTATTTGTAGGTTGTACTTTATGGCTCAATTTCTTCTGATACACACAAAATCTTTTGCGTAGATTTTTTATATTATTTCAAGAGGCACAAAAATTCTAATCACTTGTATAGAAGGGCTTACCTTCGAAGTTGCAATAAAGTGAATTGGTATAACTTAATTTTGTTCCATAAAAATGTTAAGATGTAAATTCAAAAACATGGTTGGATAAAGGAGATAAAACAGAAAATTACTATAATGTTATTTTTTATACCTGCTTAAATATAGAAATTATAAGGAGATTCGCAAGTTAATTAAAAAGATAAGAACTATTAAAAGAATCACCCGTAAACAGTCCACTAAAAAATAAAAGTCAAATGAAAAAAATACTTGTTATAACAGTATCATACTCATTACCATCATTATAGAACAATAAAAAATAATCATTCTTGCAAACCACCAAAAAAATCACATAATTATAAACTCACTTAACAACAGACCCACCATCAAAATTCTAAAAAAAACTATAAAGATTTGCTCATGAAATCAGAGCGGGTCCTTTGTTGTTGTAACACAGAAGAGCTGTCGGATCACCTTCGAGATGCGCACCAGCCATCCCAGCCTCCTCCGAGAGCCGTCGGATGGTTGATCCGACGGCTCCCCTACGTTACAGCATCTGCTGTAACAGCAGAGAATCCGCCTCCCCTGTGGATGTTCTCTTCTCCGTGAGAGAAGGGAATTCTTTCTTTTTTTCTCTTACATTGGCACCCCTGAACTGTGCACATCTTTTTATTCGACAAGTTCAACCCACTTACCATCAACGTAGATTACCACAAATGATTTGGCAAATTGAGCAAACTCAACACTAGCACACAAGTTATTACAGTTCGTGAGATGGGGCCTTAAATCTTTCCTATCGAAGTCAAGTGTGAAGACCGGTTGAGCTAAACCCTTGTGGACGCCATCAACTTGACTCTGTTGGCATCGGTGGGGAAGGTGGCAGAGCCGACACCATCGTCAAGGTCTATACCATCCGGTCACGTCCATGTTCTCGGTGCTGTGGACTCCGAGCATATGTATATGTATGTGTATGTGTATGTCATTCATGCATGAGAATATATGGAAGAGGAGACAGGCAGGTGTGTTCACGTGCTCTCACCTCTTCTCTTCCGAAGCTCAGCTCTGCTCTGCTATATGTGGTCTCCCCAATTCCTCAACAAAAATAAAGGCAATAAGGATGCATATCATACTTTAGTTGCACCTTTCCCTGGACGCTGTCAGCATGTATATCATTCATGCTGACCCCTCCTCGCCCTGCAATACATGGACTGTAAGCTTTGTTTATCCTCGTCGTCGTCATCATCATGGTTTCTATGTCTCCACTGCTGAGACTTGAACAGTACATCAATGCCATGATACTGCTGCATGTTTTGTGATGTCAACGTGTGGTTGTAATCTTTTTAGGTTATATTTCTCTTGTTCATTAATTAACAGCTTAATTTTTTCAACTAATCATGAAGTAATTACGGTCCCTGCAGATGTTTTATGTCGGTTTGACCCTGATGTTGGATGCAAACGCTGTTTTAGTATATTTAATGTACTTTTTTTGGGTACTGACGTGACTCTTTTTTGTTTTTTTTCCGTGTTTTTGCAGTACGTAAAGGAATCGAAACCTTCCTTTTGAATAAGAAAAACATTGTGGTGGATCCCCAATGTTGATGATCATTGGAAGGGAAGTGGCGTCAGCGAGATTGGCGTGAAGTGTACACACTCAAGTGGATATTTTTAGGTAGCTACAACAAACAACGTAACGGCTGACGTTCTAGCTCTATGAACGTCCACTTAGTTTATGTTCTCAGTAGACGTCATTGATTAACATCCACTTAATACATTTTTCTGGCGACATCATTTATTAACGTCGTGATTTCATGGCCATAAGTATAGATCAATATTTCAATATGTAAACATCTATATAGAGGTATTTTGGAAGACATTTTACACTAACGTCCACGCATGTTTTTCCGACTTTTTCCAAATGTCCGGCCAATCCCTCCCCACTTTCTCAAAATACACAAAACAATCCGAATGCCCTAAGGGTTCGTTTGGTTGCAGGATTGGGCAGGGTTGGGTTGGCCCACCCGGGTACTCCTCCTTCCAAACATCCCAATCTTCCTCACAGTTTACTATTCAGAGGGGTACCCCAACCCTGCCCAACCCTGCAATCAAACGAACCCTAAATGCCAAACGACGCCTTCTAATCTTCCCGCTTTCTCCCCTTTCGAGGCATACTCCAGTCGCAAGTTGCCCCTTCTACCCTGGGGAGGTTCGTCTGTAGGAGGATGAATCGGCCCAACCCCTGCCTCTCCTCGATCATTGCATGCTCTCTTCAATGCACGAGCCTCTCTCCTGTCATTTTCAGGCCTGCGCTAACTGGAATTCTAATTGTGGTATGCTCGCCCTATCTCCATTCTCTGCTCGCTCCAACTATTTTCTGCACTCGAGGTAATCCGTATGACTTCTTTTTCTAGTATAATTATTCCGGATTTTCAGCAAGTTGAAGAACAAAATGATACCTTAGAGATATAAAATGATACATTGGAAAAAACCATTGGGAAATGATACCTTGGAAGAGGTCCTGGATTTTAAGCCAGTTATCCTGGATTCTAAGCAAGTCATTGGAAATAGTCGATTTTGAATTGCAAATATTAGATTTAGTGGCAACATCCTGCAAATAAATATCGAGTAATAGATGAGGAAAAAGAGGTGATTTTTGAAACAAAATCCATGACCCAGATTTGATTTCTTATAACAGCATTGGGAAGAGATCATTTGATAAGGTTTAAACAAAATCTGCATGTTCCTCAATTAGACTTAATTAAACAAACATTCTGATGTTATCACTAACATAATTAGTAAAATGGTAAAATTACTGGTGATTACTTGCGTCCAAGCTGTTTAACTTCATCATTCCAAATTTCTCAGAAAACCTCATGAAACTTTGACGTGGGGAGGAGACACATTGCACTGAAATTATGAAACAAAAGATTCATGCAACAACAACATCTTGTTTAAATGTATTTATGCTCTAGACTAATCCAAATACATTATTCTAGATTTTAAGTATGTCTTCACTACTCACATTCGGGAAGAGGCAAAAGAAAGATAAACGTAAGAGCGGCCAACCGGAACCTATTGTTCGTAGTCAATTTCAAGCATCATCGATACCTGCACCACCATCCGAGCGTTTTCATGCACCTGCAATATCTACTCCACTACACTCAAATCAAGGACCACCTACTTCCCAAACGAAAGGTGAAATTTTTTTATCATTATGATACTTAAATTATTTCACAAACTTTGTTATATTTAATACAGTGCGACGATGGAGAAAGTCAAGAGGCATCTTATTGGCTAGCATGCAAAAGCTATGGGGTATAAGCGGATTATCCGTATCGACCTAAAGAAGGTAGACCGTTGGACGCCAAGCAAGCAAAAGACCTACAACTGATTTGCAGGATAGCGGTGATGACACGCCTGAGGGCTCGGGTAAAGGTAATCAAGGGTCGTTGCGACCCAAGTCACCAAGCGGTGTCAATCGAGAAAAAATATGACCACCAGAATAAGATAAAAATCAAACAGGCACAAGTAGCGGTCTCGCTATTATATTAACCTGGTATAGCGACCAGGGTCGAACACAAGGAGCACGTGATGGCCTTGCGGCCTACGAAGTAGTCTAAAAAAAGGAATAAAATAAAACAAAGGTCTTTTGGTGGATTTTTTTAATTTTTATATTTTTTTGGATTTTTAATTAATAAAGAAACCAAAGAAAACAATAAAGCAACCAAATTCAAACAATTATTTATCTACTCAAAAATCACTCAAAAATTAAAATAAAAATGTTTTTAAGTTTTTTTATCTTTTTTACTGTTTTTGGGTAATTTTTGGTATTTTTCTGATATTTATTGAATTTTATAAAAATCAAACAAGGCAAGAAAAGAGAGGTACTGTCCAGTCAGGTGTCAAGGGCCAATTTAAAATAAAAATGGCCCTATTAACACCTGAAGGTAATTTTCCTGTATAGGATAAAACACAAGAAAAATTTACGCACCAGAATTATTATTTTTTGATTTTTCTTTTATTTATTAGAATTTTTATAAGGTTTTTAGAGTTTTTCAATTTTTATAGGTTTTATATATCCAAAAATGACCAAAATTGGTCAGAAAATCAAACAAGATAAAATAAGCACTATCTAATTTTTTGTAATTTTTAGAGGTGTTTTAATATTTTTTTGTGAATTTTAAAGTTAGACAGTAAAGAAAATGAGAGTTTTTGAATTTTTAAAAATAGTAAATGGAATAAAAAATGTATCCAAAAATAGGAGAAAATTTTACACTATGGCAGGAGCCATGTGTCCAATTTTCATTGCATTTGGAGTTGGTTTGATATTTTATTAAAAATCAAAACTAAGGTATAGTGCACAGGTACCTGTACGCAAATAGTAAGAGTTCCAGGGGGTCCGGTGTAAATTTTCCAAGGTTGCACGTGCGAGGCGCGTGACCTGGGCACACAGTGACCTAATTGCAAAGAAACTAAGGTTCCTGGACTATTTAATAACAAGTATTAAAAGTCCAGGGGCCTCAGTGTAAATAACCCACTAAATCAAGCACATGCGCAAATAAACCATTCACAGGGGTATTTATGCAAATACTAAAAAGTTCATTCCATTCAGTAACACCCTAGAACATCAAGGCTAAACATGCAAATAACCCAGATATCACGTGTCGAAGCACGTGTTCCACTACAGACAGGAGCATACACGTAAATACCAGATAAGACATGGTCCACTATGCAATTTACCCAACGCAAATAAAAGTTTAAAACTATTTACAGTATTAAAAACAAACTACTATAAATCTAAGGGCCTAAAGTGAAATTACCCTTTATTAAGTCGGTCGTCGGATGGGCGCCACGTGTGAAATCCGACGGTCGGGGAAGAGTGGCGCCCAACGCTGGGATCCTCGGTTCTGATCGACGGTTGGGGCCTCGCCACGTGGAAGATCGAACGGGTACGAAGCAATGTGGGAAGCCCTCACTGATCTGACGATCCTGATCCTTCCTCTGATGATCTACGGCTACTGCTGCTCCTCAGATGAGCGGCTGGATGACGACCTGGAGCAGGAGGGATAATCGGACGTCTCTGGAGGATGGTCGAAGAACAGTACGCCGGCGAGCTTCGCCGGCATCGTGTGTGCGCTGAAGACCTCCTCGCGGGCTTCTGAAGATTGGAGGAGAGTCGCCTTGGGCACCCACGTCGAATGGTGCCCTCCGATGGCTCGACGGAGTTCCTGGGAACTCAGGCGAGGCCGGCGGAGGTCGAGCTGCTGCACCTGGATGTCGAAGCCCTCATATGGGCTCCTTGGGACCTGCAAAGATGTGCAATGGACTCGCGGGTCGAGGGCAAAGTGCCTCGACCCTGTTAGGCGTGGTGATTGTGAACGGTGCGGCGAGGCGTAGGGGCTCCGGCGATGCGACGGCGAAGGAGCCCCAATCCCAGCTCCTGTGCGAGCTGGGTTGAGCGAGTGGGTGGAGAATGTGCGCGAAGGAGAGGCGATTGTGATGGGCTACTCCGATGATCGAATAGGTGGCGAAGGTGGACGCAATCGAAGCTCGAAGGTGACGGGGGAAATTGGGCGAAAATGAAAATTAAAGAACTAGGGAAGGAGAGAGGTCTACCTAATGGGCGCAATCGATTGTGGAGGAGCAGGGCTTGCTCTGGGTCCTTGCCTCGAGGATCGTCGGTGTCCGAGGCTCTGGCGTCACCTCCAGGCGACGCACGGCGGTGCAAGCTCGCCAGATCGATGGTCTCCTTGCTCCCTCCTCACTGCAACACCACCTGGGACGAGCTGCCACTCTCGCTAAGACGATGGAGGTCACTGGGTGGAGAATGGATGAACCAAAGATGAGGAACAGGGAGGCGGAGCTCGGATTAAATATGGGTGCAGGTCCGAGAAGAATGGATCGGGCAGGGTTCCGCGAAGCGCGGATCTCTACGCGGATGTGTCGGCGAGGATCTCGGATGCATGGGGGACGATCGAAGCTCGGGGGTTGCGGGTATGGTGATCGGGTCGTGACGCGAAAATATCGAGAAGTCGGGTCGGGCGTCATCGACCCGTGGGAAGTGGTCCACAGGGGGGAGTTGACCGGGGGGTCAACGTCCCCCGTGGACCAATGAGAATCAGCCATTTGGAAAAGATTTGGAAATTCAAAAAGAAATAATAAATAGTCGAATCATGAAAAACTTAAAACATAGAAAATGTTTATGTTATTTTTTTCTATTTTTTCGGTGATTTTTAATTAATTTTTTGAAATAAAAATAAGGTATTTACACTAGGGTGCTCTACATAGGTATATATACAATATAAGATTTTAATTTTTGATTTTAAATTTGTTATTTTTGTGCATTTTTATTCCCATTTTATATTTTATTTATTTATAGCATAAAATTAGGAATAAAAGGATATTTTTATTTTATTTTTATTATTTATATACAAGGGTGAAATAAATAGATATATACATCTATATACATGGTATATGTACAAAGTTCTTTTTGATTTTTAATTTTGTTCTTTTTATTTTTGTTTTTATGGTTTTCATTTTATTTATTTACAACATAGAAGATAGAATATATACAAATTTTTAGGGATTTTAATTTATTTATTTATAAGGCTAAATAAATACAAGAGTGGGTGTATGTACATGGTGAATATGTACAAGGAAAGGTATTTTTGTTTTCTTTTTGATTTTTCTATTTTTATCTTGATTTTGTATTTACAAATATTTACAAATATCTACAAGCCCATTTTATTCTATTTTTGGAGGAAATTATATTTATTGTATTTACAGGTATATTTACACACATGAGCCCCTATCTCTCTCTACTTTGGCTTTTATGCGGTCAGGCCCATGCTGAGCCCTCCCTTGGGATTAGGTTGCTCAATATTTATTCTAAATATTTCCCTCCTTTTCTTTTTAATCTTTATTCTTTTATTTTTGCACAAAAACATGCTAATTATTACTTTTTACACAATGCATGCTTTTGGTAATTATTTATATTTACAAACATATACATGCATTTGCAAAGGTTTTTGTAGCTAAAATATAAGAATAAAGAGTGATAAATGAGTATTCATAACCCCCCTATACTTAACTTTGCTAGTCCCTTAGAAAACACTTATTTGAAAAAGAAGTTAAAAGAAAGAAAGAAAAAGAAAAATAGGAGAATGCACATGGATCAAGGTTGAATGTTAAACTTGCCTTCATTAAATTGAATTATGGAGCTCAATCAGATCTTTGGATTATTAATATGTCGGAACCTTATTTGGACTTAAGCTTAAAACTCAACAGACTCTAAATTCCACTAATCTCTAATCAAGACTCCTCAACAATCCAGATCAGAACAAGTCATCAAACGCAAACCCTGAAGACCATGAATCTTTCCTTGTACTGTGAATGTGAAGTATAAGCTCTCCACCCCAACAAGGTAACTCTATGACCCCAATCTGGCCACTCTTTCCTCGAGGAGCGGGGTATTCCCTTCTAAGTTCAAGTTCAACCGGCTCAAGAAGAGGAGGAAGAAGAGAATGGACCATGGCCAGTGTAGCCATGTATCCTTGGGAGCTCGACCAGTGTAGCCAAGTCTCCCTGCTGCAAGCTACATAAGGTGGGACATGAATCTCAAGCTTTGCTTATTGCACTATATACATACTCCGGTGGGATTATCATTTTCTATCAGACCCACCACTTTTTTGGAGTTATTTACTTTTTGCATTTTTTCTTTTTTTAAGTGCATCTATACAACATATACATGTGCAGCATATATACAAGGAGTTTTTCCTCTTGAGCCAGTAGACTATCCCTCTATTGAAGCATTATTGCAACCCACAACTCCCGTTGTTAGACCTCATGGCAACCAGACCAAGTTGAGATGCACTTCCTTCACTAAAAGAAGAAGAGAGGTTCCGCCTAGAAGTACTACCCTTATATGCTACCCCAAGTCAAGGAAGACTGCCTCCTCACCACCTCATCCGTAGAGAGCTCGGTGCAAAGTGCTGGTGTCCAAGTAAAGCCATTGTCCCTATGAGTCATGTGTTGTTGTTAAGTGCTCTACTTAGGCTCATTGAGATGACATGTGATCATAGCCTAGTGGACTTAAAGAATTAAGTCACCATGGACCTGAAAAGCCTTAAACCTAAGCCCTATAAGATTCCTCTTAGAAATTAGGTGGATTAAGATCTTAATCAAGCTCCATTTCACAATTTAATTCCAGGCTAGTTTAAATGTCAACTATAATCCAGAAAAACTATATACATATATACAAAGATGCTATTTACACAATATTTACAAACATGCAAAATTTTTGAAAAATATTTTGAAATCATGAATGGATGAATGCATGAAATGCAAGTTTTGCAATAGTATTTACACACATTTACACAAGATTTTTGCAAACTTTTGATTTTCTAAACATTTTGGAAAAATTTTGTACTATATGCATAATTTTGATAAGAAAATATTTACACAAACTTTACTCAAAGATTTTTGAAAACATTTTTACAAAAATAATTTGTACACTAGCTATGTATGTGCAATAAAAGAATGACTATTTATAGGAAAAAAATTTTAATTTTTTTTGTGGTTTTTTAGGGTTTTTAGCCATTTTATTTATTAACACACTCACACAAAGTACGAGTTATGGCTAAAGTATATATGAAATATATACACACCCCCCTATACTTAGCTTGAACGATGTCCTCAGAGTCAAGAGCGATGAAGAAGACATAACTCGTGCTTAGTATAGGGAAGTGAAAAGGAAGGATATATACAAAGAAGAATGAATGAATAGAAGATCAAAAGACTCTCGGCTTTTCCCCCTATACTTAGGATCAAGTAATCCTAAGTATAGCAGGTTGTATACAAAGGGAAAAACCGAGTGGCGAATGTACCGGGTCTACCCCCTATACTTAGGGTAAAATATCCCTAAGTATAGGCAACAAAACAGGGGTAGAAAGAATCAAAAGAAAAACTCAAAGGTCCTACATCCCCCCTATACTTAGGGTAAAGTGCTCCCTAAGTATAGCATAATAAAAAAATTGAATAAAGGGATGTGGGACTAAAGAATGTGATGATATGGACATCTGGATCTATACAGGTCGGAGTATCAGTGATAATCAGACGTGAGATGCAATAGATGTGAGTCAAAAGACCACATCTCACGCAAAATGAATAGGGGCAACATCGACGACCCGCTGCTCATGATCTAGAAATGGCTTGAGCCGCTGGCCGTTCACACGAAAGGTACTCTCAGAAGACAACTCGGATATATCAATGCTACCATTGTCGTGTTCCTTTCTCACCAAGTACGGTCCCTTCCATTTGCTCTGTAGCTTCCCTGGAAATAGACGAAGCCTCGCATCAAACAACCATACTCTCTGTCCATGCTCAAAATGTTTGTGGCTGATGTGAGAATCATGCCACTCCTTTACTCTCTCCTTGTAATGTAGGTTGTTTGAGAAGGCGGTATCTCTAAGCTCCTCCAAGGCTGCTAACTCTGCCCTCCTCCGGTCTCCTACACTATCTGGATCCATAAGAATATCAGTGACTGCCCATAGTGACCTGTGCCTCAGCTCAACAGGTAAATGGCATGGCTTGCCATATACGAGGCGAAAGGGAGATGTGCCCAATGGTGTCTTGAAATACATCCCATATGCCCACAAGACCGAGTCCAAAAGCTGTGACCAATCCTTTCGGTCATGGCGGACGACTTTCTGCAAAATAGTCTTGATCTCCCTTTTCGACACCTCGGCTAGACCATTCGTCTGTGGATGGTATGGAGTGGCAACTCGATGGTCTATGCCGAACTCGCTAGCAAGGGCCTTCACCTGGTCGTTGATGAAATGAGACCCCCCATCTGAAATCAATACTCGAGGCACCCCAAACCGCGTGATGATGTGTTTCCTCAAAAATCTACAAACTATCCAGGCATCAGCGGCTCGGGTGGGGATAGCCTCAACCCAACGACTAACATAGTCCACGGCCACAGAATGTACTCAAATCCTTGACTCTTAGGGAATGGACCCATGAAATCGATGCCCCATGCGTCAAAAACCTCACAGAAGTGAATGGGCTGCATCGGCATCATATCATGATGTCCATAAGTGCCCATCCTCTGACAGTCAGTACACCTCTTCATGAACTCATTAGAGTCCTTGAAGAGGGTAGGCCACCACAAGCCGGATTGGAGCACTTTCTGTGCCGTTCTCCTCCCAGAATGATGTCCTCCTGCCTCAAGCTTGTGGCAGTAAGTGAGGACGCTATGGTGCTCCTCCTGAGGAATGCACCGATGCCAGACGCTATCCCCTCCTTCGTGGTAAAGGATGGGATCCTCCCAGTGGTAGGACTTGGCCTTCGCAAGGAAAGTCTCAAGCCTCTGCCTGGGCCAACCTTGTGGGACTTTCTTAGCAACAAGAAAGTTCACAATGTCGGCATACCATGGGAGAGAGGCGATACTAAGGATCGCCTCATCTGGGAAGGTCTCACAAATGGGATCAATATGCTCGAACTCCTCAGGCTGCTCTAAACGGGAGAGATGATCCGCCACCACATTCTTGACTCCAGGCTTATCCTTGATCTCAATGTCAAACTCCTGGAGTAGAAGGATCCATCTAGTCAGTCTGACCTTCGCATCCTTCTTTGCCATGAGGTATCGGATGGCGGTGTGATCAGTAAACAGGGTCACTCTAGATCCAATAATGTAAGATCTGAACTTATCCAGGGCGAACACTACGGCTAGCATCTCCTTCTCTGTGACTGTGTAATTCCGCTGGGCGGAATCCAATGTGCGGCTAGCGTAGTGGATAGCAAATGGGACTTCATCCCTCCTCTGTCCCAGCACGGCCCCCACGGCAAAATCGGAGGCATTCGTCATGATCTCGAATGGGAGAGACCAATCAGGTGGCTGGAGAACAGGAGCCTCTATAACACACTGCTTGAGAGTCTCGAAGGACGAAAGACACTTGTCATCGACAAGGAACTCGGTGTCTTTCGTCAGCAGGTCAGTCAACGGCCGGGCAATCCTACTAAAATCATGAATGAATCATCGGTAGAAACCGACGTGCCCCAGGAATGACCGTAACTGCCTCAAATTGGACGGTGGTGCGAGTTTTCTAATGACATCTACCTTGGCCGGATCAACCTCCATGCCCCTGTTGGAGATGATATGGCCAAGCACCGTCCCTTGAGTCACCATGAAGTGATTCTTCTCCCAAGAAAGCACCAAGTGAACCTCTATACATCGCTGGCGTACTCGGTCTAGGCAGTCCAGACAGGAGTCGAATCCATCACCGTAAACCGAGAAATCATCCATGAAGACCTCCAAGCACTCCCCTACCATGTCCGAAAAGATCGACAGCACGCATCTCTGAAATGTCGCAGGGGCATTGCATAGCCCAAATGGTATGCGTCAGAAGGCGTATGTGCTGAAGGGACAGGTAAAGGTGGTCTTCTCCTGGTCCTCAGGAGCGATGGCCACCTGGTTGTAGCCCGAGTACCCATCCAGAAAACAATAGTGGCTCTTCCCTGCCAGTCTCTCAATGATCTGATCTATAAAGGGCAGGGGAAATGATCCTTCTTGGTGGTCTGGTTGAGTCTCCTGTAGTCAACACAGACCCGCCAAGAAGTGGGTACTCGTGTAGCAATCTCCTCTCCAGACTCGCTAATCACTGTAGTGATGCCCGTCTTCTTGGGCACCACATGCAAAGGGCTGACCCACTTGGATTCGGAGATGGGGTAGATAAAATCGGCACTCCACCATTTCGAAATTTCCTTCATGACAACCTCTCTCATATTCGGGTTCAGTCGTCGCTGGAACTCACGCGACGGCTTCGCCTCATCCTAGAGATAAATATGGTGGGAGCATAGGGCCAGACCTATCCCCTGGAGATCTGCTACGCTCCATCTGATTGCCTTGCGGTTCTTTTCAAGAACCCCCATCAAACGGGATTCTTGCTCTCCAGTCAGATCGGCGGAGATGATGACTGGGTACATCTCAAGCTCACCCACAAGGAATCTATACTTCAGCGAAGTAGGGAGCGGCTTCAGCTCTGGACAGCTGGGTGCTGGTGGATCTGGCCTCTGGAAAGTCTGCATGAACACTGCCAAATCTTCATGGGAGAACTGAAACTCTCTCTCAATCTCAGAAACTGGAGAAGGCTGCCTCAATGGACTGTCTCTGCTCTGCTCGGCATCTACCTCCTCCTTAGCTGTAGGCTCAGTGGAACTCAGGTCTGGCATATAATCTTCACAATCTGCCCAATCAGACTCTGAATCCGAGGGATCTGCATCATCTGCGGTGGCATCAGTACCACCATCATCACAAGAATCTGTCTCGCGGTCGAGAACCGGCTCTGCTGCCTCAGAAGTATCATGGACCAGGAATGTGCTCTCCAAGCTCTCCTCTGTCGTCGTCTCTGCATCAGCGGAATCTGAAAATGAGAGGATGGCCTGTGCTGCTGGGTCTGCCCAAACTACCTCATCGTCTGTGATCACAAAGTCACAGTCCTGGTGGATGTCTAGCCTGGCATCTATCATCTGCTCTGTATCTGAGGTGGTCTCTGAGCATGATCTGTCTCTGGCTCTGTTGTCCTCGACCGTATATATTTGTACACTTTCGCCCTCGACGCGAAAGTATACCTTCCCGCTATCATGGTCAGTCACCGCCTTGGCTGTGGCCAAGAACGGACGATCGAGAATGATGGGGGTATCGGTCACTGAATCAGGGATCTCCATGTCCAACACTACGAAGTCCACGGGGAATTGCAGGCCCTGAATAGTGACGACAACGTCTCGCAACAACCCCTTCGGCCTCTTGACAGATCGATCAGCAAACTGAAGGACTGTCCTGCTCTGTCTAAGAGTGCCCAACTCGAAGCGGTCGAGAAGGGCTGCTGGAAGGAGGTTGATCGACGATCCGCTATCTAATAGAGTACGGTCGAACCTCTGCTCTCTAATGTGACATCTGACATAAGGGGCTCCTGAATCTGGCCTCTTGGCCGGCAGACGGTTCTGGATCGTGAAACACGTGTCTTTCGTCAGCACATGGATCTCTGAATGGTGGTTCCTCCTCTTCCTCCTGACTGTGGTCCTGTCTCTCAGTGAACGCTGAAGAAGGGGGATGTGCTGCAAAGCCTCCTGAAGAGTTAGCTGTATGTGAAATCGATCTATCATCTGCTGGCTAAACTCTTCCTGATCTCTCTTTTTTGGATTTTCTTTTTTCTTCCCCTTCCCCATCTGAAGGGCTCTAGGGAAGAGGATCACTGGGTCCTTCTCAGATGAAGGACTAGGAAAAGGTCTAGACGGCTCGACGGCCGGATCCGCACATACATCACGCACCACAGTGGGACCAGAAAAAACCAAACCTTTTCCTTTATTCACAACAGAGTTCCGAGATACATCAGAAGTAGGAAAAACAACAGGTCTCTCAACAAAAGCATGGGTGGCCTCAGCACCACCATCGGCTGGATCAATTGGAAGACTCGCGGCCTCAGTACCGCGCTCTGGCTCGGCATCCTGGGTGGCCTCAGTACCACCTCCTCGAACTGGTGAAACGGCGGCCTCAGCACTGTCGGTGGAATCAGCATCCTTGGTAGCATCAGTACCACCGTCATCATCTCTAGCGGCCTCAGTACCGCTCTCCTCCTCCTCGTCAGGCGCTCTGGGTGGATCCTCCTGATGTAGCTCAGACGAGGCACCACCTGCTGGCATCCTACCGCTCCTAAGTGTGACAAAATCAGTATCAAAAAGATATCCAGTCATATCACCAAATGCATCACTAGGAGTGGTATACTTAGTACAAGCTACCTGCTTAGATTTCCTCTTCAGGCTGTTGGGGTTCGGCTCAATCTGGGCAGGGATGGCGGCCTTCCCTCTCACAATGTCCCGCATCTCCTGGCGGAACTCGTCCATCTCCCGTCGAAACGTGGCCTGCTGATCCGTGAGGAGGCGGGCTATATCATCCAAGGCGGGGCTCTCGTGGGAGCCCGACGGGTAGCCTCTCTGGTAGTGAGGCTGCTGGAACTGGTGTTGTGGCTGAGAGGGGTATGGGTGATGCTGCTGCTGCTGCTGGTGAGGCTGATCTTGCCTCCAAGACTATCCCTGTTGATAGGGACGAGGACCATACGACGATTGCTGCTGCTGCTGTGAAGGGTACATTGGGGGCTGCTGCTGCTGCGGCTGGTGATCCCTCTGATGGCCGTACTGGCCTCCCTGACCTGATGGCTGCTGCTGGGGCTGGGTACCTCCGTTCTCCCAACGGATTCCGGGATGGTCTCGTCGGATACCGGGCTGAGGGCGGTCATACCAAATCCCGTTGACATCCATCAACGGCTCTACATCGTACTGGGGTGGCGGGAGTACTGCTAGAGGCTGATCCGGCTGGTATACCACCATCTGCATGTCTGGAGATGGTGGTAACTGGTAGGTGGGCTGCTGCGGCTGGTACGGCTCCGCCTGTACAAGGTGAACCTGTCTAGGCTGCTGGTGTGAGCTGGTGCGCTGGGACGAGCTGCTGCTGCTGCCGGAATTGCCTCGCGACTGAAGACGGGGCTGGAAAGCCGTCTGTGCCTCCTGGAGACACATGAGCTGGGTCTTCATGTCGCTCAGAGTCTGTGTCATCTGTTCCATCTGAGTGATGCCCTGGCACTGCTTCTTCTCAATCAGCTCCATTCGATCCAACTTCTCGCTAATGATGCCCATGTCTGCAGCTGATGACCCTGCCTGTGCTGCTGCTACAGCGGACGAACTGGAAGGATCGACGTTGACCCGTGCTATCCTCTGGTACTGCACGGGTTGTGGTTGCTGTGGTCTGCCCTGAGTATACAACCGGGTCTGGGACATCACCATGTAGTTCTCGGCCATCTCCTCGTAGATGGCCCAGACATGGTCGTGATCCTTGGCGAAGTAAGACCCGCCACAAGAAGCGTTCACCAAGCCCTGAAGCTCTGGTGTCAGCCCGCTGAAAAAGCTCTGCATGAGGTTCGGCTTGGAAATGTCGTGGTGCGGGCATCTATCAGTCAGCTCTCTGAACCTCTCCCATGCCTCATGGAACTGGTCGTTGGGGAGCATGGAGAAGTTGCTGATCAGAGCTCTCGCGGCATTGGTCTGCACAAGTGGATAGTTCTTATGCAAGTACTCGGTGCGGAGCTGTTCCCAAGTGTAGACAAACTTCCCCAGATGTTTCAGCCAGGTGGCTGCTCTGTCTGCCAAAGAGAAGGGGAAGGCAATCATCTTGATGGTATCCTGGTCCACCTAACGGTCATGGACAGTACTGCAAATCATGAGAAACTCCTGGAGGTGGAGATGGGGCTCCTCGGTGGCGAGCTCGTCGAAGCAGGGGATAAGCTACAAGGTGTTCGGGGGGAACTTGAAGTCCCCCATGATAGCTAGTAGCACAACCCAATGATGCATCAGTGTCGAAGCGGCGGCTGCCGCTGCGGCGGCGGCTGCTGCGGCTGCTGCGGCTGCATCATCTGGGATCCTCGGCCCGTCTCTACGCTGCTCTCGCTCTGCTCTCATCTGCTCCATCTCTCTCCTCATATCCAACATAAACGCTCCCTGATCCCTCAACTGCTGCTGTACCGTCTCGAGGGAGGCGATCAGGGTGGAGTTGATCGCACTCTGGTCCAGAACAAAGTGCTCGGGCTGTGGACCTCTACTGCGATCATCGGAACTGTCGGCCATGATCTCTGCAAAATCAAATGATCCAAACTCAGGTGCCGATAAATCTGCTAATCTCTCCTCTGGCACTGGTCTCTCGGAACCGAAAGAAAAGGGGTCGAGGGGGAACATGGTGGAATCATACTCGGGTTCGGAGAGAGGGTCTCGGCTCTCGCGAACCAACCTAGATGAACGGGTAGACGCGCCCGAAAGCGGTGCAGCCAGAGGCTGCCTAAGAGATCGTCTGCCCATCATCTTGATGTGGCAAGTAAGGCGGATGAGATCTGGAGAAACTATGATCACAAGCAAACCCCAAGTTCACCAACGCAACGCGAGCTGAAGACCGTAAAGGCTCGGTCAAATTATCTTGTCAAATTTTATTTTGGTGAACAATCAAGATATCAGAGCGATTACGTGACCTGCTGGGCTACCCGATACCTTCTCAACCGACTGTCCCGCACAGAAGAGTCAGTAATCAGTCAAGAATAGTACCGGAGGGCTCTACCTAGTGTTCGGGTCACTCTCTCGCACAATCAAACCAAGCAATGAGGGGGTTGCTCTCCCCAAGACAAGTTTTTAAATCAAGTGTCTTTTAGTGATCAATAGTTTTAGCAGTCCCAATTTTATGGTTTTTCTTTTTAGGTCTTTTTTAATAAAAACAAAGAGGCCTAACAAATTTTTTGGTTCTCCTGGTTATTAAGTCAAAAACAGGGGGAGAAGACGAAAAAGCCGATGCGCGATGAAATCAATGATGCATGCAATGTCAGAAAGGCGTACCTGTCTCCAGCACTCTACATGCAATATGATCCGCGCAGAATTTAAAAGACATAAAGTAAACTACCTATATGGTGCAGCGGGAAAAGCCGAGTCCTAAGAAGGCAACTTCTACTCGAAAGAACCGTCTAGCTGGTCACCAGCCTTCGATCCAGAGAGTCCAGTCTCGGTCTACCCCTCCTCCTCCCGACAAATCGGGTTCAGGAGCAACGCTTGGCAGGCAGGCTGCGACACGTAGGCTCGAAGGAAATGAGTCAGCTATTTTTATTAACTTTTTATTAGTAGGTCCAATTAACGATCTATAGGCACAAGCAATCTATTAGGTGTATGGATCCTACTAATTACGGCACAATCAAGCATAAAGTCCTACGACTAGGGGCTCGAGAAAAACTGCGTAAAACCGTAAAAGGCAGCGAAAAACCAAAAACCGTGAAAAGCCACGAAAAAGCTAAGGGTCCCCCGAGCACACCAGTGCTCGGCGAAACAGACTCTAGAAACTGTCCAAGCTGAGTGTCCCTGTATTATTACAATAATCAAATGAATAAAAGTAAAGTCTGCTCCTCGCCCACTCAGCTACTCTCTCGCTCTCTCCTGCAGCTCCGTGCAGAAAGGAGCCGCCTCCGAATCCCACGGTTATGCCGGCGTCTCGAGAGTCGCCGCCTCGGTCCTCGGGCCCTCGCAAGAAAGAAGACAAGTGTCACAGACCAAAAATAATTAAATAAAGATAGGAAATATAAACAGGGGTATATGTGCAGAACAGAAATAAAATAAACAAGCAAAAATAAAAATAAAAGAAAAGAAAAGAAAAAGAAAACAAAACAAAAATAATGAAAAATAAGAAGCCGCGGACTCAGAAAAAGCCGCGGAAAGCCACAAAAAAGAAAACGAAAAGAAAATAAAAATAAAGAAAAAGACTACTAAGCTGTGCTCCCCGGCAATGGCGCCATTCTGATGACACGCCTGAGGGCTCGGGTAAAGGTAATCAAGTGTCGTTGCGACCCAAGTCACCAAGCGGTGTCAATCGAGAAAAATCAGACCACCAGAATAAGATAAAAATCAAACAGGCACAAGTAGCGGTCTCGCTACTATATTAACCTGGTAAAGCGACCAGGGTCGAACACAAGGAGCATGTGATGGCCTTGTGGCCTACAAAGTAGTCTAAAAAAAGGAATAAAATAAAACACAGGTCTTTTTGGTGGATTTTTTTAATTTTTATAAATTTTTTTGGATTTTTAATTAATAAAGAAACCAAAGAAAACAATAAAGCAACCAAATTCAAACAATTATTTATCTACTCAAAAATCACTCAAAAATTCAAATAAAAATGTTTTAAAGTTTTTTTTATCTTTTTTACTGTTTTGGGTATTTTTTGGTATTTTTCTGATATTTATTGAATTTTATAAAAATCAAACAATGCAAGAAAAGAGAGGTACTGTCCAATCAGGTGTCAAGGGCCAATTTAAAATACAAAATGGCCCTATTAACACCTGAAGGTAATTTTGCTGTATAGGAGAAAACACAAGGAAAATTTAGGCACCAGAATTATTATTTTTTGATTTTTCTTTTATTTATTAGAATTTTATAAGGTTTTTAGAGTTTTTCAATTTTTATAAGTTTTATATATCCAAAAATGACCAAAATTGATCAGAAAATCAAAAAAGGTAAAATAAACACTACCTAATTTTTTTGTAATTTTTAGAGGTCTTTTTTATGAATTGTAAAGTTAGAAAGTAAAGAAAATGAGAGTTTTTGAATTTTTAAAAATAGTAAATGGAATCAAAAATGTCTCCAAAAATAGGAGAAAATTTTACACTATGGCAGGAGCCATGTATCCAATGTTCATCGTATTTGGAGTTGGTTTGATATTTTATTAAAAATCAAAACTAAGGTACAGTGTACAGGGACCTATACGCAAATAGTAAGAGTTCCAGGGGGTCCGATGCAAATTTTCCAAGGTTGCACGTGCGAGGCGCGTCACCTGGGTACACAGGGACCTAATTGCAAAGAAACTAAGGTTATTGGACTATTTAATAACAAGTACTAAAAGTCCAGGGGCCTTAGTGTAAATAACCCACTAAATCAAGCACATGCGCAAATAAACCATTCACAGGGGTATTTATGCAAATACTAAAAAGTTCATTCCATTCAGTAACACCCTAGAACATCAAGGCTAAACATGCAAATAACCCATATATCATGTGTCGAAGCACGTGTTCCACTACAGACAGGGGCATACACGTAAATACAAGATAAGACAGGGTCAACTATGTAATTTACCCAACGCAAATAAAAGTTTAAAACTATTTACAGGATTAAATACAAACTACTATAAAGCTAAGGGCCTAAAGTGAAATTACCTTTTATTAAGTCGGTCGTCAGATGGGCGCCACGTGTGAAATCGGACGGTCGGGGAAGAGTGGCGCCCAACGCTGGGACCCTCAGTTCTGATCGACGGCTGGGGCCTCGCCACATGGAAGATCGAACGGGTTCGAAGCAATGTGGGAAGCCCTCACTGATCTGACGGTCCCGATCCTTCCTCTGATGATCTACGGCTGCTGCTGCTCCTCAGTTGAGCAGCTGGATGACGACCTGGAGCAGGAGGGATGATCAGACGTCTCTGGAGGATGGTCGAAGAATAGTACGCCGGCGAGCTTTGCCGGCCTCGTGTGTGCGCTGAAGACCTCCTCGCAGGCTGCTGAAGATTGGAGGAGAGTCGCCATGGGCACCCGCGTCGAATGGTGCCCTCCGATGGCTCGACGGAGTTCCTGGGAACTCAGGCGAGGTCGGTGGAGGTCGAGCTGCTGCACCTGGACGTCGAAGCCCTCAGATGGGCTCCCTGGGACCTGCAAAGATGTGCAACGAACTCGCGGGTCGAGGGCAAAGTGCCTCGACCCTGTTAGGCATGGTGACTGTGAACGGTGCGGCGGGGCGTAGGGGCTCCGGCGATGCGACGGCGGAGGAGCCCCAATCCCAGCTCCTGTGCGAGATGGGTTGAGCGAGTGGGTAGAGAACGTGCGTGAAGGAGAGGCGATTGTGATGGGCTGCTCCAATGATCGAATAGGTGGCGAAGGTAGACAGAATCGAAGCTCGAAGGTGACAGGGGAAATTGGGCGAAAATGAAAATTAAAGAACTAGGGAAGGAGAGAGGTCTACCTAATGGGCGCAATCGACTGTGGAGGAGTAGGGCTTGCTCCGGGTCCTTGCCTCAAGGACCGTCGGTGACCGAGGCTCTGGCGTCACCTCCAGGCGGCGCACGGCGGCGCAAGCTCGCCGGATCGATGGTCTCCTTGCTCCCTCCTCGCTGCAACACCACCTGGGACGAGCTGTCACTCTCGCTAAGACGATGGAGGTCACTGGGTGGAGAATGGATGAACCAAAGATGAGGAACAGGGAGGCGGAGCTCGGATTAAATATGGGTGCAGGTCCGAGAAGAATGGATCGGGCAGGGTTCCGCGAAGTGCGGATCCCCACGCGGATGTGTCGGCGAGGATCTCGGATGCATGGGAGATGATCGGAGCTCGGGGGTTGCGAGTATGGTGATCGGGTCGTGACACGAAAATATCGAGAAGTCGGGTCGGGCGTCATCGACCCGTGGGAAGTGGTCCACAGGGGGGAGTTGACCGGGGGGGTCAACGTCCCCCGTGGACCAATGAGAATCAACCATTTGGAAAAGATTTGGAAATTCAAAAAGAAATAATAAATAGTCGAATCATGAAAAACTTAAAACATAGAAAATGTTTATTTTATTTTTTTTTCTATTTTTTTGGTGATTTTTACTAATTTTTTGAAATAAAAATAAGGTATTTACACTAGGGTGCTATACATAGGTATATATACAATATTGGATTTTAATTTTTGATTTTAAATTTGTTATTTTTGTGCATTTTTATTCCCATTTTATATTTTATTTATTTATAGCATAAAATTAGGAATAAAAGGGTATTTTTATTTTATTTTTATTATTTATATACAAGGGTGAAATAAATAGATATATACATCTATATAAATGGTATATGTACAAAGTTCTTTTTTATTTTTAATTTTGTTCTTTTTATTTTTTGTTTTTATGGTTTTCATTTTATTTATTTACAAATAGAAGATTGAATATATACAATTTTTTAGGGATTTTAATTTATTTATTTATAAGGCTAAATATATACAAGAGTGGGTGTATGTACATGGTGAATATGTACAAGGAAAGGTATTTTTGTTTTCTTTTTTATTTTTCTATTTTTATCTTGATTTTGTATTTACAAATATTTACAAATATCTACAAGCCCATTTTATTCTATTTTTGGAGGAAAATATATTTATTGTATTTGCAGATATATTTACACACATGAGCCCCTATCTCTCTCTACTTTGGCTTTTATGCGGTCAGGCCCATGCTGATCCCTCCCTTGGGATTAGGTTGCTCAATATTTATTCTAAATATTTCCCTTTTTTTCTTTTTAATCTTTATTCTTTTATTTTTTCACAAAAACATGCTAATTATTACTTTTTACACAATGCATGCTTTTGGTAATTATTTATATTTACAAACATATACATGCATTTGCAAAGGTTTTTGTAGCTAAAATATAAGAATAAATAGTGATGAATGAGTATTCATCAAGCGGCAAGAAAGGATGTCCCATTGGTGGCAGACTTCAGGGCTTTTACAGATGTCGATCTTAAGGTGTGTAATTGGTCTTGTCTTTCTTTTAAATTGTTATTACTATAATATTGTAAAGTTATTATTTTTGGTGTAGAGCTTCGTCGATATTGAGGGATTTGATACTGATAGTAGAGTAAATGAAGCAATTAATCGTTGTTTAGTAAAGCATTTTAGGGAGCGTCGATATAATTTAAAGAAAGAATGGAAAAAGAAATGAGATGCAGCTAGGCCCTAAAATGTACCGGTTGAACTTTGGGATGTCATGGTTGAAATATGAACAGAGCCATATCATCAAGTAAGTTTGTAATTGAAAGTTGATTATATTTTATTGTCACTTGATCTTTTTACATTTATAAATACTGTCATTTTTTCTTTTGTGGATTATTTATGTAAAAAATAGGAATGGTGTCAAAAAATAAGGATACATGTATACATATTGTTAAAAATCTTTCAACTACTCGATCAAAGTCATACGTAGTCATTCAGCAAGAGATAGTGAGTATTTTAAATTCAGTAGTTGTTGGATATGGTAATAATTGGAATTTCTTTATTTTCTTGATCATCTAAGTCTCGTGATGAACTCGATGGTCGACCGTGCGGAGAGATACTCTTATTAAAAAAGATAAAGTTTATTATCAACATAACATGACATGCATTGTTGGATGAAATTGTAGGACAGCACGAACATTGGTCAACACCTGAAGCTAAACAGACATACGTAAGTTGTCTAGATTAATAATATAAATTAAATGCATACTAAGGCCGATGTAGAAGGGCGATCCCCAATTGATGCTGAAATAGCTAATATTTTACTACATAATTAAGGACAATCCGATTGTCTTATTGGTAGGGGGCAAGGATATGTGCCTAAAGGAAGAGGGCGTCGTAGGTCTGCATCGATTTCAGAGGATGTAATTGAAAAAATGGTGGAGGAAGAGAGACGAAAAATAGAGATTGAAAATGAAAAGAATGTGGCATCCCTTCAACGAAAAATGTTGGATTTGAAGTCACAGATTGATGCAATTAATAAGAAGACATCTACAGAGCTTCAAGATAAAATAGCAGTCGAAATTGTAGCATATTTTAAGAATCGCCTGTTAACAGATGGGACACCATCAGCACTTTCTCCACCTACATTCTAGGGTACTTAAATTCAAAGTATGATCATTTTAATATATCTTCTATTACCATGTTTAATATACTTATTCTTTATTAGATGCTTCTCAAGGACGATCAAGAGGAAATAGATCTGGTGGAGTTGATCCTGATGACGAGATTGAAGAAGATATTTAGATATTTTGATTTGTCTTATACATCTTCAATGTACTTTTGATTTGTATTTTTTTGATGGAACTAAAAACTTTGGAATTTCTTATAATCATGTTGATACTCAACTTTATTCTCATATTTTAATGCATAACTTAGTTCTGACTTTTGTCGTACTACATTTACAATTGGGATTATTTTTCCCTGATGTCTTTTTACACTCTAATACCAATTATTAACATTTGATTATTAATGTAATCACATTATTTCTCATGCTAATAAGGCTTCTTAAAAAACTGATAAACCTTGATTGCTTGTATACCCTTACATAGCTAATTACACGTAAACATTGGATTGATATTAAAGAACATCTACATACAATATACAAGTATGTTTATTAACGTCCTCTTCTAAATTTATGTGTGGATGATATTAAAAAACTATCATAAAATACAATTTTGGACCAAATATTATAGACATCAAAATAGATTCTACTCAGGCATTTACTAACATCTGTAAAATTGCTTAATTTGTAGACGTTCTAAAATAACTCCTGCAAATCATCTTTTTTCGTAGATGCTATTAAACGTCTTCGAAGATGTAGATATATAGATGTTCTTTTAAAACATCCTTTAAAACCTGTCCCGATAAGGCTAACTGGATGTTTGGTTTGGACGTTTGTTAACATCTAAATAGTGGTCTACCGACATTTAGAAATATCCTAGGAAGATGTTTTTTCTACATTTTTTTATTTACTTAAATGGAAACTTGGAGGATTTACTTAGAACAATAAGTAAAATATGTGTTTCAAATTTCATTTAAAACATACATTCCTAACATGTCTATTTAGATTGGATCGATTTCAACAATTATGAGACTGTTAAAATTTGGAAGTCTTGTTGGAGGGGATAGAAGTCTCGAATTAAATTGAATTTTGAACGACACAATGATGGTATATGTTGATCTAAATCTCCCTAGGTTTCATTTCAAAAAAATAAAAATAATACGAGGAAGAAATGGTGGGAGCATGTAAGTTACATGCTCCCATGGAGAATACTCCCTTTTTCCATGAATGTGTGTACGTACATACGCATGTATGTCTATATATATATATATATATATTGTTGATCGCTAAATTCGGGCTTTTAATTTAGGTGAATTAATTACAAGTGTTGTCACAACCTAAAGAAGCGTCAATCAAAAATTATTTATTCTCAAGCACAAATAATTACAAAAATGTAACAAGAGAGAATGCTATTTAATTTACCTATATAATAATAAGATCGAACTCAGGGAGGCTACAAATATCCAGAATGTTATTCTAATAATTGAAATAAAGCAATGAAAAGAATAATGGAATTCTTAAGTCAAATTACTCTTGATTTTATGTTTTTTTATATATATATATATATATTTCTACAAGAGATTTTTTATTTTAAAAATAATGAATAATTGAAGGAATTAAAGCATACACACAAGAAACCACTCTTTTTGTATTCTTCAAATGTAGCAAAAATGATCATAGAATTAAACTAAAATTATTTTGGGATTTTTGATAAAATTTCGATTTTTTGTAATTTTTCTAGATTTTTCACAATTTTTAGGGAGTTTAAATAAATCTAAACCAGCAAATAAAGTAAAAGAAATTGATGCGAATATTTTTTGATTTTTAAAATATCAAATAGTGTCAAAATTTGATGAGAATAATGAAGAACGAAAGATAATTTTTTATATTTTCAAAAAGTAATTTTATGATTTTATGATTTTTTTAATTGATTTTATATGAATTCTTTGTGCTTGTGAAGGTTTTATAATTTTTATAGTTTGTATAGATGATAAATAGGTAAAAATTTATAGATGATAAATAGGTAAAAATGACACTGTAACTTAAATAAATCAAAACAACATAGAAGTTTTTTTTAGATTTTTTAAAAAGATATTTATAATTTTTATTGAATTTTAATAGAAATGGGACATTTTAAGGTTGTTTTCGGATTTTTATGAATAAGAAGTATGATGAAAATGAAATATAAAAAATGGATGCAAGATGAGTGTTACAGGAAATTAAGAAAATTTATATGGGATTTTTCATGGTATTTTACAAATTTTTTATTTGATTTTTAGAAGATAATTTAAATGCAGACTAATAGGGACTAATATGCAAATATTTAAATTATGTAGATTATAAGTTAACAATTAATAAAAGAGCACGGTTAATAATGCAAAATTTCTAGAACTTACGTGCACAGCCACATGCGCCCCACTAGACTAGACCAAAATATAAATAGCTTAATTCCAGGGATCAAATAATAACAGAAATATAAGATATTTTTATTGCAAAATTTCCAACATATCACGTGAAATACACGCACATAGTTCAAATTGAACTTATTCACAATTAAAATAAATACTAGTGACGAAGGTGTAAATTTTTAAATAATTACAACACAGACATGCTTCCCTCTAGGACTAATTTGCAAATTAAATAAACGACAAGGGGAAACGGTGCAAAATTACCCTTAAATGACGTGGCACAAGAGTGACTCTGATGCGCAGTCCATTTGATCGAACGACTGATATTGAATCGGAGATGAATGACATCAATCTAATCTGAGCTCTTGACCTACAATCGGCTTTTGCGGCTTCAACGGATGGTCGGGATCTAATCTCAGGCCTCATGTTCTCCATCGTGCGGTAGTGGGGGGTCTAGATGAACTGGGAAGAGGGTGGCATACAATGAACTTGATCTGAATGGATATTCCTCGTCTGAGCTCTGTTCCTCTTCAAATCGGTCTCAAATCGAAGCTCCTTCGATCCGCATCAGATGTACACCTTGGATCTTCATGAAATCACCATGAATGGATCTAGAAGGTGATTAAGATTCATGATCCAAGAATCATCTTCAGCTTTGGATCTTTCGTTGTGTGTGAAGTCTGAAGCTCCTTTGACATGCAAGTGATCGCCCATGCCCGGAGGATGTACTCCGACCAAGAAATTAGGTCAAAATCATCATAAATGGGGATTGAATGGGGATCTCCGGCATTGGTGGCCGGAAAGGAGATCGATCTCCTGATCTGGGAGGATCTGGAGGGGGACAGATGGTGAACAGGCTGGAGAAAGATTGGAGAAAGTTTTGGCGTTGTCAGAGGATGGTTTTGACGATCGGAGCTCCTCCTATCTGGAGATCGGAGGTGGAAGATAGAAATGTGATCTAAGAGATTTAAGTGGAATCAACTCGAAATTAAACCTAACGCTATGATAAGGAAGAAATGCGAAATGAAATCACCTATAACTAAGCCTTGACGGGTCACTGAATGACTTGAAAGCTAAGCGTGATGGTGCTCCGTTGGGAGGTCTTTATCGGCACAGATCTTGCCTCCAGTTGCATTATTCACGCTCCTTATAGCGATAGAAGAAAGCTGTCACTTATCCCTCTCACCAGAACTTGATCTCAGGGAAGAACGGAAGCCAAAGATCGAACGAACGCTCGGGGAGGTGGAGGTGCTCTATTTATAGGAATGACTCCAGTGAGTTTTGAATTTCAAAATGCAAGCAGTTTGCGGAGCGACGAGTTGATCTGAGGCAATGGCGTGGAAGAGAATTGAATTAGCTTAGATGTTGTGAAGAAATTGAGGCGAGTTAGTGATCGAGCGCATCAGGAAAATGGATGAAGTAACAACCAGAGGTGAGATCAGAGAGGAGAAGGGCACAACTGAGGAGTTGACCCGGGTTCAGCCTATCAAAAGGCGCTTGGAATGCATCCAAATTAGGGAAAATGATAAAATAGTGAATAAAAGTTAATAATTAAATAAAAAATCGAAAATGAATTAATTTAATTAAATAATGTAAATAAAATATATTCAGAATAATTTAAAGTTGATTTTGGTGATTTTTAATCAAATAAATAACATAATTACAAGGGTTGAAATAAATACAAGATGCTATTTACAGGTTTGTATACCTATGTACAAAGTATTGTGAATTTTTATTGATTTTTTATACATGTATACATAATTTAGTATTTTATTTATTTACAAGAATTTACAAGAATTTTAATGATATTTTTATTTAATTTTATGAGTTGATTTATTATGTTGATTAAATATGTATAGGTACTATATATACATGGTGTACATATGCAATATATACAAGATTTTATTTTTGTAATTTTTATTTGTACTTTATATAAGTTAAGTATAATATTTATTATAAATAAAAAAATACAATATTCACAATTATGCACAAGAAAACAATTAATTAAATAGTTCACATAGTATATACAGGTACAATATACAATAATACCCCAATTTGTCACATTTCACATCTTAATTCAGAATTTTATGAAATCACCTCTATTTTAAAGATAATTTAGTTTGGAGTATAATGAAAGTGAGTTTGATGATTTTGGAGTTCAGGTGGAGAAGATATACACCTTGAAAGTTGAGTTATGTGTCTTTTGGAGAATGATGTATTTTACATAATATAAATTCTAATTGCAATTATTTTTGTTATTTACACGAGGGTTTTATTCACAAGAAGAGACAATGTTTATTTACAGAGGCTTAGGTGTGTATTACAGACAATATTATACAAGTGAGGAATATATACAAGTATCAAGTATATTTTTGGTGTTTTTTGGCCTTATCTCCCCATACTTTATTTCTTATAGACAAAGTTAAGTCTTGACCTTCTCTTGAGGTTTGATTCAACCTGTATCTATTGCATATATATAGTCTTTTATTTTATTTATTTTTTCTTAACTCTTTATTTATTTATTTTAGGTTAAAAGGTAGTAAATATACAATATTTACACAAAGATGCATGTTAGTAAGAATATGGATTTATAGATATATATACAGGTGTTTTATAAATGATTTTAAGCTAAAATAAATGAATAAAGATGATGAAATACATATTCATCATCTCCCTATTCTTTACCTTTGCTAGTCCCTTGGCAAGCACTTATTTGAAAGAATAAGTGAGTAAAGGAAAAAGAAAGGAAACAATAAAGAAATTAGAAAAATATTGAGTATTAAACTTATCTTCATAAAATTGTAGTATGGAGCTCTGTCAGACCTTTGGATTATTAATATATTAAACCTTGATGGGAAATAGATTAAAACCTAACAACCCTCAAGTTCCACAAGACTCCTATTCAAGTTGCATCAATAATCAGGTCAGAACAAGTCTACATATACAAATTCTTATGACTAGGAATCTTTACTTGTACGGTGTAAGTGAATTATAGCTCCCCATCTCGAAAGTAGAAAAAGAAATAGCCTCTCTTAAAAAAAGTAACTCTAGTCCACCGGTCTAGCAATTATTTCCTCAAGGAACGGGGATATTCCCTTCTAAGTTCAAGTACAACCAGCTCAAGAAGAGGAGATGGAGAAAATAATGGACGGTAACAAGTGTAGCTACCTATCCTTGGATGCATGGCCAGTGTAACCAAGTCATCCAGTTGCAAGCTAAAAAAATTGTCTTTAAATATCATCTTATTTGATTATACTTGTATATACACTCTGGCAGTCATTTTACTTGTCAATCAGGCCTATTTCTCTCAACAGAACTCAATCTCGGGGAAGAACATAAGCTAAAGATGGAATGAACGCTCAGAGGAGGAGGAGGTGCTCTATTTATAGGAATGACTCCAGTGAGTTTTGAATTTCAAAATACGAGCAGTTCGCAGAGCGACGAGTGGATCTGAGGCGATGGCTGGAAGAGAATTGAATTAGCTTAAATGTTAGCGAATGAATCAGGGCAGGTTAGTGATCGAGTGTGTTGGGAAAAATGGATGAAGTAACAGCCATAGGCGAGATCAAAGGGGAGACGTGCGTGGTTGAGGAGTTGACCTAGGTTCCTCCTATCAAAAAGCGCCTAGAATGCATCCAAATTAGGGAAAATGATAAAACAGTGAATAAAAGTTAAATAATTCAATAAAAAATTGAAAATGAATTAATTAAATCAAATAATGTAAATAAAATAGGTTGGGAGTAATTTAAAGTTAATTTAGTGATTTTTAATTAATTAAATACTATAATTACAAGGGTTAAAATAAATACAAGATGTTATTTACAAGTTGGTATACCCATGTACAAAGTATTGTGAATTTTTAATTATTTTTATACATATATACATAATTTAGTATTTCATTTATTTACAATAATTTACAAGAATTTTAGTAATATTTTTATTTAGCTTTCATGAGTTGATTTATTATTTTAATTAAATATGTATAGGCATAAAATATACATGGTGATATATATACAATATATACAAGATTTTATTTTTGTTGATTTTTAATTTTTGTAATTTTTACTTGTATATTATATAAGTGAAGTATAATGTTTACAAGTAATAAATAAAAAATACAACATTCACAATTATGCATAAAAAATAATTAATTAAATAATTTACATAGTATATACAAGTACAGTATACAATAATACCCTGATTTGCCACATTTCACACCTTAACTCAGAATTTTATGAAATCACGTCTATTTTAAAATTTAATTTGGAGTAAAATGAAAGTGAGTTTGATGATTTTGGAGTTCAGTTGAGCTATGTAGATTTTGGAGACTGATGTATTTTACACAATATAGATTTTAATTGCAATTATTTTTGTTATTTACATGAGGGTTTTATTCACTGGAAGAGACAATGTTTATTTACAAAGGATTAGGTGTGTATTACAGGTAATATTATACAAGTGAGGAACATATACCAGTATCAAGTATGTTTTGGTGACTTTTGGCCTTATCTCCCCCTATTTTATTTCTTGTCGACCAAGTCAAGTCTTGACCTTCTCTCGAGGTTTGATTCATATATAGAGTCTTTTCTTTTCTTTATTTTTCCTTATCTCTTTATTTATTTATTTTAGGTTAAAAGGTAGTAAATATACAATATTTGCACAAAGATGTAGGTTAGTAACAATATGGATTTATTGATATATACAAGTGTTTAATAAGGGATTTTGAGGTAAAATAAATGAATAAAGATGATGAAATACATATTCATCATTTATATGTATGTATATAGACATAGACCTACTCAAATACCCACATGTCTGGATTTTCCACATGAGGCTGTGGAACTCAAACAAATTGGGCGTGATCGAGAGTCTACCCATGGCTATCGAAGATAAAATCATTACGAACAAGAAGAAGTATAATCCTCTCATTTCCCTTTCTCACTTCTTTTTCTCTCCATATCTCTCCCATTATTGCCTTCTGTTGTAGTGTTAGAAAAAAAACGCCTCCTCCTCCTCTATGTATAGCCTAAGTACAAGCACATAGTCCAATTCCTACAAGGACTCTTCACAGAATATAAATCAATTGTTTTTATAAGTCTAATTCCTTTAGGATTGGTAATATTAATGTAAATCCTAACAATATAGGTAGTAACGACAATGGGAAATGAAAAGAATTCATGAAAATCAACTCGTATCCATAGTCAAACATGCATTGGAAATGGAGACAAAAAGAATTGTAAAAATCATCATCAAAGTATCCTTAAAAAGAAATATCTTTTCGAGCGAAGATGCACCACATAATATCAATGCAACATATTCCAAAGTATTGTTCCCATTGTTCAACAACAGTTTCGAAAATATGTGGATTGTTCTAAAAAATAACCTCACTTATAGGATACAGAGGCACTCAATACAATTTGAAATGTGAAACTACAAAAAAAGGACTTTTCTTAATAGGTGGAGAATCTATTAGGAAAGGCACTAATGCAATTGTGAAAAGATTTTCTAACTTGTCCTTCCACCAATGGGAAAGAAATTTCTCCATAGGGAAGACGAACTCTTTAAGAAAGCCGAGTCTTCCCTAACAATTGTTTACCCATTAGGATGAGATGAAATCATTTTTTATGATTATAAAGAGTCACTTCTCTTTCTTATTCCAACTAAAACAATTTATATACAAGAACATATCCGGTCAATAAAGAGAAAAATGCATAGCTAATCACATGCTTAACCCTCTTTCCCCTACTCCAACCTCCATCTCGTCGATCACCTTCCCCTCCTAACTACCTCCATCAAATTTGCCTCTCCCCTTGTAATCGATTCCACAACATCATCCTTTACTCCCTCGCAATTCTCTACAACCGCAACCTTGTTGAACATGTGAATATGTGATGAGACATTATGCAATAAATATTATTATTTTCACTCCAATTTTAGAAATAAAGCATACTTAGTTATCCCCAATAAGGTCTCCTTGTATAATAAGGTTATGTATCAATACCATATGATATCATGCAACTGATGATATAAAAAATTAGATCATAGAGGTTGTTGTATGGTTGTATCTAAAGAGTTAAATCAATGACACAACTAACATCGCAAAGTGATAATTAAGAAAGATCTACAGTTTAAGAAGAGATGACAATCTTTCTCGAAAGACTTGTATTTGTTTGACACTCTTGATACATATCCTCGAATAGAGATTCTAAGGTGTCAGATAAGTCAAGATCAACGAATTGACTTGACAAGATCAAGATACTAAAAACTTGTATTGTATACTGTCACAATCAGTCACACATCATTTGATTAGAAACAAATATACTTCTATATGTCTAAGTATATATATTTGGTAGAGCGATAGGTTGATGACATGACAATGTCTTTGTATTAATAAGATGGTATATGAAGACCGTGGCATATGAGATGTATGATCTATCAAAAGAATCATTCATGTTCACACTTGTTGAACTAGGAGACATTAGTTCATTCATGAGATATTGTAGTCATACTAAATTCCACCTATGGTTGTATTATTTAGGAAAAAATAAGAACTTAATAATATTGGTATATGCTTTTTTAAAGTATATGATTGATATTGTTACCAAATGATCAATTCTTATCAGTGTAGAAGAAGAGATATAAAGTGGATTTAAACTTTGAGTTTATTCAAGATCTTCCAATATGCAGCATTGGGAATACTCGAGGGTGATGCGATCTTAAAAAGTTGTATACTACGACGTTTCCATTACAAGAGCATGACAAAGTAACATGAATTAAATGACTTCCCTTTGAGTTTAAATGAATGAGATTTAATGGGTCTAAATCTCAATTTGTAGAACTATATTCTGGATCCAAAGAGTTGGAAATTGATCTGAAAGTGTTCAAAATCAATTGGAGAAATGGGTTCAATATTTAGTTAAACTAGATAACTCAAAGAGCTTTAAATGATGATATTAGATATATAATACTAGATATTAGAATCATCTAATACCAAATCAGTATACATGGATTATAATATCACCTTGAATTATCTCCAAGCATTCGTAAATGTAGCACACGATTGTTGGTGGGACTAGGAAATCGTACATTGCGAGATTAATCAATTTGATGGATTAACATATGTGTGAATGATTCACTCAAGAGGACACTTGATTAATTTGAATATTGATTCGCATTAATCAATGCTAATGTGAATATTAATTCACGATTTAATTAACATTAATGTTAATATGATTCATATATAATATTGGATTAGTATGTAAATGTGATTAAAATGGACACTCAATTAATGTGGATGTCAATTCACATTTATTAATTAATATGAATAGGATTTATAATAAATACAACGATGTATATGCGAATATGATTAGCATAAGATCGATGTTAATGTGAATTGGATTCACATTGAATATTGTATTTACCTCTTATTTAGGCTTTTGAATATAATTCATTTCATGGGAGGATGTCTTGCTAGTTGTCACACGATAATTATGAATTATCATGAGATATTTAACATGATAACTAGTAGAGGAGAGAGGGCCTTTATCTCTCTTGACCGTCCACATGGGACGACCACTGGTCCCATGAATTGTTCTCCTTTGTCCGCCCTCTATATGATAGATGATTATGTTGTTGGATAACAATTTTGGTCGTCCTCTATTTGATAAAGTAAGAGGATGTTAGCCAACTACTAGGCCATCCCCTTGAATTGTGGAACCCAATTTTGGCCATCCAGTGGAATGGTTTGGATCATCATCCTGTGTATGCAACTGTACTATAAAAGAAATAGTAGACTCAATCCTCCCAAGGCATCAAATCCTTCACATTCTAGTCCCTCTCTAAGAGAAGAAGACAAGACAAAAATCTCTCACCACATTGACTTTTAGACATCCACCTCTCTCCCTCCCTATCCACTATATAGCCGTCCATCTTGTCTTCTTCCTTCTTGCTTTACTCTTAGACATCCACCTCTCTCCCTCCCTATCCACTATATGGTCGTCCAGCTTGTCTTCTTCTTTCTTTCCGGTCTTTCTGACTTCAAGATAAGTCTTCTCATCTTTGATGTCTTGTGCATGTGAAGTGGAGATCGATTTCGTGAGACGAAATAAGGAGGATGGTGAAGTCACAAGACCGTCTTTAGTATGATTTGCAAGACGAGAGAATCATCTCTCTTATTCATGAGAAGTACATGAGTCATCATCAGATTAGACTTCAGTCAGGATACATGCTCTTGCAATACACAACAAAGTTATTGTTTATACTCACGCGGTTAGTGAATCATCTGAAAATAGTTCCCGCGACCATATGGTTTCACTTTAATTTTTTGTTGCGTGATTGCTACATAGCTCATGAGATGAGCCTACATTCTGTCGAATGTGATTCACTTTTTTCCGCTCTCTGTAATGCATGAGGCGTAATACCATCCATCTAAACCCTCTCAATCGCTTCCATTACATTGAACCCTCTCTTCACAACCACCTCTACAATGTCAACCCTTATCTCCTCGCTAGTCGATGAAAAATGGCTTAGTCGACTGATCAGGAAGCTAGATGACCGGAGTAAAGGATTAGTCAGTTGATAAGCAACAAGAAAAAGTAGTGATCGGTCTAATATGAACATTAAGTGAACATTAGCTCTTAGAAATGTATGATTAATGAAATTCTATAGACATCAAAATCAAGATAATTGATCAATAGAATGTATGAATCGAGTCAAGAAAATAATTAATCAAATGAAAATCCAATTAGAATAGTAATTAATTTGGTCTAAAATCCTATAGATGAGGAAGAATGAATCCTATGCATATTGAATAAGATTTATACATCTTTTCTATTGATAAAATAACGTTTATGAACTCAAACTCTTATCGATCTTATATTTTTCTCATTTTACCTCCATATTTATTGCTGTATCATTTCTTTAGATTTTTCAATAGTAATTACCTGAGGTAACTTCTTAATGGGATATTTATCTTTGATGTTTTTGATATTTGAAGCTTGATTTTCGATTCCTGAAAGACGTGTCTTTTTGAGTCATTTTAATCCCCATTAAGTTTTATGTATATATTGATTTCTCTCCTTATAGCACTTTAATAAGGAACCTATCTTAAGCTAAATACAACCTTTTTTTCCATCATTAAAATATGCATGCTTGTGTATATTCTAAGAATTTCCTCCTTTTTAATATTCTTAAAGCATTTGAGTGAAATAGTAAATTTAGTGTATAAAACTAAAAAATTCTCCCCTTTTATTGCAAAAAAATTATAAATCTATTTTCTTAAAAATGTCTTATTCTTGTTCTTTTTTCCCTTTTTGAAACTATCGGAAATGAAATTACTTTTGTCAAAACCACTTTGAGAATATGATTTTTATAGTTGTTACCCTTTGAGATTATGCAATTATAGCTATGCCCTTCCCCTTTTTCTACAATATCACTTATTCTTCTACCTTATTGGGTGATTAGCATTTATACCCCTTGGGTTAGTTGTCGTCCACTCTCCTCCCAAATAGATGTTATCTCGAGGGCACAAGCATGACTAAAAATAAAAATGAAGGGTAACAAGTGTATTTTTTTGAGATCCTCAATCCCTTCCTCCCACTTATTCTCACCAGCTACCTACATCCCTGATGAACGTGAAATCCGCCTCTTTAAGAATCGATAATTGTAGTATAGGAGGTGAAAATTGGTCGATCAAAAATCACAGTCTTTTAATGCTATGGAGTATTTTTAACTTGGCAAGTCTACCAAGGTCGAACATATGGAACGCTGATTTTTAGTTGTGTGGTTTTAAATTAAATAAAATAATTAATTAATTGCTAATTAATTTCAGTGTTGAAGAATGCAATGAAATGAGATGCAAGAAAATAAACAGAGAAAACAGTTCAGCACAAGATCTGTGATTTTGTAAGATTCAATCCTCAACTAAATTGATTAATTAATCCTAAAAAACTATCACATATCAAAAACTATAATTTCAAGTAAACTAATCAATTTAAATCCATATGCAGGTGAGAATCCAAATAAATATATGATTAATCCTGCAATTAGTGAAATCACGCAAAGATTTTATCTCTGAATTCTCTCTAATTTAATCCTCAAGAAAATTGAGTTCAATCGTATAAATTATTGAGAATCAAATCCATTTATTGTCAATTGAGCACCCCCTGCATATATTAAATCCTCGAATAGTGATTCACAATAATCAAAAGAGGATTAATTCAATTTAAGCCCTCAATAGAATGCCTGCAAAACAAATCATCAATTTTCTTCATAAAAATAAGGCATAAATATGTCAATTATTAGCCTGCATAAATCAAAATTATTCCTCAGATAATAATCATCTAGAAACAACCTCATATCTGTCCATAAATCATATAAGGACATAGATCATGAAAATAGCTTCAAAATGACATATTATGCGCTAAAATTGGACTTCGAATGAGAAAGTTATGCAATAAACAAGGTATAGGGACTGAAAAGCAATAAAAATAGGAGTTTTTATATCAAAAGATTCCCTAGAGGGACTTATCTGTGATTTCAAAAAGTCACAGGGTCCTTTCTGTAATTTACCCTTGGTGGGGGTATATCTGTAATAATAGGAAATCCCAAGGGTACAGATGTAATTTGCCCCTGTCGCACGTGCCTCGCATATGCCTCTGGAGGCTCGAGCGCGGGGTTGTGGTATGGTACGATCCGAGGCTATGGATCGGGCAGAGGGTGGAGGTTTAGATCCCCGAACCTAGGTGGCAGCTGACAGTCGCTCGGGTAACCCGAGCCTCGAGGCTGGGGCCGAGGCTCGGGGATGCTACGTGGCATGAATAGAGCCGTTGGATCAAGGGCCAAGACCATGATCCAATGGTGGCAATAAGCAATGGGCGATCGGGGCAGTGACGACGGCTCTTGCCGGGACCGCTCTCAGGAGACACACGCTTGAGGGAGGTGCCAGCCAAGGTCAAGGGGAGCGAGGGTGGTGCACGACGATGAGGGCTCGGCTGATGGAGAGCCGCCACGGTGACGGAAGGCGGGGCTCGAGCCATGGGTGCTTCGAAGGAGGAAGTCACGCGACGCGATGTCGAGGCGAAGGCCGCGCGAAGTGGTGGCAAGGCAGATTCCAAGGCCGAGGGGTGCGAGACGGAGGCCCGCGCAAGGTGGAGACGATGGCTTCGTGTTCCTGCAAGGGTTCGAAGCAGGAGGAAAAAAGGAGGGGGGAAGCGGAAGTGCTCGGTGGTGATTGAGGGGCCGAGCGTGATCGGGCGGAGGAAGTGGCGTGAGGGCGGCGTGGTGAAGAAGGGGAGACCGTGGTTGAGGCGGGAGTCTGAGTGGTGTTCTGGACAAGGAAGAAGATAATAGTTGGGAGGTTGGGTTCTCCTGGAGGTTGGATCTGCTGTGGAGCATCTCCGATTATCCCTCAAGCCACGCGGCAGGGGTGGCGAGCTGAGCAACTCGATGGAGATGCAGCAGAGTGATGAATCCACGATTCATCATCTCAATATCTTGATCTTAGCAAAATCCACGAGTAAATTCCCTAATAAATGTATATAAAATCCATAAATTAACAAAATGACTCTTGTAAATAAAATACATTAATTATTGTATATTAGATTGTACAAAATAAATTAACAATAAAAAGCCACAAAATCAAAGGAGTTTTTCACCTGTAAATAGCCCAAAACTTTATGTATTTTTAATAATTTTATTTCAACTCCTTTTTGGCTAATTCTTTCTCTAACTTGTTTATAAAAATGTATATAAAAATACAAAAAATACAAAATAAATTTCACCTCAAATAAATGCTCCTAGATCCCAAAGACAAAAAAAGCTGTAAAGTCCAACTTCCAAGCCAAATTCCCGCTCCGTATGAACTCCGAATTCACCAAACTCACTTTTAAAGTTCAAGTTAGAAAATTATCTATCCAGCGGAATAGTTTCATTAAAATCGGAGCTCGTTTGCAAAAGTTGGATTTTGGGACCTAGATGTACATTGTATATTATGTATATATTCATTCTTTCTTCATTTTTTATTTTACCTTTCTTAATTACTAAAAATACAAAAAAAATCATACTTGTATTGTATTTTAATTGTAGTATTTTATTGTATTTTTCTGTTGTAAATATCTCTTATTTAAAAGACAAAAAAAATTACATATTAGAAAAGTAAAAAAATGTACTTGGTGTTTGTCTTGTTTTGTAAATTCTACAGTATTTCTCTTCTCTTTTTATTTTATTGTATTTAAAGTAGCTTACTTTTATTTTATTTTATTTAATCACATTCTCTACAATAACTTCTCTTTCTCCATTAACCTCCAAGTCTTCTTTCAACCTCAATTCCACTCCACCATTCTTTTAACCTCCCATTCAAACTCCACCTTTCCACCATCTCTCTAACTCCCATTATTCATCTCTTTATAATCATCTTCACATCCACATTTTTTCGCTATCCGCCATTCTAATAGAAAAAGGAGAGAGCTTGGAGTGTTTTGTTTGTGACAGCAGCGAGACATCTTCCTCAAGCGACGACCTCCTTCAGGCGAGATCCACGGAGCTCCGCTCCACGTCACGAGTTCCCCATCGAGCTCGCTCAGCCTCTTCGATTTTATTTTGCCAATCGGATCGAGGTGACGATAGGAGTCCAGCGTAGCTGCTCCGCCAATCCGGCGAAGAATTAGGTAAGTATTCCTCTTCATTTCTCTCGTTATTTTATCTTATTTAATATTGTGTCCTTTGTTTTGTCACCGTCATTTTTATATATCACTCCACCACCCAATATCCACCATTTACCAGTTTCCCCCTTTACATGTACATATTTATTTTCTTTTTGAAAACATAAAAAAATATAAAAAAAATTAAAACAAAAAAAACCTTTTATTACATTACAGCAGAAAAATAAAAAAATTAAAAAATCGGAAGGAGGCAGCAGGCGTAGGTGCCGCCCGCCGCCCCCTCCATCCACGGGCACCAGCCGACGCCGCCCCCCATCATCTAGCCACATCTCCGCCTGCGGGCGGCGCCGCCCTCCCAGCCGGCCACCGCCGCCAGCGACTCCACGCCGCCCCTCCACGCGGTCGCCGAGCGCGACGCCACCTCTCTCTGCTCTCACCCGCGCCCACGCGCGGCCTAGCCGACCTCCTTTCTGTCGCCGACCACCGTAGGCCTCACCGCTCCCTCTGTGCACGCCGCCACCTCCCCGCGGCCGCCGACGACCCTGCGCCCCTGATGAATCTCCATTTCATCACCTTTATTCTATCATTTTGGCCTTAAAAATCCCAGCAAATGCATGTAAATAGCATCAATTTGTTCATAATAGCATTCATTATCTATTGTATTAAATGTACATAAAATAAAGTTTTTAATGCCAAAAATATAGAATAAAGAGAAGAAAGGAAAAAGGAATAAAATATTGCAAATATTTTATGACCCAAACCTCGAGACCAAGGCCAGCATGGAAGTGGTCGACAAGGAATAAAGTAGGGGGAGATAAGGGTCAACAGTACAATAAATACCTCATTTATTCATTCATTTATTTATGCATTTTTTATACCTATTTTGTATATAATTATTTATTCATCAAATAGAGAAACTTTGTACATGAAAGTTGTAGATAATAATGTAAATAAAAATACAAAATTGAGTTTGTACAAAAATGATATACAATGTACATTTTATACCTAGAATAAAAAGCCAAAATCTCAACTTCACAGACCCATATCTTGCAAATAAAAACTCAAAATTACCTAAAATTACCTTTAATTGTATATAGCTTTTCAAGAAGTATTTAATAAAATTGGTTTCATAATTTTTAGAGTTTATCTATGAAAATTAGGTTTTTGGCATTCATTGTGCAAACTGCTTAATTAAAATATTCAATTTATTCATTGTTTATTATTTTTACAAAATTATGTTTTTAGAATTTTGTAAATAGAGTATATAATACATGTACATATTGAAATTAGAATAAAACCAAAAAGAATTTGTAAACTAAAATAAGTCTATGCAAGATATAGGCAAAATACCTATGATAAGTATGTACATAAATAAAAAGGGAAAACATTCTTTAATTATTTTATTCTTTCATATTTTTATAATATTGTAAATATTACATCTAATTTCTTAAAAATTCAAATCCAAAATAAAAACAAATAAAATACATTAAATAAATAAAGTATATATAATAAATAGATAAAATACCTATAAGTATACCTACATATACATATACCTATTTATTTAAATAAGAAAATCAACTCAAAAAAATTAAATAAAAATATCCTCACACTCACAAAAATAAATTATAAATTTATAAAATAAGAAAATAAAATAATAAAATAAAATAAACAAAATAAAAATAAAATATACAAAATACATGTAAATACATGCATAAATACATTATTAAAATAAAACCATAATAAAATACATCAAAAAACTAAATAAAAATCATGAATAAATACTACATGAATTAATACACATTTTTCATTTTATAAGCAAATTCTAATAAAATCATTTATTATGTTAAATAAATCATTTTCGAATATATTTCCCTATTTTGTCTGTTTGCGGCCGATGTGGACCAATGAGGAGCCAGTCTTCGTTGACCTCTGGTCAACTGTCCCATCGGGACCTGGCGCCTCTGAACCTTATTGTTTCCATGACTTGCGTCATTTTTCCCGGGCGTCTCGTCCCTTATTCTCGCTCGCCGCCTTCACGAGATCTGTAGAGGGATCATCCATCTATCACGCATGCTTGTTGGATCGAGGAAACGATCATTGTATTCGCCGGAATATGCAGGCCAAGTAGGGTGCCCAGAATGTCTATAAATTAGAGCCCTCGACCTCCTCCTCAAATTTGGCCAATTTACATCCACCCTAAAGCCTCGAATTCATTCCTAGGAGGTTCCTCGTGACAGGGGGACCAATTCAGCGCCGCGAATCGGCCGGAGGAGGGATCAGTTTTGTCGCGGCGGAGCTCCGGCGTCCGTCCTGCTCCCCGGCGGCCCTCAGGTAAAAGAGCTGTTCTTTCTTGCTTTTTAGGTAGATTTTAAGTCTAGCATTTCAATTCTGTCCTTAGTTTAGTCTTTAGATCAATAGCGTATTGTAAAATCGTGAAATCGAAGTTCGCCAGAGCTCCGCTCCTGCGACTTCTTCACCGTGATAACCATTGTCTCCGACCGCCATATTCACCTCACTTCATTCCCCATCGCATGCTCCATCTCCCGATCATTTTTGTTCAACCAAGGACCCCCAGTCCTTGCGAATCGGAGCTCCACCTCCACCTATCGTCGGAGCTCCTCCGCCTCACCTCATCTTGCACGAAAGCTTCAAAAACCAGGGTCGAGGAGATAGCCCTCGTTCCCCTGGTTCTTCCTATGCAGGTCACACGAAGCAACGAGCCCCTTTGGACTCGAATCGATCCAGGAAGAGGCTCCTGGAGGTCCCGACCTTCATCGACCTCGCCTGAGCTCCTTGGACCTCCAGGAGCCATGCCGAGACCACTAGCAGATGCGGGACGCCTCCAGCTACGATCAGAGCACCTCAAATGCGAGGGAGAACCCTGGAGGAGCCCATGCTTCAAGATCAAAGCTCGCCTCGTGCGAGCTTCTTCCCTGTTCTTTCAGGAGGCTCCATTGCCGTCCGATCAGGATGGCACCCCCAGATCACACCAGAGCCATTCGATGAAGCCCTACACCGACCGTCAGATCAGCTCTGCTGATCTAATCTCAGCCCTTCATCGGCGAAGCGGTACCGGCTGTTGGATGCGCGACGCGTGTCCAAGTGAAATCATCATCGTCGTCCACCAGCGCGCACTTATGGGTAATTTGCAGATCTTAACCCCAGTGTTTTTGTATTTATTGTCTAGTCTTGTAAATAAAAGTCAAAGTTCATTTTATTGTGGATATTTTACATGGATCCCCCTATCTGTTTGTGATATTACTTTTAGGTCCAGTCCACGTCACCTCACGTGCCGTCCCACGTGAGGTGGTTCACTTGTACAAGACCCCTTGTATGTTTGTATATTTATCTTTAGTCCATAAAATAAAATTGCAAGTGTATTATTTTTGTGAAAATTGCAACCAGAACCCCGAACTTTGTTAATATTACATTTTGGTCCCTGTGGGTGCGGAGCATGTGTAGTCCCACGTGATGGTCAAATTGCAAGGGGGCACTGGCGGGTTTGCTTATTTGGGTTTAGTCCTTAAAATTGCAGAATACATTTATATATTTTGGTGTTTTTGCACTGTAGCCACTGTCTTTGTTTTTATTTGCAAAAATGCCCCTGCCAGGCCATATATTTTTGCTTGCTTGCACCATTTTTGTCATGCATCTTATAAACTTGAAAAATTCCACAAAAATCATGCAAAAATCACTAAAAAATGCATTTTATCTACTTTTTAGCTTAGAAAATACCAAAAAAATAGTATAACACCTAGAAAAATTCCAAAAAAAATTACCTACTGTCTATTTTATCATACTCTAGTGTCAATCCAAAAATCACTAAAAAATTCAAAACAAAAACCTTAAAAATAAGAAAACCCCTAAAAACTACATAAAAATCTAAAAAATCCTAGCAAATTCTTAAAAATACAAATTAAATTTCTGTAGTTTCCTTCTTTTATTATCTATAATTTAAAATTGATTTGAGGATTTTTGGATATCATTTTCTATTTTTAAACCTCATTTTAATTCTGTCCAGTAGCTTAAGTCTCTTTTTTCTATTACTTTATTTTCAAAAAATATCAAAAAGACTCTGAAAAATGCCCAAAAATCACAAAAATAGTAAAAAAATCATAAAAAGACCAAAAATATCTTCTTTTTGAATTTTTGAGCATTTGTGCATACTTTATAAATATTCTAGTACCTCTCTTATTATATAGTTTATATATTCCAATATTGAATATATATATTATAAAATATAAGGTTCAGGAAATTAAAAATCAAAATACAAAAATTCAAAATAAAAAAATAAATCTCTTTATACATATATATGTATTATATTCTCTGTATATACCCTTTATGGGTGTAGATCTTTATATGTCTATATTATATAAATTATATAAATATATATATACATATAAGTATATATATAATAATAATAATAAAATATAAAAACCCTAAAACCCACAAAAATAGGATTCATGCAAGGATGACTCTGTTGTACATGAACATCATAGGCTACTTAATTTTTGTATTGCTCTTTGTGGTTCGACCTCTACATGCTTATTCACTATGCATTTTGTGGTAGAGTTAAATGTTAATTCACAAATTTTGGGACTTAATTGATTTATTCTTTTATTGTGGGTTAATTGTCGATTAAATTCGGATTTTGAGTGGTCAACACTTCGGCTGTGTTCCCGCCTTGTGTGGAATACAAGACCGCTTAATTCCTGGGTTTGTCAAATGGCGCCGTTGCTGGGGAGCAATGAGCATAGCCTATCATATTTTGTCATTCTTATTTAACAATTTGATTTATCATTGATTTTGTGAGTAACTGTTTCTTTTGCAATTGATCGCCATGCTTGATTTATTTATTTATTGTGATTAATTCCTATCTGCTTTATTTAATTGATTAAGCTATACTAATTCAATCTCTTTGTGACTTGGTTGCGAGGGCCCGCCATGCGAGGATGGTTTCTTAGGAAGCCAAGGCAGCCGAGCTTGGAGGAGGTTGGTCTTCACTTCCTGACCAACTGGAGAGAGAGCACCAAGGATACAAGGGGATGGGAGTTAGATAGGTCTAGAGCAATTAGGATTATTTTTGTAATTTATTATGAGAGAGAGACAATTTTGGCATGTAATAATTAACAGGACTCTACTCTTCACAATGAGGTCCAGTGCCCGGGTGATTGTTCACCTGGGGGCTCATCGCGGTTTTTTGAGTTTTCCATCGCTTTCTTTTCTTTGTTTCCCGAAGTTTTGAGCTTTCCGCCTTTATTTTACTTTGTTTTGTGTGCTTGGAGCCCCTAGATATAGGTTGCTTGACTCGGTAGCTAGGTCCAAACATTAATAAGAATGCATGTTCCTATAGTATACTTTGTATGGATCTAGTCAAACTTAAACAAGCTGTTCATTTGTCTCTTAGCCCTTGTGCCACAGCAAGCCCCATAAAGCGCTTTCTCCTAACTCAAGTGTGTTGAGTAGAGGAGGGGTGAGCCAAGACCGGACTTTTTAGGCTAAAGATGAATGAGCGACTTATGGTTCTTCACGCTAATAGCAGCTAATGTTTAGGGCGATTTTGTGCCTTGCATACCGACATGTAGATAGGTTTAAAAATTCTATTTTGCATACCACATGGAGAGAGCTGGGATGCACTGTAAGTCTTCTAACTCAGCATGCATCATTCGGTTCAATGGTGAGATTTCCATCATGGAACCACTTGCACGGCTTTTCCGCTATCTCCCTCTGATTTTGAGCACCTAGGAATTAAATGAAAATCTACAAAACGATAGGCGCTGGTATGAAAACAGACTAAAAAAAAGTGAAAATCCAAAAAGCTAAAACAAGGGGACTGCTAAATAAACTTTGACCTTAATAAAATCTGTAATGGACTATCATTGTACCGGGTTCATAAAGCCCTCATTGTTTTCAGGTACCTTGGAGGGGGACCAAAACCCTACTGCCTTGAGCGAGTGCGGCCCATAAGGATTAGAGCCAAAAACCCAGTCTGCAACTGCCTTGTGTATCGCCTGGATTTCCGAAGTAATGGTGCTTCTATCGTACATAGGCGAGTAGGACTTGATCACCAATGATGACTCTCTGTTGTGTAGAGCATCGACCCTGTCCGAAGTATTGAGCATAGGCCACGCCTTCACGGGGGTGTCTGTCTCATTGTCCTGCATCCGAGTAGGTTCTTGCACGCTCACGGGTGATTCCGTTGCGAGCAAGGACCGAAGTAGCGGTTTCGCCTATCGGCTTCCTCTCTCTATTTCTTTGGCTGAGTAGGAATCCAAGAAGGGTTACAAGGACTCCAAAAAGTACAGACTACATGTTACACAGGAGGAGGACAAGTACGTGATACTCTTCTGGCAGTACTCTCTCTCCTATAGGGTAGCGTACTAAGGACTTGTTACAAGATATGCCTGAAATAACAACTCTAAAACTTGACAAGATAATAAATAGCCGAACCTTTACGGCTTCACATGGCGTGAGTTGGTGAACCCAATTTTGTATTGCGTTTGTATGGATCTAGATTAAGGTTCAAAGATCGAGTCCCACGCCTTTGCGCAAATTTTATTGTATCATTCTCCTTTGACCACCCCGCTCAGCCGAGCCTTTCTACTGTTTTGCACTCCTTTTCATTCCTCGTTGACCATCGTATCCTTCTTCCAACATCCAATCCTCTTTTGTGCTTCGCGAAGTTGATCCATGGATGGTTCACCGTCGGGACCCCACTGACACCCACATCGATTCCATAGACTCAACTCCGCCAATAAATTCGAGGCGATTCCCGAGAACCCGATCCGGACTTTGCGGGTCGATCTCCGGACTCCTCGTCTTCTACCTTTCTCTTGGCCACCCAATAAACTGGGATCACTTTTGTCCCGCCTTCACCATTGTGAATGGAAGTCGATTACAATCCACATCCTTTTCTGTTCACAACACGTTGGGTAGGGGTGCACATGGATCGGGTAAAATCCGTAATCCGATACAATCCGATGTTATTGGATTGGATTGGTTTGGTTTTATCATTTTAATGGATCGGATTGGATTGAAAATTTTCAAATCCGTTAAAGTATGGATTGGATCGGATTATCATGGAAATCCAATTCGATCCAGTCCGTTAATCCGTTAACATATACATACATACATACATACATACATACATATACCTACATGCATATATACACGTACGTGCATGTGCACCCATTCCAATAAGACCATAACCAATGTGATTCTTCTCTTTTTTTCATATCTATAGTGGATACAAGTCCTCTTGTCATCACCCTTAAACTCTTAAATAATAAAATATAATTATACCTTGTAAAGTTATAATCCCAATTGACTATTCCCCTCTTAGTTTCCATCCTCTTTCATTTCACTCTTGACCTCAAATATTTCACTCCTAGTTTCATCTCCCTTGGATTTCATCAATATGTGATTGTAAAGATCACATTTTTTGTTTGTGTAACTTATCTTTTTATCTTTGGATCATTATTTGGTAACTTGTATTATTCTTACTTGAATCATTAGATGGAAATCATTTGCAAAAAAAAAACTAATGCAACATTTATAGAAGGAATCTCTAAATCCAATATAATCCTTTACTTTGAGTATATGGTCTTCAACTTTTTCATTACAGATCAACGAAGTTATTCAACTTTAATTTGATTGAGTGGTCTTCAAATATCCTTTTCTTTACATCCGATCTATATTACCAATTTTTGAGCCATAATTTAGATGTTGAGGGCTAATGTGCGATAAAACACAAACACAAGAGGGAAAACAATTGAGATGGAATACAAACATATAAAAAATCCAAACCAATCCGATCCAATCCGTAATCCGATGGATTGGATTGGTTTGGATTTAGATATTTGATGGATTGGATTAGATTGGAAAAAGTCAAAATCCGTTAAGATTGGATTGGACATGGATTAAGCTAAAATCTGATCCAATCCGATCCGCGTGCACCCCTAACGCTGGGGTTGACTTGAATTCCAGCTTCATCATGACAGCTGAATACTATTGCAAGTGGTCTGATCAGGACTCTCTCATTCTACAGATAGAAGACAGAGCAAGCCCTGGAGACTACTCCGGAGTTCATTTCATCCGACTCAGACCCAGATATGGCTCCCCAAGGAAAGGGCAAGGGTCAGCAGCCACCCCAACCAGAAGGACAGATGCCAGACCAGAATCTAGTCAATGCACAACTGTTGGCATCTATCCAGGCCATCCAACAACAGCTGACCGAGCAGGCCCTCGCGCAGACAGCATTTCAGGATATGTTGAACGATGTGATGAACCGAGCCGAGGGAGGAGGAGGAGGAGGCAGAGGCAGAGGAGGAGGAGGTGGAGTTGGAGGTGGTGGTCACCCTGATGATGATGAACCTGAACTACCGCCACCCAAGCCTACACTAAAAGAGATGTACAATCCAGGAGACAGCCAGATGACCGAGTGGATCCTCATTCCACCGGTACATGCTCACTTTGACCTGAAAACCCAATTCCTTGCTCTTCTTCCTGCATTCCATGGAAACACCAGTGAAGAGCCGTACATCCACTTGCAGCAGTTCTCACGCATTTGTCGCACCACTCACTATCCCAATGTCCCTTTGGACATTGTTAAGATGATGGCGTTCCCCTTCAGCTTACAGGACAAGGCCCTCTATTGAGTCAACCATCTGGGGAAGGTTGTGACGACATGGGAGGAGCTGAAGTCAGCTTTTCTTCATAAGTTTTACCCTCTCGGTCGGCTCAACCAGATGCGAGCCTGAATCAGTAATTTCTCCCAAGGAGCCCACGAGTCAGTACACGAAGCATGGGAGAGATTCACCGATCTGCAGGAGAAATGTCCCCATCATGAGATTCCAAAGACCAGCCTCGTCCAGCACTTCTTTGGGGGACTGAACATCGAGAGCCAAAGGCTCGTTAACGCAGCATGTGGGGGTTCACACTTTAACAAGGATGAAGACGTGGTCTGGCAGATATTCGAAGAAATGAGTGAAGGAGAGGCCGTCCTCTCTTCATCCAAGGCATATCAGAAACAGCCCCAGATCCTCCAGAAACAAGTACACATGGCAGCGTCCAGAGAAGAAGAGAGAGATGAGAGCTCCAACCTCAGTATCATCGGGGGCCATCTCTCTAAAGTTTATATCATTGAGAAGCGATCACAGGACCTTGAGAAACTCGCTGTGATCGAGAAGAGGACCCAGAATTTAGACAAGCTTGATCAGATCAACAAGCACCTTGAACTGTTGGTGGGCACCATCATTTCTGTTCAGTCGGCAGCACCATCAGAAGCTCCAGCTGAGAAGAAAGACGAGCAGCAACTGCAGCATCAGCCTCAGCCGAGCCAGCAGCCACCGGCAGTCCAGCACGTGTACTACGTGCAGGCGCCCGACCAGGGCCAGCCGCAACAGCAGATGGTTGTGTACCAACCCGAGTTTCTTTCAGGATCTGATCCAGTCTTCCCACCACCACCCCTGATTCAGGAAGTGAATGGGGTATGGACCAACGAAGCACAACTGACCCATCCTATGGGACAACCCCAGGGTCGGCCACTTGCCAACCGACAATACCACCAACCTCAGGGTGGTCGTTTTGGACAGTCCTCTCAACCACCTCAACAGTATCATCGGCCTCCCCAATATACAAATCAAAGGTGGCAGAATCAGCCTTACCAGCAGCCGCAATACCGCCATCCACAGCTGTTTCATCAGTATGCGGCTGCTCCACCTCAGCAGTATCCTCCTCCCTCTTATCAGCAGCTTCAACTTCCTGCACCACCCCAGCACCACCAGCAACAACCTCCGCACCCATCCATGCAACAGCAGCGTGGTCTGCACGATGAACCCACCGAGGTACCCCCTGTGAACCCTACCATGGATTGTCTGGCCCAACTCGTCAAAGGGCTGGCGAAAATGACCAAGAGGCTTGACGACCTGACCGCCACCAGAACCACTATTCCAGCTCAGGTCGAGGCCAACCCCAATAACTTCAAAAAGAAAGAGCAGGTAGAATGTGATGTCCTGTCCGTGTCTGACAATGATATTACTGTTTATTCTAATGTTGTTACTCTCAGGAGCAGTAGGGCCTTGCCTCCGCCTGCTACCAAGAATGGGGTGAATAAAGAAACTGGTGGATCGTCATCTTCTGCATCAACCTTGCCAGCAACAGGGGCGGGTGAGGAGGAAGAGGAAGGAGAAGCCATTCCAGCTGTCGTGCAGAGTCAGCAGTCCCAGCCAAAAATACAAAAAAATCAGCAAAATCAAAAGCAACAAAAAGAAGCTCGCAGCCGAAGCGAAGCCGCACCAGCCTTGGAGGAGCCGCCAGCCGACGGAGCAGACGCTATACTTTTTGCTCACCCTGCAGCACCAACATGTCAGGATACAATTTGTACTCCTTTTTGTAGTCCGGATGTACAACATTCTATGGGCGATGATTTTGATGTAAAGAAGAACTCTCTTTTTCCTGCTAGAGATGTACATATTCCTTTTCCTCATGCAATAGAAAAATCCAAAAAAAATGCAAAATGAAAAAAGGAATCGTTTGATCCGGGAGTTGTGGAAATACTAGACAAGTTGACTGTTGAGATTCCCTTATTGAAGGTCGTGGAGTACATGCCAGCTGTGAAGAAAGGACTAAAAGAGGCATTGATAACTAGGTAATTCCGCAAGGGTCACAATGATATATATATATATATATAGTGTCACTGAGGCGACCGCTCGCAGGACACCCAGTTACTCAGCAATTAACCCACAATAAAAGAATGAATTAATTAAGTCCCAAAAATGTGAATTAATATTTATTACTCTACCACAAGATGCACAGTGAATAAGTATGTCGAGGTCGAACCATAGAGAGCAATGCAAAAATGGAGTAGCCTATGATGTTCAAGTATCACAGAGTCATTCTTGTAGGAATTCTATTTTTGTGGGTTTTTATTTTTTTTTCTTTTTTATTAATAATATGATATACTTATATATGTTTATGTATTATATATATATAATTTATAGAATATAAATATATAAAGATATATATCCATATAGGGTATGTATACAGCATATAATACATACATTATGTATATATAGGTATATATATAATTTTTTTATTTAATTTTTAGATTTTTATACATTAATAAATATGTGTATATATATATATTCAATTTTCTTTTTTTAATAGGGGAATATATATATAACGTAGAGAGAGGAGTGATACAATATTTATAAAAAATATATAAAAACACTCAAAAATACAGAAGTAAAATCTTTTTGGTATTTTCATGATTTTTTACTATTTTTGTGATTTTTGGGGTGATTTTCAAAATATTTTTGGTATTTTTAAATAGCAAAATAAGGGAAAACAGGGATTTAGCTACTGGCTGGGGGTAAAATGAAAATTACCACTATAAAACAGCCACAAAATTTTTCCCAACTATTTTTAAAATAGAGAGGACAAAATATAGAACCTACAGGAGTTGAGTTTGCATTTTTTAGAGTTTTCTATAATTTTTTATATTTTTAGAAGTTTTTGAGTATTTCTGAATTTTTAAGGTTTTTCTTTTGAGATTTTTAGCGATTTTTAGATTGACACTAAAACATGATAAAATATACCATAGGTAATTTTTTTGGAATTTTTTGAGGTGTTTTACTATTTTTTTGGTATTTTCGAAGCTAGACAGTAAATAGAATGCATGTTTTTGATTTTTAATAAATGCAACAAATTAAAAACTAAAAATATGGCGTACAAGAACAAGCTAACAGGACTTATATTAATTTTTGTAGAATTTTTCAAGTTAATAAGATGCATGAAATAAATGGACAAAGCATACAAAATTATATGGCCTGGCAGGGGCATTTTTGCAAATAAAATATTTCTCAGGGGCATCAGTGCAAAAATTACTACAGAAATAAACATTTGTTTTTATTTTTGGGGCTATTTTACAAATAACAAAACCCGCCAGGGTTAAAGTGCAAAAATCACGTGCCTCACGTGGGACTGCACGTGAGGTGCGGAGGGACCTAATCGCAATTACAAAAACTACAGGGGGCCTATTGCAAATATTACAATTTATTTACAACGTGAAGTTTTATTTATGGCATTAAAATATAAATACAAAAAGGCGGGGGATGTATCTAAAATTTACCCCCAAAGGCACGCGATCCAACGGTTGATCTTCGTCCACTTGACACGCGTCGCGCATCCATCGGCGGATACTGGTTCGCAGATGAAGGCTGAGATTAGATCAGCCTCGTTGATCGGACGGTGGGTGTAGGGCTTCATATGACGGTCCTCGTTCAATCTGGGTCGCGCCTCCTGATCTGACGGCGATGGAGCCCCCCTGGAAGAACAGGGAGGAATCTCACGCGCGGCGAGCTTCGATCGTGAAGCTTGGGCTCCTCCGGGCTCCTCCCTCACGTTTGAGATGGTCTGGACGTAGCTGGAGGCCTTCCGCGTCTGCTGATGGTCTCGCCATGGCTCCTGGAGGTCCAAGGAGCTCGGACGAGGTCGATGAAGGTCGGGACCTCCAGGAGTCGCTTCCTGGTTCCAATCGAGCCCAAATGGGCTCCTTTCATCTTCGGACCTGCACAGGAAGAACCGGGGGAACGAGGGCTATGTTCTCGACCCCGATTTTTGAAGCTCTGTCGCAAAATGGGGTGAGGCGGAGGAGCTCCGGCGTTAGGCGGAGGTGGAGCTCCGATTCGCAAGGACTGAGGGTCCTTGGTTGAACAAAAGCGATCGGGAGATGGAGCAGGCGATGGGGAACGAAGTGAGGTGACTGGGGCGGTTGGAAACGGTCGAGATCACAGTGAAGTCGCCGGAGCGGAGCTCCGGCGAACTTCGATTTTTCGATTTTAAGCTACTCTAATTAACTAAAGACTAAACTAAGACCAAAATTGAAATGCTAGAATCAAAAGCTACCTAAAAAGTGATAAAGGACAGCTCTTATACCTGGGGGCCACCAGGGAGCAGGACGGACGCCGGAGCTCCGCCGCGTCAAAATTTTCCCTCCTCCGGCCGATTCGAGGTGCTGGAACGCTCCCCCTGTCACGAGGAACCTCCCAGGATCAAGATCGAGGCTTTTGGGTGGATGAAATTGGCCAAATTTGAGGAGGGGGGCGGAGCTTCTTATTTATAAACTTTAGGATGGACCCTTATTAACCGGTGTTTATTGATTAATCCAATGAGCATCAAGTTGATCTAAGATATTGGTGGGTATCAGTGATCATCAGAGATGATTTCTTGTGAAGAACGTGAGCTTGATCGATGGACGAGATGGCCGTAAAAAAGGGAAGAAATCTGGGGAAAAGACAGTTCTGCGATGCTAGGTCCCATATGGGACAGTTGACCGGGCGGTCAACAAGGGCTGTGCCCTCATTGGTCCACATCGGCCGCAAAAGGACAAAATAGGGAACTTTACTCGAAATTGATTTATTTGACCTAGTAAATGATTTTATTAGAATTTTCTTATAAAAGGAAAAATGTGTATTAATTCATGTAGTATTTGTTTATGATTTTTATTTAATTTTTTTGAAGTATTTTATTATAGTTTTATTTTAATAATGTGTATATGCATGTATTTACATGTATTTTATGTATTTTATTTTTATTTTGTTTATTTTATGTTATTATTTTATTGTCTTATTTTATAAATTTATAATTTATTTTTGTGAGTGTGAGGGTTTTTTTATTTAATTTTTACGAGTTTATTTTCATATTCAAATAAATAGGGATATGTATATGTAGGTATACTTGTAGGTCTTTTACCTATATATTATATATACTTTATTTATTTAATGTATTTTATTTTTTTTATTTTGAATTTGTATTTTTAATAAGTTATGTATAATATTTACATTATTGTAAAAATATAGATGAATAAAGAATAAAATAATTAAGTCCCCTTTTATTTATGTACATACTCAACATAGGTATTTTGCCTATGCATTACATAAGCTTATTTTATTTTACAAGATCTTTTGTGGTTTTCTTTTAATCTCAATATGTACATGTATTATACACATTATTTACAAAATTCTAAAAATATAATTTGATAAAAATAATGGATAATGAATTAAATTGAATATTTTAATCAGGCAGGCTGCACAATGGGGGTCAAAAACTTAACTTTTGCAGATGGACTCCAAAAGTTATGAAACCAAATTTATTAAATAGTTCTTAGAAAGCTATATACAATTAAAGGTGAGTTTGGGTGATTTGGAGTTTTTATTTGCAAGATATGGGTCTGTGAAGTTGAGATTTTGGCTTTTTATTCTGTGTATAAAATGTACACTGAGTATTATTTTTACACAAACTCAATTTTGTATTTTTATTTACATTATTATCTACAACTTTCATGAACAAAGTTTCTTTATTTGATGAATGAATAATTATATACAAAATAGGTGTCAAAAATGCATAAATAAATGCATGAATAAATGAGGTATTTATTGTACACCGGCCCTTATCTCCCCCTACTTTTTTCCTTATCGACCAATTCCATGATGGCCTTGGTCTCGGGGTTAGGGTCATAAAATATTTGCAATATTTTACTCCTTTTTTATTTTCTTCTCTTTATTCTATAATTTTGGCATTAAAAGCCTTATTTAATGTATAATTAATGCAATGAATGATGAATGCTATTATGTACAAATTAATGTTATTTACATGCATTTGCTGGGGTTTGTGAGGCCAAAATGATAGAATAAAGGTGATGAAATGGAGATTCACCACCCCCTATACTTGCCTTTGCTAGTCCCTAGCAAATACTTACGCAATAAGTACAAAAAGAATAAAGAAAAGAAAAAGGAGAATTAAAGAAGGATAGAGTGAATAGGGGTGCTTTCAGTGCAATGCATGTCTTTATAAAATCTGAATTTGGAGCTCCTATCAGACGTTGGGTGTAGATGTGTGTGGAACCTAGTCGGGAACCAGTTTTAAAATACAACAGCCTTCGAGAACCACAGACATCGGTTCAACCCACCTCAATAGCCTGGTCAGAACTGGTCTACATCATACACAAACCCTTATAACTATGAAGCTGACTTGTACAGTGTAAGTGATAGTGGCTCTCCCCAACTGAAATGATAAAGGAACTGACTTCTCCAGAATGACAACCCAATGATTCCCTAATCCAACAGCTCTTTCCTCGAGGAGCAGGGTATTCCCTTCTAAGTTCAAGTGGCAACCAGCTTAAGAGGAGGGGGTGAAGAGAAGAACGGACGGTAGCCAGTGTAGCTACCTATCCTAGGATGCAAGACCAGTGTAGTCAAGTCATCCAGCTGCAGGCTCACATATTTGACTTTGGAACTCAAGCTTGCTTATTGGCTTTACTACATACGTACATACTTCATGCATTTTATTCTTGTACAGGCCTGACCATTTTTTTTCAATATACTATTCACAGCAGCATTTACATAAGGAGTTTTTTCTCTTGAGCCAGTAGACTATCCCTCTTTTGAAGCTTTATTGCAACCCACAATCTTCTGTCGTTAGACCTCATGGCTATTGAACCAAGTTGGGGTGCACTTCTCTCCCTAGACGAGGACGAATGTTTCCACCCGTGTGCGTCTCAGACTGGCAAATCCAACCCCTTCACCACTCCAACTGAGTTGAGCCAAGTGAAAGGTGCAAGTGTCCAAGTTAGGTCACGGTCGGCAAGAGTCATACGTGTGTCTCAAAAAGTTCTAGTTAGTCAGTTGAGGTGACTTGAACCCAGCCCTGATTTCTCAAAGAATTAAGTCTGTATAGACCTGAAGTACCTTAAACCTAGTTCCCATAAGGTTCCAGTGCAGTTAGGTGCGGTAAGGTCTAACCAAGCTCCAATTTAAGACTTTATTAGACTGATTCAATCATCAAGCTCACTCAAAAAGAATATGAATGGTATGCTCATGCTATGCACAATGATGCAATTTTTCACGAAGAATTTGCAAGAATCAAAAAGCTTTTTACACAAAGAATTTTTGCAAATAAGAAGCTTGACATATACAAAAAGTACATATAATTATTTACACGGGCGTGCTGCTTTATTGACAAATGTATGGATGTATAAGGACTTTTATAGGTTTTAATGAATTCTTTATTCAGGTTGTACAAAAAGAATTTTATGTCTCTTATTCACAATTTACAAGTATTTGTAATGATGTTTTTATTTCTCAGATCTAGTTTTGAAAGTAATTTTGCAAACTATAGTACACGATAATTTTTGCAATCATTTACACACATTTGAAAACTATTTCTGCAAAGATTTTCTTCACACTATATATGTATTTTCCACAATAGTTTTGACAAATATTTTTCAGAACATTTGCACATAGTTTTTTCAAATCCATTCTTTCACACAAAGAAAAGTTTTTGCAAACAAAATAATTTTACACAGGTTGAAAACATTTCACAGCAAATTTTTCAAAACAATTCACACTATTTTCACATCATACTGTATAGGTATTTAACCTGATTTATTAATCAGTATATATAGAAGAAAAACTGTATTTGATGTACAATATGGTTTTGGCTCTTATAAGCTTTATTTGGGATTATGCTTATTTTTGTATGAGAGATTTTCGTGCAAACTCCTCAGACTTATTCAAGAATCATTTTCACAAGAATTTTGAAAACTATAGTCCAAAATAATTTTGCAAACATGTACATGCATTTGACAATGATTTTACAAATGTTTTTCACACAGAATAGATAAGTTTTTCAAAGCAATTTGACAACCAAAATTTTCCAATTATTTGCACACTAGTTTTCACACATTTTTATTTCAATCAAAGAAAATAAATTTTTCACACAACATTATTTTTTCAAAGGTTGAATACTTGTACACACTATTTTTCAAGCAATTTTCAAAAGATTTTTCAAAGAAACTTTTGCAGAAAACACTTTTCCTGACTTAATAATCAGTACAAGTACAAAGAGTCTGAGGAGCTCACAATCATCTTTTATTATTATAGAACTACTTATTGCTTTTTAGATTGAACTGATGTGTTATTTTTCAGTATGAGTTATGGCTTATAGTATATACATGGTATATACAACCCCCCTATACTTAGCTTGAGCTATGTCCTCATAGATCGAAGAGAAAAGAGAAGACATAACTCGTACTGAGTAGAGACAAGTCTAAAGAATATATGTAAAATAAATGAATGAGAAGTTGATCGTCCCCCCTATACTTAGGATCAAATAATCCTAAGTATAGCAGACTGTACAAAAAGCAGGGAGGGCAAGGGTGGGAATACACAGATAGTACTCATATTGTCTCCCCCTATACTTAGGGTAAGGTACTCCTAAGTATAGACAAGAAGAGGAGACAATGGAGAGGATCGAAATGAAATGAAAAACTCGGGGTGCACATCCCCCCTATACTTAGGACAAAGTACGTCCTAAGTATAGAGAACTGTCTACAAGGGCGGCACCTTTTAAATACAAAAAGAAGATAGAAAAGGAAAAGAAGAAAAAAGAAAAGAAGAAAAGAAGAAAATCAGATAAATAGTTTTTGGAGTACATTGTCTGAATCTTTTGATGATGCAGCTGTTGTGGATATGTCATCATGGTGCACAAGCTGAATGGAATCGACAACGGCCAAGAATGTGTCTGGTTCGAGGTAAGGCTTCAGGAGTTGACCGTTGACGATGAATGGTTGTGCGCCAGGGGACAATTCTGCTATAGCAATACTTCCATTGTCACGCACTTCACAAACTCGAAATGGCCCTGTCCACTTACTCTTCAATTTGCCCGGGAAGATCCGCAACTTTGCATCAAATAACCACACCTTCTGTCCAATATCAAAGGTCTTTTGTCTGATGTGCCGGTCATGCCAGCGTTTCACCTTCTCTTTGTACATCAATGTGTTATCGTATGCATAGTCTCGGAATTCCAAGAGCATGTTCAGATCATCTTTTCTTTTCTGACCACTTTTGCGTGAGTCCAAATTGCAACTGTTAACTGCCCATAAAGACTTGTGAATTAATTCCACGGGCAGATGGCACGGCTTCCCATATACAAGACGGTAGGGCGACATGCCCAAGGGAGACTTGTAGGCGGTTCTGTAAGCCCACAAGACCGAGTCCAAGAGTTGGGACCAGTCTTTCTTGTTCGACCTGACAAGTTTCTGCAGGATAGTCTTGATTTCTCTGTTTGATAATTCTGCCATGCCATTGGTCTGAGGATGGTAAGGAGACGCAACACGATGATCGTTGCCCTACTCCTTCATCAACTTCATGACCTCTTTGTTAATGAAATGGCTACCCCCATCTGATATGAGAATTTTTGGTATCCCGAACCGCGAAATGATGTTCTTCTTCAGGAACTGACAGACTGTACGGCCGTCGGCGGCTCGAGCAGGGATAGCTTCAACCCAGCGATCACGTAATCGACGGTAAGAAGGATGTGCTCAAAACCTTGAATGTTAGGGAAAGGTCCCATGAAGTCAATGCCCCATGCATCGAAAACGTCTACTATCTGAATGATTTTCAGGGGCATCGAATCTTTTGCAGTGAGTGTACCTTTCAGTCTCTGACAGTCAATACATCGCTTGATAAATTCTGCTGCATCCTTAAATAATGTGGGCCACCAGAAGCCACACTAAAGTACTTTGGTTGTCGTACGATCTCCAGAGTGATGTCCACCAGATTCGAGCGAGTGACAATGCTCGAGGACACTAGATTGCTCCTCCTGAGGGATGCACCTGCGCCAAATGCGATCCGCTCCTTCCCTGAATAAAAGAGGATCCTCCCATTCGTAGAAGCGGATGGTCGACATGAATTTGTTCATCTGATTCTTCGTCCAATCCGACGGCGTTACCCCAGAGGCGAGGTAGTTGACTATATCAACATACCAAGGAAGAGAATCCACTGCAAGGATTGATTCGTTAGGAAAGGTTTCTGTAATAGGTGCACTGTTCAGAGGAAGCTCATGCTGCTCGATTCTAGAGAGATGGTCTGCTACCACGTTCTGAACTCCAGGCTTATCCTTAATTTCTAGATCAAATTCCTGGAGGAGAAGGATCCATAGAATCAGTCTCGGCTTGGCATCCTTCTTCTGCTGGAGGTACCGGATAGCAGAGTGGTTTGTAAAAATTGTGACTTTTGATCCCAACAAATAGGATCTGAACTTCTCAAGGGCGAAAACCACAGCCAGCAACTCTTTCTCTGTCACTGTATAATTTCTCTGTGCTTCATCTAGTGTTCTGCTGGCATAGTGAATGGCATAGGGCACTTTCTCTTTCCTTTGCCCAAGAACAGCCCCGACTGCAAAATCAGACGCATCGGTCATTATCTTAAAGGGAAGAGTCCAGTCTAGCGGCTGCAAGATTGGAGCCTGAGTAATAAGCTCCTTTAGCTGATTGAAAGCAAGGAGAACATGCTGATCTACATTGAACTCTGTTTCCTGCACAAAAGTTCTGTCATAGGTCGGGCAATGCGGCTGAAATCATTGATGAATCGCCTGTAAAATCCTACATGCCCCAGGAATGACCTCACATTCTTTACTGTCTGAGGTGGCTCTAGATTTGCAATAACATCCACCTTTGTCAGGTCGACTTCCATGCCACGTTTGGAAACGACGTGACCCAGCACAATGCCTTCAGTAACCATGAAGTGGCTCTTTTCCCATGAAAGCACTAAATTGACTTCCCGACACTTCTGAAGCACTCTGTCTAGGTGCTCAAGACAAGAATCGAACTATCACCATAGACAGAGAAATCGTCCATGAACACCTCGAGAAAAATGCCTACCATCTCGGCGAAGACTGCTAACATGCACCTTTGGAAGGTTGCGAGTGCATTGCATAATCCAAAGAGCATTCTCTTGAAGGCATAGGTGCCGAACGGGCAAGTGAAGGTAGTCTTCTCTTGATCCTCAGGGGCGATTGCCACTTGGTTGTACCCGGAATACCCATCCAAAAAGCAGAAGAACTCCTTGCTTGCTAGTCTTTCCAGAATTTCATCAATTAATGGCAAGGGGAAGTGGTCCTCCTTAGTTGCTGCATTAAGACGGCGGTAGTCAACACACACCCGCCAGGATGTCGGTACCCGAGTGGATATTTCCTCTCCTTTGTCATTTGTAACCACGATAAGCCCTGATTTCTTCGGAACTGCATGCAGTGGGCTTACCCATTTTGAGTCGGAGATGGGATAGATAAAGCCTACGTCACACCATTTCGTTATCTCTTTCATGACGACGTCCCTGAGGTTAGGGTTCAACCTTCTTTGGAATTCACGGGATGGCTTGGCATCTTCTTCCAGATAGATGTGGTGCGAACACAGAGCTGGATTTATCCCTCGGAGATCTGATACGCACCAACCAAGTGCCTTGCGGTTCTTTTCTAGAACCTCGAGAAGACGAGATTCCTGATCTGAATTCAGCCTGCTGCTGATGATGACCGGATACATTTGTTCTTCACTCGCAAGGAAAGCATACTTCAGGCCTGCAGGAAGTGGCTTGAGTTCTGGTGTTGATCTGTCCAACTTGTTGGTTATTTCAGACACCATGCTGGTGGTGGGATGTACTTCCTTAAAGGGGCTACCATCCTCATCATTCTGCTGAGATCCCAGTAATGTGCCGAATGGTTCTGCGCTAGGCTGATCGTGTTCAATCTAGAGTGAATGATCAAAGAGATGCGCCTACATCTGAGAATCTGTCTCCCAAGAATCATCGGAACCGAGGATGACTGTGCTTTCCAAGTCCTCCTCAAGAGTGAGGATTTCTCGGGTCCATGAATCATTCAATGATAAAGATGAATCTCTAATCTCAGCAATAAAGTCACAGTCTGCTTCTGATGCTGCTTGGCTCTCATCAGTCGTGGCATTCGGCTCTCTACTCATATTGATAGTGATTTGCTTGGAGTCCGAGCTAAAAGTAATATTGCCAGTCCCGTAATCAACCATGGCACCTGAAGTACGTAAAAATGGTCGACCAAGGATGATAGGGGTCTGGAGCAGGGGTGCTGGAGAGTCCATATCAAGGACTACGAAATCAGCCGGGAATTGCATCTCCTGCACTTTAACTGCAACGTCTTCCGAAAGACCCCGGGGTCGCTTGATGGATCGGTCAGCGAACTGAAGGATCATTCGTGTCTGCTTGAGCGGACCCAGCCCAAATTCTTGCATGATGGATGATGGCAACATGTTGATGGAAGACCCACTGTCGAGGAGAGTGCGCTCGAACACCTAATCAAAAATCTCACAACTGATAAGAGGTGCTCCTGTGTCTTGCTTCTTCTGTGGGAGGTTGCTGATAGCTGCCACAGTGGCCATGGATAGCACGTGCTTCTCTACATCTCTGCATCTGTTCTCCTGCGCTGGGCGACGCTTGTTTGTACATGCCTCCTCTAGTCCTTTATTCACAGCTGGCATGTACTCCACGGCCTTCAATAAGGGAATCTCAACAGTCAACTTGTCTAAAATTTTCACAACTCCTGGATCAGACAATGCCTTTTTTTCGCTTTGCAATTTTTTTGGATTTTTCTATTGCATGAGGAAAAGGAATATGTACATCTCTAGCAGGTAAAATAGAGTTCTTATTTACATCAAAATCATCGCCCATAGAATGTTGTACATCCGGACTACAAAAAGGAGTACAAACTGTATCCTGGAATGCTGGTGCTGCAGGGCGAGCAAAAAGTGTAGTGTCTGCTCCGTCGGCTGGCGAGGGATCGGCAGCTGGCGGCTCCTCCAAGGCTGGTGTGTCTTTGCTTCGGCTGCAAGCTTCTTTTTGTTGTTTTTGATTTTGCTGATTTTTTTGTATTTTTGACTGGAACTGATGGGAATGCACGACGGCTGGACTGGCTTCTCCTTCTTCTTCCTCCTCACCCGCCCCTGTAGTTGGCACAGCTAATGCGGAAGATGACGATCCACCTGTTTCTTTATTCACCCCATTCTTGGTGGCAGGAGGAGGCAAGGCCCTACCGCTCCTGAGAGTAACATCATTAGAATAAGCAGTAATGTCATTGTCAGACACGGACAGGACATCACAATCTACCTGCTCTTTCTTCTTGAAATTATTGGGGTTGGCTTCGACCTGAGCTGGGATGGTAGTTCGGGTGGTGGTCAGGTCGTCAAGCCACTTGGTCATTTCCGCTAGCCCTTTGACAAGTTGGGCCAGACAATCCATAAGCGGGTACTTCGGTGGGTTCAGCGTGCAGACCACGCTGCTGTTGCATGGATGGGTGCGGAGGTTGTTGCTGGTGGTGCTGAGGTGGTGCAGGAAGTTTAAGTTGCTGATAAGAGGGGGAGGATACTGTTGATGTTGCTGAGGTGGGGCAGCCGCATACTGATGAAACGGCTGTGGATGGCGGTACTGCGGCTGCTGGTATGGTGGGTTCTGCCTCCATTGGTTTGCATACTGGGGAGGCTGATGATACTGCTGATGAGGCTGAGAGGATTGTCCAAAGCGACCACCCTGAGGTTGGTGGTATTCCCGGTTGGCAAGTGGCTGACCCTGAGGCTGTTCCATAGGACGGGTCAGCTGTGCATCGTTGGTCCATACCCCGTTTACTTCCTGAATCAGGGGTGGTGGCGGGAAAAGTGGATCAGGTCCTGAAAGAAACTCTGGTTGGTACACAACCATCTGCAGCTACGGCTGACCCTGGTCGGGCACCTGCACGTAGTACACGTGCTGGACTGCCGGTGGCTGCTGGCTCGGCTGAGGCTGATGTTGCGGTTGTTGCTCATCCTTCTTCTCAGCTGGAGCTTCTGATGGTGTCGCCGACTGAACAGAGTTGACGGTGCCCACCAACAGTTCAAGATACTTGGTGATCTCATCAAGCTTGTCTAAATTCTGAGTCCTCTTCTCGATCACAACGAGTTTTTCGAGGTCATGTGATCGCTTCTCAATGATGTCAACTTTCGAGAGATGACCCCCGATGATACTGAGGTTGGAGCTCTCATCTCTCTCTGCTTCTTTAGACGCTGCCATGTGTACTTGTTTCTGGAGGATCTGGGGCTGCTTCTGATATGCCTTGGATGAAGAGAGGGTGGCCTCTCCTTCGGCCATTTCTTCAAATATCTGCTAGACTACATCTTCATCCTTGTTAAAATGCGAACCCCCACATGCTGCGTCAACGAGCCTTTGGCTCTCAATGTTCAGTCCCCCAAAGAAGTGCTGGACCAAGCTGGTCTTCGGAATCTCATGATGGGGACACTTTTCCTGCAGATCGGTGAATTTCTCCCATGCTTCATGTATTGACTCATGGGGTCCTTGGGAGAAATTACTGATTGGGGCTAGCATCTGGTTGAGCTGACCGAGAGGGTAATACTTATGCAGAAAAGCTGACTTCAGCTCCTCCCAGGTCGTCACAACTTTCCCCACATGGTTGACCCAATAGAGGGCCTTGTCTTGTAAGCTGAAAGGGAACGCCATCATCTTGACAATGTCCAGAGAGACATTGGGATAGTGAGTGGTGCGGCAAATGCGGGAGAATTGTTGCAGGTGAATGTACGGCTCTTCACTGGTATTTCCATGGAATGCAGGGAGAAGATCAATGAACTGGGGTTTCAGCTCAAAGTGAGCGTATACCGGTGGAATGAGGATCCACTCGGTCATCTGACTGTCTCCCGGATTGTATGTCTCTTTAAGTGTAGGCTTGGGTGGTGGTGGGAATTCTAGATCATCATTGTTAGGCCCACCGCCACCTCCACCTCCACCTCCTCTGCCTCTGCCTCCTCCCCCCCGTCTCGGTTCATCATATCGTTCAACATATCCTGGAATGATGTCTGTGTGAGGGCCTGCTCGGTCAGCTGCTGTTGAATGGCCTGGATAGACGCCAGCAATTGTGCATTGACTTGATTATGGTCTGGTATTTGTCCTTCTGGTTGGGGTGGCTGCTGACCCTTGCCCTTTCCTCTAGGAACCATATCAGGGTCTGAGTCGGACGAAATGAACTCCGGAGTAGTCTCCAGGGCTTGCACTGTCTTTTATCTGCAGAATAAGAGTGTCATGATCAGACCGCTTGCAATTAATGTTCAGTTGTCATGATAGAGCTGGAATTCAGGTCAACCCCAGCATGTTGTGAATGGAAAAGGATGTAGACTGTAATCGACTTCCATTCACAACGGCGAAGGCGGGACAAAAGTGATCCCGGTTTATTGGGTGGCCAAGAGGAAGGTAGAAAACAGAGACTAGAGATCGATCCGCAAAGTCCGGATCGGGTTCTCGAGAATCACCTCAAATTTATTGGCGGAGTTAAGTCCATGGAATCGATGTGGGTGTCGGCATGGTCCCGACGGAAACCATCCATGGATCAACTTCGCGAAGAACAAGAGAAGATCGGATGTTGGAAGAAAGATATGATGGTCAACAAGGAATAAAAGGAGTGTAAAATAGTAGAGAGGCTCGGTTGAGCGGGGTGGTCAAAGGGAGAAACAAAATGTGCGCAACGGCACAAGACTTGATCTTTGAACCTTAATGTAGATCCATACAAACGCAATACAAATCGGGTTCACCAACTCACGCCATGTGAAGCCGTGAAGGTTCGGCTATTTATTATCTTTTCATTTTTAGAGTTGTGATTTCAGGCATATCTTATAACAAGTCCTTAGTACGCTACCCTATAGGAGAGAGAGTACTGCCAGAAGAGTATCCCGTACTTGTCCTCCTCATGTGTAACCTGTAGTCTGTACTTTTTGGAGTCCTTGTAACCCTTCCTGGATCCCTACACAGCCAAAGAAATAGAGAGAGGAAGCCGATAGGCGAAACTAATACTTCGGTTCTCGCTCGCAACGGAATCACCCGTGAGCGTGCAAGAACCTACTCGGACGCAAGACAATGAGACAGACACCCCCGTGAAGGCGTGGCCTATGCTCAATACTTCGGACATGGTCGATGCTCTACACAACAGAGAGTCATCATTAGTGACCAAGCCCTACTCGCCTACGTACGATAGAAGTGCCATTACTTCGGAAATCCAGGCGATACACAAGGCAGTTGCAGACTGGATTTTTGGCTTTAATCCTTAGGGGGTCGCACTCTCTCAAGGGAGTAGGGTTTTGGTCCCCCTCCAAGGTACCTGAAAACAATGAGGGCTTTATGAACCCGATACAATGATAGTCCATTTACAGATTTTAATTAAGGTCAAAATTTTTTTAGCAGTCCCCTTATTTTAATTTTTTGGGTTTTTACTTTTTTGAGTCTGTTTTCATACCAACGCCTAACGTTTTTGTAGATTCTCATTTAAGTCCTAGGTGCTCAAGATCAGAGGGAGATAGCAGAAAAGCCATGCAAGTGGTTCCATGATGGAAATCTCACCATTGAACCGAATGATGCATGTTGAGTTAGAAGACTTACAGTGCATCCCAGCTCTCTCCATGCGGTATGCAAAACAGAATTTTTAAACCTAGCTACATGTCGGTATGCAAGGCACAAAATCGCCCTAAACATTAGCTGCTATTAGCGTGAAGAACCATAAGTCGCTCATTCATCTTTAGCCTGAAAGGTCCGGTCTTGGCTCACCCCTCCTCTGCTCAACACACTTGAGTTTAGGAGATAGCACTTTATGGGGCTCGCTGTGGCACAAGGGCTAAGAGACAAATGAACGGATTGTTTAAGTTTGACTAGATCCATACGAGGTGGACTATAGGAGCATGCATTCTTATTAATGTTTGGACCTAGCTACCAAATCAAGCAACCTATATCTAGGGGCTCCAAGCACACAAAACAAAGTAAAATAAAGGCGGAAAGCTCAAAACTGCGGGAAACAAAGAAAAGAAAGCGATGGAAAACTCGGAAAACCGCGATGAGGCCCCTAGGTGAACAATCACTCGGGCACTGGACCTCATTGTGAAGACTAGAGTCCTGTTAATTATTACATGCCAAAATTGTCTCTCTCTAACCATAAATTACAAGAATAATCCTAATTGCTCTAGACCTATCTAACTCTCATCTCCTAGTACCCTTGGTGCTCTCTCCAGATGGTCATGAGGTGAAGACCACCCTCCTCCAAGCTCGGCTGCCTTGGCTCCCTAAGAAACCATCCTCGCGTGGCGGGCCCTCACATCAAAGTCACAAAGAGATTGAATTAGTATACCTCAATCAATAAAATAAGCATGAAAGAATTAATCACAATAAATAAATCAATAAAGCATAGTGATCAATTGCAAAATAAATAGTTGCTCATCAATTTTTAAACAAGAATGACAAAAATTAATGGGCTATGCTCATTGCTCCCCGGCAACGGCGCCATGTGATAACTAGGTAATTCCGCAAGGGTCACAATGATATATATAGTGTCGCTGAGGCGACCGCTCGTAGGACACCCAGTTACTCAGCAATTAACCCACAATAAAAGAATGAATTATTAAGTCCCAAAAATGTGAATTAATATTTATTACTCTACCACAAGATGCACAGTGAATAAGTATTTAGAGGTCGAACCACAGAGAGCAATGCAAAAATGGAGTAGCCTATGATGTTCAAGTATCACAGAGTCATTCTTGTAGGAATTCTATTTTTGTGGGTTTTTATTTTTATATTTTTTTTTTCTTTTTTTATTAATAATATGATATACTTATATATGTTTATGTATTATATATATATAATTTATAGAATATAAATATATAAAGATATATATCCATAGAGGGTATGTATACAGCATATAATACATACATTATGTATATATAGGTATATTTTTTTTAATTTAATTTTTAGATTTTTATACATTAATAAATATGTGTATATATATATATTCAATTTTCTTTTTTTTAATAGGGGAATATATATATATAACGTAGAGAGAGGAGTGATACAATATTTATAAAAATATATAAAAACACTCAAAATACAGAAGTAAAATCTTTTTGGTATTTTCATGATTTTTTACTATTTTTGTGATTTTTGGGGTATTTTTCAAAATATTTTTGGTATTTTTAAATAGCAAAATAAGGGAAATAGGGATTTAACTACTAGCAGGGGTAAAATGGGAATTAACACTAAAAAATAGCCATAAAATTTTTCCCAAGTATTTTAAAATAAAGAGGACAAAATATAGAACCTACAGGAGTTGAGTTTGCATTTTTTTAGAGCTTTCTATAATTTTTTATATTTTTAGAAGTTTTTGAGTATTTCGAAATTTTTAAGGTTTTTCTTTTGTGATTTTTAGTGATTTTTGGATTGATACTAAAACATGATAAAATATACCATAAGTAATTTTTTGGAATTTTTTGAGGTGTTTTACTATTTTTGGTATTTTCGAAGCTAGACAGTAAATAGAATGCATGTTTTTTATTTTTAATAAATGCAAAAATGCAACAAAATTTAAAACTAAAAATATGGCGTACAAGAACAAGCTAACAAGACTTATATTAATTTTTGTAGAATTTTTCAAGTTAATAAGATGCATGAAATAAATAGACAAAGCATACAAAAATATATAGCCTGGTAGGGGCATTTTTGCAAATAAAATATTTCTTAGGGGCATTAGTGCAAAAATTACTACAGAAATAAACATTTATTTTTATTTTTGGGGCTATTTTACAATTAACAGAACCCGCCAGGGTTAAAGTGCAAAAATCACGCGCCTCACGTGGGACTGCACGTGAGGCACGGAGGGACCTAATCGCAATTACAGAAACTACAGGGGGCCTACTGCAAATATTACAATTTATTTACAACGTGAAGTTTTATTTATGGCATTAAAATATAAATACAAAAAGGTGGGGGATGTATCTGAAATTTACCCTCAAAGGCGCGTGATCCAATGGTTGATCTTCGTCCACTTGACACGCGTCGCGCATTCATCGGCGGATACCGGTTCGCAGATGAAGGCTGAGATTAGATCATCCTCGCTGATCGGACGGTGGGTGCAGGGCTTCATCTGACGGTCCTCGTTCAATCTGGGTCGCGCCTCCTGATATGACGGCGATGGAGCCCCCTGGAAGAACAGGGAGGAAGCTCGCGCGCGGCTAGCTTCGATCGTGAAGCTTGGGCTCCTCCGGGCTTCTCCCTCGCGTCTGAGATGGTCTGGACGTAGCTAGAGGCCTTCCGCGTCTGCTGATGGTCTCGCCATGGCTCCTGGAGGTCCAATGAGCTCGGACGAGGTCGATGAAGGTCGGGACCTCCAGGAGTCGCTTCCTGGTTCCAATCGAGCCCAAATGGGCTCCTTTCGTCTTTGGACCTGCACAGGAAGAACCGGGGGAACGAGGTCTATCTCCTCGACCCCGGTTTTTGAAGCTCTGTCGTAAAATGGGGTGAGGCGGAGGAGCTCCGGCGTTAGGCGGAGGTGGAGCTCCGATTCGCAAGGACTGAGGGTCCTTGGTTGAACAAAAGCGATCAGGAGATGGAGCAGGCGATGGGGAACGAAGTGAGGTGACTGGGGCGGTTGGAAACGGTCGAGATCACAGTGAAGAAGTCGCCGGAGCGGAGTTCCGGTGAACTTCAATTTTTTGATTTTAAGCTACTCTAATTAACTAAAGAAACTAAGACCAAAATTGAAATGTTAGAATCAAAAGCTACCTAAAAAGCGATAAAGGACAGCTCTTATACTTGGGGGACACCAGGGAGCAGGACGGACGCCGGAGCTCCGCTGCGTCAAAACTTTCCCTCCTCCGGCCGATTCGAGTTGCTGGAACGCTCCCCCTGTCACGAGGAACCTCCCAGGATCAAGATCGAGGCTTTTGGGTGGATGAAATTGGCCAAATTTGAGGAGGGGGCGGAGCTTCTTATTTATAAACATTGGGATGGACCCTTATTGACCGGCGTTTATTGATTAATCCAATGAGCATCAAGTTGATCTAAGATATCGACGGGTACCAATGATCATCAAAGATGATTTCTTGTGAAGAACGTGAGCTTGATCGATGGACGAGATGGCCGTAAAAAAGGGAAGAAATCCGAGGAAAAGACAGTTCTGCGACGCCAGGTCCCAGATGGAATAGTTGACCGGGCGGTCAACAAGGGCGGCGCCCTCATTGGTCCACATCGGCCACAAAAGGACAAAATAGGGAACTTTACTCGAAATTGATTTATTTGACCTAGTAAATGATTTTATTAGAATTTTCTTATAAAAGGAAAAATGTGTATTAATTCATGTAGTATTTGTTTATGATTTTTATTTAATTTTTTTGAAGTATTTTATTATAGTTTTATTTTAATAATGTGTACATGCATGTATTTACATGTATTTTGTGTATTTTATTTTTATTTCGTTTATTTTATGTTATTATTTTATTGTCTTATTTTATAAATTTATAATTTATTTTTTGAGTGTGAGGGTATTTTTATTTAATTTTTATGAGTTTATTTTCATATTCAAATAAATAGGGATATGTATATGTAGGTATACTTGTAGGTCTTTTACCTATATATTATACATACTTTATTTATTTAATGTATTTTATTTGTTTTTATTTTGAATTTGTATTTTTAATAAGTTATGTATAATATTTACATTATTATAAAAATATAGATGAATAAAATATAAAATAATTAAGTCCCCTTTTATTTATGTACATACTCAACATAGGTATTTTGCCTATGCATTACATAAGCTTATTTTATTTTACAAATTCTTTTGTGGTTTTCTTTTAATCTCAATATGTACATGTATTATACACATTATTTACAAAATTCTAAAAATATAATTTGATAAAAATAATGGATAATGAATTAAATTGAATATTTTAATCAAGCAGGCTGCACAATGGGGGTCAAAAACTTAACTTTTGCAGATGGATTCTAAAAATTATGAAACCAATTTTATTAAATAGTTCTTGGAAAGCTATATACAATGAAAGGTGAGTTTGGGTGATTTGGAGTTTTTATTTGCAAGATAAGGGTCTGTGAAGTTGAGATTTTGGCTTTTTATTCTGTGTATAAAATGTACACTAGGTATTATTTTTACACAAACTCAATTTTGTATTTTTATTTACATTATTATCTACAACTTTCATGAATAAAGTTCCTTTATTTGATGAATTAATAATTATATACAAAATAGGTGTCAAAAATGCATAAATAAATGCATGAATAAATGAGGTATTTATTGTACACCGGCCCTTATCTCCCCCTACTTTATTCCTTGTCGACCAATTACATGTTGGCCTTGGTCTCGGGGTTAGGGTCATAAAATATTTGCAATACTTTACTCCTTTTTTCTTTTCTTCTCTTTATTCTATAATTTTGGCATTAAAAGCCTTATTTAATGTATAATTAATACAATGAATGATGAATGCTATTATGTACAAATTATTGTTATTTACATGCATTTGCTGGGGTTTGTGAGGCCAAAATGATAGAATAAAGGTGATGAAATGGAGATTCATCAGGCATGTACCACCAAGCGTCGCCCAGCACCAGAAAACAGATGCAGAGATGTAGAAAAACATGTGCTCTCCATGGCTACTGTTGCAGCTATCAGCAACCTCCCACAAAAGAAACAAGACACAGGAGCACCTCTTATCAGTTGTGAGATTTTTGATCAGGTCTTCGAGCGCACTCTCCTCGACAGTGGGTCTTCCATCAACCTTCTGCCATCATCAATAATGCAAGAATTTGGGCTGGGTCCGCTCAAGCAGACACGAATGATCTTTCAGTTCGCTGACCGATCTATCAAGCGGCCCCGGGGTCTTTTGGAAGACGTTGTAGTTAAAGTGTAGGAGATGCATTCCCAGCTGATTTTGTAGTCCTTGATATGGACTCACCAGCACCCCTGCTCCAGACCCCTATCATCCTTGGTCGACCATTCCTACGTACTTCAGGTGCCGTGGTTGATTACGGGTCTGACAAGATTACTTTTAGCTCGAGCACCAAGCAGATCACTATAAACATGAGCAGAGAGCCGAACACCACGACTGATGAGAGGCATGCAGCATCCGAAGCAGACTGTGACTTTATTGCAGAGATCAGAGATTCATCCTTGTCATTAAATGATTCATGGACCCAAGAAATCCTCACACTCGAGGAGGACTTGGAAAGCACAGTTAACCTATGCTCCGATGATTCTTGGGAGACAGATTCTCAGATGCAGGCACATCTCTTTGATCATTCACTCCAGACCGAACACGATCAGTCTAGCGCAGAACCGTTCGGCACCTCACTAGGATCTCAACAGAATGATGAGGATGGTAGCCCCCTCAAAGAAGTACATCCCACCACCAGCATAGTATCTGAAGTGACCAACAAGTTGGACAGGTCAAAATCAGAACTCAAGCCACTTCCCGCAAGCCTGAAATATGCTTTCCTTACGGGTGAAGAACAAATGTATCCGGTCATCATCAGCAGCATGCTGAATCCGGATCAGGACTCTCGTCTTCTCGAGGTTCTATAAAAGAACCGCAAGGCACTTGGTTGGTGCGTATCAGATCTCTGAGGGATAAATCCAGCTTTGTGTGAACACCACATCTATCTGGAAGAAGACGCCAAGTCGTCCCGCGAATTCCAAAGAAGGTTGAACTCTAACCTCCGGGACGTCGTCATGAAAGAGATAACCAAATGGTGTGATGCAGGCTTTATCTATCCCATCTCAGATTCAAAATGGGTAAGCCCACTGCATGTAGTTCCAAATAAATCCGGGCTTACCGTGGTTACCAAGGACAAAGGAGAGGAAATATCCACTCGGGTACCAACATCCTGGCGGGTGTGTGTTGACTACCGCCGTCTTAATGCAGCAACTAAGAAGGACCATTTCCCTTTGCCATTCATTGATCAAGTTTTGGAGAGACTAGCAGGCAAGGAGTTCTTCTGCTTTTTGGATGGGTATTCCGGGTACAACCAAGTGGCTATCGCTCCTGAAGATCAAGAGAAGACTACCTTCACTTGCCCATTCGGCACCTACGCCTTCAAGAGAATGCCCTTTGGATTATGCAATGCACCTGCAACCTTCCAAAGATGCATGCTAGCAGTCTTCGCCGAGATGGTAGGCAGTTTTCTCGAGGTGTTCATGGAACGACTTCTCTGTCTATGGTGATAGTTTTGATTCTTGTCTTGAGCACCTAAACAGAGTGCTTCAGAAGTGTCGTGAAGTTAATCTAGTGCTTTCATGGGAAAAAAGCCACTTCATGGTCACCGAAGGCATTGTGCTGGGTCACGTCGTTTCCAAACGTGGCATGGAAGTCGACCCGACGAAGGTGGATGTTATTACAAATCTAGAGCCACTTCAGTCAGTGAAAAATGTAAGGTCATTCCTGGGGCATGTGGGTTTTTACAGACGATTCATCAAGGATTTCAGCCGTATTGCCCGACCTTTGACAGAACTTCTGTGCAAGGAAACTGAGTTCAATGTAGATCAGCAGGTTCTCCTTGCTTTCAATCAGCTGAAGGAGCTTATTACTCAGGCTCCGATCCTACAGTCGCCAGACTGGTCTCTTCCCTTTGAGATAATGACCGATGTGTCAGACTTTGCAATCGGGGCTGTTCTGGGACAGAGGAAAGAAAGAGTGCCCTATGCCATTCACTACGCCAGCAGAACATTAGATGAGGCGCAAAGAAATTATATAGTGACAGAGAAAGAGTTGTTGGCTGTGGTTTTCGCCCTTGAGAAGTTCAGATCCTATTTGCTTGGATCGAAAGTCACAATTTTTACAGACCACTCTGCTATCCGATACCTCCAGCAGGAGAAGGATGCCAAGCCGAGACTGATTCGATGGATCCTTCTCCTCCAGGAATTTGATTTGGAAATCAAAGACAAGCCTGGAGTTCAGAATGTGGTAGCATACCATCTCTCCAGAATTGAGCAGCATGAGCCTCCTTTGAACAGTGCACCCATTACAGAAACCTTTCCTGACGAATCAATCTTAGCAGTGGATTCCCTTCCTTGGTATGCTGATATAGTCAATTACCTCGCCTCTGGGGTAACACCAGTGGATTGGACGAAGAATCAGAAGAACAGATTCATGTCGACCATCTGGTTCTATCAATGGGAGGATCCTCTTTTATTCAGGGAAGGAGCAGATTGCATTTGGTGCAGGTGCATTCCTCAAGAGGAGCATTACAGTGTCCTCGAGCATTGTCACTCACTCGAATCTGGTGGACACCACTCTGGAGACCGTATGGCAGCAAAAGTACTTCAATGTGGCCTCTGGTGGCCCACATTATTTAAGGATGCAGCATAATTTGTCAAACGATGTATTGACTGTCAGAGATTGAAAGGTACACTCACTGCAAAAGACTCGATGCCTATGAAAATCATTCAGATAGCATACGTTTTCGATGCATGGGGCATTGACTTCATGGGACCTTTCCCTAACAGTCAAGGTTTTGAGCACATCCTTCTTGCTGTCGATTACATGAGTCGTTGGGTTGAAGCTATCCCTGCTCGAGCCACCGACAACCGAACAGTATGTCAGTTCCTGAAGAAGAACATCATCTCGCGGTTCGGGATACCGAAACTTCTCATATCAGACAGGGTAGCCATTTTATTAACAAAGAGGTCAAGATATTAACAAAGGAGTACGGCATCGATCATCGTGTCGCGTCTCCTTACCATCCTCAGACCAATGGCATGGCCGAATTATCAAACAGAGAAATCAAGACTATCCTCCAGAAACTTGTCAGGCTGAACAGGAAAGACTGGTCCCAACTCTTGGACTCGGTCCTATGGGCTTACAGAACCGCCTACAAGTCTCCCTTGGGCATGTCGCCCTATCGTCTTGTATACGGGAAGCTGTGCCATTTGCCCGTCGAATTAATTCATAAGTCTTTATGGGCAGTTAACAGTTGCAATTTAGACTCACGAAAAAGTGGTCAGAAAAGAAAGAATGATCTGAACAGAATCTTGGAGTTCCGAGACTATGCATACGATAACACATTGATGTACAAGGAAAAGGTGAAACGCTGGCATGACCGGCACATCAGACGAAAGACCTTTGATGTTGGACAGAAGGTGTGGTTATTTGATGCAAAGTTGCAGATCTTCCCGGGCAAATTAAAAAGTAAGTGGACAGGGACATTCCGAGTCTGTGAAGTGTGTGACAATGGAAGTATTGCTATATCAGAATTGTCTCCTGACGCACAGCCATTCATCGTCAACGGTCAACTCTTGAAGCCTTACCTCGAACCAGATACATTCTTGGTCGTTGTAGACTCCGTTCAGCTCATACACCATGATGACATATCCACAACAGTAGCAGCATAAAAAGATTCAGACATCACATCCCAAAGACTGTTTATCTGATTTTCTTCTTTTCTTCTTTCTCTGCGCTTTTGTATCAAAAAGTGCTGCTCCTTTTTGTCAGTCTTCTATACTTAGGACGTACTTTGTCCTAAGTATAGGGGGTGTGCACCAAGAATTCTTTTATTCTTTGATCCTCTCCATTGTCTCCTCTTCTTGTCTATACTTAGGAGTATCTTACCCTAAGTATAGGGAGAGACAATCAGAGTACGATATGTGTATTCCCACCCTTGACCCTCCCCGCTTTATGTACAGTCTGCTATACTTCGGATTACTTGATCCTAAGTATAAAGGGGACGGTCAACTTCTCATTCGTTCATTTCTATATTCTTTAGACTTGTCTATACTCAGTACGAGTTGTCTTCTTTTTTCTCTTCGACCTATGAGGACATAGCTCATGCTAAGTATAGGGGGGTCGTATATACTATGTATATACTATAAGCCATAACTCATACGAAAAATAAAACATCACTTCAAGCTAAAAAGTAATATAAAAAGTAGTTCTATAATAATGAAAGATGATTGTGAGCTCCTCTGACTCTTTTTACTTGTACTGATTAATAAGTCAGGAAAAGCAATTTGTGAAAATATTCTCTTTGAAAAAGCTTTTGAAAATTGCTTGAAAAATAGTGTGTACAAGTATTCAACCTTTGTAAAATCAGTTTCGTTTGTAAAATTTATTTTCTTTTAGTGAAACAAAAATGTGTGAAAATTAGTGTGCAAAGGATTGAAAAATTTGGTTGTCAAATTATTTTGAAAAACCTATCTATTCCAAGTGAAAAAAAACCTTTCTAAAATCATTTTCAAATACGTGTACATGTTTGTAAAATTATTTTGGACTATAGTCCTCAAAAATCTTTTGAAAATAATTCTCAAAGTCTGAGGAGTTTACACAAAAATCTCTCAGACAAAAATATGCAATAATCCCAAATAAAACTTATAAGAGCTTAAACCATGTTGTACATAAAATACAGTTTTCTTTGAATATACTGAGTAATAAATCAGGATAAATACCTTTACAGTATGATTTGAAAATAGTGTGAACTGTTTGGAAAATTTGCTGTGAAATGTTTTCAACCTGTGTAAAATTGCTTTGTTTGAAAAACTTTTTCTTTGTGTGAAATAAAGGATTTGAAAAACCTATGTGCAAATGTTTTGAAAATGTTTGTCAAAACTCTTGTGGAAAATGTGTGTATATATATATAGTGTGAAAAAATCTTTGCAAAAATAGTTTTCAAATGTGTGTAAATGCTTGCAAAAATTATCGTGTACTATAGTTTGCAAAATTCTTTTCAAACTAGATCTGAGGAATAAAAAGCATCATTACAAATACTTGTAAATCGTAAATAAAATACATAAAATTCTTTTTGTACAACCTAAATAAACTACTTCATTAAAACCTGTAAAGTCTTTAAAAATCCATGCATTTTGTAAATAAAGTGGCACGCCCGTGTAAATAATTATATGTACTTTTTGTATGTGTCAAGCTTTTTATTTGCAAAAATTCTTTATGTAAAAAGATTCTTTGATTTTTGTAAGTTCTTTATGAAAAATCGCATCATTCATTGTGCATAGCATGAGCATACCATTCATATTCTTTTGGAGTGAGCTTGATGATTGAATCAGTCCAATAAAGTCTAATATTGGAGCTTGGTTGGACCTTACCGCACTTAACTGCACTGGAACCTTATGTGAACTAGGTTTAAGGTACTTCAGGTCTATGCAGACTTAATTCTTTGAGAAATCAGGGCTGGGTTCAAGTCACCTCAACTGGCTAACTAGAGCTTTTCGAGACACACGCATGACTCTTGTCGACCGTGACCTAACTTGGACACTTGCGCCTTTCATTTGTCTCAACTCAGTTGGAGTGGTGAGGGGGTTGGATTTGACAGTCTGAGACGCACACGGGTGGAAACATCCGTCCTCGTCTAGGGAGGGAAGTGCACCCCAACCTGGTCCAATAGCCATGAGGTCTAACGACAGGAGATTGTGGGTTGCAATAAAGCTTCAAAAGAGAGATAGTCTACTTGCTCAAGAGGAAAAACTCCTTATGTAAATGCTGTTGTGAATAGTATGTCAAAAAAATGGTCAGGCTTGTACAAAAAAAAATAAAATTCCTGCAAAGTATGTACATATGTTGTAAAGCCAATAAACAAGCTTGAGTTCCAAAATCAAATATGTGAGCCTGCAGCTGGATGACTTGACTACACTGGTCTTGCATCCTCGGATAGGTAGCTACACTGGCTACCGTCCATTCTTCTCTTCACCCCCTCCTCTTGAGCTGGTTGCCACTTGAACTTAGAAGGGAATACCCCGCTCCTCGAGGAAAGAGCTGTTGGATTGGGGAATCATTGGGTTGTCATTCTGGAGAAGTCAGTTCCTTTGTCATTTCAGTTGGGGAGAGCCATTATCACTTACACTGTACAAGTCAGCTTCATAGTTATAAGGGTTTGCGTATGATGTAGACCAGTTCTGACCAAGCTATAGAGGTGGGTTGAACCGAGTTCTGTGACTCTCGAAGGCTGTTGTGTTTTAAAACTGGTTCCCGACAAGGCTCCACACATATCTACACCCAAGGTCTGACAGAGGCTCCAAATTCAGATTTTGTAAAGGCATACATTGCACTGAAAGCACCCCTATTCTCTCTATCCTTCTTTAATTCTCTTTTTCTTTTCTTTATTCTTTTTGTACTTATTGCATAAGTATTTGCTAGGGACTAGCAAAGGCAAGTATAGGGGGGTGATGAATCTCCATTTCATCACCTTTATTCTATCATTTTGGCCTTAAAACCCCAGCAAATGCATGTAAATAGCATCAATTTGTTCATAATAGCATTCATTATCTATTGTATTAAATGTACAAAAAATAAGGTTTTTAATGCCAGAAATATAGAATAAAGAGAAGAAAAGAAAAAGGAATAAAATATTGCAAATATTTTATGATCCGAACACCAAGACCAAGGCCAGCATGGAAGTGGTCGACAAGGAATAAAGTAGGGGGAGATAAGGGCCAACAGTACAATAAATACCTCATTTATTTATTCATTTATTTATGCATTTTTGATACCTATTTTGTATATAATTATTCATTAATCAAATAGAGAAATTTTGTACATGAAAGTTGTAGATAATAATGTAAATAAAAATACAAATTTGAGTTTGTACAAAAATGATATACATTGTACATTTTATACCCAGAATAAAAAGCCAAAATCTCAACTTCACAGACCCATATCTTGCAAATAAAAACTCAAAATTACCCAAAATCACATTTAATTGTATATAGCTTTTCAAGAAGTATTTAATAAAATTGGTTTCATAATTTTTAGAGTTTATCTGTGAAAATTAGGTTTTTGGCCTTCATTGTGCAAACTACCTGATTAAAATATTCAATTTATTCATTGTTTATTATTTTTACAAAATTATATTTTTAGAATTTTGTAAATAATGTATATAATACATGTACATATTGAAATTAGAATAAAACCAAAAAGAATTTGTAAACTAAAATAAGTCTATGCAAGATATATGCAAAATACCTATGATAAGTATGTACATAAATAAAAAGGGAAAACATTCTTTAATTATTTTATTCTTTCATATTTTTATAATATTGTAAATATTACATCTAATTTCTTAAAAATACAAATCCAAAATAAAAACAAATAAAATACATTAAATAAATAAAGTATATATAATAAATAGGTAAAATACCTATAAGTATACCTACATATACATATACCTATTTATTTAAATAAGAAAATCAACTCATAAAAATTAAATAAAAATATCCTCACACTCACAAAAATAAATTATAAATTTATAAAATAAGAAAATAAAATAATAAAATAAAATAAACAAAATAAAAATAAAATATACAAAATACATGTAAATACATGCATAAATATATTATTAAAATAAAACCATAATAAAATACATCAAAAAATTAAATAAAAATCATGAATAAACACTACATGAATTATTACACATTTTTCATTTTATAAGCAAATTCTAATAAAATAGTTTATTATGTTAAATAAATCATTTTCGAATAAATTTCCCTATTTTGTCCGTTTGCGGCCGATGTGGACCAATGAGGAGCCAGCCTTCGTTGACCTCTGGTCAACTGTCCCATCGGGACCTGGCGCCTCTGATCCTTGCTGTTTCCATGATTTGCGCCATTTTTCTCAGGCGTCTCGTACCTTATTCTCGCTCACCGCCTTCACGAGATCTGTAGAGGGATCATCCATCTATCACGCATGCTTGTTGGATCGAGGAAACGATCATTGTACTCGCCGGAATATGCGAGCCAAGTAGGGCGCCCAGAATGTCTATAAATTAGAGCCCTCGACCTCCTCCTCAAATTTGGCCAATTTACATCCACCCTAAAGCCTCGAATTCATTCCTGGGAGGTTCCTCGTGACAGAGGGAGCATTTCAGTGCCGCGAATCGGCCGGAGGAGGGATCGGTTTTGTCGCGGCGGAGCTCCGACGTCCGTCCTGCTCCCTGGCGGCCCCCAGGTATAAGAGTTGTTCTTTCTTGCTTTTTAGGTAGATTTTAAGTCTAGAGTTTCAATTCCGTCCTTAGTTTAGTCTTTAGATCAGTATCGTATCGTAAAATCACGAACCGACGACTTCTTCACCGTGATAACCACTGTCTCTGACCGCCATATTCACCTCACTTTGTTCCCCATCGCATGCTCCACCTCCCGATCATTTTTGTTCAACCAAGGACCCCCAGTCCTTGCGAATCGGAGCTCCACCTCCGCCTATCGTCGGAGCTCCTCCGCCTCACCTCATCTTGCACGAAAGCTTCAAAAACCAGGGTCGAGGAGATAGCCCTCGTTCCGCTGATTCTTCCTATGCAGGTCACACAAAGCAACGAGCCCCTTTGGACTCGAATCGATCCAGGAAGAGGCTCCTAGAGGTCCCGACCTTCATCGACCTCGCCTGAGCTCCTTGGACCTCCAGGAGCCATGCCGAGACCACTAGCAGATGCGGGACGCCTCCATCTACGATCAGAGCACCTCAGACGCGAGGGAGAACCCCGGAGGAGCCCATGCTTCAAGATCGAAGCTCACCTCGCGCGAGCTTCTTCCCTGTTCTTCCAAGAGGCTCCATCGCTGTCCGATCAGGATGGCACCCCCAGATCACACCAGAGCCGTTCGATGAAGCCCTACACCGACCGTATCAGATCAGCTCTGCTGATCTAATCTCAGCCCTTCATCGGTGAAGCGGTACCGGTCGTTGGATGCGCGATGCGTGTCCAAGTGAAATCATCATCGTCGTCCACCAGCGCGCACTTATGGGTAATTTGCAGATCTTAACCCCAGTGTTTTTGTCTTTATTATCTAGTCTTGTAAATAAAAGTCGAAGTTCATTTTATTGTGGACATTTTACATGGACCCCCCTGTATGTTTGTGATATTACTTTTAGATCCAGTCCACGTCACCTCACGTGCCGTCCCACGTGAGGTGGTTAACTTGCACAAGACCCCCTGTATTATTTGTATGTTTGTATATTTATCTTTGGTCCATAAAATAAAATTGCAAGGGTATTATTTTTGTGAAAATTGCAACCAGGACCCCGAAGTTTGTTAATATTACATTTTGGTCCTTGTGGGTGCGGAGCACGTGTAGTCCCACGTGATGGTCAAATTGCAAGGGGGCCCTGGCAGGTTTGCTTATTTGGGTTTAGTCCTTAAAATTGCAGAAAACGTTTATATATTTTGGTGTTTTTGCGCTATAGCCCCTGCCTTTGTTTTTATTTGCAAAAATGCCCCTGCTAGGCCATATATTTTTGCTTGCTTGCTTCATTTTTGTCATGCGTCATATTAACTTGAAAAATTCCACAAAAATCATGCTAAGCTCCTGTTAACTAGCACTCTCACGCTATAATTTTGCATTTTATTTTTGTTGCATTTTAATATTTATTAAAAATCAAAAACATGCATTTTATCTACTATCTAGCTTAAAAAATACCAAAAAAATAGTAAAACACCTAGAAAAATTCCAACAAAATTACCTACTATATATTTTATCATACTCTAGTGTTAGTCCAAAAATCACTAAAACATTCAAAACAAAAACCTTAAAAATAAGAAAACCCCTAAAAACTACATAAAAATATAAAAATTCCTAGAAAATTCCTAAAAATACAAATTAAGTTTCTGTAGTTTCCTTCTTTTATTATCTATAATTTAAAATTCATTTGAGGATTTTTGGATATCATTTTCTATTTTTAAACCTCATTTCAATTCTATCCAGTAGCTTAAGTCCATGTTTTCTATTCCTTTATTTTCGAAAAATATCAAAAAGACTCTGAAAAATACCCAAAAATCATAAAAACAGTAAAAAATCATAAAAAGACCAAAAATATCTTCTTTTTGAATTTTTGAGCATTTGTGCATATTTTATAAATATTCTAGTACCTCTCTTATTATATAGTTTATATATTCCAATATTGAAAAATATATATATTATAAAATATAAGGTTCAGAAAATTAAAAATCAAAATACAAAAATTCAAAATAAAAAAAATAAATCTCTTTATACATATATATGTATTATATTCTCAGTATATACCCTTTATGGGTGTAGATCTTTATATGTCTTTATTATATAAATTATATAAATATATATAAACATATAAGTATATATAATAATAATAATAATAATAAATATAAAAACCCTAAAACCCACAAAAATAGGATTCATGCAAGGATGACTCTGTTGTACATGAACATCATAGGCTACTTAATTTTTGTATTGCTCTCTGTGGTTCGAACTCTACATGCTTATTCACTATGCATTTTGTGGTAGATTTAAATGTTAATTCACAAATTTTGGGACTTAATTGATTTATTCTTTTATTGTGGGTTAATTGTTGATTAAATTCGGATTTTGAGTGGTCAACACTTCGGCTGTGTTCCCGCCTTGTGTGGAATACAAGACCGCTTAATTCCTGGGTTTGTCAGCCCCGCCGTGCGCGGCCGCCATCGACCACCCCACTTTGGGTTCATCTCATCGGGTCCAGGAAGAAGAAGGTCCATTTCTTAGTTTTTTTATTGTAAAAATTGCATCTTTTATTTCTCAAGTTTTTGTAATTACTGTTTGGTCCTTGTATATAGTTTGCTTGTGAGTTTCTTTCCTGGAATTGCACAGAGACCCCTGTCTTTATGGATTAATTTGGAGCTCAATTTTGTGTCATTTTATTCAAGGAAAAATACCATTATGTTGAGGAACTAATTGTGTACGTTCTGAATATTTATTTGAATTTTTGTGAGTTATTGTGAATTAATTAAAAATGTTCAACTGAAATATTGCATATTTTACCTAAATTGAGCTCTTAAATTTATATATCATAAACGGTTGCTCTAAAAATTCCACAAAAATTAAGAATGATGCCTTGATATGTGATTAACTTACTTTCCAAATTTCATCCAAAATGGAGATATCTTGTGCCTGAAATAAATTGTAAAGTGAATTTAGTATTTGATTTTTAATAAATCCACATATATTTTTTTGCGAAATTTCAAATCTCATGGATTCTACATCTAAATTTCTTTCTGAGATAATTCGCACTCTAATAAATTTGATAATGTGGATTTATTAGAAATTATTTACTCACTGTCACTCTGATTTCACTAAAAAAATCCATAAAAAATTCATAACTTGTCAAAAAATTCCAAAAACAATATTGTAGCTTCCTTGCATCATGTTTATATTTCAGTAATTTTTTCATAATTTTTCATTTCTGTTTATGTGATAAATTGCGAAAAAAAACCCATAAAAAGTGTGTATTTTTCAATGTTGCATTTTAACCTATAAAATTCCAAAAAAAAGTACCTTGCATTCATCTTTGGATTAGGACTCTAGGAAAAATATAATTTTGCTAAATTGGACTTATTTTCTACTTAAATTAATTTGGCCTTGTTATATGCTTTCTTAGTGTCGTATTCACTTGCATTGGCATTCGTTTTGCATTAAAAAAATTTAAAAAATATACCGCTTGGAAATCTATATCTAAGTTTTCAAATTAAAACCAAGTTGTTCCTTTGCCTCCCTGAGTTTGACCCCAGACTTGCCCGGGATATAAATTAAAGCCGAGACACTCTTCACGGAGATCTCCTCTCGGTTCTGAATGAATCGCTAAGTACACGTATTACAACGAATCCAAATTAAATATCGTATGTAGCGACTCGTCACAGAGCTCGAACTCTGGATCACGCCGCGAGAAGGGTTGCCAGGCTGCTGTCACCGACCGCACATGGGTTAAAGGTGGATGATGAGGGAAGGTGATGGATGTACTGCTATATAGGAGGAGGAAGGGTGGAAGCAATTACGCGGATGCAACACTATCGGTCATTGAGGGTGGTGGGTGTTACATGCAGGAGGTGGAGGGAGGAGTCACACGGCTGTGATGGGTAACGACCAAGAGGAAGAAGAAGATGATCACGTGCTAGGCACGTGACCCGAGGGGAGGGGAGAGAGTGTAACGGTGGGGTGCCATGTGGCACACCCAAAGGCTGCCACGTGTCACCTCAAAAAATTTTCAAAAAATAAAGAAAAAGAAAAATAGAAAAGAAATAGAAGGAGACCTCAGATCGAAAAATTTCCTTATGAAAGTTGTTCGTCTCGACGAGATCTACAACTTTCATGAAGGACCTGGGAGAAAAAGAGGTCATTTGTGTGAAGTGGTATTTTTTGGTGGTCTCCAAGTGTATAGGATACCGACTTTTTTGGAGTTTTGCAATTTTTTGGTGGGTTTAAAATAGGATAAAAAATATGAAAGATTATGATAAAATACAAGAAAATTAATTGCACACTAATCTAATTTTTCTGTATTTTTGATAAATAAAAAAATAAGAAAATAAAATACTAGTATGAAATACGGGATTTTTGTACAAACTCACAATGGACACTTGGACTCAGTCACTTTCTTTGATTTCAGACTTGATCTAGATTTGTATTTTTATTTCACTTAATAAAACTTTTATCAAAGAACGCAAATGAAGAATAAATAAAATTAAAAAGAATAATCATGTACATAAAAACTCAGGTCAAAAATAGCAACATGTTAAAATGCGTAAAAGGGGCCCAAAACCCAACTTTCGCATATGAGCTCCGAATTTTATGAAATTGGTCTTGTTTTGAAGGTATTTAAAAATGGAGTATTTAAAAGTGAGTAGACCAAAATCGGACACTGTATGAGGAAGATATGAGCGTTTTAGTCCGTCAGATGTGAAATTAGACTTTGGGATTATTTAACACTTATTTGAGTCAGTAATTTTTTTGTATTTTTTTTTATTTTGTTAGTTAATATCTACATAATGTAGGTGATTTGGGGTCAATCGGAGTTAGGATGAATTAATTAAAAATATGATAAGTTAGCAGCTTTTCAGGCTAATTTACGCAGGGATTTTTGATGCAATTATGCATGATGAAATGCAAATATTATTTACACGTGTGAATGCTAATGATATTGTATTAATTGTTAAATGCAACTGATTTGTAGGGATCAGAGCTTAATAAATCAATTTTAGCATGATGAATACGAGATTCATCAACCCCCTATCACTCCATCAACCCCAGGTTAATGAATCTAATACCCAGGTCTAGTCCAATACTTTGCATGCCACATCCACCTGAGACAATTGATCTCAATCGACTGCATTTTCTATCTCCTCGGCAATCCACAGTTCCCCTTATCTGTTACGCCACTTCTCCCGCACAACACATGTGAACCACTTTCGTCTCCAGCTAGCAATAACCCGTACTCCAGTCGACCAGATCTCCATCACCACTCTCGCCTCATCGACTACATTCACCAGTTGTCTCCATGACTACAACCAACACTTTTACACCCTCAAGTATCCTAGAAAACCTTTTAATGCCTCTCTCTTCTTCCATGCCCGCCTTTAGCGAGTGCAACATGCCTAGCCCCCTTGTTCTTAGGTGACAATTGACAAAGTCAAAGGTAGAGTGACACTTGCTTGCTTCACTAACTAGGTGAAATCCAAAGTTCACCTTGAGATTTGTTGTAGCTTTGAACTCCACAGTTGTTATGTCTCGTGCTCCGTCACATGCTGGAGGCAACAACCTAGAGATATCCTCGAGTTCTCCACGTCTTCGGTGACACCAACCCATCAAGTGTATTTCTTTTTACCTATTTTTCTTCTTCCTCCTCTAGTCCATTCTCTGTTTCTTTTTTCTTTTAAATCTTTGGTTCCATACCTCCCCTCAGTTTTTTTCCTTTTTTGTTCGATTGAGCCCACGGCTTATTCTTGTTGATCGTTGATGAATATGTGATTTATCACTTTATAAGCAGAAAATAGAGCTCTATTCCCAAGTGAATAATTGCATTTAGACATTTATACTGTATTATTATCATTCATGCATGTGTAAATAATATTCATATTTTATCATTTCATAACCGCATTAATAAGAAGCTAAACAAAATTATCATTTCATGACTGCATTAATAAGAAGTCAAAAAATTGTATGCATTTGATCACATGTATATTAACTAGCTTTTCATATTTTTAGTTCTTTCATACTATATCCAAATCAAATAAAATCAACTCCATTGTGTACATATTACTATCAGTAATAAATGAAAGTACTGGAAAAATACTAACTTCAATATATATCAGATAAACTCAAACTCTAGTTTTGAGACAAAAAGTCATAAATGCAAATATATCTCATATACAATCTCCTATGTAAATTTCCATTAAATTACCTATAAATAAAGATCAAATTCAAAAGAATCAGAGTTCGTATGTAAAACTTTGATTTTGGGTCCACATTGTATATCATATATATTTACTAACTTTGACTCATTATTTTATGTATATAATTACCTCTTCTTATTTATTCCATTCTCATTCTGTTCTTTGAATTTTGTTTTAATAAATTATGCAAAAATCCAAATCTAAAATGACTTATTTTATTTATTTATTTTCTAAATTACTAAAATCCTAAAAATAGATTAATGTGTAAATATTTATATTTTATTTTATCGTATTTTATTTGGAATATTCCTTTATCTAAACCTCATAAAAATTATAAAACATAAAAATATGGTATTTTATGTACATAAAATACCACCAAAAAATTCACTTTATACGAAGAACTTCTTTTGGTTTTGGTCCCTTCATGAAAGTTGTAGATCTCATTGAGATGAATAATTTTCATAAAGAATATTTTTTTATTTGATGTTGTTTGCTATTTTATTTTGATTTTCTTTGGTTTTATTTTCTGATTTTTGTGAGAACGATACATGGTGCTCCTGGAGCCACCACATGTCCCCTACTTAAGTCCACTTTACCTCCCCTTGTCTCGAACATTGGATGAAGCACCCTTCATCCAACGATCCAATTAATTTCCTTAATCTTCTTTGGCCACGTGTCCACACATTGGTCACTGGATCTTGGCCGCTCAAACAACCGAGGACCTTTCTTCCTCATTCGATCTTCTCGACCAAGGAATGACTTCACCCCTCCGCCTCTTCCTCCCGATGAAGCTACTGAGCGTCTCTCTCTCCTCACTCTCCCTCGATTGATTCTCTAGCTCTGCCTCTTGCTCTATGTCACCCACCTCTCCTTCTTATTCATGAAGACCTAACAGCCCATATAAACCCATCTTCATAGAACTTTAGACCTATTCATTGTTCCCCATATCAGAGAGAGAGGCCCAGCTCTCCTTCCTTCCATGGTGACATGACGGAGTGAGGAATCTTCGAGAAACGATGACTCGATCATCTCTGAGGGTAAGATCTAGGAGGCACAACCTCCTGTCGCAACTTTTCTTCGAGTTTATCGAGCTTCAAACTACTCTTCATCGCAGATCCTGAGGCAAGATGTCGTGATATTAACTATCTTTAGTATTATAAAATATATTTTCTATTTCTCTTTTCATTATTCTATAATTTGCCCATAGGTTCTTCTCCTATATAAGAGAACCCTTGGGCTTCTCATAATGTATTTCATTATTTTTCCTTAACATGGTATCGGAGCGACGATCCTAGACTGGAGTTCCCATATCCAACCCTAACCCTACTCTACTCGCCTGCCTCCCCTCCCTCCGTGTGCACGCCAGCCGCCACCTTTTCTTCCCCTCTGCCTCCCCGGCCCTGCGCCCTCGACCCCCACGGCCCTTGCACCCCCGACCCTTGACCCAGCCCCTTGCACCTCGACCCCTGTGCACCTCCAGGACCCTGGACGCGTCCAGGCCCCTGCACGCATCCAAGCCCTCAGCCCTCGTGCCCTAGCCTCCTGAGCCGCAACTCATGGCCCAAGACGGTGATCTTGATCCCCAAGATCGACATCAACCTTCACTTGCACCTTCGAGAACATCAACGGGTAGTTCTGCGATCTGATTTCTATTGGAAAGCGTGATTTTGGACCTCTAATTGACATTTTCTGGCCCTATCAAGCGAAGAGGATTAGCAAGTATGGTTGTATGAGTCTACACGTATAACCAATCCTTCTTATGATCCTAGAGACTTGTTTATATCAGTCTACTCCCCGGTTGAATTCGTTAATTGAATATTTTATCATCATGTCAGACAACAAGGGTGGCATCTTCTCGTCCGGAGCCTTCAAGGCCTCGGCTCCCATCACTAAGATGGATGTGATCAACTATGAGTTGTGGACCATGCAGTTTCTCACCCTTATGCAGTGCAACAACAAGGAGCACATCCTGATAGATCCAGATCCAATGGATAAGACTGAGGCAAATGCTTCTTGGAAGCAAGATGATGCGTACACACATGTTTGGCTTTGTGGGACTCTTACTACATAAATAGGCAATGATATTCTAACTCATCCCACTGCCAAGGCAATGTGGGACACTTTGGCATCCACCTATGCATAGGAGAAGAATGAGGCCAAGATCCTTCAACTACAGTTTGATATCTACAATACCAAGCAGAATGGCCGCCCCCTGCATGCTTACTACTCTTCGTTGTGTGGCATGTTTGAAAAACTTCATAGCTACATTCCGATTGCAACGCCTACTGAACAACATAAGATGTATAGGAACTCCACGATGGTTGGAGTTTTCATGGCTGGACTTGACACAGAGTATGATGCTGCACGTATTCATCTTCTTACTAGAGCTACCATCCCCCCTATAGAGGAGGACTATAGCTGTCTCAACAGGATCATCATCCATTCGACAACCACGTCTTTGTACTCTTCAGTGATGGTCGCTTCTCGTGGCTGAGGTGGGCCGATCCAGTCCAGAGGGCGCACACCTCAAGGAATAGGCGGTGGACGCCAACGTGGTCCCTGCACCTACTGCCGCATGCCTGGACATGCAGAGTTTACATGCTATCAGAAGCATGGATATCCTATTTCTGGTTGAGCAATAGAGCAGATTGTGTCTTCAGAGACTTCAGCTCCCCAGACCGATCCTCACCGGGATGTATATTGTCTCTTGTATTCGAGAGATCATGACTCCTACTGCTGACACCACCACAAATGCCATTGCAGCAGCCAGAGCCTCTTCGAGCTCCTCAGGTATCACATATGCCTTTACTAGTAGTATGAATGCAGACAAGATAGAGTGGATTATGGATTCTGGTGCTTCTCACCACTTGTAAGGAGACTAAATTTAGCTGAGGTCCTACAAGGATATACCACCTAGCAGATGGGTTGTCATTGCTAATGGCGACCACTTACCCGTTATAGGATAGGGGGAGGTGCATTTGACACCATCCATGCGCTTGAATAATGTTTCATATACTCCTGCCTTTCAGATGAATTTACTTTCTATTAGTCAGATCACTAAGGATTTGCATTGTCGTGTCATCTTTGACCCTTCGTCTCTTGTGTTTTAGGACATAATCACGGGCAGGGTGATTAGGTGTGGTCATGAGCAGCATGGACTCTACAGACTGGTCCAACCTCCTCATGCTAGTGCTTCTAATATACCTACTGGACCTGTCTCTCCTTATCTATGGCACCTTAGGTTTGGACATCTTCCCTTGCAGAAGATATGTCATGTTCTCCCTCGGATTTCTTTGAGATCCTCCTTTCAGTGTGAGGCATGTCAACTCGGGAAGTATCATTGTTCCTCTTTTCCATCCCGTCAGAGTCGGAGCAGTTCTTAGTTATTTGAGCTCCTTCATTTAGACATTTGCGATCCTAGTCATGTTTCTGATCACCAAGGACACCATTTTTATCTTGTAGCTGTCGACGATCTTTCTAGACTTTCCTGGGTCATCTTATTGAAGAGTAAGTCTGAGACTGGATCCGTTATCAAGTATTTTATTAATGAAATAAAGAATATTTTTCTGCTAATGTCAAGTATCTCTGTTTTGATAATGCCTTGAAATTTTACACCTTACAGCTTTCTGAGTTTCTTAGATCCCATGGCATTGTTCACCAGACCTCATGTGCCTACACTTCCCAGCAGAACGGTGTTGCCGAGCGCAACACCATCACTTACCTGATGTGACCTGAACATTGTTGATACAGAGTCGTGCTCCTCATGCTTAATGGGTGATGATCTCCTTACTGCTTGTTATTTGGTAAACTGTATTCCCTCGTCCGTGTTAGGAGAGAAGATTCCTTTGTCGATTGCATTTCCTGAGAAGGATCTTTTCTCTCTTACACATCATGTGTTTGGATCTGATCATTCGTTCATGATGTCTCTCCTGGGCGTGACAAGCTCTCTCTCTCCTAGAGTTGTCAAGTGCATGTTTGTCATCTACTCTCGTGCCCAAAAGGGGTATCGCTACTTTGATCCACTAAGGCAGAAATATTTTGTTAGTGCCAACGTTACTTACTTTGAGTCTGTCATGTATTTTTCTCCTACAGGTGACAGACTTGCTCCATCTCACTCTGATGATGAGATACACATGCAACCACCTCCTATAGTTGGTCCTTTACCTTCATATACTCCTCCTCTTCCACCACCTCCACCACCTCCTCCTTTGGTATAGTTTTTTGCCTCGTGTTTTCCTCGCAGGTCTCGCTCTGTTCACCATGCTCACAGGCCTTGCCCATCATCCAGCATGCCTCATGTATGTAATGAACATATTGTTTCTACTGATGGCACTACTGAGTTGACTATGCAACAGGATTCGAGACAGGATGAGCAAGTGCCTTCAAGAGGGAAATTTACCAGCCCCGGACTTGACAGATGGTCTTTACGTGCCAATTGCTCTAGGAAAGCAGAAACGGGTGTGTACTACTTACCCTCTTGCAGCTCAGGTTTCTTTGAGTAGGTTGTCAGAGGGTTTCAGGAGATTTACTTTGGCACTATCAGTCGTGCAGATACCACAAACGTATCAGGAGGCTTTCAAAGATAGCTAGTGGAGGTTAGCCATGGAGGAGGATATGGTTGTGCTACACTCACATGGTACGTGGAGTCTTATTTCTACTCTTGTTGATACATCTATTGTGGGATGCAAATGGGTGTTCATTGTGAAACACCATGCAGATGGAAGCATGGATTACTATAAGGCGAGACTTGTGGCACGAGGGTTCACCCAAACATATGGGGTGGACTATCGGGATACTTCCTCTCCAGTTGCTATACATTCTACTCTACATATTCTCCTTGGAATTGCTGTGACACGAGATTGGACCCTTTATCAGCTTGATGTAAAGAATACATTCCTCTATGGTGATCTACATGAGGAGGTCTACATGCAGCAGCCACCTGTGTTTGCTGCTGAGGGGGAGTATCAGAAGGTTTGTAGGTTACACAAGGCTATCTATGGCCTCAAGTAGAGTCCAAGAGCATGGTTCCAAAAGCTCTCGGACTTGATAGAGCAGTAAGGGTTTGTGAGATCAATTGTTGATCACTCCTTGTTCGTACAGAAGACCCAGAGAGGTACTACAGTCACTCTTGTTTATGTTGATGACATTATTATTACAAGGGATGACGAGCAGGGAATTCAAAGTGCAAAGGACTTCCTAGGTCAGTAGTTTGTGACCAAGTGATGAGCGTGAAATCTGCCTCTTTAATAATCGATAATTTTAGTATAGGAGGCAAATTTCAGTCGATCAAAAACCACAATCGTTTGAATGTTATGGAATATTTTTACTTGGCAAGTCTACCAAGGTCGAACACAGGGAACACTGATTTTTAGTTACGTAGTTTTAAATTAGACTAAATAATTAATTAATTGCTAATTAATTTCAGTGTCGAAAATAAACAAAAATAAATGCTATGATGAAGATGCGAAGAAATAAAAAGAGAGATGAAGCACTGGATTTGTGAAGTATACGATTCAATCCTCAATGAAATTTACTAATTAATTCTCAAGAGATAATCACAGATCGAAAGATATTAGGCCCAGAAAGATTTATCAAATCCAAGTTGCAGGTAAAGAGATTAATCAATGAATAATCCTATCAAAATTTCCATGTAAATTTCTCCTCAAAATTAATAGTCGATCAGATAAATAGGGAGTCAAATAAATTGATCCTCGATTTAACCCCGGTAAAGGTTAAATTATTAGGAATACTCAACAATGATCTCAAGGGGTTAATCAAAGTAAAATCCTCAACTGAAATCCTACAGAAGATATCATTAATTTCTCAATGAAAATGTAACACAAATATGTCAAAATTAGTCTACATATGTCAATAGAGATCCTCAAATAATAATTATCAATAAACAATGTCAAATCAGTCCATAAATTATGCTAAGTGATAGGGCATGCAAATAGCTTCAAAATGACATATTATATGCTAAAAATGGAGTTCGTATGAGAAAGATATGCTAAAATGAATTTGCAGGGACTAAATTCTAAATAAAATAAAATTTTTCCTTTAAAAAGGTCCCTAGAGGGGGCTTATCTGTTAATAAGTTGGAGGGTGATGAATCTATGTCTCATCATCTTCATTCTATCATTTTGGCCTTAAAAACCCTAGTAAATGCGTGTAAATAGCGCTAATTCATGCATTTTAGCATTCATGCATATGTGTGTAAATATTGTATAAAATACAGTTTTTAAAGCCAAAATTATAGAATAAAGAAAAGAAAAGAAAAATAATAAAATATTATAAATATTTTATGACCCAAACCCCGAGACCTAGGCATCTTGATGAATAGGTCGACCAGGAATAAAGTAGGGGGAGATAAGGGTCAGATACCTATACTATTCCATTCATTCTTTATTATTATGGGACCTATTTTTGTTCTACTTTTTATACATCAAATAAAGAAACTTTGTACATGAAAGTTGTAGATAAATTTAATAGAAAAATACAAAATTGATTTCACTTAAAAATAATACTCAGATAAAAAGTTCTGGTCTGAATAAAAATCCATAATCCCAACTTCCTAGACCCGTATCTCACAACTGAAAACTCCAAATGCAACAAATTCACCTTTAATTGTATATAGAATAAGATAAGCTATTTAATGGCAGTGGTTTCACATTTGGCGGAGCTACGGTTTGAAAGTTGAGTTTTGGACCCTCATTGTATAATTGTATAGATTAAAATATTTGATTTATTATTTATTCATTATTTTGTATTTTTATAATTTTGTAAATATTACTTGTAATATATGTATACATTAAAATCAGAAGAAAAACCCAAAAGAAACATATATTAAAAATACCTATATAAAATACATAAGACCTATAAATATACCTATATAATACATACTTCTATTTTATTAAATATACAAAACACATCAATAAAATAAAAATAAAAAATATATTTATGTGTATAAAAGTATTTCATAATTTTATAAAAATAATAAACAAAATTAAAGAAAGTAAATGCACAAAATAAAATTAAAAGAATACAATATATAGGTAATATACCTATAAAGGGCATAAAAAGACAACTTATAAAATTATACCTCCTAAAACTAAATAAAAATTACCATAAAATAATTTATAAAATTAGAAATATTTTTATTAAATAACCTAAAATTAAATCAATCATTTACTATTTTAAAATGAATTAATAAAACTTTTTTAGGCTTTTTCCTGGTTGGTCCACGTGGACCAACCAGGTGGCCTGGGATGTTGACCAGCCAGGTCAACTCCCTGGCCCTAGCCCTGCGCCCTTGTCAGAATGCCCTGTGACCCAATTTTCTCGATTTTTTTCCATCGTCGCATTGCTCGAGGGAAGATGGTCCCTTCATGAAATATGTACCCTGTAGAACCAGGATTCACGACGACCACTTGGATCCCTCCAAGATCTTCTTCGCGTGCTCGTGATCATGCCTCGAAGTTCACCACTTCGCCGCTTTTCAAATAATCCCCAAAACTTCCTCCCGTCTTTGAACCCCATTCGTGACTCAATTTTGTTCCCCTTGCCTTGTGCCATGGACCAGAGAAGGTGACAGCTTCTCCTCCGGCCAAGCTAGGTGCGGCGACGAGCCTTGGAGGGACGGTTCCACCCATCGCCGGAGCTCAACTCCCGACGGTTTCATCTCTTGGCTTTTCCTAGCCAATCGAGGTCTTTCTCTTTGATTTGTGTTGCTATTTAGGTACCTGTAGGTTTTAGTTTCCATCCCGTACTCTTTATTCTGCATTTCATTAGTATAGTTAGCTTCAATTCCAACATCCAAATACGTCGCCGGAGCTCTTGAGCTCCGGTGACCACCAATGACTCCATGCACGTCTTTCTTCGCCAATATAGGCCAGATTCCTGTCCACTTGTGCTGCTGGAAATTGTTTTGTCTTCGCAGGATCTGAAGGACCCTTCTGCGGGTTGAAGCCATCTTGCTATCCGCGCCCAGGTGGCTGGAGACGCGCGAGCTCCAGGGGACTCGCTCAGCGACCCTTGGACCATTTGGAGCCACCTGGAAGCGTCGCCGGAGCCGCAGCAGCGTCAGGAGCACCTCAGCGAGGGATTAGGCCGGCGGAAAGGGGAATAACACCAAAAAAAAGCTAGCCTGGAGCCCGTTCCTCCTCAGTTCTTCCATCGCGCTTTCTTGCCGTCGGATCAAGCACGTCGCCCAGGCAGAGCAGCCACCGTTCGATCTACATCTGCATCAACCGTCCGATCTTCTATCAACGTCTAATCTACACCGTCGAAGCAAAGGGGTATCGGTGTGCCAGAGCTTGACACGTGGTTAAGTGGGATTAATCCCACCGTTCACTGCCGCTGAAGCCTGGGTATTTTGCAAACCTTACCCATCCTTTTTCTATTTAATCAAGAACCCGTAAAACATTCATCTGTGTTATACATTTTTTGGGATATTTGCATTATACCCCTCGGACCGTTGTAATATTACAGGTTGACCCCCGCCAGGCACGTGTCTACGCACGTGTTGCTTGGCGATTTTGCACGGACATCCTCATACTCTTGGGTATTTGTATTAAGTCATGGGATGTATTTATTTAGTATATATTTGCTGGATAATTTACATGCACGCCCTGAATGTATTGTTAATTACACAAATACCCCTGGCCATGTGTAGTTTCCTTTTGTTTCTAGTAATTTTTGCATGCATTTATTCACCTCTAAAAAATCCACAAAAATCATGTTAAGTCTCTGTTGCATAGTAGTTTAACATCATATTTTTATTTTGCATATTTATTGCATTTTATTATTTATAAAAAATCAAAAACTTGCATTTTATGCACTGTTTGCATTATAAAATCCATAAAAAATATAAAACACTCCAGAAAAAGCCCAAAAAATATATCTTGTTTCTTTTAGTGTGTTTTAACTTCAGTCCAAAATTCACTAAAAATTACAAAAGAAAACTCATAAAAATCACAAAACCCCAAAAACCTTTATAAAAAAATTAAAAATTCTACAAAAATCCTAAAAATACAAACTTTGTCTCTGAATTTCCTTTGTTTCATTATCTTTAAGTGAAAATTAATTTGGAGAATTTTTGCTACTGTTTTCTATTTTATTTCTCCATTTTAGTTTCAGCCTTGTCTTTTATCCACTGTTTTCAGTATTTGTGACTTTAAAAATACCAAAAAATTTTGGAAAAATACCCAAAAATCATAAAATAGTAGAAAATTATAAAAAGACCAAAAACATCTTATTTCCTAATTTTTGACTATTTTTACTTATTTTTTTAATAAATATCTCATTCTCTCTCCCTATATTGTATATATATTCCAATATTGAAAAAGAAAATAAAAAAATATATAAAATATAAAAAGCAAATATAAAATCAGAAAATTAAAAATTAAAATACAAAGTATAAAATATAAAATTAAAATAAAAAAATATAGAATAAAAAACCCACAAAAACATAGCACAAGTAAACATTTGATCACATTCACACTTTTGAGCAATTTTGCCCCGATCTATCCTTTCTGCTCCCTGTGTTCGACCTCTACACTGCTTGCACACTATACACATCTTTTGTAGAGTTATAATAAATTTTAACTCCGCACATTTACCTTCATTGCTTGATTTATCTGTTGTGGGTTAATTGTTGATTAATTGAGGTTTCGTGAGCGGTCGCTCAGCGACATCGTGGTCCCGCCTTGTGTAGACTACTTTAGACCCTCGCCAAAACTCAATTATCAGAGGGTCCCCTCTGTAATTTATCCTAGCGGGGGTATATCTGCAATTTCTGAAACTAGCGGGCTTTGTTGCAATTTACCCCCACCACACGTACGTTACACGTGCGCCCAGAGGCTCGAAGGCGGGGCAGAGGTTCGAGCGGCCGGAGCTCCACGTAGCGGCGGCTGGAGGTTCGGGCGGCCAGGATGGAGGCTCGGGAACCGAGGTGGAGGCTCGGGAATTGAGGTAGAGGCTCGGTTGCCCCGAACCTAGGTGGCGGCTGGTGGAGGCACGGAGGCCCCGAGCCTCGAGGCTGGGCCGAGGCTCGGGAGGGGGATGTGTGGCGGGCCGCGGACCATTGGATCCCCTGATCCAATGGCTGCTGAAGCCGATGACGAAAGGCAGAGCGATCGTGCGTGGCGGCTAGGGCGTGGCGGCGAGCACGAAAAGGCGGAGGAGGGGTTGCACCGTCGATGGCGAAGTGCACAACGGAGCAACCAGCGACTGGAGGAGCTATGTACGGTGATGTCGTCGAGACAGAGGGCCGCGGGCAGGTGGCTCGCGGGTGGAGGAGCGGAGGCGACTCTGCAAGTAGGCTGGGGCAGTTATCGATGCAAGAGTAACGGAGTCGAGGGTGGTCGCCCATGCACTAGAGCAGCGGCGGCAGCAAAGGCTGGAGGTGCTGGAGGTGGACCACAGTGGTGGTGGAGAGCAACTGGAGCGATAGCCGGAGTTGGCCGGAGGTCTAAAGACCTCGATCGGATCTTCACCTCGACGGATGGCTGGACCAGAGGCTCAGCAGCAACGGGGAGCGGCTGCTACAGTGGCTGCACAGTCGTCGGATCTCGCCTATGATGGATTAGGTCATTGTCACACTCGATAACTTCCCTCGAGCTGTCACCTTGAGAGCTTCGAGGCTGGTGGCCCTCCTTCCTCACAGAATGGTGGATGAGGGGTCGAAGGCAGGCGAGGGGGGAGTTTTATAGGTGGCGAGGATGGAGCCGTTGTCGGCTAGAGAAGATGAAGGGGGGTGTTGATGTGTAACGGCCACGCTCATGCATGGCGGGGCTTTGATGGCAGCAAGAGCTGGGAACAGCTGCGAGGAAGGGGAGGGGGTTGGTCACGGGTCGCGCACGTGTGCGTGGGAGGAGAAGGCGACACGTGCGTGGCACGTGCGAGAGGAGAGAGAAAGAAGTAGGGTCACGTGTCGTGCATGTAACCTGGTGTGCTAGGAGAGAGAAACAGGGTGCCGCATAAAGGTAATCTGTGTGAAGGACCTCGGATAAAAAAAATCTCGGATAAAAAAAATCCTTCATAAAAGTTGTTCGTCTCGACGAGATCTACAACATTCATGAAGGACCTGTGAGCAAAAGAGGTCATCTGTGTGAAGTGGACTTTTTGGTGGTTCTCCATGTATTGAAAACCGATTTTTGTGGATTTTACAATTTTTTTGGTGGTTTTAAAAGAGGATAAAAAATTTAAAAAAATATATATAATACAATGAAATTAATTACACACTAATCCGAGTTTTTTGGATTTTTAATAAAAAGAAAATGGGGAAATAAAATAGAAGTACGAAACACGCAAATTTTGAAGAAACTCACAACGGACACTTGAACACAGTCAGTTTCTTTGATTTCAGTCTTGATTTGGATTTAGATTTTTAAGCTATTTAATAAAACTTTCATCAAAGAACATAAATAAGAAGAAATAAAATTAAAAGGATTAATTAGATACATAAAAACTCAAGTCAAAAATAGCAAAAAGTTAAAATACGCAAAAGAGGCCCAAATCCCAACTTTCACATATGAGCTCTGAATTTTATGAAACTAGTCTTGTTTTGAAGGTATTTGAAAATGGAGTACTTTAAAGTGAGTATACCAAAATCAGACACTATATGAGGGAGATATGCTCATTTTACTCTGTCAAATGTGAAATTAGACTTTGGGATCATTTGACACTTATTTGAGTTAGCAATTTTTTTGTATTTTTCATTTAATATTATTAGTAATATCTACACAATGGAGTGTGATTTGGGGTCAATCGGAGTTAGGATGAATTAGTTAAAAATATGAGAAGTTAGCGGCTTTTTGGGCCAATTTACAATTGGAATTTTTAATGCAATTATACATGATGAAATGCAAATATTATTTACACATGTATGAATGCTAATGATGCTCTATTAATGATGAAATGCATGTGAATTTTGGGGAACAGAGTCTAATTGACCAATTTTAGCATGATGAATACAGGATTCATCATACCCCTATACTTAAACCATGCTCGTCTCCGAGCATCAATGAATGAATGACTTAGCTGGATAAATCCCTGACTGTGCATGTGAATTTTTAAGGCTCGTTTTTTTTCGAAAATCCTCAATTTGAATGATCCTAAACTTCTGGACTCATCCATGCTTTAATCAACATGAATCCAACTTCTCTATTTATCATACTCTCTTTTTGTACATATAATATAAGGATATGACATTAGTGTACTGCCTTCATGAAAGTGAGTCGAGACATCACCCAAAGTTCCAGTCCACGAGACTCTCCTCTAGACCTAATCCTCAATACTAGGGAATAAGTCTATTCTTGCTTCAGTCAACCGTCTCATTAGGTTGTAAGACTTGAAATGTAGATGGGCGGTTAGATGATGGAGGATATATGATTGTGTCTAATTTTCTCTCCCTCACAATAAAGAGGGGCCTCTCGAGTGCCTTTTTACTCAACATAGGTAGATTTTTAGCTTGTTGATCAATGTGTCCGTCAAGAGAATTTGGAGTCGCCTGCACTTGTTTTTCAGGGAGTACACCGGGGTGTGCCTATTTTGAGTATCTAAGATACCTTCTACACCCAGACTTGTATCGCTTACAATGCAGAGCCCCTTTTTGGTGTCAACCCGACTCCTCGGTCCTAATTAGTGCTTGGTTCAAGCGGAATCTTTGAAAATGTTTGGGATCGCTCGCCATTGATGGAAGCTCTTTTTCTAATTTGACTTTGAATGATAGAGCTTTTCTTTGACAGTTCTTTTTCTTTTATTTTGTTGGCTAGATCCACTGCTTTTACAAAAGTTAGCACACACTGATCAACAATTATCATTGAGTTTCATCACACCCTGGCACATAGGTAAATATCAAAAAAATAGCATATGAACTTGTTCACATACTGGCTAGGATTTTGCTGACATTGAGGTTTTCTGAAGCCTTTATTAACTTTATCCCATCCTCGAATATTATTAGATCGGGTCTAAACTCAAATCTCTAGTCCTAGTTCCTTAAGTGATATCTCAACTCATCTCATCAATCATGCAGTTGTGAAAGTGATTGTGCTGATCATATTCTTTAGAGGGTAGAGATGAAGAGTGCAATATAGCGCTCAAATCTTTCAAACTAGGGAAGTGTGGATTATTAAGTTCAAAACCCTAATGACTAAGGCTGGCTAGCTCAAATTCTCAAGATCTCAGAAATCAAGTGTCCTCAAAATCCTCAAGCCTTGAGTGATAGTGAATGTGTCAGGAATATATCAACCAAGGAATGAATGAGATGCTTAATGAAATGCAAGACCATGAGTGAAATTTTTTTATGCAAAAAGTTTTTTTTTGAAAAACATGTATTATATACATAAAGCATATAGTATTATATACATAATATACACTACTTGTACCCATCCTCGATGTTGGATAAAAATGATTAAAGTACGAGCTATGGATAAAGTAGAATATATACAGACACGCCCCCTATACTTAGCTTGTGGTATGTCCTCATGGCACAAAGTGAAATGTAGACATAGCTCGCACTAAATATAGTTGAGATAAGAATTTTAGAAGTCGACATGCCCCCCTATACTTAGACTTTTGAGGGACTAAGCATAGAAGAAAAGCATGAAATGAGGCAGTCGAGGGTGAATGGAAAGAATATAAGTAATGTATACACAATGATACCGGACCCCTTATACTAAGTATTGGGGAACCGGGAGTGGGTTGATGGATATACAAAAGAGTATTGGATTCGAAGAGGTGGTCTATCTGGGGAGTTCGAGTCTTTCGTCAAATGCCACACCCTGAGTGAAGGAGATCTGTTCTACTGCACTAACTGCTCATCGGATTTGATAAAGTGTTTAAGTAGCTGACCGTTGACCATAGATGTTTGTGTGCTATCTGTGGTCTCTGAGATCTTAACACTTTTGTTATTGTGTACCTCTCTGACGGTGAAGGATCCCGTCCATTTTGATTTCAATTTACCTTGGAAAATTTTCAATTTTGCATTAAATAACCATACTTTCTGCCCCTGGGAAAAAGGTCTTTGTTTGCATGTTCTTGTCATGCCATTTCTTTACTTTGTCCTTGTAAATGGTGTTGTTTTCGTAAGCATGATTTCGGATTTCAAATAGTTCATTCAAATCCATCTCTCTATTTTTCTTTCCTTGGTGACAGTTCCAATTAATCTTTTTGATTGCCCATTCTGATTTGTGCACGAGTTCTGCGGGAAAATGACAGGCCTTTCCTTATACCATTCTAAACGATGAGGTATCTAATGGGGGTCTTATAAGCCGTCTGGTAAGCCCATAGAACCTGGTCTAGGAGTTGGGACCAGTTCTTCCTGTCAGGGCATACGAGCTTCTGTAAAATTCCTTTGACCTCCATGTTTGACATCTCAGCCATGCCACTGTATTGTGGATGGTAAGCACTAGCGACACGGTGCTCAATGGCGTATTCCTTAGTCGACTTCTTCACTTCTCGGTTGAAAAAGTGGCTACCCCCATCGTATATTAATACCTTTGGGATTCCAAACCTCGAAATAATATGATCTTTCAAAAACTTGCAAGCAGTTTTGCTATCTGCTGCTCGAGTAGGGATCGCCTCCACCCACCTAGATAAATAATCTATCGTGACAAGAATATATTCAAATCATCGACTATTAGGGAATGGGCTCATAAAGTCAATGCCCCATGTGTCGAATACATCACAAATGATCACTGGTCGCATAGGCATGACATCTTTGGGACCAATGGTCCCTCCCATTCTCTGACAGACCGGGTACAACCTGATAAAATTATAGGCATCTTTAAACAAGGTCGGCCAATAGAAGCTACATTGTAGTATCTTCTCAGCGGTCCTCTTCCCAGAATGATGTCTCCTGCCTCCAAGGTATGACAGAGATTGAGGATGCCTTGGTATTCCTCTTGAGAAATACATCTTCTTCATATGCAATCTGATCCTTCAAAGAAAAGGAATGGATCCTCCCAATAGTAGTGTATGGTTTCTGATATGAGTCGATCAATTTTATTCTTGGTCCAACCCTGAGGAACTCTCTTGGAGACGAGATAGTTCACCATGTAGGCATACCATGGGAGTGAGACAATAGCAAAAATTGACTCGTCTGGGAAGATTTCACAGATGGATTCAGATTCAGGGATTTTGTTATGTTTGATCTGTGATAAATGATCAGCCACGATATTCTTAACCCCAGGTTGTCTTTAATCTCCAAATCAAATTATTGAAGCAATAGTATCCACCTAAGGAGTCGTGCTTTTACGTCTTTTTTCACCATTAAGTATCTAATGGCGGAATGATCTGTGTAAACTGTCACCTTCGATCCTAGAAGTATAGATCGAAATTTTTCCAAGGCAAAGACTACAACAAGCATTTCATTTTCGGTCACAGTGTATTTTTTCTGAGCAGGGTCTTAAACTTTGCTTGCGTAGTGAATAGCATACGGGATCCCATCTTTTCTTTGTCCTAACACAAACCCTACTGCAAAATCGGATGCATCAGTCATGATCTTGAAGGGAAGAGACCAGTTGGGGGCTTGTAGGATGGGAGTCTCAATGATCCTCCTTTTGAGTAGTTCAAAGGCTTCAAGACACTTATGATCAATTAAGAACTCTATGTCTTTCACTAGGAGGTCAGTTAGCGATTGGGAAATTTTTGAAAAATCCTTAATAAATCTCATGTAAAATCTGACATGCCCCAGAAAAGACCGTACTTGTTTCACATTGGTAGGTGGCTCGAGCTTCTTGATCACATCTACTTTGGCAGGGTCAACCTCCATTCCCTTCTTGGAGATGACATGCCCCAATACAATGCCCTCTTTTACCATGAAATGGCTTTTCTCCCAAGAGAGCATCATATCCACTTCCCTACACTTTTGGAGGACTCGATCTAGGTGCGCTAGACAATCATCAAATGAATCATCATGGACTGAGAAGTCATCCATGAAGACCTCCAGGAAATCTTCAACCATTTCGACAAAAATCGCAATCATGCATCGCTGAAAAGTACCGGGGGCATTGCAAATCCCAAAAGACATGCGCTTGAATGCATATGTGCCGAAAGGACATGTAAAAGTAGTCTTTTCCTGGTCTTCAGGGGCGATGGCTACCTGATTATAGCCCGAGTACCCATCTAAGAAGCATAAGTATTCTCTCCCTTCCAATCTCTCCAAGATTTGATCAATAAAAGGCAGCGAAAAGTGATCCTTCTTCGTTACGGCATTCAAGATCCTGTAATCCACACAAACACGCCACGATGTGGGTACCCGTGTCATGATCTCTTCTCCCTCCTCATTGGTGATAAACTGAAGTCCCGACTTTTTTGGAACGACATGCAAAGGCGGTACCCACTTGGAGTCTGAGATAGGATATATGAAACCAGCCTTACACCATTTTTTGATCTCAGTCTTAACCACTTCCCGTAAGTTTGGATTCAACCTACGTTGGCATTCACAGGAGGGTTTAGCATTATCCTCCAGGTAAATATGGTGTGAGCAAAGGGCTGGGTTTATCCCTGGAAGATCAGACAATCTCCAGCCTATAGCCTTGAGATTTTTCTCTAAAACATTAAGCAGGCGGATCTCCTGCTCTTTGGTTATATGTGAACTGATGATGGCCGGAAACTGTCCCTTATCTCCTACAAGGAAGTCATACTTAAGCGTAGGGGGCAATGGTTTGAGCTCAGGTAAGTCTGTATTTTTACCCAAATCTGATCCTCTCACTGATGTTTCTTGTTGTGATGTGGATGCATGCAGTGTATCAATATCTACCACCATCGTGGTTGTTTCTGGGATTAGATCGCTAATGATGGAATGTGGTGTGGCAAGCACCGCGTCCGATCTGTGTACCTCACTCCAGGATTGTCCATAAGGAGAATGGACTGACTAATCAAGAGGGCCCTCTGAGTCTCCGAGAGTATAGGTAGATGCATGAATGAGCTAGCAGACTAAATCATCAACAATTTCCTCTCCATATGAGATTGATTCTATCATAGCAGTTGGGTTTTGTCTCCAGGGCCCAAATGTTAATTCTGTATATTCTGCCTCAGTTTCTGATTTTTCAGACTCGATGCTCGACTTAGTGTCAGGTCTTTGAAACCTAGTTTGCTTCATTTTAAGTTCAACTTTTCCAAACTGGATTCTCCCAGATGTGTAATCGAATAGTGCTCCTGCGAATAAAGGAAGGGTCGCCCTAGTATCATTTGGGATTCTTTCCAATTTCTAGGGACATCCATGTCAAGTATTGTGAAATCTACTGGGTAATTTTATCCCTCAATGTTGATGACAACATTTCGAATCTCCCCCTTAGGTCTCTTAGTTGATGTATATGCGAATTGAAGTACAGCTGCAAATTGCTTGAGAGCACCTAGATTCAGATGCTAAAATAGGGTTGTGGGCATGAGATTGATGGATGAGCCATTGTCTAACAATGTTCTTGCAAACTTGATTTCTTTGATCTAGCTAGTGACAAAGTGAGCACCCATGTCTCTTTTCTTCCTTGGCAGCTCATTTTTTATAAGACGAGATGTAGCAACAGAGAATATGTGCTTCTTTATTCGGTTAGGAGTATTTTTTGTTGGCCCTTGTTTGGTGTGCATCTCACCTTAAGGTACTTTCGAAAACTCGGGTCTCTTTCTATCATCTCGTCTAGGTATAGAGTGACCTTAATATTTTCTTTATAGATGTGGGCCATCTCGTTATCATTTTTTTGGTTTTTTATGTTTTTCTTCTTTCCGACCGTAGGAGCACGGGGGAATGGGATGGACTCGTTGTGATCAAAAACATCACTTTTATTGAATGAAAAATTGTTTACAGGACCCGGACTAAAAGCAAGGAAATTGGTGATCGATTGTTGCGGATGTCTTGGTGGCGCTTCTTTGTCACTCAGATTCTGACTCTCCATTACCTCCAGTGGTGTAGTGTATCACGGGTGGTGTGGGTGAGTCTTCTTCTTTCTCCTCGTGTATCTCTTCCTCAATTCCCCTAGGATTGTGTGAATTTGTGGACACTGGGGCTATGTCACCGTGTTCTTTCGCTCGATCAGGCATGGTTACGGTCCTTCCACTCCTAATGTAATATTTTTACTTGGTAAGTCTATCAAGGTCGAATACAGGGAACGGTGATTTTTAGTTGCGTGGTTTTAAATTAGACTAAATAATTAATTAATTGCTAATTAATTTCAGTGTCAAAAATAAACAAAAAGAAATGCTATGATGAAGATGCGAAGAAATAAAAAGAGAGATGAAGCACTTGATCTATGAAGTATACGATTCTATCCTCAATGAAATTTATCAATTAATTCTCAAGAGATAATCACAGATCGAAAGAGATTAACACCCAGAAAGATTTATCGAATCCAAGTTATAGGTAAAGAGATTATTCAATGAATAATCCTATCAAAATTTCCATGTAAATTGCTTCTCAAAATTAATAGTCGATCAGACAAATAGGGAGTCAAATAAATTGATCCTCGATTTAACCCCTGCAAAGATTAAATTATTGGGAATAATTAATAATGATCTCAAGGGGCTAATCAAAGTAAAATCCTCAACTGAACTCCTGTATAAGATATAGTTAATTTCTCAATGAAAATCTGACACAAATATGTCAAAATTAGCCTGCATATGTCAAAAGAGATCCACAAATAATTATTATTAATAAACAATCTCAGATATGTCCACAAATTATGCTAAGTGATAGAGCATGAAAACAACTTCAAAATGACATATTATATGCTAAAAACGGAGTTCGTATGAGAAAGATAAGTTAAAATGAATTTGCATGGACTAAAGTGTAAATAAAATAAAGTTTTTCCTACAAAAAGGTCCCTAGAGGAGCTTATCTGCAATTTCATAAAGTTTGAGGAGCCCCTCTGTAATTTACCCATGGTAAGGGTATATCTATAATTTCTGAAACTGATGGGGCTTTTTTGCAATTTACCCCCAGCGCACGTGCATCGCACGTGCACCCGGAGGCGGGGCGGAGGTTCGAGCAGCCGGAGCTCCACATGGTAGTGGTTGGAGGTTCGAGCGGCTGGGGCGAAGGCTCGGGAACCGAGGCAGAGGCTCGGGAATTGAGGCTGAGGCTCGGTTGCCCTGAACCTAGGTGGCGGCTGGTGGAGGCTTGGAGGCCCCGAGCCTCGAGGCTTGGCCGAGGCTCGGGAGGGGGATGCGTGGCGGGCCGCGGACCATTGGATCCCCTGATCCAACAGCTGCTGAAGCCGATGACGAAAGGCGGAGCGGCCGTACGTGGCGGATAGGGCGTGGCTGCGAGCGCGAGAAGGCAGAGGAGGGGTCGCGTCGTCGATGGTGAAGCGCATGGCGGCGTAACCGGAGATTGGAGGCGCTACGTGTGATGATGTCGGCAAGGCAGAGGGCCGTTGGCAGGTGGCTCGTGGGCGGAGGAGCGGAGGCGGCTCTGCAAGGAGGCTGGGGCAGTTGTCGATGCGAGAGAGGCAGAGTCGAGGGTGATCGCCGATGCACTAGAGCGACGGCGGCAGCAAAGTCTGGAGGCGCTGGAGGTGGATCGCATTGGTGGTGGAGAGCAACTGGAGCGATAGCCGGAGTTGGACTAAGGTCTAAAGACATGGGTTGGATCTTCACCTCGACGGCGGCTGCTACGGTGGCTGCACAACCGCCGAATCTCTCCTATGATGGATTAGGTCGTCGTCGCACTCGATAACTTCCCTCGAGCTATCACCTAGTGGGCTTCGAGGCTGGTGGCCCTCCTTCTTCGCAGAATGGTGGATTAGGGGTCGAAGGCCGGTGAGGGGGGGGGTTTATGGGTGGCAAGGACGGAGCCATTACCGACTGGAGAAGATGAAGGGGGGCGGTAGTGCCTAACGGCCAAGGCCGTGCGGCGGCGCTTTGATGGCCGCAGGAGCTGGGAACGACTGCGGGGAAGGGGAGGGGTTGGTCACGTGCCCCGTACGTGCGCATGGGAGGAGAAGGCGGCATGTGCATGGCACGTGCGAGAGGAGAGAGAAAGGAGTCGGGTCAGGTGCCGTGAACGTGACCTAGTGTTGTAGGAGAGAGAATCAGGGTGCCATGTGGCATGCCGAGGGGCCGCCACGTGGCACCCCAAAAATTTTCAAAATTAAAAAGGTAGAAGAAATAGAAAAGAAATAAGAGAAGACCTCGTGTCGAAAAATTTCCTTCACGAATGTTTTTCATCTCAACGAGATCTACAACTTTTATGAAGGAATCATAAGCAAAAGAGGTCATCTATGTGAAGTGGACTTTTTGGTGGTTCTCTTTGTATAGAAAACCGGCTTTTTGGGATTTTGTAAATTTTTTGGTCATTTTAAAAAAGGATAAAAATTCTAAAAAAATATGATAAAATACAAGGAAATTAATTACATAATTTTTGGTTTTTTAATAAAAATAAAATAGGGGAAATAAAATAGAAGTACGAAACACACAAATTTTGTACAGACTCACAACGGACACTCGGACACAGTCAGTTTCTTTGATTTCAGTCTTGATTTGGATTTGGATTTGGATTTTTAAGCTGTTTAATAAAACTTTCATCAAAGAACATAAATGAAGAAGAAATAAAATTAAAAGGGTTAATTATGTACATAAAAACTCCAGTCAAAATAGCAAAAAGTTAAAATGCACAAAAGAGGCCCAAATCCCAACTTTCACATATGAGCTTTGAATTTTACGAATTTGGTCTTATTTTGAAGGTATTTGAAAATGGAGTACTCTAAAAGTGAGTATACCAAAATCGAACACTATATGAGGGAGATATGCTCGTTTAATCCGTCAGGTGTGAAATTAAACTTTGGGATCATTTGACACTTATTTGAGTTAACATTTTTGTATTTTTTATTTAATATTATTAGTAATATCTACACAATGGAGGTGATTTAGGGTCAATCGGAGTTAGGATGAATTAATTAAAAATATTATAATTTAGCATCTTTTTGGGCCAATTTACAATTGGAATTTTTAATGCAATTATGCATGATGAAATGCAAATATTACTTACACATGTATGAATGCTAATGATACTCTACTAATGATTAAATGCATGTGAATTTTGAGGAACATCACCAAGGACATTGGACAATTACGCTACTTCCTTGGACTAGAGTTTGCCAGGAACCAACGGGGTCTTCTGATGACCCAGAGGAAGTATGTTATAGATCTTCTTTCAGAGACAAGCATGGCAGATTGCAGACCTGCCACTACTCCGCTTGACCCGAGCATGAAGTTCTATGATGATGATAACGAGGAGGTCGACAAGAGGTGGTCCAGAGAGCTTGTTGGAAAGCTACTATATGTAACTATTAGCAGACCCGATATATCATTTGTCGTGAGCAAAGTGAGTCAGTTTATGGAGCAGCCCAGACATGCACATATGGATGCAGTCCATACTGAGATACTTGAAGACTTCACCTCGTACTAGACTTCTTTTCAGCAGAGGCACATCTCTCTCAGTTACAACATACGCAAATGCAGATTATGCAGGGAGTCCAAAGGATAGAAAGCCTACATTTGGCTTTGTTGTGTTCATGGGGAAGTCTCTTGTTTCGTTGAAGAGTAAGAAGCAGACTGTGGTTGTCAGATCATGTGCTGAATTGGAATACAGGGCCATAACACAGGCTAGTACAGAGATGATGTGGGTCACATCCGTTCTTACTGACGTGACTATGGAAGTACCTCTTCCCATACATCTCCAATGTGATAATCAAGCTGCTCTCTTCATTGCAAGCAACCCAGCCTTTCATGAGAGGACAAAGCACATAGAGGTGGATTGTCACTACACTCGTGACATGATACAGAAGGGTATTATCACTACTACGCATGTCAGCTTTGGAGACCAGACAACAGATGTACTTACAAAGGCCCTAGCGCGAGGACCTTATCAGAGATGTTGTTCCAAGCTCAGCCTTATTGATATATACGCTCTAGCTTGAGGGGGAGTGTTGAGATATTAACTATATTTAGTATTGTTTTTATATTTTCTATTTCTCTTTTTTTCTTTCTGTAATTTGCCTAATAAGTTCTTCTCCTACCCTTGGGCCTCTCATAATGCATTCCATTCTTTTCCCTTAACACGAGAACCTGCCCGAGGTCCTTCAATCTCTAGGTCATCCTCGGCGAACTCGTCCATCTCCCTCTAGGTAATCTTCTTCCTCCTTTCTCTTCTTTCTTATTTTTCATTCGATTTCTCTGCTACTTCTTCTTCACTGAGCGACATTGAAACCCAAATCAAATTCGACACATCTGATCACCTCATCCATCTTCGATACCTCGACGCATTCATGTTCTCCCACGCAATCTTGCACCTCCAGCCATGCCCGGTGGCCAGAGCTAGAGCTCCTTTCTCCCATCACCACAGGAGCAGTTCCACCATCCCCTTTCAAATCGATTCCAAGCCAAGCTTACTAGCTCAGGAAACAATTCCCTTGACCTACAGGTCTTTGACTGTTCGTTCTGCACGCAACATCCACAATGGATCATTAGTCGAGCTCCTTCATCTTGACTGCTCCTTCGACAACACCAGCATAGAGAGACTTCGCCCCTGAAGATTCAGATCGCTACACAGGACGTGAAGGGCCTTTGGGGACCTCCTTCATTCCGGCTACTGTCCCACCTCCTATGCAGAAGCTTGTCACAGAAGCTCGACCCATCTGAGATCCATCGATTGGGGTCTACTTCCCCAGTTGAAGCAAACCAGAACTCCATCAGAGAGACCTATCCTTTGTGGTCTCCAAAGGCTCTCCACACAGCAAGCTCGGTTTCATCTGTGAAGTTGGGTTGTGTGTCGACCAAGCCGGAACCCTTCACTCCTACAGTACCACCTCTTCGTGCAACCAGAGCTATTCCGTGGCTCAACAGCCGAGCATCAACCCGTGCAGCGCAGTGGAACGTCTCCTTCTCTTATAATCGATCATGGGTTGGCTGAACTTGACATCTGCTTCGACGTACCCCTCTGAGCAGAGCAATCGCGGAGGGGAGCCATTGATATCAACTCAAGATCCCTTCATCCTTCCTTTAGCGCAGAACCATCTTCCGCCACTCACGGTGCTCCAATATCAAGCAGCTACTCCTCACTCCGTTGTGTGTCGACGAGAGAGGAGCACCATCGAGCTCCGACTCAAAGCGACAACCTCCAAGGCCTTCTCTGCCCAGCTGTGCTCATTCTCACGTTCAGCCTCGGCGGACTTCGCACCAGCTACTGAGGAAGACAAGGGAGGAGTTTGCTTCGCACAACCCCAGCTGCTCAGACGATCCTTTCGCCTGATCAGAACCTCATGGTCAAGGGAGCACGTATCAGAAAACGTGCACCATTTCCCCCGGAACTTCATAGATTCACAAAACAGTCCCCGCTTTCACTTGTGGACCACGAGGGCTGAACAATTGTAAAGTGGCTCTGCGACTTCTGGGTAATGACATAATAGTCCATGTGTTGTACTCTTTATTTTTATTTATTTATTCTATTTACATTAAGACCCATTTGTTTGAGTAATTGTTTGGACCATCATTTGTCAGCATTGTTTCAGTTCTAAAATTTTCTTGTTAGGGTAAGTAATTATCTATCTTGTGATTGATCAGTTGAGTTTTTCAGAGCTTGGATTTATTTATTATATTTTCTGAGGTGAAATATTGTAAAATTTGTCCTTTTGTGATTGATTAATTCATATTAAATCGATCTTCGCTCTAAAATTCTCCGAAAAATCACAATAGCTAGTGTTCTCTGACAAGTACCCAAAATTCACCATATTTGCATACACAATTTGCTCTGAATAATTAGTTGGTGATTTTTGTAAATGAATTGTAGTTGTTATATTTATTAAAATTTACTTATTCATAATCACCAATCTTACATCGTGTAATTCGGGTATATTCATTTCTTATTGGAAAAATCTGAAAAAAAAAATTACCCTAGCTTAATTTTGCATGCATTCACCTTATGGCTAAATTTAATTGGGTTTGGACTTAATTTGATTGAAAAACTATGGAATGGCCCCTAGACTTACTCTTAATTTGTATCTCACTTAATTTGCATACAAAAAAAATAAAAAATGCCCCCTTAAAAACCTAGTCGCTAATTGATATGAAAAATAACCTAAGAAGAAAGATGCCGCCTTACGTTTGACCTTGGTCTTTCCCTGTTAAAAAATAAAATTTGACTATATTGAATTGAAATAGATTGATACATATTTAAGTGTGATTTTTAAAAAATCGCTATCTGTCCGACTGCAACGTAATTATCATAAATTAATCGGGACATTTAAGCATTTTTCAATAGCCACCGAGTCCTTCACTCACCCTTTCCATTTCTACTCTACATATTTCCCCCCTCTTCACCTCTGGTCGAAGCACGAGCGAAGCTTCAAGCTCCTCCCTCTCCTTCAAACCAAGCTACTCAAATACCTTTCCAACCATCGATCAATCAGAGTTGCACCCATCAAATTCTCCTCCATCACCTTGCCCTATTAAGAGCACCTATCCCTTGCAGCAGAGCCATTGGATCGAGAGTCAACTCATTCTTGCATGTGCTTCGAGGAGGTGACTTTGACCCAATGCAGAGCATTATTGGAGTCACATATGGGTCGAGGATTTGTGCGCATCAAGCTTCTCTTCCCATTTTTCGAGCATCATCGGAGTAGAGGAGCTCCGCTTCACATCTACTGGAGAAGATGTCGTTGTTGAATCACATGCCTTCAATGATAAGAGCAGAAGAGATGCACCAACTTGCTTTGGATTTCTCAATCATCAGTTGATGGGTGCAGGTGGATCAGACAGTATGACCCGGATCGCTGCAAATGATAGACACAAACAACCATAATGTTACAAGGCACTTTTAATTACAAGATAATGCATAGGAATTAAACACTGAAACTCTCCTGGGTAGAAACTATAATCAGAGTCTCCCGACTCGAGCTTTCAACCTAACCCACACGAGTCCTCCACTAACCTGAGCTCGTTAACCTAAGCTGCTAATGCGGGCAATACAACTGTATTACAACAAGTTGTTTCGAATAAATTACAACCATATTACAGTTAATTAATAAACTTAATAACCTCAATATCAAAGTAAAATATGCAATGAGTAATATGAGGCAAACTAAAGCGATCTTACAGAGTGAGCAGCATATTCATAAGACTTGATCGCAGAACACCAGAGTTGTTGGTGTGAAGAACGGAGCAGAAAATGGCTATTCGATCTTTCTCTTAGAGTATAGAATGGAAAGCAAAGAGAAGAGAACTTGTTGCTCTTGTTGTGTGCATATTGTAGAATAAGGTATGGGATCCTATTTATGGGAGAAGAGTCTCCATAACTGTTGGCTTTGAAAAAGTAGTCATTGTAAATAAATCGGGAATGAAATCACCTTCAACAATCTTCCTATAATGAAATATAATCGATCAGGATATTAAGATGATCGATTAGGTGTATTAAGGTTATTGATCAGAATTAAAAGCTGTTTGATTAATGATCAAAATGGATCGATTATAATATAGCCAATAGAATTCAAAAATTGATCGATTCTAAAAAGAGAGTGATTAGGTAAGAACGATTGATCGATCGTCTTGAGTCTTTGACATGAAAGTCAAAGTCAAAGGCTTGAAATGTAAGATGCGTGATACTTGAGGTCTTTTACATTCTAAGACAAATTTAATATGCAAGGCTCGATAAAACAAAAGGCTTCATCTTCTTCTTCAGCTTCAAATCCTTGAGCTTGAGTTGGAGTTCCTTAGCTTTAAACTCCTTTGAGCTTCTTAGCTTCTTCTTCACTTAAGCTTGATATCCTCAAGCTTGTGCTTCTTTCTGGTGAAGTATTTCTCATGCTCTTGACCTAGCTACAAGCTTTACACACATATTTTCTTATCATCAAAATATGCATGCTCATACACTAAAAATCTTCACACATGCATGAAATAAAACATGCAAGGTCACAAATGTAACAAGGTCTTTGTTAACTAGACCTTGATTTGTGTAAGCTATGGTTGGGTTCATTTATTAGACGACCAAACTAATGGAGGGGCATAATTGTTAATGGTGTAGAAAGACAAGGGCACAAATATTGCGAAAAACCAGGGGCACAACAGTATTTGCAAAATCTCAAAGGGGTACAACTATTAAAAACCTTTGAAAATATATTTAATACCAAAGTAGAAATTAAATCTTTCTTTAAGAAAACTTTGTCTTAACTTGGGGTCCCCATTTTTATTTTGTTTGTGAGCTCTCTTCTTAACTCTATAACAAAGCTTTCCCTAAAAGTTGATAAGAATATATGGATTATAATCATGATCACATGCATGATTATTGAAAAATTGTGTGTGTGTATATATATAATTGCCCAGTAGATGTGCAATTAATTTCTCCAATTAATGATCCTATGCAGCATCCATCATCTATTTAGACTAGATGCACTCTTTGTCTTTGTGGATTCCATCTTGGATGGCATAGTGATGAATCTCCATTTCATCACCTTTATTCTATCATTTTGGCCTTAAAAACCCCAGCAAATGCATGTAAATAACATCAAATTGTACATAATAGCATTCATTATTCTTTGTATTAATTGGATATAAAATAAGGTTTTTAATGCCAAAATTATAGAATAAAGAGAAGAAAAGAAAAAGGAATAAAATATTGCAAATATTTTGTGACCCGAACCCCGAGACAAAGTCCAGAATGGAATTGGTCGACAAGGAATAAAGTAGGGGGAGATAAGGGCCAATTATACAATAAATACCTTATTTATTTATTCATTCATTTATGCATTTTTGGCACCTATTTTGTACATAATTATTTATTCACCAAACAAAGAAACTTTGTACATGAAAGTTGTATATAATAATGTAAATAAAAATACAAAATTGAGTTTGTACAAAAATAATACACAGTGCACATTTTATACACATAATAAAAAGCCAAAATCTCAACTTCACAGACCCATATCTTACAAATAAAAACTCCAAATCACCCAAACTCACCTTTAATTGTATATAGCATTTCATAAACTATTTTATAAAATTGGTTTCATAATTTTTGGAGTCCATATGTGAAAGTTAGGTTTTTGGCCCTTCTTGTACATAATACCTGAGTAAAATATTCATTTTATTCAACATTTATTATTTTTATAAATTCATATTTTTAGAATTTTGTAGATAATGTATATAATTCATGTACATATTGACATTAGAATAAAACCAAAAATAAATTGGAAAATAAAATAAGTCTATGTAATATATAGACAAAATACCTATATGGAGTATATACATAAATAAAAGGGGAAAACATTCTTTAATTATTTCATTCTTTTATATTTTTGTAATCATGAACATATTATATATATCTTATTAAAAATACAAATCCCTAATAAAAACTAATAAAATTCATTAAACAAATAAAATGCACATAATATATAGGTAAAATACCTATAAGTATACTAATGTATACACAAACACATTTATTTAAAAATGTAAATAAACTCATAAAAATTAAATAAAAATATATTTATACTTACAAAAATAAGTTATAAATTTTTAAAATAAAACAATAAAATAATAAAAGAAAATAAACAAATTAAAAATAAAATACACAAAAATACATGTAAATACATACATATACACATTATCTTAATAAAACCGTAATAAAATACTTCAAAAAATTAAATAAAAATCATAAATAAATACTACATTAAATTATAAACATTTTTTATTTTATAAGTAAATCCTAATTAATTCATTTAATACGTTAAATAAATAGGTCAACTTCTTGTTGACGTGGACCAATCAGGCGCCTGCGTTTGTTGACCGGTCGGTCAACTGCACCCCCAGGCGCCTGAGTTGACGCGAACCATCTCTTCCCCCTTTTTCCTCCATTTTTCCCGCGTGATATGATGCTCTATCGCCAACAGTCATTTCATGAGATTTGTTCTCCATTCATCTGTGATCCCCGCCGATAGCTTAGATCCCTTGTACATAGCCCCAATTCTTTAATAATCGCCGGTCAATGGGGGTCCCTTGGACTGTATATAAATAACTCCTCCCACTTCCTTGGCCGAATTTGGCCATTTTCATCCCCTTCTTTGATCTTGAATGAGCTCCTGGTGGAGCCCTCGTGACAGGAGGCGCTTCCCGGCACCTCGATTCGGCCCAAGGAGGTGGGAAATTTTGTCGCGGTGGTGCTCCGGCGACCACCCTGCTCCCTGGCGGCCCCCAGGTATAAGAGATGCGTTTTTACTTGTTTTAGATAGGTTTTCGTTTTAGCATTTCATTTCTATCTTTAGTTTAGTGTTTAATGACTAGACTTAGCGTAATTTAGGCGATTCGTAGTTCGTCGGAGCGGAGCTCCGGCGAGCTTTTCACAGTGCCCTCGCCGTGTTCCGACCACCTGTTCACCTCCATTTCCATACCCCTTCATTTCCCTACGCCCCAGGCACCTCCGTTCACCCAGATCCTCACCAGATCTGGAGATCAGGTCTCCGCTTCCGCCTCTCGTCGGAGATCACCGTCCCGCACCCCCTTCCGCTCATTTCGACCCAAATAAGGCCCCCAGCCCTCTGTTTTTGTGCGCTGAGCTTTCTTGCAGGTGCTGGAGGCCAAAGGACCCCCGTTGGGGTCGATCCGATTCTTCTGCAGGTACCTGGAGCTCATTTGCTTCATCGACCTCGCTGGACCGTTCCGGTGAGTCTCCGACTCCCCCGAGTACTCCAGTCGACAGAGTCGAGCCCCATGATGCTTCTTGGACCATCAGATGCCCGAGGGAGCGCCGGACGAGCGAGCAGCACCGGATCGAAGGTCGGGGAAGAGGGAGTTCTTCCCTGTTCTTCGTCCCTTCGCCTTCACCGTCCGATCGAGGTCCCAGCCCAGTTCAGATCCCAGCCGTTGGATGGAGCTCTGCATTTACCGTCAGATCACACGGCTGAGCTAATCTCAGCCCTCCATCAGCGAAGCGTCATCAGGCGAGGAGGCTGCGACGCGTGTCAAGTGGAAAATGCCAAATCGTTGGATCACGCGCCTTTTGGGGGTAATTTGCACATCTAGCCCCTGTCATTTTTGTATTTAATTTTTAATATTGTAAATTATTTTGCACGTTGTAAATAAAATGTGTATTTTGCAGTAGGACCCCTGAGTTCCCTGAAATTACATTTAGGTCCTTCCGTGCCTCACGTGCAGTCCCACGTGAGGCGCGTGAAATTTTGCATGTATACCCTGGCGGTTTTTGTTTATTATAAAATAGTTCTAAAAATTAAAATAAATGTTTATTTCTGTAGGTATTTTTGCATGTATGCCCCTGTTACTTATTTTATTTGCAAAAATACCCCTGCCAGGCTGTTTTATTTTTGTTGCTTTTATCTATTTATTAAAAATACCTAGATGGCTTCTAAAAATCCACAAAAATTAGGATAGGTGCTCCATGCCATGCTTGTTCACGCCCATGTTTTATTTCGCATTTTTTGCATTTTTCCTAATTATTAAAAATGAAGAAGAAGCCATTTTTGCACTGTCTAAATTAGAAAATACAAAAAAATAGAAAATGTTTTTGAAAAATTCCAAAAAAATCATATATGGTATAATTATAGATATATTGAGTCCAGAAATTGAAAAACCCAAAAAATATGAAAAAGAAAATTAAAAAAATCAGAAAGCCCCAAAATCCAACAAAAAGAATAGAAAAATCCTTAAAAATCCCAAAAAATACAATTTTCTCTTTTATAATTATATATATATTATTGTTAATGTATTAAAATTAATTTGGGAATTTTTGGAATTTCTTTTATATTTTTAAAAAACCCCAATTATATTCGGCTATTTATTTAGTCCTATATTGTGGACATTTTTGAATTTAAAAATACATAAAAATTAGAAATATTTCAGAAAAATAACAAAAAAAAATTAGAAAAATATTAAAAAGCCAAAAAAATTATATCTATATATATCTTTTAAGTATATATATATCTATAGACTATAGTACTTCTCTCTCTCTTCTTATATATATATCTCTTTATATATATGTCTTATATATATATTTATCTATTTATATTATATAATTAAAAATATTAAAAGAAAATATAAAAAATATAAAATATAAAAACAAAATAAAAAAATTATAAAAACAAAAATATAAAAAAAAATTTAAAACCCAAAACCCACAAAAACAATAAAAGGACATGAACAATGGATTGAATAAATGATACATCACATACATTCCCTTCGCCTCCCAGTGTTCGACCTCTACCTGTACTTACACCTATACACATTTTACATGTAGAGTTATAATAAATTTTAACTCCACATTTTTAGATATTCATTGCATATATTTATTGTGGGTTAATTGTTGATCGATCCGGGGATCTTTAAGTGGTCAATTCAGCGACTTGATTTCTCGCCTCGTGAGATATCTAGACCCTTGATTTTCCCCTTTCATCAAATGGCGCCGTTGCCGGGGAGGCAACGGATTTTGTATGATTTTGTGTGGTTATTTGTTCATTTCTTTGATTCTTTGTTCATATCCTTCATTTATTTATTTGTATGATTTTTATTTTTATTTTTATTTGATATTATTGATTGACTGCTCTGACCATCTCTTTCTTTTTGTCTTTGATGCGAGGGACCGCCAAGCGAAGGAGGACCTCCTAGGAGGACCTATGCACCCAAGCGAGGCGGTGTTGGCTATTCTATGCCAAGCCAACAGGGGAGAGCATCCATGACACATGAAGGAGAATTTTTTAAGACAGTCTCCATCTTTATGCATTTTATTTTATTTTAATATGTATATTTATGTGAGAGAGTGACCCTTAGAATTTTGTAATAATACAGGACTCTCACAGGTACACTTCGACTCCCGAGGTTCATTGCCCGAGGGATTGTTCCCTTGGGGGCCTCGATGACTTGAACTCTTTTTCTTCTCTTTTATTTTATTTCAGTTGTATTATTTTGTGTGAATGAGCCCTTAGCTGTAGGAGTTGCTTGCTCGTAGAGTTAGGTCCAAACACCCTAATTGATTTGCATGTACCTATAGTTCGCTTTGGACCTAGATCAAACTCTAAACAACCGCTCATTTATCTCTTAGCCTTTGTGCCACAGCGAGCCCCGCAAAGCGCTTTCTCCTAAGCTCAAGTGTGTTGAGCACAGAGGAGGGGTGAGCCAAGACCGGACTTTTTGAGTCTAAAGATGAATGAGCGACTTGTGGTGCTTCACGATAATAGCAATTTCTGTACCTAGGGCGATTTCTTCGGTTTGCATCTTGCATATAGCATAGGTTTCAAATTCTGTTTCGCATCCCGCATGGAGAGAGCTGGGAGGCACTGTAAGTCTTCTTACTTAGCATGCATCATCGATTTCCGACTTGCATGGCTTTTCCGATCTTCTCCCTCTGATTTTGCCAACCTAGGGTGCTAAATGGAAATTGGAACCTCGATAGGCACGTGCATTGAAAATACCCAAAAAAGTGATAACTTAAATAAAATCGGGACTGCTAACTCTATTGGACTTAAAAATAAAACGTAATGGATTTCTTGTCTTGGGGAGAGCAACCCCCTCATTGGATGCGTTTTAAAATGCTCACGTACACACTAAGGAGTAGAGCCCAAATCCTATCAAGCCTCCAGTGATTGTACAATTTGTGGTTCTCACCTAACTCTAAAACTGAAAAGATAAATGACCGTCACCTGACGGTCTTCACTGTGTTGAGTAGGTGAATTGGGGGTTTGCCTTGTGTCTTGATTGTGACTTGGAGTCCATTGTGTTTCCTCTTCATCCTTAGAGTAGTCGGTCCCGTCCGTGTGAGTCATGCATTTTTCATCTTTGAGTCTTTCTACCTCTCTTATACATATATCTCTTCATCATGCATCGAGTCGTGATATTGGCGCTTGAGCTCAATCATTCTTCGCCAAGTCCTTTGTTTCCCTCTTCTCCATCACCTCTCCTCGTATTCTCCGTACCATCATCATTCTCTGGTGCAGGGAGAGCAGTCTCCTTGAACCACCATTTTGACGGTGTTCCTGCCTTGTGTGGAACACCCAATTTTGTCTATGTCTCGATCTTTCTCGCCCGCCCTCCTCGTACCCTCTGTATCACCTTTCTACCACCCACGATATTGGCACGCCCGCTCAATCAGCTTCTCCACCCCATTGTGTACCCTTCTCACCCATCTTCCTCGTGTACCCCGTATCATCTCTCCCTTTGCCTGGGAATGATGTGCATCTTGATAAGGCCCGCATCGAGGATTATTTATACATATTATTAGTATAAGTCGGGCATGCTGTTGAGGTTGCTGAGATCGACTTGGTGGATTTATCTTTGATACGTGCATATGGATTTCTTGAGGATTTTTGATGATGCATAGAGCATAGGTGTGATGCATTATTGAGGAATTTTAGTTCTCGCACACCGGATTAAGGATGTGATGTGATGCGATGATTTGATATAGATTTCATGAGCATTGATTGATCTATCTATTTGAGGTTCCACCCATCTTGATTTTTGAGGAATGACTGATTATTCTACTTTGGATTTCTTGATAAAGGTGTGCGGATCCTACATGATCTCTCATCTTCCTGATTGACTCATCCTTGATCTCCTGACTCTTTGATCCACCATGGCACTTAGAGGATTCTTGACTATTTTTCGGGCCATCTCAGCTTACTGGATTGACCTGAGGGATGTTTTGTGATTGGCCTGATGATTTTCTCCCTCCCATGATCTTATGCCCTCCAAATGATTGAATGATTTATTGCTTTTAAGGACCTGAGATGACTTGCCAGCATTCCCATGGCCCACATTGATCTAGCTCACATTACTCCCCGAGGACTGTCTGCGGGAGAATGCGACAATTTCTAGGACTGCGGTTTCATTCACTGATTGGGTCGCCATTTTTATGGGACCCGAAACCGAGTCAGATAACATGCTTGATTGGCCTCCCCCTGTGATTGTGTACCTGACCTGTCAGTACACGAGGCCAATGTACTAGACTCATCTGAATCTGCTTTCCTTGACGGTCCTCGCAAGGCAGAGCTCCACTTTTCTGATTATTCCATGCCTAGTTCATAGCTCCCCGAGGGTTATCTGCGGGAGACTATGACATATTTCAGATCTGATTGGTCTCTTCTGTTGGTAGCCGCCTTGTCGACTACTGAGACCACTATGTGGATCCGTCTGATGGATCTGGCTCCTTCGAGCCCTTCTCTCTCCTTGACGACCCTCGCAAGGTAGAGACAGATTCTGACTATTCCCTGCTTAGTTCACAGTGCTCTCCGAGGACTATCTGCGAGAGACTGCGACACTCTCTTTACGCTCGATTCCCACTTCTGAATGTGTCTCCGATCTGCGGAGCACGGAATCAAGCTGTCTGATATACATGACTCTTGGTCCCCTCCTGAGTTGCCTATCCGATCTACGGATCATGGGACTTATCTTATTAGACTCCTTTGAGTCTGCTCGCCTTGATGGTCCTCGCAAGGTTGAGCTTCTGATATCTGCCATTCCCATGACTAGTTGGCATCCCGCTCCCCGAGGGTTATTTGCGGGACGCTACCACATTACCTCGAGTTGACGGTCTCTTTCTGCTGGTAGCCGATCTGTCGCCTACCGAGACCGTTTCTATGATCCGTCTGCTGGATCAGGCTCCTTTGAGCCCGCTCTCCTTGATGACCCTCGGAAGGGTGAGCCTCTGTTCTGATATTCATTGACTAGCATGTACTACTCCCCGAGGGTTTCTACGGGAGAGTACATCATTTTCTAGGTACCCGGCTTCACTTCTGATGTCTCCTGTTTGTTGGGAGCACGAAGCCGAGTCTTCTGACTTTGTACTCGGTCTCCTCCCTGGTGGTGTCTCCTGTCTGAGGGAGCACGGAACCGATTCCTCTGATTATTCTCTGATTCTACTCACCTTGAGGACCCTCTCAAGAGTGAGCCATGTATTGTGTTGTTCGGTGTATTCTTATGACTTTCAGATTATATCACCACCGTGCATCACACAGTCTCATATGCTTTATTTCATATCTATTTGAGACCCATGATTGACCGGAGGAGTCTGTACTGCTCTTTCTTCCTCCCGGTCTTACGGTATTGGCTATATTCTCCCATGATGACCATATGAGCCGTTCATCTGTTTCATGCTACCAGGACCGGATATCTTTACTGTCTGATCTGACTGTCCCCGGTAGCTGACACCCACTTGATTGCAGATTCGGGTGTCTTTTCACCTTCTGATTGCGTCCTCGTTCTCACAGGGAGACGCCGACGAGAGCACGGTATTCACTTGCCAGATACCGTCCTGTACTTCACCGGTTATTCACCATTTGTATATATGTGTGCCTTGTTCATTCTTTCTTCCGCATGTTATGTGTGCCCTAGATCTATCGCCATGTCTTTGTATCTACACTTAGGACGTACTTTGTCCTAAGTATAGGGGGCACACACTGAGTTGTTCTTTCCTTGCACTTTTTCGTCACTCCTGTTCTTGCCTATACTTAGGGCTATCTCACCCTAAGCCTAGGGGGAGTGATGTGTATATTCTTCACGATCTTTTCATCTATCTGTATATATCCTTCTTTTCCTTTTCTATCTCCTGTATCTAAATAAAAGGTGTCGCCCCTTTGTGTCAGTTTTCTGTACTTGGGACGTACTTTGTCCTAAGTATAGGGGGGTGCACCCCTAATTTGTTCATCTGTATATTCCCACCATTATTCGTATATTCTTTCGACTTGTCTATACTCAGTACGAGTTATGTATTCTCTTTTCTTTTCGATCTATGAGGACATAGCTCAAGCTAAGTATAGGGGGGTCGTATATACTATGTATATACTTCAGCCATAACTCGTACTTTTGTAATAATATGGCTAATAATTCTTTAAAATTCATTAAAAACCCTTAATAAAAAGATGGGATTATTCCTCAAATTCTTCTGTATATACTGATTAATAAATCAGGTGAAAATATTTTTTGCAAAATGTTGAAAAATAGTTTGAAAAGTATTGTGAACATTTATTGAAAACTGTTTTGAAAACGTTTTGTTACATGTTTTCAACTGTGTAAAAATGTGGTTTGTAAAAAAATTTATTTTCTTTGTGTGAATAAAATGTTTGAAAAATGATTTGCAAATGGTTTGAAAAATGGTTGTAAAAATATTTTGAAAATCTATATATACTGTTTTGAAAAACCTTTGCAAAATGATTTTCAAATGTGTGTACATGTTTGTAAAAATGTTTGTAAAAATTATTTTGGACTATAGTTTTCAAAAATTGTTTGAAAAATTTGTGTCAAATAATTTGAGGAATAGTCACATATAATAACTAAAATACTATATTATTATTTTAAATAAAAATAATAATAAACAAGATTCTTTAATAAGTGTACATATATACCTGTAAATAAAAACTAAATTCTAAATTCTTTAAAAATCATTAAAAATAAAGCGGCACGCCCGTGTAAATAGTTGTACATATTTTGAGTGCCCAAATTATTTTATTTGCAAAAATTTTTTGTGTAAAAATTTATCTCTTTGATTCTTTGAAAAATTGCATTATTCTTTGCAATAAGTAAATAGCATTTGCATAGCATTCATATTCTTTCATTGAGCTTGATGATGAACTAGTCTAATAAAGTCGAAGATTGGAGCTTGGTTGGACCTTACTGCACCTAACTTCACTGTAACCTTATGGGAACTAGGTTTAAGGTACTTCAGGTCTATACAGACTTAATTCTTTGAGAAATCAGGGCTGGGTTCAAGTCACCTCAACTGACTAACTAGAACTTTTCGAGACACACGTATGACTCTTGTCGGCCGTGACCTAACTTGGACACTTGCACCTTTCACTTGGCTCAACTCAGTTGGAGTGGTGAGGGGGGTTGGATTTGCCAGTCTGAGCTGCACACGGGTGGAAACATTCGTCCTCCTCTAGGGAGGGAAGTGCACCCCAACCTGGTCCAGTAGCCATGAGGTCTAACGACAGGAGATTGTGGGTTGCGATAAAGCTTCAAAAGAAGGATAGTCCTTCTGCTCAAGAGAAAAACTCCTTATGTAAATGTTGTTGTAAATAGTATGTTGAAAAAAAAAGAGAAAAGAGAAACTCCAAAAAAAAGTGGACAGGCTTGTAAATAAAAAATAAATTGCCTGCCGGAGTATGTATATATGTTTGTATAGAAAATAAGCAAGCTTGAGCATCAAAGTTATACCATGTGAGCCTGCAGCTGGATGACTTGACTACACTGGTCTTACATCCCAGGATAGATAGCTACACTGGCTACCGTCCATTCTTTTCTCTGCCTCCTCCTCTTGAGTTGGATGCCACTTGAACTTAGAAGGGAATACCCCGCTCCTCGAGGAAAGAGCTGTTGGATTAGGGAATCATTGGGTTGTCATTCTGGAGAAGTCAATCTCGTTGTCATTTCAGTTGGGGAGAGCCACCATCACTTACACTGTACACGTCAGCTTCATAGTCATAAGGGTTTGCGTATGATGTAGGCTAGTTCTGACCTGGCTATTGAAGTGATTTGAACCAAGTTATGTGACTCTCGAAGGCTGTTGTGTTTTAAAATTAGTTTCCGACCAGGTTCCACACACATTTTCACACCAAGGTCTAACTTCAGCTCCAAACCTTGATTTTGTAAAGATAAGTTTAATAATCATGATCAATTCAATTTATTCTTTACATTCTTTATTTTTGCTTTTTCTTTTCTTCTTATTCTTTGTTCTTTTTGTACTTATTGCATAAGTATTTGCTAGGGACTAGCAAAGGCAAGTATAGGGGGGTGATGAATCTCCATTTCATCACCTTTTTTCTATCATTTTGGCCTTAAAAACCCCAGCAAATGCATGTAAATAACATCAAATTGTACATAATAGCATTCATTATTCTTTGTGTTAATTGGATATAAAATAAGGTTTTAATGCCAAAATTATAGAATAAAGAGAAGAAAAGAAAAAGGAATAAAATATTGCAAATATTTTATGACCCGAACCCCGAGACCAAGTCCAGATGGAATTGGTCGACAAGGAATAAAGTAGGGGGAGATAAGGGCCAATTATACAATAAATACCTTATTTATTTATTCATTCATTTATGCATTTTTGGCACCTATTTTGTACATAATTATTTATTCACCAAACAAAGAAACTTTGTACATGAAAGTTGTAGATAATAATGTAAATAAAAATACAAAATTGAGTTTGTACAAAAATAATACACAGTGCACATTTTATACACATAATAAAAAGCCAAAATCTCAACTTCACAGACCCATATCTTACAAATAAAAACTTCAAATCACCCAAACTCACCTTTAATTGTATATAGCATTTCATAAACTATTTTATAAAATTGGTTTCATAATTTTTGGAGTCCATATGTGAAAGTTAGGTTTTTGGCCCTTCTTGTACATAATACCTAAGTAAAATATTCATTTTATTCAACATTCATTATTTTTATAAATTCATATTTTTAGAATTTTGTAGATAATGTATATAATTCATGTACATATTGACATTAGAATAAAACCAAAAATAAATTGGAAAATAAAATAAGTCTATGTAATATATAGACAAATACCTATATGGAGTATATACATAAATAAAAGGGGAAAACATTCTTTAATTATTTCATTCTTTTATATTTTTGTAATCATGAACATATTATATATATCTTATTAAAATACAAATCCCTAATAAAAACTAATAAAATTCATTAAACAAATAAAATGCACATAATATATAGGTAAAATACCTATAAGTATACTAATGTATACACAAACACATTTATTTAAAAATGTAAATAAACTCATAAAAATTAAATAAAAATATATTTATACTTACAAAAATAAGTTATAAATTTTTAAAATAAAACAATAAAATAATAAAAGAAAATAAACAAATTAAAAATAAAATACACAAAAATACATGTAAATACATACATATACACATTATCTTAATAAAACCGTAATAAAATACTTCAAAAAATTAAATAAAAATCATAAATAAATACTACATTAAATTATAAACATTTTTTATTTTATAAGTAAATCCTAATTAATTCATTTAATACGTTAAATAAATAGGTCAACTTCTTGTTGACGTGGACCAATCAGGCGCCTGCGTTTGTTGATCGGTCGGTCAACTGCGCCCCCAGGCGCCTGAGTTGACGCGAACCATCTTTTCCCCTTTTTCCGCGTGATATGATGCTCTATCGCCAACAGTCATTTCATGAGATTTGTTCTCCTTTCATCCGTGATCCCCGCCGATAGCTTAGATCCCTTGTACATAGCCCCGATTCTTTAATAATCGCCGGTCAATGGGGGTCCCTTGGACTGTATATAAATAACTCCTCCCACTTCCTTGGCCGAATTTGGCCATTTTCATCCCCTTCTTTGAGCTTGAATGAGCTCCTGGTGGAGCCCTCGTGACAGGAGGCGCTTCCCGGCACCTCGATTCGGCCCAAGGAGGTGGGAAATTTTGTCGCGGTGGTGCTCCGGCGACCACCCTGCTCCCTGGCGGCCCCCAGGTATAAGAGCTGCGTTTTAACTTTTTTTAGATAGGTTTTCGTTTTAGCATTTCATTTCTGTCTTTAGTTTAGTGTTTAATGACTAGACTTAGCGTAATTTAGGCGATTCGTAGTTCGCCGGAGCGGAGCTCCGGCGAGCTTTTCACAGTGCCCTCGCCGTGTTCTGACCACCTGTTCACCTCCATTTCCATACCCCTTCATTTCCCTACACCCCAGGCACCTCCGTTCACCCAGATCCTCACCAGATCTGGAGATCAGGTCTCCTCTTCCGCCTCTCGCCGGAGATCACCGCCCCGCACCCCCTTCCGCTCATTTCGACCCAAATAAGGCCCCCAGCCCTCTGTTTTTGTGCGCTGAGCTTTCTTGCAGGTGCTGGAGGCCAAAGAACCCCCGTTGGGGTCGATCCGATTCTTCTGCAGGTACCTGGAGCTCATTGCTTCATCGACCTCGCTGGACCGTTCCGGTGAGTCTCCGACTCCCCCGAGTACTCCAGTCGACAGAGTCGAGCCCAGGATGCTTCTTGACCATCAGATGCCCGAGGGAGCGCCGGACGAGCGAGCAGCACCGGATCGAAGGTCGGGGAAGAGGGAGTTCTTCCCTGTTCTTCGTCCCTTCGCTTCGCCTTCACCGTCCGATCGAGGTCCCAGCCCAGTTCAGATCCCAGCCGTTGGATGGAGCTCTGCATTCACCGTCAGATCACGCGGCTGAGCTAATCTCAGCCCTCCATCAGCGAAGCGTCATCGGGCGAGGAGGCTGCGACGCGTGTCAAGTGGAAAATGCCAAACCGTTGGATCACGCGCCTTTTGGGGGTAATTTGCACATCTAGCCCTGTCATTTTTGTATTTAATTTTTAATATTGTAAATTATTTCGCACGTTGTAAATAAAATGTGTATTTTGCAGTAGGACCCCTGAGTTCCCTGAAATTACATTTAGGTCCTTCCGCGCCTCACGTGCAGTCCCACGTGAGGCGCGTGAAATTTTGCATGTATACCCTGGCGGTTTTTGTTTATTGTAAAATAATTCTAAAAATTAAAATAAATGTTTATTTCTGTAGGTATTTTTGCATGTATGCCCCTGTTACTTATTTTATTTGCAAAAATACCCCTGCCAGGCTGTTTTATTTTTGTTGCTTTTATCTATTTATTAAAAATACCTAGATGGCTTCTAAAAATCCACAAAAATTAGGATAGGTGCTCCATGCCCTGCTTGTATCACGCCCATGTTTTATTTCGCATTTTTGCATTTTTCCTAATTATTAAAAATGAAGAAGAAGCCATTTTTGCACTGTCTAAATTAGAAAATACAAAAAATTAGAAAATGTTTTTGAAAAATTCCAAAAAAATCATATATGGTATAATTATAGATATATTGAGTCCAGAAATTGAAAAACCCTAAAATATGAAAAAGAAAATTAAAAAAATCAGAAAGCCCCAAAATCCCACAAAAAATAGAAAAATCCTTAAAAATCCCAAAAAAATACAATTTTCTCTTTTATAATTATATATATATTATTGTTAATGTATTAAAATTAATTTGGGAATTTTTGGAATTTCTTTTATATTTTTAAAAACCCCAATTATATTCGGCTATTTATTTAGTCCTATATTGTGGACATTTTGAATTAAAAATACATAAAAATTAGAAATATTTCAGAAAAATAACAAAAAAATTATAAAAATATTAAAAAGCCAAAAAAAATATATCTATATATATCTTTTAAGTATATATATCTATAGACTATAGTACTTCTCTCTCTTCTCTTATATATATATCTCTTTATATATATGTCTTATATATATATTTATCTATTTATATTATATAATTAAAAATATTAAAAGAAAATATAAAAAATATAAAATATAAAAACACAAATAAAAAAATTATAAAAACAAAAATATAAAAAAAAATTAACCCAAAAACCCACAAAAACAATAAAAGGACATGAACAATGGATTGAATAAATGATACATCACTACATTCCCTTCGCCTCCCAGTGTTCGACCTCTACCTGTACTTACACCTATACACATTTTACATGTAGAGTTATAATAATTTTAACTCCACATTTTTGGATATTCATTGCATATATTTATTGTGGGTTAATTGTTGATATCGATCTAGGGATCTTTAAGTGGTCAATTCAGCGACTTGATTTCTCGTCTCGTGAGATATCTAGACCCTTGATTTTCCCCTTTCATCACATAGTCAGGTGTGAAACCTTCCACTCGTCTTGGTATTTTGGACCTCAGAACCGGTAAAGGATATTCTAGTTCTTTTATGCTTTAGGTCCTATGGTGTTACATTGCTTCTCGGCTTTTGGAGACCAAACTCAAGTCTCATTCTTCTCTTCAAAACTTCTAGAACTAGAAACATTGGTAGAAACTTCCACTCTTTCTTTTCTCGTACTTAGTAAAGAACTAGATTTACTTTTCATATCTTTTTTTCCTTCTAAATAAGGATCTATTCTAAAGTTCTAGAATATCCTTTCGAAGAAAATCATTTTCTTCTATTTAAGCTTCTATTTTTTAGAAAAAAAAATAGATTTTTCACAAGAAATGTGATTTTTAAAATTTTCCAAAGTATTAATTTTTTTTATCAAACTTCTTTATTTCTATGAATAAATCTTGAAAAACTTCTAAAATCTTGTCATAAGAATATCAATTTCATCCTCATCATATGGTATATCATATTCAATGATACTCGTGAGTCTAAGAAAGCACTCTCCCCTTGCTATTATCACTCGAGTCATCATGAGTGGCTTAAAATATTTTTTCTTTCTTTCTTGTTTATACTTTGCTCCATCCTGATTTAAGAAAAAGTCTTCATATTTATCTGTTTCTTTCACAAATACTTGACTTTCATATTCTCCATCACTTTTCTTATTTATTTGCCTTACTATTTTATTCTTAAAGAAACATGTTTTCGTTATTGCAATGTCATCATATTCTTCTTTATCAAAATCCAATTTTAATCCTTTCTTATTTGAAGGCTAGTATCTTCTTTTATAGCTTTTATTTATTCTTGTTCATGTTGGAGAATTTAGTCTCATAGGAAAAGACTTTGCATAAAAGATAATTGAGTATCATCATCTTTAGGTCATGAGACCCCTTGATTGCCATTACTTTTGTGCTCCCACTTGGGTGAGAGTGAGATCAATATATTCTTAGCAAGCTTTCGGGTAAGAATGTCCATCCAAGATTTCAAAATTTGTTTAGTATGGCTATAAATTGGATATTCATATCTTTTGTACTTTCTTTCTTGTGTATTTAGAAAATATTGAATCCCCAGGTATGCATATGCATAAAACTATAAAAGGTGAGCTTGATGTGCCCTAATCTTGGGGTGTTCATAGCTCCAAAGTCCATAAAACTATAGAAGGTGAGTAATTATAGCTTGGATTAATCACTTTAAATATAAGTTAAGACGATGATAAAAAATAAAAACGGATAAAAATTGAAAATAAAAGGTTTTCTAAGAAAATAAAAATCTTACAGTTCAACTGTCAACACTTGCTATATTTTTGCTTTCTAACTATTGAGTACTCTCCTCATTAGTTAACTATGTTCTTTCAAAACCCACTAGGTATTGGTGAGTCATTGCAAGGATAACATCCAGCTAGTAACTTATAGCAATCCCTTCATTATTCATGTTATTTTGAGCTTTTGATGCACACTTTACTTCATTCATTTGTGACAATTACATATAAAATGGAAATTTTTTACACATGTAAATAGAAATTTATTTAACGCTCTTCTTTACAACATGTACTCTAATAAGCTTTTGAATGTTAGAAGTCAAATGTTGAAGGGTGTTATTACTATGCAAATTCAGTAATGGGAGGACCTGATGATACAGAAACAAGATCATTATACAATCCCCTTAAGAGCTTGTTACTAGCCTGGGTGGGAGTCATCTACCTTCTTGGGTATCAGGTCATTTTAATCAAGGAAGGCAGACACACCTTAACTTACATCTCTAGCATGAGGCATCGTGTACCTTAGGAGAAGGACTTTGGTTAATATGTCGTTATCGTGGCTTGGGCCCGAATCTTGGCACGACTTAACTCAGCTATCTCACTTTCCTTGCTATGGGATCTTGCATATCCAATAAGAAAGGTAAAGTGTTTGTTGTGAGATGCATGCTCATTTGGTGTTTGTATTTTTCCCCTTGTCCATGTGAGTTAGTTGATGATGATAAATAAGGAATAATATTTGATTAGATTATTCAACAAGAACTTACATAAAGGAAACTCCATGTATCAACCATGGCAAAGATAATTCACACTAAACTTACCTCTGAAAAATCATGCATTTTATTGTTATCAAATTTCATCATCTTTATAACTTTTTAAGGAGTTCAAATAAGATCATATTCATAATTTTTTAAGGGAAATTCTTGGTCTTACGCATATAAAAGTACCGACTGTAGCACTTGTAGCACATTGGGTGTCTATCGATGAAAGGAGTTGAGCCAAGCTTGGCTCAAACTTATTAGTGAGTTTTGGGCTCGAGTTCGTTCCTGCTAAAACGAGTCAATTCGAGCTCGACCCGTTTTTGGAATTCTTGAGATGAAAGAGCTGTAAACATTCCATTAAGACGATAATCTGAGAATGGAACTATGCAATTGAACTATGCATTAAGCATAATCAAGATACAAGGAGTGGTGAAGGAAAACAGAGGAGTCAAAGGCTGAGTCAGATGGGCTCGACGGCTACAAGGGAGGGGGTCCTGTGCTGTACAGGGAGGAGAGCAATCAATGGCGTCAACGTCACCTCCTTGGGCTGACAGAAACACCACCCCACTTTGATCCTGTTTTATTTTTGTCCTTATACTTTCTTGTTCAAATCTCTGGTTTCACGCATCCATACATGTCATCTACCTGCCTCTTTGGACAGTGCTGTATATATGTATATGGCTCCATCATCGGCCACAGAGAGGTTGCATTTCCAATATCTGTACTGTTGATAATGAAATTTCATTCAGCAAAAAAAAATATTGTTTTTCTCTGCATGGGTTCCTGTTATTTTACAATTAATACGTATCAGTACCAAAAGTATCATACTGAACATAACGCAGGTATCTATCTCTCTGCAAACGAGAAGTGGTTAATAACAGAAAAAGAAAATGTGGAAAACCAGGAAATGGCTACGGATACGAAGAGAAAAAATAGATGGAAAATATACTTTTTTTTGTTTTTGCTGATTCCACAGCGAGAAAGGGAAGATCCCAAAGGAGAATAAGGCAGTGAAATCTGTCCAAGCATCCGTTAAATGTGCACTGCTTAGCATCGTCTCCTCTGTTCTTTCCTTGATCCCAGTGGTTATATTAGCACAGTTCAATCATATTCCAGCGAACACTCCCCACAAATCACGCACCTTTCTATTCGTTCTACTTATGTCCTCTTCTACCCATTTTCCCATCAAAGCTCTCTCTCTCTCTCTCTCTCCCCTTCTCTTCCTTCTCCTTTCAGAGAGGCAGAACCACTTCCACTACCACAGGTGCCAACACTGTGTCTGCAAGAGCAGAGAGCAATGCAGGAGTTGCTGCAGAGGCTCTCCTCTGACAGCTTCCCCATGACACTGGCCCTCTCCTTCACGGACGACCTCCTCTCCCTCTGCTCCTTCTTGGGCTCCCACCCCCTCCAACTTGCCTACCTCCTCTTCTTCTCCCCCTACATCCTCAGGGCCTTCTCCTTCCTCTCCCCTCTCCTCTTCATCACCATTCTCCTCCTCATCAGCACATTCCCCTTTTCGGGTGACCCCCACCACCTCCCTCTCGGGAGCACCTGCAGGATGGTGGTGTCGGCCCTCGTACATTCTCAGGAGCACGATCCTGACCGTGTTGGTGCAGTTGGGTTCTTGGGTCCCATCCTGTTGGAGCTGGAGACCTGTGCGGAATTAGTGGAGAAAGCTTACGCAGAACAAGACCCACAAATCAAAGAAGACAAGGAGAGCCCTGAAGAGCAGGAAGCAGCAGCACTGCCTGTGATTGGGTGGGAGGAGTTCGAAGCTATCGGGAAGCTATACCAAGCACTCACTCACGAAATAGGAGAGTACCCACTAAAATTGGCCTTCATGAATCTCAAGAAGAAGCAGCTCTCGGCCTCTGAGCTCCATCTCCAGCAGGTGGAAGAAGGAAAGGAGGCTCCTTTAAAAGGGAACGGTGAAAAGGAGGCAGCTTTGGACGGGTGGGAGACTCCAAGCTCCGAGCTTGACGAGTTCTACGACGAGTCCCCCACGAGCATCATCAGGAGAGGGCCTCAGCCATGTTGGGTCAACGCAAAGATCAGCTCCTTGGAGAGGTTCGGGTCGGGGAGAAAGGACAAGGAGTGGAAGAGGACGTTGGCTTGCAAGCTCTACGAGGAGAGATGGGTAAAATGTGAGGACTTGGAGGATAAGGAAGGCATGGATTTGCTATGGGAAGAGCATGATGTCAAGAACAAAGAGAAAGACAAGAGTTTTGATGAGAAGAGCAGCAAGAAGAAGATGATGGCGATGGCAAAGAGCAGCACAAGCAGGAGGAACAGAGAGGAGAAGATTCAGAGGGCAGAGGAAGTTGCGAGTAGGCAATTATCGCGATCAAAGCGTGTAGATGAAGAAGATGACGACGAAGAAGATGATGATGATGATGAAGAAGATGACGTTGTCGCACCAATTTGCTGCTTGCAGGCGCTGAGATTCTCGACGAAGAGGATGGGGTTCGGGATGGGGAAGATGAAGAACCTGATGAAGGTGTCTAAAGCTATTAAAGGGGGAGTGAATTTGATCAGAAATCAAAGCAGGAAGAACAGGGGAGCTTAGGATGAACTGGATAGGTGTTGGTTAATCTTTTTTTTTTTGCTTCTTCTCAAACTTTGTAAAACTTTGTCTAATTATCAGTTGGTAGTGGTAATATGTAGATAATGTGTTTCCTTGATATGTTAAAGTTGTAATGTTATTTATATATTAGTTTATTTTTGTCCCTGTGTTTGCACAGAGTGTGCTCCTGAAATGTGCTTGATGGTCTTGGGGACAAACTGTTTTAAATGATTCCCATTGATTCATGTTAAGGAGGGCATTTAAATTTTATCTTGAAGGATTGGTTTCCTCCCTCTGATCTGATCCAAAAAGCATGACCATATTGGATGGCTTTAATTTGAATGATTGCTTGAGATGTTGTTCTTATAATAATGTCTGCTATTGTAATTGATAAAATAAATACTTGCATCCAACAACACCTTTTCCATCCAATACTAGCATATTTGTCATATCTATCATTTGTTCTTTTTAATATTTATTTCCTCTGTCATTAATGCGGTGATTTAGATGAGCTTAGGCCTAACGATCTTATCTTTTTCAGTGATAACAATTTACCATTGAAAATATCATTTAAGGGTTCTGAAAAGAATCAAAGAAAGTCATTTGGATCTATTACTCAGCCTTGCCATAAAAACTACAGTTTAGATACCAAATATGTATTGAAAAGTTAAGAACTAGAATATGCAAGTATAGTGCAAACTATGGTTTTCTTTCCACTAGTTGCTCTCTAGTGATATATGTGTTACAACAACATCAAGATATCAAAAGGGTGGCTAATTCTCATCCAATTTTTATTCTTCATCTTATTTTGTTGATATTATTCGAATCTTAAAATTGAGATCCATCAAGATTTTAATTGATGTGAAGTCTCCAAAAGATTTTGATTGATAGTATCCATTCAAATTCTGATTATAGAATCTTTTTAGACCATAACTGATTTTAAGATCCATTTAGATGCTAATTATTTCATAATACATACTCTTTTACTATTGGGAAAGATCAGAGATCTTCGTGTATCAGGAGATTTGAGAAACACGCCTATTTAGAGAGATGAGAATCTACCTATTTGTGGAGATCTTTTTCTATATGGGGTACTATATAAACAACCCATATGGTTATTATTTTGAACCATCCTTTGTACTCTAGTTATTCCACCATATTGAGAGAGAAATCCACCGTTGTCACTAGGGACATAGTCATGTGTGAACCTTATAAATCATGTATTGTAATTGTTTTTGTTCTTTTATTTATGAGCTCTTCTTCTACTATACCCAACAAATTGGTATCAGAGACACTGTGTTTGTTTGAAGCAAAAAGAAGATGGTCTCATGCAATATAAAAAATGAAAAGTCGACTGGAAGCAAGGGATTTGGATTACAACAAGTCAAGATGTGTGCCCTTCTCAAGCAGCAGTGCATTATTGGATAAGATTAGGGGTGCACGTGGATAGGATTGGCAAATTTTACCTCAATACATGTCCAATCCAACAAATTGGTATCATAGACACCATGTTTGTTTCAAGCAAAAAGAAGATGGTCTCATGCAATATAAAAATCGAAAAGTTGACTGGAAGCAAGGGATTTGGATTGCAACAAGTCAACATGTTTTCCCTTCTCAAGCAGCAGTGCATTATTGGATAAGATTAGGGGTGCACATAGATAGGATTGGATCAAATTTCACCTCAATCCATATCCAATCCAACCTTAATCGATTATAGCATTTCTCAATACAATCCAATCAACTAAATATTCAAATCTAAATAAATCTGATCCATAGAGTTACATAGTGGATCGGATTAGATCGAATTTTCGATACCCATATATTATTTGCATCTTAGTTTATCCATATGTTAGTAGTAGTTAAAATTTGGATTATGTTTTCAATGTTGACTTGACATAAAAAATATTGTTTACTACAATATATCTAGCATGATTAATAATTCAACTACACTAATTATAAATAATTTATAATGAATATAGAAAATGAGTGTATTATTGATCGAAAAAAGTATAACCAAAATATAACACACAATTGGGGAAGAACATGGTCTAGAAGGCAACAATATCGACATCTAGTCTATGCTTTGCATTTTGTGGCTACAAAACGAGATGCAAAAGCAAGGCGTATGCCACATCTCCAAATAATGAACGAAGCCAATGAACGTGCCCCTAAGGAGTCGGGATTGGAGTATAGATAATTAATTAAGTTTAAGTAAGCTCCACTTGAGATGGAAAAGCAAGGTCCAAATGCTTCCATTGTTAATTTGTGAGGTTGGCTTGTGAGAAGTGAATATGATAGTTGGATTTTTTATATTTTAATCGTAAAGTTATCTTTCTTTTTATTCCTAGCATTATGTTAGATGTTAAATTAAAATTAAAGTGTCCCTTGACTAGGAAGGATGTTGGTTGAATTCATAAAATAGGATCAAAAAGAAAGTTGTAAATGTTAATAGTTATTATATGTAATATTAACGGATTGGACCAGATCGGATCATATTTTAGAAGCGATCAAATCCAATGCATAATAACATCAGATTGGATTGGATTACGGATTTTATCTGATCCATGAATAATAAGGCGACAACACTTTAGCCCTTAGAGATTTTGTGCAAGAAGAAAAGGTGCACTCGATGATAATGCTATGCTTGACGATGTGATTTATCATGGAAGCTGAAAACTCACTTTTTACCAATTTTAGTAATCATGAATTAATTTCATTATTTGGTAAAAAGCGACTAATCAAAAGCAATCAAAGATTACTCAATTAATATAATGTGAATGGTATTTTTTTTCGGCTAAACCCATGGTCGGACACAAGGAGGCAAAATTGGTTCAGATTCAAGCCAAGTTGACAAGCAATTATGGCTTTCAAAGAAGAGATTTTTTTAGTACAAATAAATATGCAAAATGATATGCAAAATGAATGAGAAATGCAAAGTGATGAGATGTGTGATTTTGAAACCTAGGTGTAAATATAACTACGGGGGTATTTTTGCAAAACAAGTTAATCGGTCAAACCACAATGTGAAAAGTAAGAGAATATTTTTGAAGAGCTAAAATATAATTAAATATCTTAACGAAAATTTCAAAGACTTTGTAAATCAATTTTTGAACGAGTGAAAATACAAAGTGAAATCTTGGACAAATGAATGGAAATTAACTTCCTACTTATCTAGAAAATATCCAACGATATGATTTTGGAAAATTTATATTTTTCCTAGACATGGAATATTAAAACCTATAAAGAATGCATCTTTTATATTTTTATGATTTAATTTGCATGCAGGAAAAATACATGAATTTTGGGAATTTTTATGCAATTCTTTGATTCAACAAATATGACGAAGTTATGAAATTTAGACAGGAAATAATAATGAATGAAATATATCTACTATAATCTTTAGATAAAATATGATTTTTTACGAGTTTTTAAGTGAAATAAGGAAATTTTAGCAATTTAATTTTAAGAATTCACATGATAAAATTTATCCAAACCAAATTATGCCAAGTATTTTTTTTAAATTAAGAATCCAGAAATCTTTCAAATTTGCCAAAATAAGATTTGTTAAATTAATCTAGAAATAGTTTATCATAATCACTCGACAATTTTCATTTGGAATAAGAAAAATGCAAAATACTTGAATTTTTAGAGGCATGTTAAATTGCAATTAGACATACAAAGTCTGATTTTTGGGCATTTTTCTGAGCAAGATAATACGATTTAACATGAATTCAAAAGGATAATTGGGCAAAACATAAGCAATTTTCCCTATCAATTAAATAAAATCAATCACGCATCATAGACACACCAAAATTATATCAAGATGTAGAGAATTGCGGATAAGAGCTATTTTTCCAAATTTGAAAAGGTGAAAATAGGATGTCTAGGTGCATGCTCCAACATAGGGCGTATCTGCAAATTTTAAAATGAATTTAACTTAGGCAAATGCGCCTAAGGGTGCGTTATTAAATATGAAAACCTCTAGGGGCAATAGCACAATTTTATCCTACGTGATTGAGTGACAATTGGAAGAACAGACAAGAGCTTTATCTCAAATTCACCAGGCACGTGAGATGCCTCACGTGATTGCTCTTTGGGATGGAGGGTAGATCTAAGTTGTAACTGCTTTGCCTTATATTACGGGAGACAAATCTCAGCGTGGCTGTGCTGCGATGCGTCCGATGAAGGTATCAAACAAGGGCGTGGATCCTCTGCCCTAAGTGGATTGCAGCAGACTCTGCTGCAATCCACGGATGAAGGACACGTGACGTTGAGATGATCTAACGGCCGACACTCCCATCCCCACCCCCTCCTCTCCTGAACCCCTACTCGCATCTCGTCCCCGACCCTCTCCCACCCCCGCCCATCGCCGCATCTCGTCCCCGACCATCGCCGCCCACCCCCGACCATCGCCGCCTCTCTTCCCCGACACTCTCTCGCCCCCGACCATCGCCGTCAAGCCCTCTCTCGACGTCCACCCCGGCCGCCAAGCCCTCTCTCGCCCTCTTGTCGTTTCACCACCACCGTCTCCCGCCCCCTCTTGTCCCCGCTGCCATCCTCTCCCCCGACCTCAACTCCTCTCGCCGACTAGATTATTCTAAAACATAAATAAAAACTAGATTACATGATTTTACAGGGCCCATATTTCCTAAATGTATAAAAATGATGTGAAGTTCATTGACATTAACAATAGTAAAATGCTGGAAGCTAATAAATGGTGACTCACACGGTTATGCATTTCAACCTGATCAAACGAATTGAAAAATGCTGAATAAGCATCCGATCATTTATTAGCTTCCAGCATTTTACTATTATTCAGAATTTGCCATTTATTCAGCATTTTTTAATTCGATTGATGAGGTTCAAATGCAGAACCATGTGAGTCACCATTTATTAGCTTCCAGCATTTTACTATTATTAATGTCAATGAACTTCACATCATTTTTATACATTTAGGAAATATGGGCCCTGCAAAATCATGTAATCTAGTTTTTATGTATGTTTTAGAATAATCTAGTCGGCGAGAGGAGTTGAGGTCGGGGAAGAGGATGGCAGCGGGGACAAGAGGGGGCGGGAGACGGTGGCGGTGAAACGACAAGAGGGCGAGAGAGGGCTTGGCGGCCGGGGTGGGCGTCGAGAGAGGGCTTGACGGCGATGGTCGGGGGCGAGAGAGGGTCGGGGAAGAGAGGCGGCGATGGTCGGGGGTGGGAGGCGATGGTCGGGGACGAGAGGCGGCGATGGTCGGGGGTGGGAGAGGGTCGGGGACGAGAGGTGGGTAGGGGTTCAGGAGAGGAGGGGGTGGGGGCGGGAGTGTCGGCCGTTGGATCATCTCAACGCCACGTGTCCTTCATCCGTGGATTGCAACAGAGTCTGCTGCAATCCACTTACGGCAGAGGATCCGCGCCCTTGATGATGCCTTGGGTGATCAACGGTAGAGGATGCAACAGATGTCCTGCGACCGGACGGCCAAAAATGAGTTGGAATGGCCGGCTGTGATGATTCCTTCAGATCTGATCAAACGGTGATTGTTGTTCCCTCATGTGCTCCAGATGAGCGACGAGAATGGATGGAGAAGGTCCAGCGAGGCGGCGATCTGGTGGAAGGGAAAGGTCGAGGCTCTGCCTTCCCCGATCTCTTCTGGCTATTGAAATGAGAGTGGTTTGTTCTTCTTCGTAAGCTGCTGTGAAGCTTATGTAATGCGAAGAGAAAGGGGACAGCTGAAGCTTCTGAGATCTACTATAGTAATCCTCCGGTGACGGGATTGTATTCCAAAAAATAACATTTGCAATAATTTAAGGGATTTTTACCCGTCAGATCTTATAAACTTTGTCAATTACCTCTACGACCTTTGAAACAACAAAATTCCCCCCTCGACCCCGTAAACTTGCCAGCTCTTACCGCATGAACCCCACGGTTAATCTGTTTGAAGCTCGTGAGGGTTTTTGAGGTAATTTATAGGATCGATACGGTAGTTGCATTATGCAAAAGGTCGTAGAAGTAAATGGCAAAGTTTATAGGGTCTATCGAGTAAAAATCCCATAATTTAAACAAGTTAACAACGACTATATTCTATAAAAAAAACAAAAATCTAGGGGTTATATTATAATAATACTAATTAATCTAATCTTAACAAATTAATTAAAATTCCGAAGGGTAATGTGTAGTGTTACAAATAATTTAATTTATGTAATGAGTAAATTGTAGAGAAAATTGTGAAAATTTTATTGTTACTTTTAAGTCCCCGTATGGAAGGAACAGAAAAAAATGTGAAAATGAAAATTCGAATGGCAAATTTTGTGGGGTGTTATAATAAAGAAATTGGTGAAATTGCAAGTACGTTACACAAGTTAACCAATTTAGGATTTAACCCAACAAGAATTCTATATTGCCTCTAGGTCCAAAGTTTTGCAAAAAAGAAAGAGTGGGGGGGGGGGGATGTTGAAGAAAAAGACAAGCGGTATCTCACCGTATGTCAAACCTCGTCAAAACCAATCGAGAATTCCATCCAACTTTTTCTGTTCAAATCGAGAAAACCTCTCACTCTTGAGCGGAATCAAACTGCAACTATATAATCGCCCTGAGGGGGGATGCTGGCTGAGGTTCTCCCAAGCGATGGTGTTGAATGGCAAGGTGGCAGAGGCCGTTCCATTCGACGAAATATGGGAGGCAGATTAACCTAGTCCTTCAAAGATTTGGGTTGACGGCCATTTGCGAGAGAAGAGATCATGCAGGGTGGTCTTAGTAGCTTCTAGATACTCATATTTAGAAACAATATATGCATTGTTGTCTGGATGACTGAGAGATTTCGGTACTCTTTTTATAGGCTTTGCCTGCTCCAATATATAGTGGTATTTCTTACAAAGGACTCCATCCTTCGGCAACGAGGAAGGGGGAGTCTGGACTACGCATTTTTCTTCGTCACCGAGGACTAACCATTTGCTCCTCCTAGATTGTTATAACTCTTATTAGTAGTTTATAGATAGACATAGTCGGACAAACGAAAGTCGTGGAAGAACATTCTCATAGGTATGGATTTTACCCTCCTCTTGATGTCAGATTTGCACGTTTTTCACATCATGAGTTGTGGTTATTGTTTAGAACCTGTAGGCGGCGTCGATTTCGCTTTTGGGTGAGTTTTATGTCGAAAATCAGATTTTATCACGTTACATTCTCGTGATTTCTCATTGAATGAATGAGTGCATGGAAATGATGAAAATAAGTGTGGTGTGGGTAACAGTATGATCATGGGGGTGTAAACTATTTCATGATCGGAAGAACTTTGTGGACGTCGTCAAGGAGACAAATCTAACAACTGTCTAGGCAGATGATCGATCATGCCACAAGACTGACCGATTATGCGTGATCAATATTGCCTTGATGGTTGATTGACCATGCTTGTTGTTCTTGATCATCGGAAATCGGAGTGCGTAAATCGGTGTAAAAACCGAGTCTTTGCACACAAAAGATGAGGACAAATCAATAATAAAATTTATCCAAAATTTAAAAACAACAAAGCACATGTACATGTGTGCTTGCACACTGATAAGTCACAGGTCAAACTCAGGGAGACATGGTTACGATATTGTTGTTAACAGGAAAATTAATGTGTACATTAAACAACAATTACCAAGATTAATATGAATCAATGTATTACAAATTAAGAAAATTATAACCAAGCATGTCTAATTCATATAATAATTACAAGATGCGCGCAAGAAGCAATCAAACCATTTAAATAACATTTTAGGAAGAGGTCCAGGAAAGGCAATGCAATAAACAAATTACGGCAAACAAAATATTAAAAAAATTAGATAAGAGTTCACTAAAACTTTCATGAAATGGATTATCCTTATAGAAGATATCGCCCCAAAATACCGGTGCGAAGGGTTACTGACGATCGGCTCTCAGGATACGATGACATATGATCTGTGTCCGCGCACACTGACGAGATCATCCTTGAGAGTACCTCAGAGAACTTACAGTCGAGAAAAAGAAGAAATGCTGATCATAGATGCGGTGGGAAAACAGATAGCAAAAGCGACGCTGTGAGAGCTTTCTTGCAAGTGAAGAAAATGACGTCCATGGGAAGGGTATATGAAGACCTAGGACGTGACTTTTCACTTTTCGAAAACGCCCTCCAATGGGCGCCTCTTCGGATTTTGAAATGGAGCTCAGATCAAATCGTTAGAGTTGAATCAAATTCCCTTAATACAGTTGAATCACAATTAATTTATACAATTAATTCATTCGACCTGCTAATGAAACCCGCGGCAAAAGTATCGAGATCCGAATTGACTCCCGAGCCAGAGCCGGAGATGTAGCAGAGTACACGTATGTGTGGTCCTTCATTCCTCCTCTCTAATATTGCCACAAGAACTTGGGTTGTGAACCCATATATAAGCCTACAAAAAGTTTAGAAACACTAGATGTGGTATTAAACTTCCACCCAAACTTCATCTTGTTTCCAATTTGGGAATTCTCAACTTTTCCCCCAAAGTCATTTGGTTTCCCAATTGAAACCAAATTAAAATCAAATGTAATTGCATAGGTTTATCAAAATAAAACCTAATTACATTAACATTAAATACAACAGATGCATCATGTTCACTATTCTTGTGTTCTTTTCAACTTGCGGAACATATTATCAAAACCTTAGAGAACGGAAACCATCAGGGATTCTAAATATTGTCTGAGCTTAAATAAAGTAACGGAGATGAGCACGGACGTGAAATGTCAAGAGATAACTAAGATTTGCTTCATCCTCAATTAAAGTACCGTTCATTCCTCATGCAAATCAATCGCAATGCTCCTTTACTTGCACGGGATGGAATTGATCATAGATTCCATGAAATGTGAATTAAGCACATCGAATGTAGAGGCCAAGATGGTGTGCAAGCAGTATTGGTTCGAAAAAGTTGGATAAAAATAGAAACTCTACTACTGCGTGGATCATGTAATATGCAAAAAAAAAGACTTGATATTGGATGAGGAACTCCTTATGATCACATCAGATACTTAGTTTCTCATAGGTTCATAAGTCCCTCATTTGCATTTCAGTCGATGATGTTGCCCCCATGCAGAGCGGATCCTCTGTTGTTACTGCCGATGATGTAACGCAAAGGAATCATTGGATCATCCTCAGGATGCACAGATGTCATCCCAGCTTCTTCTGAGAGCCATCCAGTGGTCCGGCGACTCCCTTGTGTTACAGCACCTGTTGTAACAGCAGAGGATCCGCCTCCGTCCCCCATGATTCCGCTGTCACAAGCACCGTAGATATACACTCCGGTTTGCTGTGAACAGTCCCAAAAGTCTCAGCAAATCGTATTATTTGCACGCTAATGACATGGCTGCAATCTTAGAAATCTTGCAATAAAAAGAAGCGTACAAAACATTACCTAATAGGTTATTACCGATTGACTTACAGTTTATGAGAACCAAGAAAGCAAAAGCTAACAAAAGAAACCACGAACGAGTATGTGTTCGGAGTAGAAAACCAGAAGATTTTGAGATGAGTTTCTATAACACAGATGAGTCGGGGTGGAATCCTAATGGAGTCGTGACTGAACTCCCGAGCGAACGGCCTATCTCTTTGGCTGAGATATGGCTTCATGAAGCTCTGTGTATGTGCGATGTCGTCTCCCAGTAAGAACTGCCATCCCTGGCTGTCGAACACGATACAACCTCCATCTCTTTTCATCTCTCACGACGTCCCTCGAATTCAAATGCATACTTCGGCTCCGTTCGAATCAATCACGTGTAGTTTGTGAGCGGTCACAGCCCCAGATAGACAATGGATAGGAGAAGTTTGGATGTGGATAGCAAGGAGATTGAGGGAGGGATGGTAATAAGCTTAGATAACTAATCATTGACTGTGAGTGCATGAAACTGAGGGTGTTCAAAGTATACCTGAGCTGAACATTATTCTAAGTAGGTAAATAAAAAAATTATAAAGTTCTTATGTTAAGAGTATTTATCCAGATTAATTATGTTATAGATGAAATTGTTTGAAGCAGTTTAAAAAGGACACATTTTTCCGTGCTAAACAACTTGACCTCAACTTGCCACATGTTAGTTGTTTTTTTATACAGGTTAAGGTGAGGACATGTTTATTTGCAGTTTGAAACTTGTTGCGAGGATATCATTATGTTCCCTGGAATAGGAGATCGTTGTTAATATATAATTTCATGATGTCAGATTGTAATAAAAATGAAACTTCTGGACTTCGGCCTTGGTATGGAAAATTTTAAGCTGGTTCTTTACCACTCTTTATATAATCATTGATGTTATGTGTAACGATCCCAACGTATCTGCTAAGTTGTCGTTTCCGCGTTAATTTCCAATGATCGATGTCATTTAAATCTAGTATGAGGATTCTGATGCTGGAGCTAAGTACTTTAACGTCATAATATGGCTTTCAAGCTCTTGATCAATCTATACATGTGACCGACCTAAACCGTTGGTTTTATGAGAATTTAATGCGAATCGTCAGATTAGGTCTGGTTTTATGAGAATTTAATGTGAATCGTCAGATTAGGATAGGTCGATGTTTCTCCTTCGGGAAGCTGCGTGTGAGACCCAAGAAACTTGACCATATGCTTGAACCAGAAATCTGAAAAGGAAAATGGAGGAGGAGATGGACGGCCGTGATTGAAGACGTCTTTTTGTCGAGATTAAGACGGCAGTTTTATCATCCCGCATTGCCAACCATATATAAACCAGATGTGATTTCATGATAAAGAGTCGTTGACGTCGACTCTTCCCGTTCTCATCCATCTGCTCCTCTCCAAATCCGAAGCAGAGGAACAAAGCAAAAGCATAGGTCCTCCTGCTCTCTCTGCGCCACATAAATCCAAGGCGTCTACTCTCCAGAGAACCCGGAAGCGCCCAAACACCACGACCCACCTTGCCATTTCCGACCCAAAACCCATGGCCGCTTGGGCCTTGCCCAACACCGGCCTCCGCATCCATCTCCACCACCGCGGGGGGAGGATGCCGGCTTCCGCTGCGTCCTTCTCCGCGAGGGCCGCTGTGGGCGACGGCGTGATGGGGCAGAGCAGCTTCTACGAGCTTCTGGGCGTGGCGGAAGGTGGGAGCTTCGAGGACATCAGGAGGGCCTACAGACTGATGGCCAGGAAGTACCACCCTGACGTGTCCCCGCCGGAGATGGCGGAGGAGTGCACGAGGAGGTTCATCGAGGTGCAGGAGGCATACGAGACGCTCTCCGATCCCCGCAGGAGGGCCGTCTACGACCGCGACCTCGCCAGGGGTCTGCACCTCGCCTTCCGCGCCAGAGGGAAGTTCGATGAGGTGAGGTGGTTTCATCTGCTCCGGTTTGATCCGGTGCTTCTTTTCGATTTTGGGTGTGTTACTTTTTTGTTGGGAGGCTCAAAGATTTGATCTTGTCCATTGGTTCTCCTTGGATTGATGGTGGGAAGCTCGCGAGTTCTTGCTGTGCGCACCAGGCGTTCGATGTTTTGCCCAGAGATTTGTATTATTTAATTGCTGACCCGATTGTCTATATCTACATCTTTATTATTAATCTGTGAGGATGACTGTCGTTAAATCTTAAAAGCTCCTTCCGTTCTGCTAAAGAATTTGGACCTTCTAAAAAATACTTTCTTAGTATGCGTCGTTCAGCCTCTTTTTAATAAAAAAAACATCTCCTCGACTTGTTTGCCATGAACAATAGCTTAAACACTCAGCTGCTACATCTTTCGTCAGTTGTTTTAGATTTTTTTCCTCAACTTTGGTTGTCATGTATGAATTAAGCAAACTGATACTTCATATAGATCCACATGTACATGAGAAGCAAGGTTAAAGTGAGCTCAGCACCGGACATATACGATATATTGGATGTAATCATATGTCTTCTCGATACTTTTTATGGTTATGCAATGAGGTTCTAGTGTCATAAGATTGCCCTGAAACCGTGCTTGCTAGTATGTATAAATCTTATTTGGTGTGACTGCCATTTTGTGACCAGGGACTTGAGGAGCGTTCTGCATGGAAGAACCGATGGCAGAATCAAGTCATGGAATTGAAGAGGAGGAGCGCGTACAAGGATTCCGATGAGAGCATGTCGTGGGGAGCACGAATGCGCAAGCAAAGGGCTGCTGCTGAATCACCCCCTGAATAACTTACTAGATTTCGCTGGCTATGATATCATCACCAAACCCAAGCAAGATTACTTGGTACTTGCTCAATCTTTTCCTTCAATCCAGAGACCTGCTGCAAAGATTGCTTGTAGCTGTTTACTTTCTCAATGCCGCGGGTCCTTCCATCAGATTTAGGTGCGCTGCTTTATGCAGCAAAAGAACCACAAGCCTTGTACAAAGAGATGAATTTCTATATCTCAAACATGTTGCCCCGCAGTTCAGGTTCTCATCTGTAAATTGGTTTGGCTCACACTGACATGTTTGAGTTGATCTTTAAATAAAATGAATAATTGCGAAGTTTGAACCATGATCCTCTAGACTTTGAACATGCTTCTCAACCACCAGGCCGTTTGAAAGAGTTAGCTTGGCCTTGGGTTGATGTGAGTCTAGCAGTTTGCATTGCGTGGGTAATCAGACATCTGGTTGACAAGAGACAGTTTGTATATGGAATTGGTAGATGGAGTTGCGGATTATCAGTTTGTTAGTATAAGATCGCTTGTTGATAAAACTAGTCCGCTGGCAAGTGGGTGCAATATCTTGTTTTTGATAAGGACATCTCATTTCCGTTTCAATTTGGTCTACTGTCGTTGTCTCCTGTTTTTTTGTGTGTGTGAGTTGAATCTTATCCCTTCTCAATTTATTTTGGGATTTTTATACCACACTCTCTAAATTACCTTCTCGACCATTTATTATTCGTAATTATCACCTAACCAAAGTAAAGTTGTGAACTTACATCACAACCCATATGGTAAACTCATATCCATTTAATCATTAAAGTTAATAGGTTCCGTCGAAAATATGTTATGTCCTTGTTCATTAAATTTACAATCATGTGTCATTCATCTTCCTCCTCATGCTCCCCTCCAAATCTCTTTTCATGCCGCTGCTCGAGTCTCTCCCCTCATCACTCACTACTTTTGCGCATGACCCTTGACCTCCACCGGAAGTTGCCCCTTTCTAATCCATGTAAACATTCTCTCAAGCATATCGCTGAACACCTTGAGGACTAGCTTGAGGGCGGTTGTGCTGAATTCTTCCCATGGTTGGGGAGTCTTCTTGTACGGTCTCTACGCAGCCTTGATCTTGAGCCGAGGTCGAAGATCTCAAGCTTCTGCATCTTCTCGAGGTTCAATCAAATACTCTCACAGTGGCACCGCTCGTACGATTCATGGCGGGCAAGCAATGTGGACGGAGGGATTGGTTGGTTGGGGGGTGGGGATGGGGGTGTTGATTGGGTAAAGGGGCGCATCGAAAAGGGCCTCGAAGACGGCAGAGATGATGACGGCCAGGGGTGTTAATCAAATTGAATAAGTTCGAATCCACCAGGATTCAGATTCGATTCATTTTAAAATTTTCGAATCCGAAATCGAATCAATTTTAAATGAATTTGTAAAGTTGAATTCAAATTTGATTCATTTTGAGCTTCAAATATTCAAATTCAATTCATTTTATTTTGAATTTGAAAATGATAATTAATATATTAAAGTTTATATAAATTAGTTATATAATTATTTTATTTTGTACTTCTATTTTTTAATAAATATTACTAAGATAAGTCAAAAAGTTGTATAATAAAGGAATATAGCAAACTGATAATATACAATGTATAAAAATACCTATTTTTATGGATATTGAATGCATTTTTGGAATCTAAATTTACTCTTTTTTCTATGGTGAAAGAAATATATAAATAAATAAAATTATATAAGAATTATTTAAACGGATAGAATATTCCCAGTAGAGTGGAGGAATTAGGATAATGAACTTGAAATGCAGTGCACAAGCGACCAACAAGCGAGTGGTTAGTGCCTTAGTGGCCCTATGACTCTCTCTCTCTCTCGCTCTCATTCCTTAGGTATGATCTAGCAATGATGGGGAGCTCTAGTAGCCAATGAGCTTGAGTGAAATATAGATAATCGACGTAGTGGTGAGGGATGGGGATCAAAGCAAGGACGAGGTACGATCTAGTAAGACAGACCTTCTCAAGCTCAGCCTCGAAGAGAAGCCTGTGAGCCCTTGCAAGTGGCAAGTCAGAGTCCTCTTTTTTGATGGTTCATGGATAGTAAGTACTTTGACTATAGTATAGAAGAGATGACATTCTAGAGAAGGCAAGCCGAAATATATAATAGAAGCATGGAACACATTATGTTTACCATTGTATGTTGAAGCAATAGCAATGCAAGATCAAATTCTTGTAGAAAATTAATACAAACTAATCTTGTTATTTGAAGATTAGTACCTAGATATGCCACAAATCACGACAGATATGAAAGAGGAACTTGACTTAACATGGCTATCGTTTTCATATGTAATAAGACAGGGCACTATCATGTACTCTAGGATTGATAGATCTTTGATGAAGAGTGAAAATAGGAAGAGAAAAGATAGGACATGGAATGTGGGAATATAGAAATAAGTGTAAGGTGGGACACTTGGAAAAAACACTTAAATACATGTTCTTTCCTTCTAGATTTTATGACTACAATTTTCAACTCTATTTTTTAATATTGCATATTCAATCATTAACTAGTGTAATTATATAGACAAACAATCATACAAACATGTATATACATATGTATGCATGTGTGTGTATGTATGTATGTATGTATGTATATGCAATATGTAAATTCATTCATTCATACATCTATATGTGTATGTATCCATGTTCATGCATGTGTGTAAATATCGAATCGAATTGTTATCGAATAAATCATGTTAATTTTAAATTCGATTCATTAGGGAATTGAATCCACAAGTCGAATTCATACTCAATTCATTTTTTTTTCAAACTGAACTTTTTCTAATTTTTTTATCGAACGAATTGCAATCGAATTCGAATTATTCAGTTCGATTAGCACACCTAGTTATGGCAATCATGTTGCCGACGAGGATGATGAAACCCTGCACGACAAAGACAGCTACGATGAAGGTGTCGCAAGTCTTCTCATTGGTGTACTCGAGCATGATGGTGGCAGAATATGTGTAGAGGACCATGAGCGGGGCACGCCATTGGGAATGGGATCCATATCCATTTTTATGGAAGGACAGAGAAGGGATGGAAGATCCACCATCTAATTTTTTATGGTTAAATTAATTCAATGTTAACTCAAGTTATTGATTCAAATAAAGTTAAAATTGACAATAAAGGTTGTGACAGTAACACATAACAAGTTTACAAGATTTAGATAATAATTATGAAAAATGTAGGGTCAAGAAGGTAATAACATGGTCCCTTGACTAAAACCCAAAATGCTCAAGCCTTATTGTCAGTGGTAGGCCCACTACTTATACCACACCCTCTTCCCTTCCCTTGCCATTATCCTAAAGTCCATCTTCTTTTGCATGAAAGAGGAGAGTGTACCGGTCCCCGCTCTCATCTCCACGGGCTTTGTAGGGGAGGATTGGCTAACTATTTGGTATGAAGGATGACAACGAACCCCTCTTGCTTTGCGGGCTTCAATCACTAGACCCAAAAAGAGTTTGGTGGTTGGGGGAATCCTTAATATAGAGATCTTTAACAAGGCTATGTTAGCGAAAAAATCTTTGGACCATGTGTTCCACACTTCTTAGGAAGTGTTGGAAGCATATTGGAACCACCTTTGGGTTCAAACCTTGTTCGCCCTTCATGAAAGCAACATCCAGATATGTTGACACCTTCACCACTACAATCTTGATTGATCTGGTCGATGGGGATGAACTTCCTTTGTGGCATACTAAAGTCTATAAGGCCCTAGAAATGTGTGAGGCCTCGGTGCGATTGGCAAAAGCACTTCGTAGTAGGGTCTTGCTTGCCCCAGGATCCCTCACAAGTTGAGGATTTCCTTTCCACTTTCAAAGAAATCAAACTCTGATCGAGGATGCTCGTTGTGTCACTGAACATGTGCAATGATGTTATCGTCTTATTTACCTATGCATGTTCTCTTGTTAGTTGACACCGTTATGAACTTGTGAATAACCTCATGCATTTTGAATTGATTATTTCATTAGAATAGAGATGCCTTGTCGAGGTAAGGGGAAAATTTTGATGGAGGGATGTGGAGGTGACAGGACACTTCAGGGAGGGTGATGAATTGGACAGCCATGCAGGAGAGGATCTTGGTTCAATGTATGCTAGAGGCCCATGTGAGAAACAACTGGAGTGAGAAGTCATTCACCATTGCCAGATGGAATGCCGTCGTGCTTCACTTTAATGAACAAGCGGGTCTTTCCTACACAAAGGATCAGATCCAGTTCCGTTGGAAGATCTACAAGAAGGATTATGCTAGCTACTTGTACCTACAAAACAAGTTCGTTAGGGGGTGGGATAATGTTTTTAACCATCAAATCGCAGTGGATGATATCGTTTGGTTGGAGGTATGAGTTATTTTATAGTGTAGATACTCCAGTTTCAAGTGGTTTTTTGATTTACTATATTATTGATTTCGGGTGGGAGAGGCATACCGCAAGTACAATACTCGCCCCTTCCTTAGACGAAATATCCTACATTATCGGGAAGAGTTCCGCAACTGAGAGGTATGCTAGCTCATCACGTGCTACGATCGGAACCCGAGAGATTAAAGATGAGCAAGTGGACCAGAATGAAGAAGCCACGCACAGATCATCGGGCTCTAAGCGTCGAAAGAGTGCGAAAGGGAAGCGTGCCCCCCCCCCCCCCCCCCCCGTCCCAAATTATGGAAATGATGCAGGAAAGGATAGGGTGCAATGAAGACAACAAGATGAGGATGCACGTGAAGCCGACAAGGAGCTGAGGGAGGCATGTCCTGCACTTCCTCCTACAGCGTATGCCAGACTTGTAGATGCATTGACACACCCTGCTAGGAGAGAGCCGTTTCGATCAGTCAAGGATGACCCAAAGTACTTGCAGGCTTGGGTATATCATATGCTTGTACAGTCGTAAATCACCCCTTTCGCCGCCATGGAACCATCTACGAGCATCCCCTCATTAGCTCTCTCTGCTTAGTTTCAATGAACATTTTTATTTGTATAAGTTTTATTCCAGTGGTGGACATTCTCTCATGCCAATAGACTATTCCATGGAGTTTGCTTCAATGAACAATTTAATTTGTTGTCTGCCATGAAGCCTTTGTTCTTGCACCTTGCATATCATATGCTTAGGCGCCTTACATATCTACAATATCTATGTGCTATATCTTTTCAAATGCAGGTTGTGTGTACCATTTTGCATAACCTTCATTTGCGAGATGTGGGTAAGAAATGTTAACATGTGTTGGTCTGGACCCATCTTGGTTTGACAAAATGGTGGGTTAGTGAGTAGGGTTGACATGGTTTGTTATTATTTGGAATTTTAGTTTGAAGGCATGGTTATATGTTAACATATTTGACATGTGCAGCTTATACATTTTCACTTATGTATATGGATGATCAACTAGACAATCCGTTCGAAGAGATTCAATCGAAGGCAACCGAATTGTCCTATGCAGTGGCATTGTGCCTATTCATCGAGGCCATTCGTGGATGCGAATCTCCATGTGTCCCAATTCCTTTGAATACAAGGCCATGGTCAAGATGGATGTGGATTGAAGATATGATGACAGGCCATGTGCAATGACTGTACTGATGCTTTCGAATGGAGCTTGTGACTTTGTTGAAGTTTGTGGAGTGGCTTGAGCAACGTACGTGCTTATCTGACACATGCAACATGGATACCATAGAGCAAGTTTGCATTTTTTTTTCATTTTTGCCTTTGGCCATGGACAACCAAATCATATGCTCCAAGAATGGTTCCAGCACTCTAATGCCACTATTTCCTCTCACATCGATAGGGTCCTAGAAAAAGTTCTTCAATTAGAGGTTCTGCTAATTCGCCTTCCTAACAATGAAAGACAGCGTCGCATAATGGCAAATCTCTGATGTGCCCCTTACTTCCAGGATTGATCTCATGAGCTAGATCAGTCTTGGTTACATCCTTCTCCATGGCTAATGAAAACGTGTTGTACGGTGTCATCGGTGTTATTGATGGGACATATATTAGACAACTATTCTGGCTAGTCAGGAAGCTGCCTACCGCAACAGGAAGCGGTGCATATCGCGGAATGACATGACAGTGGCATCATTGTTGAATCTCATATTCATCAACATTATATTGAGCTTTTAACCCTCTATTTTCGCCTAAATAATTAACCAAACAATAAACCAAATATAATTAAGCTTATATACTTTGTAGATAATTAGTGCTAATTCTTGAAAATAAATAAAATCTCAAATTATTGTCAATATGTGTCTATATGTTCTCTTTATTTTCTATGTTTTCTATATATTCAAAATCTCATAAAAATTAGAGTAGTATTATAAAATAATATATTGTACATTAATTCATATTCAAAAATACTTAAAAATATATAAAATAATTAAAATGTGTATTTTTATATCTATAAAAATACTTATAAAAATATTATGTATATATGACGTATTTCGATCTTGAGTTCTACATGAAAGTCGTAGTTCTCAAAAAGATATACAACTTTCATGTTGAACATTTTTTTTGACTCCATTTTCTGTTTTATTTTGAATTTATGTTTATTTTCAGTTTAAGAATTTTCTCATTAGGCCACGTGACCGCCTTTGGGCATGCAACATGAGTCGACCGTTCTATCCATCTCGCTTCCATCCTCCACCATTTGATCACTTGATCAGAAGGTTTATGTACTCTCACACCCACCCCATCAAAAGTTGTCTGATCAAATGATCATACATTCACTTCTTTTCCATCTGCGCCCAAATCAGGATCGTTGGAACCCTAGATCCAACGACCTCTGTGCGTCATCGACCTCCAGTTGGTTCCTTCCCCTTAGACGTACCCATTCGTCGGTGTCTTTTCTTTATTAACCGCAACCTCTCCACATGTCACCTCTTCCTCCTTCCGATGACAATCGACAGCCCCTTTGTTCCTCTTCTTGGGCAACTCCCTCTCCATAGTCGTCCTCATCAGCACAACAACTTCTCTGTGGTTGAATCCAATGCCTCCATCAATTGTTCCTTGAACAAAACTCGAGTGGAAGGCTTCAGTTGTCCATATCCGTCATTGAGTGAGGAATTCCTGAGCCCATTGCTTCATATATGTGACAGAGAGAGGGAGTTTAGTTGAGCGACGACGGTCGCCTCCTCCAGTGAGATCCACGGTGGATGAACCGTGTTGCAGACCTTGATTGTGGTGTTGCTCGAGCTCCATGCCTCGCCGCACGTGTTGAGCGAAGACCAGGAGTTGTAGAAGCTCCATCCTAGGCTTCGATTCCATCCATGTCTTCCTTCTCCATCTCGGGTAAATCCCCAATATTTCCCCCTTCTTATTTTCTCTGATTTATCTACAAACACCCACACATCATCGCCCCATTCTAAGAAGCTCCACACCATAGCCACACATTCATCTTCTTCGTGCACAACCCAATTCCATCTTCCTCCTCATCCAGGACCCCCTTTACCTCAGTTCCTTCTTCACTTTGCACAAGCAAAGAACCCACTTAGGGCCTCAATCCTTCATGTCATACACCACTCTATTCCATTTCAGTACACTCCGATAGCAACCACCCATGCTTCGGCTATCAAACTAACACTTGCAAGTATCCGAGACTTCATTGATTGAAGATTTCACAGTATCTCCGATCTTACTCTCCGCCTTTGACGAACACTGCTCTGCTCATCGCAGTGCCTTCTTCAACCCTCCACCATCTTCGCCAGACCTTGAGGAAGCTTCTCCGATCATCAACGAGCTTGAAGGGCCAAGGAGGAGGCTAGTCCTCATCGAAGCATCTTTAGTGTGCCACCATCCACGGAGGAGATGCCTCCTCAAGATATATAGTTGTCGTTGGATTACACCTATATGGGTTGATCCTACGGCTAGCAACCACCCCGAGCCTGTCTCCAGCCCTCAGAGCTTCGGTGGACCCGTACATGAGCCGAAGCGTCAGTAGAGCTCCACGTGGCCAGAACCACTTAGACACTCGAGCCTATGCCTGAAGCTAACCCTCGCACACCTTCTTCACATAATGCATGGGATATTTGCACCGGTGAATCACCGGGTTCTTTAAATTACATGTGTACCCCCGTACTCCTGGAACCATTACAGATAAGCCCCTTCAGCTTTATATATTTGCATTTTAGGACATTTTGGATCGTTTTGTAATGTTTTATTAATCACTCTATATTTTTTTCTTGCATTTGTACCTTTATTTGTTTCCTTAATAACTTTTGCATACTGATGAATCTCGTATTCATCATGCTAAAAGCCGCTAATTAAAACCCTTGCTTAATCAAACCAATAAAAATACCCTTTAATTCTTTATTTTTATCATGTATTATATTGTGTATAATTTACCATTATTTTCCTTGTATTTCTTGTATTTATTTTATCCTTAAAAACCCCTAAAAATTAGGTAGAATAATTGTCTATTAATCACTGACAATTAAAAACACTAAAAAATACAAAAACATCTCAAAACCACAAAATTGGTATTTTTATCCCCTTAAAAATACCCCCAAAAATACGCTTTGTACAGTTGACCTCTTTTGGCTTTTTGACCAACATGAAAGTTGTAGATCTCATCGAGACGAGCAACTTTCATGTTTTGACTTTTTCCTAATTTTGGCCTCTAACTATTTCTTTTCTTTTTTTCTTTGTATTTTTATTTGAATTTCTCTTATTGGGCCACGTGGCGCTCTCTGGAGCCGCCACGCGGCCCGCTTCTTCTCACGACACCCGATGGCCTCCTGGGCCGTTGGATCCTCTCAGCCCCACCTCCATCTCATCCGTTGAAGCCCGCTCCATCCTCCACCGTCCGATCTAACTTTCTGATCAAATCTCAACCACTCTCTCGCACCCTAACCCCAACCGTTCGATCATCATTTCATCTTACGGTTTCCCCTATGCCACGTCGCCCTTCACCTCAGCCACCCGATCGCGTTCAGATCCGATGGTTCACCAGGTGCCACGTCACCCCGCTCCCTCTCACCGTTAGATCCCCCCATCATTCAATCTCAATCGTTCCCTCGCTCTCCAATATCAGTCGTGCGATCAGATCCTCAGATCTGATCGCATCCCTCCGCACGTGCTCCACTCCCAACCGTTGGATCGTTAGATCCAACGGCTATGGTCCATCGTCAACCTCCTGCGCGCCTCGCCCCAGGCGTTACGACTTGCAGCACCACCACCCCCTTCCTATTTTGGAAGGCCACTCCGGCCAAGCCTCTCTCTCCTGACCGTCGCCCCACGATGCCCTTATCTCCGTCATCCTCGCATAACCCTCATCAACGCCCGCCATTACTAACCTTCGCCTTTATTCCCCTCGCAAAACGCTCCATCTTCACGTAACCTCCGACTACCTTCCCCTATATAAGCCACCCTCCGCCACCTGAGACCCTTGTCCACCATTCTTGGCTTTAACCTTAGCTTCCTCCGCCCCTCCAATGACAGCGGAGGGGCGGAACGTCGAGGCGACGATGGGTTTCTGCCGGTGTCGACCCTCGGCCCCTCCGCCGTGTAGCGCCGCCATTTTGCGCCGCCGAGCACCGAGGCTGATCTCCCTCGTTGTGCGACGATCCCCCGAGGTCCAATGAGGACCTCGAGCCCAAATCACAACCTCCACCAACACCTCGCTCCGGCGATGTGCTTTTTATGTTATTTCTTCGAATTTTTCCTCCGTCGATCATCACCTCCACCTCCATCTGACCATCCCTTAAGCTCTGCCCGACCACTCCGATCCTCGCCAACCCCCTCCGACAGCACCTTCCCTTCTCCACGACCCTAACCACTCTCCGCCACCTCCTCCTCTGCCTCGCCGGAGGAGGAGCACTAGGCCTTCACTCCCGTCGCCCCACACGGCCCCCACTCACTCCACGCACTTTACAACCACTTGTACTCGCTTCGGCTATACTAACCACTGCAGGAACATTGAATCGCCGGAGTTCGCATCGGAGCACCTTCGAGCTCCTCCCTTCCGGCGAAGCTTCACCGAGCGCCACCTTCGATCAGCCACGGAGCTTCACCGTGCATCCAGGACTTCCGTCGGACCTCCAGCAAGTCCCACGATCATCAGAAGGCCTCGCGAGGCAAGGCAAAGCCAAGGGCGGGACGCCGGAGCCCCGCCTCCTCTGGTGGCCCGCGGAGAAGGAGAAGCTACAGGTGTCGTTCGATCGTCTGGATCGAACGGCTGAGATACGGCCACGTGGGCACCCGAGCCTAGCCTCCATACCTACAGGCTCGGGCAGTCTGAACCCAGATCCAAGCCTCCCGTAGCCGCTACGTGGTCCGAACCACAAGAGCTGACCCGAGCCTGGCCCCTCACGTGCAGTGTACGTGAGGTGCTGGGTAATTTGCAGAAAAGACCCGGACTTTTATGGAATTACACTTCGGTCCCCAGGAACGTGCCTCACGTGCGTGCCTGGGTATTTTACAGGGAGCCCCTCCACGGTTTCAGATATTGCAAAAATGCTCATGCGCGCAATGGTGAAATTGCATAAGGGCCCATGCGGTTTTTGGTAATTGCATTTAGGTCCCTCCAGGGACCTAAATGCAATATTTGTCCTTTATTTTCCTTGCATTTTTTTACAATTATGCCCCTGCTTTGTTTTTAGCATAACTTGAGCATCGTAGGTCCAAATTGCATGATTTTAGTGTCGTTTTGATCCTTGTTTTGTCCTCTACATTTTATCATGCTTAATTGTCTCATTTGCTCCTGTTTTAATTGAAGTGAATTTTTATGTGAAAAATGGGACCCTGCTCTCCTTGTCTTGCTTGGATTTGATGACCACTTTTTATTGTTGCGATTAAATTGACACTAATTTCATTTCTATCATGTTGCTCATAATTTTTAGGGTATAATTGTAGTCTTAAATCTGTACATAAATTCTCTTGCATATTTGCCCATGCATCACTTTAGCTTGCATAAAAATTATCTAAAAAAATTGCATGCATCATGGCTTTGTTGTGTAAATAGCATGGTTCATCATGAGGATCTGAAATTGAAATTAACTCACTTTGTGATCAAGATTCGATAGACATATTAAGTAGCTGTGTCCCTGTGTTCGACCTTGGTAGACTTGCCCAGTAAAAATATTCCACGACATTCAAAGATCCTGGTTTTTGCTGAACCGAATTCGCCTCCTATACTACGCATTATTTTAGATTACTAAAGAGGCGAATTTGACGTTCATCACATACTAAATCCAAATTCAATGAAAGTGGTCTTGTTTTAAAGCTATGTTCATTATCTATCTTATGGCAAAATTAGTTCTATGTTGTACCTTGTATGTAATCATTAATTAATTAGAGAAGTACAGTGATTTTTGATCCCTAATTTGAATGCCTTAAATTAACTTTAACTCCATTTTGTGAATGTAAATAGGCCAAGTTTATTGTATTGCATTTAGATATTAATTAGGTGACTCATTTCTTTATTCCATACCATTGATCTCATGATCAATTGCTAAATGTATATTAAGTATTGTAGGTGCAATGTTAATTAGGTGCATTAAGTTAAACAAGTAAATTGGATCTTCAAATTAAATAGTATTTGGAATCAAGTTGTACTTAATTGGATTATATGCTTAGAATTTAATTCAGGAGTCCCTTTGCTTTTGCATGTGATTATTTATATGTTCAGTATTTATTATGTTACATGATATTGTGCATTTAAAAAATACGAAAAATGTGTGTGTTGCATTTGCATCTGCATCTTGATCTAATCACACTAGAATAGATAACTTAGAAATTTAAACCTTTAATTGAGTAGCTTAGATCGCTCGTGTCCTTGTGTTCAACCCTAGACTTATCTGTATAAATTTAAGTCATGTTCTCTTCACCGAGATTTCTTCAGCGTGGTTCTGATTAACTTGCTAATCGCTCGTACTACAACTTGACCCTCTTCAAGTAGTGACTTAGTGTTTCATCATATGGCATTGTTGTCAAGGACAGTGCATATTTAAGTTATTTAATTAAGCGTAAATATTCATTTTATCTGATTTCAGTGTTATTAGGTCAATCATCTTCCTTGTGATACTTTGTTGTCTTGTATTTATTTATGTGTTGCTATTTTTATTTTCATTATTGTAGTTGATATCTCTCTTAGATCATATTTGACCAAGTCATGTTGTGGACAGAGCCCAAGGAGCCGAGGAAGATCGAGGCTATGTGGAGGCGATATTCTTGGAATAATTTGCTAAGAAGACCACTTCCAGTTGCATTAAGTAGAGAGAGTAGTTTAGAATAATGTAGATTATTTTTTATTTGTACTCTGTTTGTGTACAATTATTTGTAATATTAAGTGCATATTTATAGCGGTTCTCACTTGAGTTCTCACGAGTGTAATAAATACCTTGGACTGTTAACTTTTTGTGGCGTATCGAGACTTGTTTCACCCTTAGCTTTAAAAAGAGGGGCTCGACTTGAGTGGTCAAATTATTTAGGATAGGCACATGTCTCTTAAAGATTCCTTAGAGCTTGTTTTTGTGCTCATGTAACGTAGGCCACACAAAAGATTCATTTAAATAGATGCACCTTAGCACTTTTTATTAGCTCAAAATAAATTCACTTCTGCATTGCTAATAAAACTTGTTCTTATGAGTGTTTTCTTCGAATTGCATTGCATATAGTGTAACTTCTATTCTATTGTGCATCCCATATGGAGGGAGCTGGGAACCAACATAAGATCTCTAAGTGAGCATACATCATAGATTTCTCGCGTGCATTTTGTTTTTTTTGATCTATGCCTCTTGAGTTTTAGATTTTAGGTTAAAGGAATTGGGACTGACATTAAGCGGGTATTATGCTCGCTTAATCTTAACTGATAACCAATCTAAAATTGGGACTTTTAATACAAGTTAATCTAAATAACTTGGAATAAAATCACCATGTCTTATGGGAGAACAATCCCCTCACTGCTCACAGGTACTTACCTCCAGACTAGAGTGGGTGAGGACGGATCCATAGCTATAGATCCCAAAACCCTGAACCTGCATTCTTAGTCTCCATTTCCAACCTTTGCGAATTTGGGAGCTGCAAGTGTTCGCCTTCGACCTTAGTCAACGTTTTGGTTGTATAATTCTATTAGCTCCTTTAAGGTTGTGATATAATTTGGTAGCCCGGACAGATCATCCTTTTAATTAAGGACTAATAGAAGCACTGTTGGGTGTCAGGACACTATGAGTAACATACTTAAAGATTGTATTATCATCAATAAAATTGATAACATAATTGGTCGAACTCTTACGATCCCATGTGTGAAGTTGGGAAGAAGGGGGTTTGTATTTGTGTTTGCATTGTGTGAGTTCATACACCGCACATTCAAGTGATTCCTGGTGAGATATTATTCATCTCTTGATTCATATTCATGCTCTTTTCGTATCCTTATTGATATCGAAGATGGATATTTAGGGAGAAGTTTGTTCGAACTTTGTGAACATGCCATTGAACTCCTCAAATGTCATGTCTTCTGAGGTTCAAGATACACCACTTCCTAGACCTCCCTTGATTGAGGTTGACCCTCTTCTTGAGTCTAGGTTCACTTTATTTGTAGGGAATAATCACATTCTGACCAATTTAGTTCTATCTTTATTTCTCATCGAGGAAGACCTTCACCTTGGTGAACTCGATTTGATTTCAACATCTTCATTTTATCTTAATCCATTTTCTGATGAAGGTGATTCAGAAGATTCAATAGAAACAATGCCTCTAAAGAAACACCCAGATGAGAAGGATCGTGAATATCCTGTATGGGCTATCTTAACCAGACTAGCCGCAACAGAGCAGCAGAATGCTTTATTCAAAATGCAGATGGGTTAATTAAATGTAGGAGTTGTCGCACTAATGGAGGCAGCTTACAGTTTGGGATAATATCAAATTTTGAATTGGTTGAGTCCAGCTACATCGGTTGTAGAGTATGAGTTAAAGCCTAATTTCCTTTCAATATTACCGAAGTACAATGGGGATGCTACTAAGGAACCTTACACATTCCTTAGAGACTTTGAGTTAGTCTGTGATAACCATAGGCATCCTAAGGTTATCCAAGATTATATTAGGCTAAAATCTCTTCCTTTCGCCTTGAGAGATAAGGCATATTATTGGCTAAAGAACCTTCGGGTAGTTATAACTACATATAGTCAGTCTATTCCTCAAGAAGTTCTATACATATAGTCAGTCTATTCCTAAAGAAGTTCTACCCTCTTTGTAGAACGGATCAAATGCGAACTCACATCACAAGCTTCACCCAACTACCTAATGAACCATTATGTGACACTTGGGAGAGCTTTGAGGAGTTATTGTAGAAGTGTCCTTGTCATGGTATGGAGAACACTATCGTGGTTCATGTATTATTCAGTGGTCTCGCCCCTGAGATGCAGGGGTTAGGGAGCACTGCCTGTGGAGGCAGTTATACATCTAAGGAAGCAGATATGGTCTGGAAGGTATTCGAGTAGATGGCTGACATTAGTCATTCACAGACCGCTAGTAGAGCATACACAAATACCCCTCTTGCATTCCTATCTAAGGAGAGGGGTAAGCAGGATATAGTTGATGTAGCAGTTGACTTGATTCCTAGCATGGAAATCATAGCTGATAAGCTGACACTCCTCAAGCAGATCAACAAGAGAGTGAGTGAACTGGAGAGCTTGACAAAGTTTTCAAAGCATATGGAGGAACTTTTTGAGAAGGTGTTTAAGATGAGGACACCTAGTGTGTATGCATCCTCTGCCCATGTATACCGTGTACATCATGTACATGAGCAGCAGAAGTCAGGGCCTCGGTCTACATGGGTAGAAGATCGCTCTTATTCCCATTACTTTCAGAATGATCCATTAGTCAAGTCAGTTAGCAAGGAGCCTCCTCATATGTGGGAGGTGAATGGCATATGGTAAACTCATGTTCTTGCCAACAAATAGGCATGAATGGGGAACAGTCATCAGTACCAACATCCTCCAACGTTCCATAACACCAATTTCACCTCTATACATCTACCATCACAGCCACACCCTTGAACTTATTTCTCCCAGCCTTAACGGTAGCAGCAGATGCATCAACAGCAGTACCGGTCGGGCCATCAGCGCCCATCATTTCAGAGTAACCCACATTAGCAGCATTAAGGTCAGCACAGCCCAGTTATCATGATCTTTATTCCAGTAAAGTCAACCTAGGCAGAACCTAGGTCATTTTTCTTCATCTTCATTAGCTCCATCAGACTTTCAGCAGCAGATTGTTGACGAGATTTGATTTTATTAGAATGAGATTCAGACATGAGGGTTGACCTCGACCGGATCTTCAGATGGCAGGATGAGAGATATGTCCCACTTACCTCCATTCAAACCCAGGTTCAGGCTAATCCCAATTAGCCTAAACAAGAGCCAGTCGTATAGTTCAATCATCAGGTATACTACTCAGATTTCACGTAGATCTGAGCACGAAGTCCTTTCGTTGATAATGTTAACCATATTTCACTTAGGAGTGGAAGGGGTCTTAATCATACATGATCGGGCATGAGACATGGAGGAGGACGTCTCTGCGGCTCCACCTGAGGAGACCTTAGAGGATGACGAGGAAAAGCATCGTCAGACCTAACAATAGAGCCCATTCAGCAGCAGAAGATGAGGAGATCATAAAGAGAGGATGAAGAACATCAAGATATAGCATTCGGAGACTCAGAGTCTACATAGGACCTGCATCTCCAGTTGAGGAGAATGTAACGAGCAGCAGACTTTCCCTAACTTGTAATAGATAAATTTATTTCAAGTCTATGAAAGATTCAACTTGTATGAAGAACTCAGTTTGTAGAAGTGACAAGTTGCATGTTCTAGTTTACAATTCTGATTCTTCTACTTCTTCTCGTGATTCAATCCCTTTCCCTCATTCTCTTATGGCGGGAAAGTGCAACATCAAAAAGATTTAAAGATGATCCTGAAATGGCACTATTTTTGTAAAGAACGCGTCATGGTTGAAGTTCCATTTGATAAATGTGTGGACAATAATCCTGCTTTTCAAAAATAACTTAAGGTGTGGTGCACCCCTACTAGGGTTAGCGTGGTTAGTTATCCAAGGAGGTCGTATAGGAGCAGTAGGGACACTTTTGAGCTAAGTACCCAGAGCTATTATGATATATTTTTAAGACTATTATCCTTTGGATAATGAATACGATCTTTTAGGATTATTATCTTAATTGAATGTAGTCTTCCTTAAGATCATTAACCTTTGGATAACAGATACAATCTTTTAAGATTGATGTGTTGATTGCTTTTCTTTAAGTTAAGAGACAAAATTCCTTTAAAATTACTAGGATGTAACATCATGGATGTTATGGATCCGAGTATTCTATTTATCCAAACTTGATCGGATTAAGCGTGTGCAATCCATTAGTTGAGTCAAATTGATGTGTCTTATAAGCCAATTTGACCCATATAGACCCATAATTTGAGTAGATGGAGCTTTGTGGTCTAAGAAACCTTAGAAGCTAATTAGCTAAGTGAACCTAAAATGAAACAAATATGGGAACATAATGAAGAAACCTTAGAAGCTAATTAGCTAAGTGAACCTAAAATGAAACAAATATGGGAACATAATGTCTAAAAGCCCAAGTAAACTAATTAGGATGGTTTAAGTTACCTAAAGTCAAATTAGACTTTGGATCTTTAATCGGCTTAAGGGACGAGGCTACTGAGACAAGAACTGGAATGGGCACTTCTCCAATTTGCTAAGTATAAGGCAACAAATGAAGGGTCGGCATTGAAGTTTTCCTACTTAACTTTTGTCTATATATTCCCCTCTTGGAACCCTAAAACCCTATTCCTGGAATTATAGGCCCTAGCCACCCTAAAGACCAACCTTCACCTCCATTGTTTCCCTAGATCTTGAAGGAAGGAGCTCATGATATAGGTTGACCCACACAAGGTAAGCTTACCTCTTTGTCATGGGACATTGTTTACACACGTTTAACAATATGGTTGAGAGATGATCATCTGCCTAACAAGGTCGCATCATTCATCAAGGGTGTGTCATCAGCTAGATCATCATTGAAAGGAGGTTGAAAAACCATATAGTAGAACATTGGACTCAAATCTTTATAGGATTCTTCTTCGGTCACATCTTGATTGCCATTCGATCTTCCTTCCTCATTTTTGTCATCCACATCACTTACTATATTCAATAAATCGATACTCCTTGAAATATAAATATGTGTGTAAAAAATTGAATATAATCCATATGTGGAATTCTGTTAGAATATGTAGTATAAAGTTGTCATGGAGGTGGTTGCTTGTCTTGTGCGTGAAGCTGATCTTTAAGCTTCGAAGGATTCAACATGGGTGTATTCTATTTAGAAGTATGGTGAAGTTCCACACACTTACGACTCATCTTTTCCTCGTATATTGGAACAAAGTTTCCATCTTTTTTCAAGGTATGTCTGTACCCATAACCTTGTATACGTTCATATTTACGTGTTTTCCCTCCATAATCACAATTACACCCATAATCCCATATAGTCGCTCCATCTTACATCCTAAATCTCGTCATTTAATTTAGGCAACTAACTCAACCATCCCGTGAGTTAATCTAACCATGATGCATTCTATGGCTGAGATTTGTGCATATCTTTGTTATTTTTTATGGATATTTACATCCATAATCCTGAGTAGTTTCGTAATCATTTCCGGAACCCTCGATAATTCATAATTACAAAAAGAATCATGAATAAGTGTGTTATTTTACATCCATAACCCTCCATTAATTTAGTTCATTATCACAATGAGACGACTGGATTAATCTAATCAATCCACCTTAAGTTAACCAAAAAAGTATAAAAAAATACCCCGCCCCTCGTCCATCCTTCTCCATAAACACGACCACTTCGTCCTTCCCCTCCCCTCGCGCACCACATTCCCCTCCCTCGGCCTTCCCTTCCTCTCGCGCGAGCAGTAGCAGCAGCACCCCTTCCCTCCCTTCGTCTTCCTCCCCTCCCGCGGGCAGCAGCAGCTCCCCTCCCCCCCCCCCCCCAAACCCCCTGCTTGAATTCATTCCAAATTGAGTTCTAGAATTTTTATTGTTTTGAAGGGAAAAAGAAAAGGAGGACCAATGTCATGGCTTTGAGTTGCACCAAGCCTAAAACCAAGTGGATTTATTTTTTATTATACTATCTTTTCATCAAATATTATTTTTAAGGGTTTTTATCACTTGTGTCCCTCTGAGATATCGCAATATCAGTTATGCCCCTATCTTTTTGGTAATATCAGTTGTGCCCCTCACTTCTTTCGCCGTTATCACTTGTGTCCTTCCGTCAGATTGACTGTCAATGAGTTGACTTAACCATGGTTTCTTCAAACCTTGGTGCAGTTAAGAGGAGTATTATTGTCCAGACATCTTTATCTCCTTCCTCATCCATTTATTCTTCTTCCTTTCTCCTCATATTTTTTCTCTCTTAGTGACACCTTCATGCATCCATCAAATCTCTAAAATTTTTACATTTTCACGGATATATCGCTCATTACGGATCAAACGGTGAATTTTATTGAATTTTTGATGATTTTTTTATGAATCAATTAGTCAAAAAATTATCTTAATTTAACAAAAACTGAAAGCTCTCCAGTTTCAAGGGGAGGAAGAGTGTGGGGGTGACAGGGGCAGGGGCGGCGCGCGCGGGGGGGGCGGGGGGGGGGGGGGGGGAGGGGAGGGGAGGTGCGGGGGGCGGCGAGGCAGGTGAGGTGCGGGGACGACCTGGGCATTGGGGGATGTGGGGGCAGGGGAGGTGCGAGGGCGACCTGGGCGGGGGGCGAGGGTTGAGGGGCTGCTAGAAGCAAGGGGGACGGGGGGAGGGGGTGCTGGGGCGGAGGGGGGAGGTGCGGGGGCAGTGCGGGGGCCGGATGGGAGGTGCAGCGGGCGAGGGGGGAGGTGCGGGGGGCAGAGGGGAGACCCGGGGCGGGTCGGCGTGGCAAGGGAGAGGCGTGGGGTTGCGGGGGCGTCGGGGCAGGTCGACGGGGCAAGGGGGAGGCGCGGGGTTGCAGGGGCCTGGGGGCGCAGCAAGGGCGGGGGGAGGACGCAGGGGCAGGGGGATGAGGAAGATGAAGAGGAAGGGGGAGGAGGAAGATGAACATTGGTTGAACTTTTCGATTCATTTGTTTTCATTTAATTCCTGATGTGTCCCTAAAGTTAATGTCCGTTTGCATTTGGGATGGACGGAAACTAACCCGAGGGGTACAAGTGATCGATTTGCAAGAAGTGAGAGGCACAACTGATATTACCAAAAAGATAGGGGCATAACTGATATTGCGATATCTCAGAGGGGCACAAGTGATAAAAACCCTATTTTTAAATATGAACCTAAATTTTTAATTTCTATACAAATTATTTAGATTTACCATTCACGTCCTTGAATCCAAACACAAAACGAACCCCAAATTCATCAGTTGCACACAGTGAGCTAGTGAAGGACGCAAAGGTCAGCAAATTCACCTTACGGTCAGCGGTGCTCCTGATCCAATCAATTGTGTGATCTTCCTAGACTGTCAGGTTTCAGTATCACATCCCTAAGGAGACTACCAGGCTTACACAACCGAAACGTATTTTCAGGGATGATATATTGTTTGAACCAATGAATAGAGATGAAGTTATAGTTGAAGCAGCTAGTAGAAAACCAAAATAATTAGTTATAGTAAGCATGAAAAAATTAAAAGAAAAATGTTTTTTCTATGTATGCTAATAAAACACTTATTTAAGTTTCAATTTCTTAGGATAGGATCGTAATGTAGTAAAAAATACTAATTGAAAGCTCTTGATCAATCCGTCATTATAGACAGCACAATTGTTATATGACATGCAGGGTTTTTTATTGGATAACTACGCCCTCGAGCCCGAGGTCTTAACCTTCTCATAGCAAGGTCCCCATTGATTTCGTGTTTTCAAGTGTCAAAATTGTCAAAATATGATGGATTCCGTCGAAGATGGTGGAGAAAATAAATGGAAATTAACACAAGGTTATGCCATGTAATAGTAAACAACTATTCAATGTTTTGAGTGTTATTCACAATTACAGCGGGAAAAGCGTGTAAATATGAAAGTTACAAGGTTATTGGTGCCATAAACACTCGTGATCGTCCAATCCTCATGTTAGAGATCAGGTGAGCGGATGATAGTTTTCCATGTCAGTCTTCATCCATGGAACTAAACATGGCAAAAACCCAGAACATATTTTCATGCACCAGCGAAGGGAGGCGGAGGGGAGCGCGGCGGGACGAGGGACGCGGGGGGGAGAGGGGGGATGGCTCAGGCTTCGATCTTCGGGGCGTCGGCAGGGGGATTGAGCAGTGGAGGCCGACATGGAAGGGGGTGATGTGTTCAGCTGGAGTTGGACGGTGGGAGGGAGGGGTAGCTGGAGGTGGAGGGTGGGAGGGAATGGCACTTCTAGTAAATTCGATAAATAAATTGGATATAGTATAAAAAAAGATAACAGAATCAAGTTGGTTTTAACGGTTAAATAGATGGAGGTTAACCACAGGGTCTGTACAATAAAGGTTAACAAGTTTACCGAGGTGACAGAGGAATTACGATAATTCAAAGGTCGTAGAGGTCATTGACAAAGATTATAGGGTCTGCCGGGTAAAAATCCCTAAAAAACGAATTTCCTTCTAGAAGGGTTCTACAATCTAAGGTAAACAAAATTGCCTACCACGGCTCTGCTGGATGCAGAGTGTAATAAATGATTAAATAATACATAGTTCCATTGCGATCGTCAATCCGATCACCAGGTTCTGAAATAATCTGGAAGAAATAAATAAGAAGCGGTCTGACCAGCCTTCGCTAAGTAGTTGAAAAATGCCGATTTTACTTGAATCCTAAGGAGCTTAGTCTATGGCGTGGCTATTAGAAAAGCTATTTTCCTACAGATGCAAGAGATCTGAGCAGGGATGGAGATGGTCTCCGCACAGTATGAACAAGAAGAACCATGAGGCAGAAAAGAGTCATGGCTCCAGCTTGGTGAGCAGAGGCCAAAGAAACAGGAACATATGTCAGCAGGGTTGATATCCCCAGTGTGACCTGCATTTTTTGTAAAAGATCATGACATCAGAAATTTTTCATTGTGCGTCAAAATTTAAAATATCTATAGCTAATGAAAAAATAGAATCAGATGAATAACAATGTTTAGACAACGTGGAAATATGAAATAAGCGCAGCATATAAAAACAAGATGACTAAAACATGGTTTAAGGGTTCAAAACAGTCAAGATGACTAATAACCATGTTATATTATTGATTCTTCTAACCAAAACCTTACACACCCAACTCTCCAATAGACGATGTGGGACTAAAACTTAACCCCAACTGCAAGTGGTAGATTTTCCCACAAGATCCAATAACCGAATTAATCAACCATTTGTTCTTCTCAATACTACCGCCTCAAGCCAGAGCATGCAATGATTATAGCTTGGATAGATAAAGAAAACTCCTTGGTTACTCATAAGTAGATTATATGACGACAAAAGCCACCTCGACTCAATACCTACTCTGCTTGTTGATGACGACAAAGATGCATCTCAGTCATGCGGCGAGTAGAATGAACTAAAGAGCTCGAGTCTGGAACAATGATTCATTGAGCAATCTAGGCACAATGTGCTCATACCATGCATCTGCATCAATCAGAGACAACGGCATTACAATGAGTCTCCCTCATGGAGCTCTCTGAGACACAATGTATCTACTCAGCGGAAGACGACTCTAGCTCTCTTCAGCATCGAAAAATTAATGAAAATGTCCAGATGAAGATCTTGAAAAAGGATCCTTCTAAACGATTCTCTTATACAAACCTCAAAGAAAGGATCTCATCATAGGACATTAGGACCACAATTAAAAGACGGAACATAAGTCTTGTCCACATAAGGACATAATCTCCATCCAAAGAACTCAAACAAAGGGTAGAGTTTGAAACTCTACCATAATGATCCCCCTTTCCCTCATATTTATCAGAATTCGGTCAAACTGAGAGAAGAAGCAAATCGTGGAGTCCTTTCAAAAAAAGAAAATTTGTGGAGTCAAATAACCTTCTTTTTTATCATTTTTTGTGGTTTGCAATTGGACATATCCAGAAGTCCTGAATACAAGATAACATGACTAGCGAACAAGACATGTATCATAAAACCCGTTTTACAGTAAAAATATCAAAGTTGAATGAGACCAACTATGCTAATGTCACATATCTCGTTCTGTCAAATAGAAGATAGAGAAAGTTTCGTACATTCATAAAGACAGCCGAAACTGAGGACATGCAAATATACTACATAGGATGAAGACAATGATGTGATCTGCACCACCAGGAATTTGAGTAGTTTTAGTCGAATTGTAAGGTGGGTTATTCCTTGAATGCAAATGAGGTGAGTGATCCACTATGCACGAGATTTGTAATAATATGAAGCAATCATGTTCTTAGGAAAAGAATGTGGGTTGTGTGCTCCAAACAAACCATGAGTTGATGCATCTTTGATGGGAGGGAAAGCTTCAAGATCTCTGTTGTGTGTCCTATAAGGTAGCTCAAAAATAGCATGTGATTAAAACATTTTTAGATGGATTAGATCATGTTTCTACTTCTCAGCACACAATCAAACAATGACAAGTACCACGCTACCCACTCTACAGGAGGTGTAACCGACTCAATTGCCTTGGTGTCTCCCAACAACTTGGGAAACCTAAGTCCTAGACTACAATAGTTGCCTCGAGGTCCCGGCATCGAACAGATTGGCTCCATCAATCTGTTAGAAGAGGTAAGGCTAAGTGTGCTTTGTGGTAGGATAGGGCACACCTAAGCGACGTGTCGGAGTCATGGCTACCACTGTCAAAAGTGGATATGATACAGTGTCTCTCTTATACCAATCGGATAATATGATCATGTGTGTTACTCAGACATCTACTACATATTCGGATACATCGTCTAAGACTACAGCAGCAGCCCCTATGGTGAAAAGCTTTATTTTGATGGCGGAAATATTTGGTGGAGAAGAAATTGGAAGGAAGAGAAAACTCGCTGGAAGCGAGGGATTTGGGGAAGAAGCGCTGAGATCGAGGGAGAAGAGAGAAGGGGAGAGATATGAGATAAATCTCAATTTTTTTTAACTCTGGAATCATCAAACATCACGTTACCATCCCCTTTATATAGGAGGTGCGGAATTACAAAAATTGAAAGAGAAATAAAATCAAATTTTAACTTACCCTAAATGGACTCTAAATCGATCTGGTTATTTTAAATAAAATTAACATTGCAATGGACTCGATTGAACCTAAATAAAATTAACTCAAACTCTAATTAGGCTCTAATGAACGAACGAAAAATTAAACCTTAATTGATGGAAATGAAGGATGAGAAACTCTAATCGAGCCTCAGTTCACCGTTCCATGTTGCATCACTACCTCTCATCTACCTCCATGTCCCTATAGGTAAACCAATCCTTTTTTTTTCACTCTATGGAGTATGATTAGTTGACAGATGCTGATGCATCATGTCATCTCTATGGAGATAGGATACAGTTCAACAGCATTCGACATACTATTCCAAAGACAATTCATGTTGCATATGACCACCTAACCCCACACTAATCCAAAGATAGTTCATGTTGCACATGGCCACCTAACTCCTATAGTAGGACATAGGGAGGTCAAAGTTTCCCCCTTTCAATTTACGCAGCAGTCGGCATGTTCATCATCATCTTGCTTTTTGTTAGTCAGATTTACAATGATAATGCACTAGTGTACCATTTTTGATATTGACTATAACTTTTTTAGGATATTATGGGGTTGTGAAAGAAAATAGATCTATTAGTTGCTTAAGTCACCACTTGTTGCTTCTTCGATTCTCCACCAATCTCCTATTATTCATACTTTCTTGTGGCATTAGCATCTTGATCATCCTTCGATGAGCAAACTCCAATATCTTCTACCTCAATTGTCTCCCGTTATCACCTTGGCGTGTGAAAGTGTTGGAGAAGCATTATTGGGGTTTCTTTCCAACATCCTATTATTTACATTCATCGTTTGCTTTTATCATGTTGACATTCACATAGGTTGTTGGCCTGTGAACCGTAGACATGTGCAGAGAACTAATGTTGCAAAAAATCAAAATGATTAGATGTGTGGTCATACACGTAAAGATCGGATTCGGAATGATGCGATCAGAAGGAAAGTTGGTGTAGCTTTGATGGAGGATAAGATGAGGGAGAAACGTTTAAGATCATTTGGTCATTTGCAAAGGAGGTCGGTTGATGCACCAGTTAGAAGATACGAATTTTGAGATATTGAGCCGGCAAAAGAGGGCGAGGAATACCCAAGAAGTGTTGGAATGAGACTATCCGAAGGAATTTAATTTTGTGGATCTAAGCCCGAGAATGACCCAAGATAGATCTTTGTAGTGGGACCCTACTTAATGTGGGAAAAGGTTTTGTAGTTGTTGATATTCACATAGATGTTGGTGGTTGAAGTTAGATCCCAGATCATCTGAGTGGTAGGTATAATTTAACCATGGTGGGTGATTTTTCCCATTGATGTTGCTTGTTTCCACTGAAAAATAAGTCAGATATTTGGTCAAATTGATTCAAACTATCCATGGATAAGGATGCAGTTCAGTATTATTGTTAAAATTGTTACACCTGATAACGTTAATAATTTCCGTTAATCTCAGTTACGTTATTTTGACAGTTCTCTTAAAAGTCTATAATGTGTGATACATTCATTCCCAACAGAATGGTGTTGTTGAACATAAACATTGACACTATCGCATTCTTGATATCGCTAAGACCTTGTTTATACATAAAAGCATTTTGTCATCATATTAAGGTGATATCATTGTTACAACTGTTATTTTAACAATCAAATTCCATCTTAAATGATTGATGGTAGTGTTACATAAGTTTATATTTGGTTTTTAATCAGAAGGGTTGTCAAAGAAAGAATAAACAGTATCCAAAGACTAAATCAGAAACATTCAATCATGCATTTTTAATAAAAATATTATGTTTATGGATATACTTTTATATATTTATACATATATGGTTATTGATTAACAAAACAAAGTACCAATAGGATTTCAATCAAAAAGTATAACTTGCTTCTAATTTACATTTAGGAAAAATATGAAAAATAAAAAAGATCAAAAAATCACTGGTCAATCAACTAGTTGGACAGCCAATGACTATTCATTCAGATCGAATATTAGATCGAATAAAGTTTTTCTATTCCCTCCCCTCATCAAAATAGCAAAGTCGGATTGTCAAACCAACTTAGTCAGCTAACTATTGCGATACTAAAGGATAAGAAACTTCCTATTGACGTCATGTAAGTCTGATCACTCGACTTTTATGTATCACCTCATGTTCCTAGTTGTGATGCCTTTGTGCAACATTTAAAACCAGAATGGGACAAATTCGCATGAAGGGTTGTTTTTTTTTGTTGGGTATGCTCAAATCAAAAGGGATATTGATGCCTTAGATCATGGTTCATGCTATCACTCTATTACTGAGAATGTGACTTTCTTCGAGTCCGTTCATTTGTTCTCTATGGAAAGGCGTTGGACCTCGAACGGTCTTTCTGAGGACACTTTAGTATTTGTACATTTTGTGTCTCATATACCTCTACTATGTCATATTACAGATTATTCTATGCAAGAAACTAAGTTCCAGAATTCAAGACCAACGTCACACTCCACATTAGCCAATCATGGTCTTCATTTGCAGTAGACTCTAAACCCTGAGATTTTTCAGAGATGCTACATTCAGTAACATAGATGCTTGTGATGAGACAGAGTACAACATATCATATTCTTCAGATTGCTCATGGACAAGCTTTGCAGATGGATGATACACGCAATCACCAAGCCAATGGCCATAGTTTACCGTAGTGCCAACAACTAGCAATTTACAAAGGAACTGTTGACATTATATATCCTTGTTACTCATACATCATGCCATTCTTTAACTCCGGTGGAAGGGGTAAGGGAAAAAGAGATGACAACTCTCATATCCGCAAGAACCTTGGCATTTTTGGACTCGCATGTTGGTTATAGGATGGTTAGATCCAAACGGATATTCACAACAACGCAAAACCCAGACGAATTCATTGCTATGCGCAAGGCCATATTGGTTTCATGGCACTTCCCCCAAATATATGAGGTGTACTTCTTTGATTAGTCGACTCTCCAAATTTGACGCTTTGTTTTTTTACACAAAAAACTAATATTTACGTCAATTGTATGTGATATACAAATATATATTGGGTGTAGTATATATTCAGCAGCCTCCAAGTTTCAATCTTCAGGAGTGTGAGAAGGTTTGACTGTCAAAGAATACCATATATGATCTTAAGAAGAGTCCCATATCCTAGTTTCAAATGTTCTCAGAGGTGCCGGAGAGCAAAGGCTTCGCTAGGTCACCGTTAGATCACTCCATGTTTACCATGAGGACAGGGAAAGCTACAATTGCCGTGATAACCTATTTCTATGACATTGGATACATGTGAGATGTAAAAATAGAATCAGAGAGATGAAGAAATTGCTTTTTGGTCACTTCGTGATCAAGGATCTAAGACCGTTGACTTCATTGAGCTGGAGATATCCCACAATAAGAGAGGACACTTCTGCCTCGAGGGAAGTACGCAATTGATCTGCTACATGATGCCGACATATTACTTTCCAAACCAAAAAAGATCCATATAGGTCCCAAGGCTCGACTATATAAAAAGGACAAGATAGATGACGATGGACACTATCATCGACTAGTAGGGAGGCTCCTCTACCTCACTATCATTAAACCTGATACTTTTCCCTAGCATTGGAAAAACTTAGTTCATGAGCAGGATGACATATACTCACTGCAATGCCACCGTGATAATATTAAGATACACCAAAGCAGTCTTAGGGAAATGACCTTTCTTTGTTATAGGTTCATCTCTGGACATTATTATGTATGCGTACTGCATAGTCAATTAAGCATGACGCCTGACAAAACAAAAGTCCACCAATTTATGTACATACCTACGGGACAACCTGGTCATCTAAAGGAGCAAGAAACAAGAATTGGCCTCTTGTTTGAGTGATGATAACGAGTACATGACAATGGCCTAGCTATTGCATAGATACAGTAAATCCAGGTAGTACTTACAATGTAGTAGATCCAGACAGTACCTATATATCTTCACATACCATTTGATAAAGTGACAGAGTTAAGGTGCGACAACACATTCTCCATGAATATAGGGAAAATTGTTATTTTCATGAGCATACCAAGCATGTGGAGGTTGATTTCTACTTCACTAAAAACCTCATTCATGGAGGTCGCTCCAACTTCTTGTGTTTCATATGAAAATTAAACTATTAATGCACGTCGCCTCAAACTCTATTTTGATGACAACAAATCAAGTATAATCAGTTATTTGATAAGGACTAATATTTTAGGCCAAAATGGCAAGTTAACCATGAAGGCTTTATATGTCTTGAAGCATGTGGATTGTGCATGTAGATGATACATGTGGTGCGCAAAGCTTCAGATCATGTACTTTGAGCTATAAGTGATAAAGCTAATGGCACCAATTAAAAGAGACCGAAAGAAATAAGACAAATAAGACCTCGAAACAAAAGAAACTCACTAGGAGATCAAGTTAAAGATCTAACTCAAACCAACATGAAGCTCATTAAAAGCTCATATTGAAGTTTTGACTCATAGCAACAGTTAGAGTTATTATATAGAGTTATTATATTTACATTTATGCATGTGACCATTCGGGTTCCGTAAACCCCCTTGACACTTCGGGTTCCGTAACCCTTTGTGACCCTTTGTGATCTTCATTCGGCATCATGTCAGAAAACAAAGTCGACGTACCCGCCACAGGTGCCTTCAGAGGTCCGGCACCGATTGTCAAGATGGACGGGACGAACTATGAGCTCTGGGCTATGCAGTTCATGAGCCTTATGAAGTCTAACGGTAAGAAACATATTCTTACCGACGATGAGCCGACGGAGAAAACAGGGATTCACGCCACATGGGAGGCGGACGATGCGTATGCCAAGGTCTGGTTATCTGGGATGTTGACGATAGAGATCGCCAACGACGTGCTGCATGAGCCCATGGCGAAGGCAATGTGGGATATTCTAGCCGCGACATATTTTCAAACGCGGAATGGGACCAAGATACTACAGTTGCAGCATGATATTTTTACAATCAAACAGAATGGGCGTCCTCTCCACTCATTGTACACATCCCTGCGACTGCGAGGGATGTTTAAGAAGCTACATAGCTTCATGCCTTTGATGGCTACTCTTGAGCAGCAAAAGACATACAGGAATGCTACCATGGTGGGTGTATTCCTGGCTGCACTGATCCAGAGTACGATGTTGCCCGCTCTCAGATTCTTGCTGACACCACTATTCCTCCCATGGAGGAAGCTTTCCGCCGACTTAGTCGAATCACCGTCCCGAGCTCTACTACTACCCAGACACATTCGGCGATGGCTGCCTCCAGAGGAAGAGGTGGCTCATCTACTTTTCGTGGACGTGGTCCCTGTGGTCGTGGGGGTCGGATCCGTCAGCCCTGCACGTATTGTCACCGTCCTGGCCATTCCGAGGATACATGCTACTCTAAGCATGGGTTTCCAGCATCGGCTCGGGTAGCAGCACAAGTTGAGTCTCCTGCACCTTCTTCTTTGGACCAACGTTTTGATGATCTCGTTGCCAGACTGAGGAACATCATGCCTCCTGACACAGCTCCAGGAGGCCAATCAGATGTGGCAGCCTCTGTTTCTGCCAGTACATCCGCTACAGCCAGTACGTCAGGTAGTTCTTATGCTCTCGCCTCTTGTGATGGATCTATGATTACAGAATGGATTATGGACTTTGGAGCGACACACCACCTATGTGGGGACAAAGAGCAGCTTACTGCATATAGAGAAGTTCCTCCAGGGCGGAGGACTGTGGTGATAGCCAGTGGGACACATTCCCCGATTACAGGACAGGGGGAGATTATTTTGACGCCCTCTATGCGATTACAGAATGTGTTATATGCTCCTGATTTCTCTATGAATTTACTGTCCATTAGCCAGATTACGAAGGATTGGCCATTTTTGATCCATCGTCTCTTGTTTTTCAGGACATACTCACGGGCAAAGTGATTGGGGGTGGTTGTGAGCAGAATGGTCTCTATCGTCTGGTCCGTACTCCCTATGTCGGCGCATCACTCCACTCTACATGATCAGCCTCTCCATATACCTGCATCTCCGTTTTGGTCATCTACCTCTTCAGAAGATGTGTCGTATTTACCACATATTTCTCCAAGGACGTCCTTCCAGTGCGAGGCGTGTCAGTTGGGAAAGCATCAGGTCCACTTTCCCAAGTCGTCAGAGTCGAAGCAGTAGCTCTCTTTTTGAGTTAGTTCATATTGATATTTGGGGTCCCAGTCATGTACCTGATCATCAGAGACACAGGTTTTATGTTGTTGCAGTAGATGATTTTTCTCGCTTGTCTTGGGTGTTTCTATTAAAGAATAAATCTGAAGCAGGAGATGTGATCCAAATGTTCATCAATGAAGTTCTAAATATTTTCTCTTCTACTGTGAAAATTGTGCATTCCGACAATGACATGGAGTTTTGTACTCGTACACTTTCCTTGTTCTTTTCCTCTCGTGGTATAATTCATCAAACATCATGTGCTTACACTTCACAACAAAATGGTATTGCAGAGCGGAAACATCGTCATCTACTGGATATCACTCGGACCCTACTTATTCAGAGTCGTGCTCCACATTCTTTTTGGGGTGAAGCAGTTCTCACTGCTTGTTATCTAGTAAATCGCATGCCCTCGTCTGTCTTGGGTGAGAAGACTCCTTTCTCTATAGCCTTTCCTGAGAAGGAGTTGTTCTCTTTTACGCCCCGTGTATTTGGCTCTGTCGCGTTTGTCCACCAGTCGGCTCCAGGTCTTGATAAGCTCTCTCCCAGGGCTGTTAAATGTGTGTTTGTAGGGTACTCCAGAACTCAGAAGGGATATCGTTGCTTTGGTCCTTTACGTGGAAAATACTTTGTTAGCGTTGATGTCACATTCTTTGAATCTGTGATGTTTTTCTCTCCTACATGTGACATAATGACTACTCCCAAATCTGACACTGAGATCTACATGTCACCTCCCCCTACGAGTCAGTTATCTCATGTACCAGTCATACCACCACCACCTCCACCACCTCAGATGCATGTGACCGTGGTTCCACCATTACCAAAATTCTATACTCGTCGGCCCCCTTCTGCTCATGGTCATTGCCTGTCCTCTAGCATGCCCCAGATTTGTTCTGATAACATGATTTCTAACGATGGCTCTGGAGATGTTTCTATACAGGGATCAGTGCAGGATGAGGTTCATGAGAACCTAGACGTACCTATCGCTATTAGGAAGCAGAGGCGTACTTGTGCATCCTACCCGTTTCTTCTCAGGTTTCCTTTCATCGTCTTACAGGAGACTTCCAGAAATTTGCAGTTGATCTATCTGCCGTAGAAATTCCACAGACTTACCAGGATGCATTGCGAGATAGCAGATGGTGTCTCGCTATGGAAGAGGAAATGGCCGCTTTGCAATCCCGTGGCACCTGGAGTCTAGTTTCTCCTCCTCCTGGAGTGTCTGTTGTCAGTTACAAATGAGTGTTTACTGTTAAACACCATGCAGATGGGAGCCTTGATCGTTACATAGCAAGGTTGGTGGCACGTGGTTTTACGCAGACCTATGGAGTTGATTACATGGACACGTTCTCTCTGGTTGCTCGACATTCCACTTTGTGTGTTCTCCTTTCAATTGTTGTGGTACGTGACTGGCCCTTATTCCAACTTGATGTTAAAAATGCATTTCTATATGGAGATCTACAAGAGGTCTATATGCAGCAGCCTCCGGGGTTTGCTGCTGAGGGGGAGCGTCAACAGGTTTGTAGGCTCCATAAGGCAATATATGGCCTTAAACAGAGTCCTAGGGCATGGTTCCAAAAGCTTTCAGATCTGATTGAACGACAGGGGTTCAAGAGGTCAAATACAGACCACTCTTTGTTTGTGCAGAGAACACCCAGAGGTACAGTTGCTATCATGGTTTATGTTGATGATATAGTTATTACAGGAGATGATGAGCAGGGAATCAAGATGGCAAAAGATTTTCTGGGCAGTCATTTGTGACTAAGGACCTGGGTAGCCTAAGGTATTCCTTATGGTTGGAATTTGCTAGAAATGTACATGGTCTTGTGATGACCCAAAGAAAGTATGTTACAAACATGCTTGCAGAGACGGACATGATTGGGTGTCGACCTTCTACTACTCCTATGGACCCTAGCATGAAGCTATATGATGATGATACAGATGAAGTCGACAAGAGAAGATACAGACAAATGGTGAGAAAACTTCTTTATGTTACAATCACCAGACCGGATATCACCTTTGCAGTAAGTCGAGTGAGTCAGTTCATGGAGCAGCCTCGACAAGTACATATGGATGTTTTATACATGATATTGAGATATCTAAAATCGTCTCCAGGTGCAGGATTACTCTTCAAGAAAAGAGAAACTCTCTTTGTATCCGCATACGCTGATGCAGACTATGCAGGTTGTCTTAAGGATAGAAAATCGACTTCGGAATTTGCAGTGTTTGTTGGCAGTTCTCTTGTTTCTTGGAAAAGCAAGAAACAAACAGTTGTAGCGAGATCAAGTGTTGAATCCAAATACAGGGTTATGGTGCAAGCAAGTACATAAATGATGTGGGTTCGAGCAGTATTAGTTGATTTTTATATAGAGGTTCCTCTACCCATGGAGTTACATTGCGATAACCAGGCTGCTCTGTTTATTGCAAACAACCATGCGTTCCATGAGAGAACAAAACATATCGAGGTAGACTGTCATTATACCAGAGATATGATTCAGAAGGGATTGATTTCTACTTCTCATGTTAGTTCTGGAGAGCAAACAGCAGATATCTTTACCAAGCCATTACTCAGAGGACCATTCCAGAAGTGTTCGTCCAAGCTGAGCATGATTGATATCTATGCTCCATCTTGAGGGGGAGTGTAGAGATATTTGTGTATTTCTATATTCTATATGTATCATTTTCTTATTTGTATTTCTGTTTTTCTGCCTTATGTAATTTACCCATAGGTCTCTCCTCTATATAAGAGAGCCTAGGGTTCTCAGAAATAATCATCTCTTATTTTTCTACCAACATACTTCAATGTGTTTAGTTCTCTCATGAAAAGAATGATTATTTGCAATGAATAAGGTTGTTTGATTGTCACGTTGTAATTGCATGGGAAGTGGCACTAAAACAGTTCGGACCCACATCATCTCTGAGCTCCCTTGTGTCATAGCTCAATATTATGATTTAGCACTAGACCCGGCAACCATGGTCTGCTTCTTGCTCTTCCATGACACTAAAGATCCACCAACAAATACATCAACACTTGAGGTAGACTTCCTATCCTTAGGACAACCTGCGTAGTTTGCATCTGCGCAAGCTACGATAGTGAAAGATGTCCATTTTCTGAACAACAATCCTGCACTTGGGGATGACTACAAGAACCTCAAGATCATATGGACTGCATCTATAAGTACTTGTCTGGGTTGCTCCATAAATTGACTGATCCGACTGACAGTAAAGAAGATGTACGATCTAGTGATAGTAGCATAAAGTAGCTTTCCCACCAATTCTTTGTATCTTCTCTTGTCCACCTCCTCTGTATCATCATCGTATAACCTCGTGCTCGGATCCAAAGGTGTATCGACAGATCAGCGCCCAATCATGCATGTCTCGATTACCATGTCTATAACATATTTTCTTTGGGTCATGACAAGGTCCTGTTGATTTCTAGCAAACTCTAAACCCAGAAAGTACCGTAGGGTGCCAAGATCCTTGGTGACAAACTGTTGACCGAGAAATTCATTTGCCTTCTTGATCCCATGTACATCATCTCATGTAACAAGGATATCATCAACATAGAACATAATTGCAACTGTACCTCTGTGGGACCTCTGAACAAACAACGAATGGTTTGCATTTGATCTCTTGAATCCATGATTCTCAATCAGGTCTGAGAGCTTCTAGAACCAGGCCCTTGAACTATGCTTCAGGCCATAGATTGCCTTGTAAAGTCTACAAACTCTCCCTCAGCAGCAAAACCTGGAGGTTGTTGCATGTAGACTTCTTCCTGAAGATCTCCATATAGAAATGCAAGTTTGACATCGAGTTGGAAAAAAAAGGCCAATCACGTACCACAGCTACTGCAAGGAGAACTCCAAGTGTGGAGTGTCGAGCAACGGGTGAGAGAATGTGTCCAGATAGTCCATGCCATAAGTCTGAGTAAACCCATGTGCAACCAATCTGGCCTTGTAACGATCAAGACTTCCATCTGCGTTGTGTTTGACAGTAAACACCCACTTACAACTGACAATAGATGCTCCAGGTACCACGCGATGTAGCGCGGACATCTCCTCTTCCATGGCAAGATGCCACCGACTATCTCTCAAGGCATTCTAGTAAGTTCGTGGAATCTCCACAGCAGATAGACCAAGTGCAAACCTCCTGAAATCCCCTGCTAGGTGATCGAAAGAAACATGGGAAGCGAGAGGATATGATGCACGCGTACGCTTATGCTTTCGAAGTACAATAGGTACATCCAGGTCATTGGGAATCTCCTCAACCTGTATGCCATTCTCCTGCAAAGATTCCTGCTCAGACGCATCTCCAAACCCATCAGTAGAAACAATGTTTTCAGAACAAATCTGAGGCGTACTGGATGACGGGCAAGGACCATGAGCGGAAGCCAGCCGACGAGTATAGTATCGTGGTAAGGGTATGACAAGGGTAGTGGGTGGTGGTGGTGGTATAGAAGGAGGCAGTGGAAGTGGTGGAGCAACGAGCGCAGTGGGAGGTGGTGATGGGCTTGCAGGAGGAGGTGGCATGTAGACCTCATCATTTGAATCAGATGAAGTCAACCTATCACATGTAGGGGAAAATACATCACCGACTCAAAAAAATGTGACATCGGCACTAATATAATATTTCATGCGCAATGAATCATAGCATATATATATCCCTTCTGTATCCTGGAGTACCCAACAAAAACACATTTGATAGCTCTAGTAACATCAAGTGGTCAAAACCAAGATATGACTAATGTACAAAAGCAACGGGGCCAAAAAAGCGAGGAGTGAGTGAGAACAAATCCTTCTCGGGAAAGGCAAGGGAGAAAGGAACTTTCTCACCCAGTACAGACGAGGGTATGTGATTCACAAAGTAACAAGCAGTAAAAACTGCATTACCACAAAACGAATGTGGGGCACAACTCTGGATGAGAAGGGTTCGAGTAAGATCAAGTGACGTTCTGCAACACCATTCTGTTGAGACGTGTAGGCGAATGAAGTTTGATGAATGATAACACGAGATGAGAAGAACTATAAGAGTGCAAGAGTACAAAATTCCAATGCATTGTCAGTTCGCACAAATTTGATTATAGAGGAAAAGATATTCTTCACTTCATTGATAAAAGATTTTATCACATTACCAGCCTTAGATTTATTCTTTACTAAGAAAAACCCATGACAAATAAGAGAAATCATCTACATCCACTAGATAAAATATGTGTTCTTAGTGATCGGGTACAGTGATTCGGACCCCAAATGGCTGCATGAATCAACTCAAAAAGGGAGTTACTAGTCTGATAATGCTTTCCTAACTGACACACCTTGCACTGGAAGGATGAGCGAGGTGAGATCTGAGGAAGAACGTGACACATCTTCTGAAGAGGGAAGTGATCAAAGCGCAGGTGCCACATAAATGGAGAGACCGATCATGTAGGATGAGAAGATAGACCAGCATATGGAGTACGGACCAGTCGATAGAGGTCGCCCTGCTCACGGCCACAGCCAATCACCATGTCCGTAAGAATGTCCTGAAATACAAGGGAAGATTGATCAAAAATAACACGACAATGTAAGTCCTTCCTAATCTGACTAATCGACAATAGATTCATAGAAAATTCAGGAGCATGCAACACATTCTGCAGACGCATTAAAGGCGTCAATCTAATCCCCCCTGTCCTGCAATTAGAGAACGAATCCCATCAGCAATGACAATTGATCTGTCAGAGGGAACATGTTTGTATTCATCAAACTGACTACTATCTCCACACATGTGATGGGACGTCCCAGAATGCATAATTTATTCTGTAATATCAATATTATGACAACTGGTAAGGGCTTAGATACTACATGAGGTACTGGAAAAAGCAGAGGCTGCAACATCTGAATGGCCTCCCGAAGCAGGTGGAGAAGCATGAGAACTAGCAGGGGCATAATCTCCCACAATCAAGCCACAAAATCATCAAACATTTGATCAGATGTAAGAGCAACAGGGGGCTCAGCCTGCTCAGCTACATGAGCAGATGCAGGAAAGCCATGCTTAGAGTAGCATGCATCTTCTGAATGTCCTGGACGGTGGTAATATATGCATGGCTGACGAATATGACCTCCTCTGTCATGAGGTCCACGACCACAAAACTGAGAAGATACTCCCCTATCGCGGGAGGCATCCATCGCAGAAGAGGTCTGGCTAGAGACAGGAGAAGGGACGGTGATTCTGTTGAGTCTGCGGTAAGCCTCCTCCATGGGAGGAATGGTAGCATCTGCAAGAATCTACAATCGAGCAGCATCATACTCTGTATCAAGTGCTGCAAGAAATACACCGACCATGGTAGCGTTCCGGTATGCTTTCTGCTGCTCAGGGATAGCAGCTAGAGGCATAAAACTGTGGAGCTTCTCGAACATGATGTTGAAAGACGTGTAAAGAAACTGAAGAGGGCATCCATTCTGCTTGACTATGAAAATGGCATGTTGTAATTGCAAGATCTTCATCTCATTCCTTGCTTGGGAATATGTGGCCGCAAGAATGTCTCACATCGCCTTGGCGGTGGGCTGAGAGGAGAGGGGCGGGTGGGACCAAGGTTCAGAAAGTCAGTATGCGGTATTCGTTCAGTCAAGCGGCCTGGAGCGAGTAAGCGGGTAGGTGAAGTATATGCGGAAGTATATGCGGACTATGTGGTTTCTATTATTTTAATTAGAAAATAAATAAAAAAATATAATAATAATTTCAAATATTATATATTTATATTTAAAAAAATATAACATGTAAGAAATATGAAGTGAAGACTTTTTTATACCATGTGATATCAACCAAAGCATTTCCAAAAGTCATCCATTTTCAAAAGATAAAGATGTTAACGGTGGAGAGAGTAAAAAATGTTGTAAATTGATTGAAGATAGAAAAAATGGTAGACATCATTGTCCAAAATGGAAGGTAATCTTTTTGTGGAAGTGTAACCTGGTTAGTAAACACAACCATGAACCTTCGTACTTTAGTAAATGGTGTATTTGTCTACTCAAAGTTAAATATTTAAAAATTAAATCATTTAAGTTAAATATATGTTATTTGTTTTGTGCAATAAAATTCCATGCAAATCCAACATCTGTATTCATTTTATCCCATAAAAGATCTTAGATAAACATATTACCTCTATTAGTAGAGTTAAATATTAAAAAAAATCAACCATTTGTTCTTTAGTAAATGGTATTATGTGCAGTTACCTCTATTACATATGCGGCCGCATATGCGGATTACTCGGCCGAGTATACCCCATGACCCGCATATTAAGCGAGTATAGCATACTCGGTGTGGTAGGGGGACCGCCTCCGCATTGCGGCCGCATATGCGGCCGCCTTGGCCGACTTTCTGAACACTTGGGTGGGGTTAGAGTTTTTTCTTGTGTACGAGAGATCTGGTCTAGAATCGTCGCTCTGATACCATATCGGGGAAAAGATAAATTTCACTATACCAAAGAGCCCTAGGGCTCTCTTATTTAAATGAGAGGCCCATGGGTAAATTACAAAAGATGGAGGAAGTAAATATAAACTGTGAAAAAAGCACAGAACTAATAATATCTCTACATCCCTGAATATTACGTTCCATTAATACCAAAAAATATGCATAGGTACACCTTCCATCGGTACATCTCGTACCTACATGGTATATTTGTTTGAACTCATGAATGTTCACTTTATTATTTTTAGTGGTCAAACTTTATACACCGATACAGCTTGATTCCATACTCATATATAAAGCGACCTTTAGTTCAATCTTTTATACATTTATTGAAATTACTGTGATACACTTGTTCTTTCTACCACTACATTATTGTCCGCTAGCCTATTTAGTTTTCCTTTTAAGGTTGCCCATTAAAGTAAAACTCTTTTATCCATTATTTTCAAGTCTGTTCTTAATTTTATCAAGCCAAGTCTTTTTCTAACCATCTGTTTATTTTCGATTCTTGGTTAGATACTTTAATCCAACTCTTTTTATAATAACTTATTTCAAATTCTATTTTGGTTACAACTTTTTCCAAGTTTTATAACTATTCATATCATTTTTATTCTTGTTATAATTTAAGCCAACTTATTCTAGCCATCCATTTGTTTGTTTTCTACTCTTAATTTATACTATTTTTGGACTCTCCCTTCACCTATAAAAGAGAACCTAAGCTATCCATTTAAGAAAATTCACACAACTCTTCTCCTCACATTTATCGACTACAGTAGAAGGAGAATTCTTTCAGAATCTATGCTCTACATTATCGTTCTACTACTGGGATTCCGTAGTTATCTAGCTTACAATATCCTTAGTTTTTGGTCTCAAAAAAATATCCTTATTTTGCATTTAAATTCCATTTGAAGATATCATTGCATCTTATTAGCTTTTACATAATATTGCATGGCATATTTGAGAAGGCTCCAAGTCAAGATTTGTATTTATCTATGTTCTTGATTAAGAGACTGTGAAGGCCTTTCTTCCTAAGCAGAAGATAAGACTTTGATGAGGTTACATATCGTGAGACGTTCTTGATGAAAGCCTTTCTTCTTGTTTAAAAGATAAATATTACTGAGGTTTCATACTTTGAGGCATTCTTGGTGAAAGCATTTCTTATTACTAAAAGACAAATAATTGTAAAATGTGTGCTTGTAAAATGGTTTAGGCTACATCAGAAGTAGTTTGATTAATTAGTTTGTGAATCCCTATGTAGGCCAAGATTAGGCACGGGACATAGCTCTTAAGTTGGATGAACCTTTACAAGTCAATGTGCAGTGTGATTCCTTGTTCCCGTGCTTGTTTAGATGCTTATATCATTTGGAAAATTCTTGAGCGTAAGTTTTTAAATTATTATAATTCCGTACACTATCCATCCACACTCTAGTGCATCTTCATACAATAGACATGTTCACCAAGGCACTTCGGAAGCTTTATTAAAGAGTTATTGTGACAAGCTGAGTATGAAATATATTTGTTTCGACTAACTGAGTACGAAGGACATCTATGCTCCAATCTAAGAGAATGTTAGAGTTTGAGCTACCCCTTAAAGGATACTTATGTATTTTCATTCTTTCTGGTGTAAATACTAACCCAAGAATCTTCCTATATAAAAGATGGTAGGGCTTTCATTTTATATATGCAAGTTCCCCTTCTACATAGGAATATCACAATAATAAAAGAGTCATGTTAACTCAAGCACATGAAGTTTGCATCAGTTCGCTTGATACTGTAAGTTTTGAGCAAAATTCATCCACAATATTGATAAATGATTCAAACAAATATCCCATTCTAAACTTCCTTTCCTTATTACCTTAGTAAAGTTTAACCACCAAGTTCGGGATGGATTGGTGTAGTTACTCTACGCATAGGACACCAAAATATCGAAACATGAATGAAGAAAGGCATGAGAGAAAAGCATATGGCTAATGATTGTGGACCCCAACACTTAAATGGAAGGGCACCCCTTTGCCCTCCCTCTATAGTGAAGCCATTGCTACTTTTTCTTCTTCCGGAATGTTGTCCCTCTCCACCTTCCCATGCATTCTCCTAACCCAAGTTCCCATCGTCCCATTGTAACAAGCTTCTCTTGCTCCTACAACCCGCCCCCTAAACTCTTAAAATCAATCCGCATCCTACTTCTTCCACTCTAGGATATCAATTATTTAATGGATCCACCACCACCTTTATGCCCCCCCCTTACAGATTTCCGCATCCTCCTTGGCCAGAGCAACCGCAGCGGGAAAAATGATTAAAAAATATGTCCTATCAACAAAACGATGGTTGCCTCAAAAAAACACAAGGATGGAATGAAGAGACAACTTTGTTAACCTATATAGCCCTTAAATGCTTAGAACAACAAGTTTTAGGATAACAAAAAGCCAAAGAATGATCGCTAGAGATTAGCGATCATCCAAAAAAATACTTCAAAAAACTATAGATACAAAGTGAAGTTCTTGTTCCCTCCCCATACACTGCAGCAGTATGACACCAAGCAGATCGCATTCCCAATGTTAAGTCTACGGTCTACCTAACCTAATGACCACCGATTTTTTCTGCATCTGCAATGCCCAAATCAAGGCTAAGAGTTTATATCTTTTCTTTCTTCTCATACAGACCGCATCATTCCCAACCCTTTTGCCCTCTTTAAAGTTCTCAAACCATAGAGTATGAGTTTATTTCAAGCCGAGGGATCACAATTTCCGCAAAGTTCCCTTACCAAAGAACATGTGAAGAAAAGGTGATGACATCATCTTCCCCAATGCAAAACAGGGACATCATGTGAACTCAGGTACCTAGTACTTATCGTAGACTTTTCTACCAACTGTTTCTTTCAAAGGAACCAAAAGAGGACTATGACCTTGATTAATGATTTGACCTTCCTGATGAACTTGTAATCATAGAGAATGATAACATGTGATTTTGCCTTGTTGAAGAAGGGTAAAAGAGTCAGCCGCGGGTCCATGTCCCCGAAGAAAGAACAATCACTATATGTATTCATCAAAGCTAGCATAGGAAAAATTGGAGGCATAAGTGGGAGTTCAGGCTCGCAGCCCACCATAGGGCACTACTAGTCAACCACAAAATCCATAACCTTTTGCTAACCTGACAAACATCATAAACACCCCCTAATGACTAAAGTAGTCTATGTTCCCATCCCACATCAAAGGACGGCAAGTACTATGTCACCGTTGCACTAAAGTCAAGCGCAAAATCCATAACCTACAAAATCCAATGTTGCATTGAAACGGATGATAACTCTATGCTAGTAATTATATATCATATATTATCAATAATAAAAGGTGTTTGATAGCCTGGCAAACATCATAAGGACCCATAATGACAAAAAGAACCAAAATCCCCTAGAGTAGGGTGCATCTACAATAACATGGTCAACTTGAGAGTTATGTTTCCAATAAATAGTAGCATTTCGTTGCAGCCTAACACTCAAATAGTTGCTAACGGGGCTTCAAGCTCAGTACCCAATTGAAACTAACACAAATCAAACAGCCTCCACAAGCCCGCCCCTAATGCAAGTTCGACCCAGGAAACACCCACAGGCTCCAATAAATTCCTGGTAATGGGGACTCAAGTAATAGATGCTGACTGTCCCCCAAGTCCCCTCTACAAAGACTGCACGCACATCTGAACCATGCATAATCTTCAGGTGAAAATAGTAGCGTACAATCTTTGGTGTGGAATTTATGTAATTTCTTGAAATAAAGGAATAAAAAAGTGGGTACTAATATCCGCTTTCTATGTCCTTATATGTCAAAAAAACATCACCCTAAGAAAAAAAGACCACAAGAACATGCACGTGCACATGAAAGCTTAAAGCTGAGTTTATTGAAAAATGAAAATGCCGAAAGAATGTCTTTTTACCTAGACATATTACCGATTTCCTTAAAGAGAAATGGAATGTTTTTTCCTTCACATAAGAAAGTAAGTTCACGTCCAATATTCCAAAGACAATAAGAGGCCATCAGTGTGCAGGGCTAGACAGATACAAGAAAAGAGTGATGGAGCAGGGAGACCAAAAAAGTAAACAGTGAGGGAGGAAGAAGGATAAGGCAAAACGAGGGTCGAAAATAAGAGGGGGGGAAGGAGGGTTGGACAGGAGAGTTGGAAGAAAGGAGATGAAACTGAACAAGGAAATGCACGACTTACATAATAAAAAAGAAAAGGTGCAAGCAAATGTTACCAATACCAGTCCAAGCATGGGGGATGAAGCGAATAAAATGCACGCCACAATCCCACATTGAGGTTGACGGATCCCAGCCCCAACTTAAGGAGAGGGACGCGAAGTGAGGCCAGTGCATATCAGAAGAGGTAAAGTTGATCCAAACCCAAACTTGAGAAAAGGGATTGTGTTTGATCATTTTTAATATCTGAGCATCCCGTCGATATATTGGCCTTCCAGGTACAACAAGAACATGTAATCGCAAAAAAAGAACTTAGGAGACAAATAAAATTTTAACATGTTCGGAATTTTTTCTTCAGAAAAGAGAGATATTTGCAAGGACACGAGGCAGCAGGCCAGCTTTCTTATCACCAGTCAATTATGGAAGAAATTGCTCTAACAAGCATGAATACAAATGAATTTGATGACCTTCAAACAAAAAGAATAAATGTCTTTGTGATTACTTGAAAAAACAAATCATGACAACATGCCTGTAGAGCAGTCATTCCCAAGGTGCTTCCTATTAAAGATTTCACTGCAGGATTGATGTCTAACTTTCTTGTAGCAAACCACAACGCACCAACAGAAACCAGTGTTGCTGTCGCAAGAACCCGGTGATTAAACTGCAAAAAGATTTCTAAATGAACTGAACTTCCAAAGATCACTAGGCAAAAGTAAAAAAGAGAACAGCTAGAAGAAAACAATGGACAAAACAATCAAAAAGAGACCTTCCTAATTATTTTCAGACAATTTATGTGAGCGGTGAAAGATATGACACTAGCAGAGTGTGGACCCTGCAGAATACTTTTTTTTAATGGAAACCCGGTTATTAGCAAACCATGATCAAGAAATGCTCATAGAAGTAAAACAAGCAGATAAAGAAATGGCAAAGCCTTCTCCCACTTCAAGTAGCGTCGGCTACGTGGATTCTTATCAAATCCATATTGAAAGATCCGAATGTTTTTTATGCTAGCTGTCGGCTTTCTAACGCAACCCTCCTCAAGAGGGGATTTGAACCCTGATTTTTTGGCTGATAGACCATTGAAGTGAAACAAGCGGATGTTGAAGTAAAATTTGAGCCAAAATATATACATGGAGCTTTTCCAACGAGTACAGTGTTTATTATCTAATGAGCACCTTCATTTTTACACATGTTTACAACTATTTTTGAACAAAATATTTATTATTTCATAAATAATATATCATATTCTTATTAAAGATGATCATTTTCAAATGTTATATATATGCATGGAGTTGTTCCGAACATTCATTTTCTTGAAAACAATTAACAGCGTTCTGTATCATGCTTTAATTAACGTGGTTGAATGAAATTAGTAACCAACCAAAATATTTTTAGTATTGGATAATGCTTTGCACTCATGATTTCTAGTTATTGTTGTGGGAGAGAATCTTTTTGTTTTACTTTATTTATTTATTTTGACATGGGGGGAGCAGTTGAGCCTGTAAAGAGAAGACGAGGAAGGCCCAAGAAATGTTGGAAGGAGACTATCCTAAAGGATCTTAATTATTTGGATCTAAGTCCAAGAATGACTCAAAAGAGATCTGAATGGAGGCAAAGAGTCCATGCAACCGAACCTACCCAATGTGGGAGAAGACTTTTTTGTTGTTGTTATGGTGGAGTGGGGGAGAGCAACATCGAATTTGCAGAAAATGACCAGGCATTGCACTATAGTTAAAAGAAAATGTCAAGCAATGTGAAAAGGGGGACTTCAATACTCGGCCTGTTAGTCAGGACTCGGGAGAGTGCTAGTTAAATCACAGGATGATAAAGCTGAACAGAAGACCAAGTTCCATAGGGAAAGAATGAAATTAGAGACCATCCATTTTATCTGATAATTGACAGAGGGATGGAACCCACATTGCTAGTAACACCGCTCATCACAACGGGTTTATTTCACCAAAGTTGGAAGAAATTAAGGACTTAAGATAAAGTAGGAGAAAGTAACAAAATAACTCCTTACACAAAAGTCAAAATTTCGACTCTAGCTTATTTGTATGACCAGAAGGAATGAGAACAAAGTACCCAGGATAACATGACAACTGCGAACCTTTCTGATTAAAATACTTACTACGATAAAGTTCAGAATAACAAATTAGATCAGACAACATTAAACTGCATATCAACAAAATAAAGAATGAGTTTTGTGCATCCTTTGGGCACAGCAACTCCAGATGCGATCTCCAAAATGCTCATGCACCTCCACCTCCTGATGTGTAAACTGCATATCAACAAAATAAAGAATGAGTTTTCTGCCTCCTTTGGGCACAGCAACTCCAGATGTGATCTCCAAAATGCTCACGCACCTCCACCTCCTGACGTGCGCACTAATCACTGTGCCTCTCCAGCCCCTGCTCCTAAACAACTGTGGACTCCATCGGATGAACAACCCACATCCATTTTGCCAGATGTCCGAACTACCACCTTTAAAGCACCCTCCACTAATGCCTCAGTCAAGCATGACACCGCTGGCCACCATTAGACCCCCCATTCCTTTAAAAGCACCTCTAAAAGACTCCTCTGAAGCATAACAGCAAATATCGAATTTCGGTATCGTTTCACCAAGGGATAAAAGGGGAAATTCCAGGTAATTTTTCTGAACGTTATAATTGTGGAAATGTCATGTAAAAACTGATTTTTTTCAGATATTAAAACTCCAAGTGTTCTTAAATCAATAAACAAGATAAAAATGCAAATTTGATTGCTAGAATCGAAATGTAATTATTGTAAAAAAACGAGATTGCAGAAGCGTATTAGAGATAAAGAAATATAGAACATGGAATAACATCGGGACTTAACGTTACCCTACTCCATAAGGAGCGGGATGAAACCACAAGAAAAGACCTTTAAAGGGCCAGATATTCTGTTATTCATTTCCCTCTCTCAACTATTGCAGGTGGTGTAGGGCTTCTTATATAGCCACGCTACTAAGACCAAGTTCCACTCATAAATGATGTGAGACTGAACATGTGGATGAGATAATTGGACACTGGAGGGATCCAATTACCCATCTATGACATATACTCCAACACTCCCCTCAAGCTGGAGCATGCAATGCTCGACTTGGACAAATAAAAAGAAAATCACCCTCTCACACAATACAGAACACTACGGACAATATCAACTCAACACATACTCTAATGGTTGTCTATTGAGGATGTTGTTTCTCATGTCATGCTGATGAGGAGGAACTAAAGGGCTGGAGTGGAACTGAATCTTCTCGTCAGAGAAAGTGTCTTGTATACTACGCATGTCAGAGTCATTGAAACTGGAATGAATCTCCCACATGGAGAACTCTGGCCCGCAGTTGTTTCACCTCTCTGAGGGATCAAATAAACAACATTGTTAATTATTCACATGTCGATCTATGAAGATGGGTCTCTCTCACGAGGACCTCGAAGTGGGTTCTCCCTCATAGGAGCCGCAAAAGGACCTCTTACTGGAGTTCACAATCGCTGGAGAATGGAGTCTAAAAAAGAGTCTCCTCGTCGAAGAATAGGGTATCTCCCATACTCGCTCAAAGAATGTAATATCTACTATGGAGTCCATATGAATCCACATAAAAACCCTAAGTCCATAATGGCTCGAAGAATGAGATCTCTATTATGGAGTTCTATGGATCCACATGAAAATTATGAGTACAAATCACGATGGGGACATTTCACATACTGATCGGACACATGTGTGCCTCAAACTTGGTAGAGTCTGAAATTTGAATTGGAGAGTTTGAACTTTGAACATGACCTGTAGAATCTGGTCTGAATGGCATAACTCTACAAAATACTCGCCCTTTCTCCCATACTAATCGGAATAGATGGCATCGACCAAGTTGGGAGAAGTCCTAAAGCGAGGAAATAAAAAACAAAACTCTTTTTTTTTCCTTTTTTCACATAAGTCATCTCAATTTTTTCCGGATTTTCTTTTCCTCTTTTTCCGTACAGCTTCTTTTTTGTACAGTTGCCTCTCTTTTTTCACCCAAAAATTCCCCCTCTTTTCTTGCCATCTTTTTTAAATATACAGCAATGACCCACTTGGGCCCATAACAGTGGAAGCCCAATTGGGCCTGGACTTGGCACCAGCCCCTCTTCTTTTCAATCGCCAACCATGGGCCCCAAAAAATCACTTGGTTTTTTAAGAAGAGAAAAGGGGCACTGAGCTAGCTATTTAGGGGTCCCCAATCGAGAACCCATCTCACGAAACTCGTCGTCCATCGGTGTGGCTTCTTCATCGGTCTACGCCGCCACCATGCTCGAAGATGGGAATGCAGAATCAAGTCTTGAGGTGCACCGGCCTGATTTGCAGGGTTGGAGAGCCCTAATGTAGTGGAGATGTGTATGGACTTCAAGAAGTTGATGGGACGCAAGGTGTAGGGAGAAGGTGGGTGGTGCCTCCTAGAGTCATTTGAAGATGGAGTGCCGCCTGGAGGGTCTATTCAAGGTTCAGGAAAGCGGTATGCGTATGCGTTCGGATAGGTCACTAAATAGCGCTTAAGCGGTATGCGGGGGCATATGCGGGGTATATGCAGTTCTACACGGTTTCTTAATTTTTTATTTAAAAATAAATAAATATATACAAAGTGACTACAACAAAACTAAATTTATGTATAATTCTGGTCCAACAGAAGATCTAAGAAAAATAACTTTCATATAGAGTTCAAAACTCCCTATCAATCAAATATCAATACTTCAATAGAACGGTTAGCACACAAAATAATTGACAACGGTCAACAAAATAGAAAAGTTAGCACACAAAATGCCTCTATTGTTGAATATAATGTCATTTATCCCTGTCGTTATATTTATAATTGATCCTTCATCAAAAGTACCAAACTTTACATATAATAAATTGCATTCATAATAACTATTAGTTGACTAAATAGTTTGCTAAATTATTGGTACATTATTCTTTTTCTTCCTCGTGTGTTTACTTCAATCCTGTGGTATAACTACTTTGACGATGGATTTAAATGGTCATGGAATGTTTGGTTGGCATACATGCAAAAGGAAAAACATGGCACAAATAATACAATAAAAACATGGCAAAAATCAAAAAAAATACAAAAATATAAAAAAATGTGTATGCGGCCGTACAGCTCGCATATGCAGCCCGCATAAGCGCACAGGATGCATAATGGGGGGCTTCATGAAAGCGGTGCGCTGAAGGCGCTGCATACGCATATGTGGCCGCATATGCGGCCGCACAGGCCACTTTCGTGAACACTGGGTCTATTGCCACCAATGATCGCCTCTTTCTCTAAGGCGAGATTGTCTGAATCCCGCTTGTGATGTCAGTTGTCTACCAGTTAGAGGAGAAGTTTGAGCACAAAGGTGCGGCTAGAAGGGATCGGTTGCCTTTGTAGCAAAGCTAACAGAATATAATTAGATTATGCGCAAAACAAACTTTCATATTTCCAAAACCTGAATAGATCAACAAACAATCAACAAAATAAAATATCTTCAAAAATAAGCCCTAGAATTAAATCTGTGGAAAAATTCTTCTCCTCTCGTAGAAGAACGGATCTCGAACATAAGAATAATAATCAGAATAAATCTTCACGAATCAAATCTTAGAATTGAACTTGCTCCAATACCATGTAGAAAATGAGATTGTGGAAGTGTATCAGAGATAAAGAAATATAAAATATGTGTTAGAGTTATTATATTTACATTTATATTTGTAACCCATCGGGTTCCGTAATACCTCGTGACCCATCGGGTTCCGTAACCCTCTGTGACTCTTTGAGTTCCGTAACCCCCCGTGACCCTTTGGGTTCCGTAACTCTTGTACTCTAGGGTTTTCTCTCTATATAAGAGACCCTAACTCTATGGAATAAACATCTCATTTGTTCCTCTTCTCAACATGGTATCAGAGCGATGATCCTAGACCGGAGCCTAATACCCTAAATCCACCGCCGCCACCAGCCCTCTCTCTGCCGACAAGGAGAGAGGGTTGGACCTCCTACGTTGCTCGTGGATTCAATGGTCTCACGCAAGGCAGTCTAAGTCCCCAGCAGCACCAGCTGCCACCTCCAGCGGCACCTAAAGCGTCGCCCGAGGCTCCAGCAGCTCCAACCGCACCTCCTGCGTCTGGCACCGCCTAGAGCCCTCCCCCCCCCAACAGCCTCCGCTTCACTACGACTTGTTTCTCCCGACTTTTTGTTTCTCCCAACTTGATGTTCCATACTCGTTATTCTATCAAGTATGGGAGAAAGGAAAAGTCAGAGATGACTCTTCAGGACGTCTGCTGCCCTACCACAACTGACAGACCGACACTCTAGACTACTACTAAAATCATATGTCTTCATCGAGCATCGACTTCTTCGTCAGGGCGTATACTTCTTCTTTTACGACCGACTACTACTCCTTGTTGGACTTCTTCTACAGCGATTCTTCTCCAAGCACGACATAGATATGTTCTGGTGAACTGCAGGCACGACAGAGATACATTCTCGTGACCTGATATCGCAGCGACTCTACTACATGCATGGCAGAGATACATTCCGGTGACCTGAAAGCCGCAGACCCGTCCTCGAGTGAGGTCTTCTACCAGCAGCGGACATATGTTATTATGATGCATCATGTGAAGATGTGGTATATACTTTTTCTTTTTGTTACAAGATGCAGCTTTCTCAGCTCCAGCTTGAAGGGGAGTGTTAGAGTTATTATATTTACATTTATATTTGTAACCCTTCGGGTTCTGTAACACATCATGACCCTTCGGGTTCTGTAACCCTCTGTGATCCTTTGAGTTCTGTAATCCCCAATGACCTTTCGGGTTCCATAACTCTTGTACTCTCTAGGGTTTTCTCTATATATAAGAGACCCTAGCTCTATGGAATAAACATTTCATCCGTTCCTCTTCTCAACAATATGGAATAACACGGGGATTTAACACGGAAACCCCACTCTATAAGGAGCGGGATGAAACCACGGGAGAAGGCCTCTCAAGAGCTGGATATTATGTTATTCATTTACCTCTCTCAATTATTACAGGTGGTGTAGGGCATCTTATATAGCCCTGCCAGTAAGATCAAGTCCCACTGACATATGATGTAGGACTAAACATATAAATGTGGTAATTGGACCCCGGAGGGATCCAATTACTCATCTATGACATAAACTCCAACAATTATGATGCAGAGTTGTTTTGACTAGGGATAAAATAAGGTTTGTCGGTCCTTTATTCATCCCATTTAAGTCCATAGCTATCATAGTTTTATTTAAAATAATTAAGATCATATGAGATCTCTAGGACTTGTATTTAAGCTAACGATTTTGGGGGTAGAATAGAAGTTTTTGTATACAAAAAGGGAGAAACACGCAAAGGTATATGCCCCAAACTATATTAAAAAATGAAAGAATACCATGGTTATCTTACATGAGCAGGACTCGAGGTGAGTCCTTGCATGGAAGAGTACATTTTCAAATAAAACCATCAGAGTTGAAGTAACACCGTTTCTAGCAAGCCGAGTTGCCCACAACACCACGACAGATTGCATCAGCTCCATTTTTTCTAAATCTCACGCTAAACAAAGACTTCCAGAAGCTTTCAGTTGAGCTCGGATCCAACCATATGATTTGTAGCGTGTCCCACAGGTCTGTCATCTTATCACATGTGAAGAAAAAGTGCTTGGTTGTCTCCATATCATTCTCGCAGATGAGGCATCTATAAGTGCCACCCTCAACAAATCTCGATCAGCGATCTCTTGTTTTTTTTGAATAAGAAAGAGGGGGAGCCCTCCCAAGGCGGGAGTCACCACACCTAAATATTCATTAATTAATTAACGATAAGGTACATCAGTTGGAAATCCAGAAATTGTACAGTGCAAGCGATCTCTTGTTATAAGACGTCCACGACACAACAACCACATAAAAATCCTGATATGAGAATAGGTCTTCAACTCCTAAAGAAATCTGCAATCACAAATAAGGTTCTCGCCAATCAAGTTCAGGTGTCTATCTAAAGACTTGCAGGCCTTTTGGACAGAAAAATCCCCATCATTCCAAACCCAATGATCCCTGTCAAGACGGGCCATTCATTGAACTGGGTGTATCCATCAAATAAATGAACTCCTATAGGCGTCGATCAGAAAAATCAATAAAAAAAAAAGTAGGCAACCAGACGTCGTCTTCCCAACAATCCGCCACAGACACATCACGATTGGCCCCAAGGGCATAAAGACGAGGGTAGCGCTGATAAGGTCTCCTCATTGAGCCAGTTATTTGTCCAGAAGGAAAAAGAACCATCCCCAGAAACCGGACTGAAGAGAAAAGAGAAAAGATATGGATGGAACGTCACACGGGGTTGCGTGTGAATACTGTAAACACGTCGTATTGGCCTACAACAAAGATCCTCGTGGTCACCCCAAATCCTGGCGATCTACTTTATAAGTAATGCATGTTCATTGCCACGGTCTTGCGATGCCCAACCCACCTAGCTCCTTTGGCAAAGTCATGGTATTCCAATCCACAAGGTAAAACCCAGAGGTGTCCTACCCGATTTTGTCCGAAAAGAATCTGGGCATTATCATCTCTATGCGGCGTCGAATCCTAACATTCATAAGTCTAAAGGACGTGAAGAAAACAGGTATAGCTATCACAACAAACTTCACTAGGATCAAGCGAAGCGACCATCTCGAGAGAGTAAAGTTGACTTCTAACCCTCAAGCTTTCTCTCTTAACTTCTCAATAACAGGTAGCCAATCAGCAGCACAGAGTCTCCCACAGCTTAGGAGAAGCCCCAGGTAACGAATAGGGAGAGAACCAGAGGCAGTCCCCAACGTCCCCCACAAGTAAACGTGATAGTTGTGGGCAGGCCATAAGGAACGTATATAAGTTGTTCCTGTTCAGCTTTATGTCCGACAACTCCCTAAAAATTTCTACTGTTATGGACATCCCGAAAGCCTCGTTTGTCCCTCCCTCAATAAAGAAGATGGCATCATTTGCATATTGAAGAAGGGGTATGAAAATATCGCCAAGAGGATACCCCGAGGTAATACCCGGGCAAATTACTTGCTCCACTATGCAGGCCAAGATATCTGCAATAACACAAATAACATTGAGGCCAAAGGACAACCCTTTCAGACATCCCGTTGACGTTGAAAGAAGGCCCATTTGGGCATCCATTGACAAGAAACGAGTAGGAAGCCGACATAACACAACACTTCATCCAAGAAATACAGATATCGAGGAAGCCACATAACGAAATGTCGTCCTAAGAAAACACCAATCATTGGTATCATAGGCCTTCGAGAAGTAAATCTTCCACAACAGGGCAATTGCACGACACCATTTACAGTCCACAATTATCTCAGATGCAGCAGTCAGGCTATCCCCAATCTGTCCTCCAAGAATGAAGGCCGACTAAAACAGAGAGTTGATAGCCTGATAATACCATCAAGAACAAGATTTAATATGTTGGCCAACACTGTGGCAATCACCAAATAGGTCGCATTGGACAGGGCAATCGGACGAAAATAATCAATACGTTCAGAAACCTCCTTCGACGGCAAAACGAGAAGCGCCCTCTCGAGCCTACAAAGCCCACAATACTCTTAGAGAATATCCAAGGTGGGACCACCATCAGATCATCAGCGACAATCTTCCAACATGGTCGAATAGGGTTTTGTTAAAGTTTGTTTTTATTTCCTTTACCTTTTTATATAAATGGGTTATTAGGTACTACTTAGGAACATATTTTAGTTATATAAAAATTTGGATTTTCTTCATCTCTTTCTCTTCATTCCCATATGCTCGTCCATCTCCATACATCCCTACCAAAATCCCACGTTAGAATAGACATGTTTTCTCCTTCCTCTTATTCTCCAAATCTGTTCTGCATACCATGGGTACCTCATCACAGCATATTTGTCTATTGTGATGAAACTACTCACCTACCAATTAGATTATGTGTTGAGTGAAAGAGAAATCTGCTCCATGGATCTTGGACACTCCTTGGTGCATGCCCATCTAATTTATGTTGATGATTTGATTCTTTTTACTAGGGGGCTAATGCTCCCTCCATCTTTTGAGGGAGGTGATTGATGCATTCGCATTCATCTCTAGATTACATACTAATGCCAGAAAAAAGCAAGCTTTTCTCCTGTGGTGTGTGTACTAATGATATTGGCATAAACCTTGTGGTTGGTATGCGTGACTACTTCCCTTCCATCTTGTTAGAATATATAATGCGAAGCGAATATCAGATAAAAGAATAAAACATGACAAAACACGGGATTTTAACGTGGAACCCTACTCCCTAAAGAGCGGGATGAAATCACGGGAGAACGCCTCAAAGGGTCGATGTATCTATTGACTTTCTTACTGGATACAGATGGGGTGGGGCTTCTTATATAGCCCTCATTGAGTCTCCACATCCCACAACTAGTAGATGTGGGACTAAACAACTGGATGGGGTAAATGTATCCTGGAGATATCCATTTACCCATATATATGAATGAAGCACATAACAAATACTCCAAGTTTCCAACACTCCCCCTCAAGCCGGAGCATGCAATGCTCAGGTTGGACAAACAGAAAGAAATCTCAACTCACGCTACATCACACTCTCTGTTCATGAAAGTGGCTCGTACGGCCGCATATGCCTAAGCGGCCTTCGCAACGCACCGATTACATGAATCCCCGCTTTATGCGTCATTTACGCACATATGCGCTCCGCGCGCCCGCTTAAGGTCCGGTTGGGTAATCAAATCCGGATCTTGTATTATTTTATTCTATATATTAAATCAGATTATGTAATACTATCTTTGATTATTTTGATATTTAGTTGTGCTATTTTGAGCTCTACATGAAAATCATTTTTCTTAGATCTTCTGTTGGACCACATTTATTCATAAATTCAGTTCAGTTATAGTCACTTTTATAGATATTTATTTATTTTTCAAATAAAAAATATAAAACTGCATAGAACCGCATATACCCCGTATATGCCCCCGCATACTGCTTAATCGCTATTCAGGACCTGTTCGAACGCATACGCATACCACTTTCTTGAACCTTGATGACACTACAGACAATATCGACTCAACGCGCACAACGGTCGGCTGCTGTCGACGACGTAGCTTCTCATGTCGTGCAGGTGAGGAGGACGAACGAGCTGGAGTGTGAGTCAAACTGAATCTCCTCGTCGGAGAGCATGTGCTCTTTACTACGTCTGTCAGAGTCACTGCAACAGAAAATGAATCTCCACTTAGAGAACTCTGACCTGCCACAATATGTGGACAACTGCTCCATCTCAAAAAGGGTCGAATAAACAACGTCGCTAATTATTCATACGTAGATCTTTGAATATGGGTCTCTCAAAATGGGTTCTCTCTCATAGGAACCACGAAAGGATCTCGTACTGAAGTTCACGAACATTGGAGAATGGAGTCTGAAGTCTCCTCGTCGGAGAACTGAGTCTCTCCCATCTATCTCAGAGAATGGGATCTCTACTCTGGAGTTCCTATGAAACCACATGAAAACCCTTGCCTACATGGCATAGGGAATGGGATCTCTACTCTGGAGTCCCTATGGAACACATGAAAACCCTTGCTGAAACACAAAAGATGGGGACCACAATAAAAGATGGCAAACATGTGCATATCGAACTGAAGACCGCATACATGTGTGTCTGAAACTGAAGACTCAGAACTAATCTGACGTTGAGTCTGAATATCTGAACTATAGAGTCAGGAATATATGGCTAGTCTGGAATCTGACATCTGAATCTGCAGACATGTGATTCCATACAATACTCCCCCTTTCTCCCAGACTGGTCGGAAAACAATGACGTCGACCAAGTTGAGAGAAGACATGAAAATAGGGAAACCAAGAAATCAATAAGCCGATCTCATTTCAATCTTTTTCTCCAACTTCTTTTTCTCTTCTTCTTCTTCTTTTTAATCATTTTTTAAAATAAGCATTCCAATCAATTTTTCAACTTTTCCCTTTTTTTCTTCTTTTTTTCTTCTTTTTTGCATTTTTTCCTGCGTACGATTTTTGATATGCATCTTTTTTCCTTCAAAAGCATTTTTTTTGCAAATGATGCCACAATCATTTTTTTCTTGCCTCTCTCCCTTTTTTTAATGTCGCCCCCCCTTGTAATTAACTCTGGCCCTTCCTCCCCTTTCCTACCCCAACTTTGGGCTCTTTTTCCTTTTTTTAACACGGCCCAAACATTGGGCCCTAACCCTATGTAGGGTTCCCCGATTCGGAACCCCTCACAGGAATCGCCGCCTGGAGCAAAGCCCGATGGGGCACTCTGTTGGTTACACATGCCGCCTTTGAAGGAATCGCCTGGAGCGCCGCCAGCACAAGGGTTACCGCCTCGCTCACTGCACCATGTTGTTGCTGTCGTCGATCGGTGTCGTGCCAACTGGTGGCGTCGTCTGGTGCCGCTCGTGAGCCTGGAGGAGGAGGCAAGGAGGGGTTGGCAACGGGAGGAGGAGGGGCACTGCGCGAGGGTGCGCCTCCTGAACTGGGACGGCACCGTACTGGGGCCTGTAGGCTCCACTTGGGGAGGAGGACGCGAGGAGGATTGGAGCAGCCTCTTGGAGATAGAACGGCAATGCCGTGTGGGAGGTTCCTCCGCCTGGAACCTTCTCCCATTCGCTTGAGCGTGCCGCCTAGCGCCATGGATCACACAAAACCCTACCGCCAATATCGCACAGAGTGTTGCTTGGAACTTGGAACTGGAGCTCATGTACTGTGTTGCCTGGAGATGAAGAACATGCGTACGATGGGGCATCATCGGTGGAGATGTACGATATGCGCCGCTTGAGATTAGGGTTCTTGTTCTGCAACCCTAGTTTGCATGATCTCAACATAAAAATCAATCCTCAATGCAGAAATTCCAAGAACACTTCTCTCATAACATGAACAATAATTTTCAAGAATACAGCACCAAAAATCGAATCTCGAATAAATAATGAAAACTAACTCCTCGAGAATCGAACCCGCTTTGATACCATGTTAGAAAATATAATGTGGAAGCGAATATCATATAAAAGAATAAAACATGACAGAACACTGGATTTTATCGTGGAACCCTACTCCCCAAGGAGCGGGATGAAACCACGGGAGAATGCCTCAAATGGATGATGTGCCTATTGACTTTCTCACTGTATACAGATGGTGTGGGGCTTCTTATATAACCCTCGTTGAGTCTTCACATCGCACAAATGGTAGATGCGGGACTAAACAATTGGATGGGGTGAATGGATCCTGTAGATATCCATTTACCAATCTATATGAATGACGCATATAACAAATACTCCACATCTATATTCACTTACTGCTCTCCTAAAATAATAAGAAAGCATCTTTGGCGGCATCCCTTGTGTAGAGGATTAGATGATTAGATCCGTTTTTTCTGGATAGAAGACTCGTGAGCTCTCTTTTGTTGGAGGGTTACAGGCCCTTAAAACTGTAATTGATGGTGTTATTATGTATTGGGTCGGTGGTGCTACTTTTGTAAAAGCTCCATCTATTGCATTGACACTCTTTAAGTCTTTATGCAGATGTCCTTTGGGTTAACTGGGACTATTATTTATTTGCCAAAATCTGAAGGTCGCCTTAGCATAAAATCTCTTTAGGACATCACCTATACCATGGCCTCTCTTGGACTTGAATAGTGCCTACGGCATCTGGATCCATTTGGGCGGATTTTTTCGATAGAAGTATTTGACTGCTGGCTCCTTTGGCAAATTAATGTCCGAGCCTCATACTCGACCATCTCGAAATGGGTCCTCAAGAACAATATTGTCTCCTCAGCCATCATAGTAGCACCCCCCCCCCCTCCACACACATACAGAGGATTTATCTTCCAAAAGTTTCTCTCTCTCTTCTCCTTTTGCCGTTTGGGATAAAGTCTGCCCTTGTGGTCAGAGGTTACCTGGTTTAAAAGCCATGGCTGGTTCATTTTGCACCAAAGCATGCTAGTTGCTTATACGGTGCTATTAGAGATTGAATCCCAACTTATGATCAATTACAGAACTTCGGTTTTGGCGTGTGCTGTCAGTGTCAATTCTACAACTTGTACGGCTGTACCATAATTCCAGAAACCACGTGTTCCTCTCTTGTGGTTACTCATGTCAAGTTTGGCCCATCCCCTTGATGCACACGAACTCCCTTCAATTCATGCCATCCAATTGCTCGATCAGCTGACTTGGATGAAGACATGTATCCGTTCATCGTCTTGTCATGATGTTAAAAGCTCGCCTTGCACTTGCTTTGGAAAGAGTGGAACCTGTGTTAGGAAGATAACAAACCTCCTCCTGATGTTGTTGCACTAGAGGACATTTAGACTATTTTAACTTGATACATTATTTAATGTACATTTTATACTTACTGCCAATGTGCATGCAATGTAAATGCTTCCCTAGCATTTAGCTGTTTTGGGGGAAACTAACACTTACCATTTCAGAAAAAATGAATAGATTGTGTATTGAAATGCAGGGACTAAGTGAGGAAGAATATCTTATACACGAGTCCCTGACAAAAAAAGGTTACTGATGTGTTAAGAGAAGAACGATTTAGCAGATGACAGGACCCAACCACATTACAAGTCGCTGGCCAAATTCACATTTAGCAGTTCCTTCTTTTTCCGAGAGATACATTTAGCAGTTTCGACCAAGCACTATATGCAACTTTGTGGCACTATTGTCATTGACTCGTTTGAAATTTCAGATGGGTGCATTTACAATAGCAAGTTGTAAGGTGGTCATGTCAAATGATGTATCCACAAGAAATAAATTTCGCAGGTTAGTATCACCACCAGCTGGGCTCCGAATAGAAGCTTCTTACCTGTACGGTGGATGTATTTTCAAAGAAATTGCTTATAAATGGTTCCAAGCTGAACATGTCATCAGGTACCCATACATCCCCCATCTTGGGGAAAGTGTTGAATGCATGTCCCTGGGTGGTAACAATTGCATTACATCAGTCGCAATAAAAACATATGTAGCCAGAAAAAAATGCTTTTTAAGCATGACCGGAACAAATAGTGATCACGGAAACAGCATGATTCTAACCGCATCATTTCCTGCAACAAATGCCCCAGATATTGCAGTAATCCCTACAATAACACTAACAGGAATGGCAAGTTGTCTAACTTTTGCTGCTCCTTGCAAACAACGGAGTGATCCAATCGGTGGGTGTGGCATGACAACTGAGAGACCAGTCCAAAATAGACCACAGAAGATCACGAATGCAGATGTCAAGTGAGCCGCTAGGCGGTATGGACTCACTCTTGGCTGAACATATTCAGATTTGGGCTCCTAATTTCACAAAAGAGGGAATGCAAATCATTCAGTTTCTGGCAAGCTGAAGACTTAATTTATTTAACTAACTGTGTTTATCAGTACTTGGTGCCAATGCATACCTCCAAGCCACTCTTCACCATCCACCACCCAACAAGACCCTGACCAGCACCAAGAGCAAACAAAACAGAGAGTCTAATGGCAAGTGGACGGGTAATGAAACCTTTCGCAATAAAGTATGTTGATGGAAGAGCAAACACAATACCCAGAGCTCTTCCCCACATTCGATGTGCGTATTCCATCCAGTATATGAATTTGAAATCTTCAACGTTCATGCCTTTATTTACTCTGCAGGAAGAATTATAGCAATTTAATGAAACAATCAAAAAACCATTGGAACACAAGGGTCACATCTGCCTAAGCTTGACTAAGATATTTCATCTATCGCAAATCATCTTAACTATTAAAAAGATAAGTGCCAAGAACAGCCCCGGTTAAATAAGCGAATTTTGTAACTTGGTCATGAGCGACTCCGTTGATGTTGCACCCACGATGTATGGAAAGTGACAAACATTGGGAACTACCCGGGGAGGAGTTAGGAACCTTGTATCTGGTGAAGAACACAGCAGTAAGAAAAGACATTGATAGAGCGTCCAAATACAAGATTGCTGAAATAGGATGTCTAATATATTTTAGATTGTTTAAATCTATTATGTCGGAGAAAGATAAAGAAGAATGTAAAGAATACAAACGACTCATAAATATTGAGTTTTCTCTGTTTTAATTTAATATATATAGAAGGTACGAAATATGACTTGATAAATGTTTTGTTACACAAAAAATTGGATGAAATTTAGATCTTTTCAAAATCCAACTATTGCTTTAGTAGCATAACAATAATTGTGTGGATGGGAAGAACTACATATAGGGTCTTCAACTACTTGTGTTTTCTTGAGAATAGATAATAATATATCAAAACACCATTAAAGCACTTCTCCCGTGGATAGACACCATTAGAGCACCGGATAGACACCATTAGAGCACCTATCCCGTCAACGGAACCCTGACCACTTAAATCCTTGGAACCTTGTTCGAAACAAAACCGATGGCATAGGAAGATACAGGATTTCATGCTTCATTTTTTTCATAAAAGAAAGTAATGCTTCACTTGAGCGCAAAACTACCCAAATGCATCATGATAACATTCAGCTAAGTAGAAGCCACTTGAACAGTCTAGAGGTTAAGCAGTTCGTTTTCCACCTTAATGTCCGAAAGCAAATGTTACCATGATAATCAAAGAAGAAGAAAGAGCATCATTCAGCTTGCCACCTCTTGTATTCCGGAGATAGTTGATATTTTTCAAACTCGGCCCTCCATTGCTCAGCTGTGAGTGGCGGCAAAGTTCCAGTGAACTTCCAGTCCGTCATTGACAACCCCGACCGTGTAAGCCGTGTGATACCGCCAATCACCACCAAGCTGAACACCCACGCAGCACAACCAAATAGCCAAATCCCCACCATCTTCTGAGCATGAGGCCCTCCAGCAACCAAAACCTCGCATCCCGCCTTAACCGCCGATGCTTCCTTGCCCGATCTCAACACAGACGTATATGTGGCGAAACTCTTTGCCCCAAATCCCTAATTGTATACGTAGATTCGAAAAAGGTCACAACTTTGAACCCGAAATTGTCCCATATTGTCATGTGACGATCAAAGTTCGAACCTTTGGGAAGGATTTGGCCCCGTAGAGCATTCCATAGCGTGATAAAGAGCCAATCCCGGGTCTGGAAGCGGCAAATCCATTGGAAGGACCGGAGAAGCTTCTGATGTTCGGTCTGGCGCCTTTAAGCACCACGTCTTCGACTCTTCTGATCAATCCCGAGCCGAGATTCTTCAGGAGGAACCTCTGGAACCCCATTTCCGAGGTCCTTCGCGAGCTTGATCAATCGATTCGAGCGTGCAAGGTCGGGCTTTTTTTTGAGGTTTTGGCGATCAGATTGGAATTATGTAGATCAGATCGATCGAAGGCGTCCACAGGAAAACGATGTATTCATTTGGTTACCGGGAATCGAACCCGAAATCGAGAATTATGATCCACTGCTTTGTGCAGTGACGTGTGATCGGTAAACCGTGGCCGCCGACTGTAATCTTTCTCGAAACTCGAGATGGTTTTAGGGTTCTAGCTGAGATGACGGACAAGACGAGGGTTTATGTCCAATAGTTATGTTTTCAAGGACATGGCGTAGCACATGTGGTTGGACTAACCGCCTTGATCCAATAAATTGATTGATTCCATTTTCTAATTAAAAATAGAAAGTGTATTTTTTAAGGATGGTATGCTCCGGAAAGGGGAGGGGGAAACAGAGAAAGGGGAGGGGGAAAATATCTTATCGAAAAGGAGACGGTGTGAAGATATTTTTCATATCAGTAAACGGTTTGCTGTGTTGCAGGAAATCGTTTACCGCGTCACATCAACGGACAAAAAGAGGTAGGATGCGTTTGGTTGGGGGTTACTCCTCACTTTGGGTGGGTAACCCCCCAAAACCCCCGCTTTTAACCCACTAGTGGAGCCCACTCCCTTCCCATCAAAAAAATTATATATTATAGCATCATATCATCTAAAAATCATAAAATACTCAACTTCTACTCACTATTCCAAACTTCAATGCAATCACATCACAACAACCACCCACTTTTTCAAATTTCAATACAATCATATCATAATAACTACCAACTTTTTCAAATTCCAATACAATCACATCACACAAACCCTCCCAACCCTTAACCCACCAACCAAACACACAAACACAAAACCGGGTTATCCACCCCTGGATAACCCACGAACCAAACGCACCCGTAGGGATTTCATATTTTCATTGTGGATGCATGTTTTGACCGTTTCGACACATTCAGCGACAAACAGTTTGCTGATATATATCTATTTTGAGAATTATTTTTATATTGTATCTATTTTGGATAATATTTTGTAAGAGTTATACCCTATTGGGGAATAACTCCTCCGTAACATGGTTTTGGGTTCGAGTAACCTTCAGTCAAGTGATTAGACTGGTAGATAATCCTTATGGGTGTGTTTGGTTAGCGGGTTAAGGCGGGTTAAACTGGTAGAAGGTAACCTATTTTTGAGTTTTGGTGTTTGGATAGAGGGTTAAACTGGGATTTGGTTAGAAGTGGGTTTGTTGTGATATGATTGTATTGAGGTTTGAAAAAGTGAGTAGTTATTGTGATGTGATTGCATTGAAATTTGGAAAAATGAGTAAAAGTGGAATAGTTTATAATTTTTATATGATATGATGGTATAATATATTATTTTTTGATAGGATTGATGATGTAAAATTGATTTATTTATTTTTTTAAAAAAAAGAATAAAGTGGGGCCCACATGAGAGAGAGGGAGGGTGGGTTAAGGGGGTAAACTCGCCAAAGGGGAGTTTAACCCCCTTGCCGAACGGTAGCTATGTGAATAGTAGTTGTTTGGATTTTTAAGAGTATTAGACCGTAATAATATGATGTATTATTTATTTTTAGTATTGATTGTGTTTGTGATTATAATATATTTTGATGTTATATTTTTATTTGAATATATTTAGAAAAATTATAAAAAAATGCATGATCCGTACAACAAACTCAAATCTAGGAATGCGGGTAAATCCGAGGGCAACCAGAAGCAAAAAAAGGGTAACTGCATAGGTTGAGCAGATTATCCGTGTTTTTCGAGTAAATTTGATATGTTTCCATGCAATAATGTTATACGGTGGGAAAAGGCACTATAAAAGTAGCGATTGGAATGAAACTTGAGAAATACCACGAACTCAAACTTTTTGCTTTTTGAGAAGCAATTATATGGTTGAATCTGTTTATTTATGAAAATTATATGATTTCTGCTTAACTTTTCTAAAAAATGAGACTATCATACTTGTTTATCAAACACGTTTTTTTATAAAACAATCAGTGTTTATTTATCTAAGAGGCCACTACCAGAGTTCATAATCACTTGCGGAAAAAATATGCGGTTTATAAGCTAGGGCGAGGATTTTTCGAACATACATGTTTTCAAACAAAATTCAAAACACGAAGGAAGCAACATTTTTGTGACGTTCATGATTATTTTCAAAAATAAATGTGTTTTTGAATAGTTGTTTTTTGAGGCATTAAATCATTTCAAGAACTCATTTTAATATAAAGGTCGTATTTTGTTAGAGTACAGTCCTGTACGAAGTGAGCTAGACAACCTCTTGGCATTTAGGATGTAATATGTGACATGAGATATAACATCATAATTTGATCTTCATTTTGATTGTAAATTAAAACATTAAGAAATGTACCTTATCCGTTTGAATGTGTAAATGAGTTCGTGAATATAAATATATGAGATAATTCATAAAAAATTGATTATGATACGAGAGATGTGTATTAAATGCTCAAGTAGCATTTATATTATTGTAAAGTCTATATAATTGAGATTCAAATGGTATGAATATATCCGTATCCGATCTGTCGCTATATATGTTTTACACGAATTTTATCATTCTTATTTGTATATATTTCAAAATGGATATCACTTTGATATATGTCTGATTTTGTATGTGTGTGTTTATATATAAATATAGTTATAAATTTTTTGTTAACTGTATATGACATAATTTTTACCTTTTTTCACTATATTTGGTGCAATTATTATATAAGCGCATTTAATATATTTATATTATATGCATTCCATTCAATGCGTACATATTTAAGCTCTCATCCCTTCTTCCTCCTCCACGTCCTCTCCTCTTGCAGTAGTAGCAGTCGCAGCAGCAGCTCCGTCGCCCACTCCTTCACCTCCCCCTCCATCGTCGCCCCCTCAAGATCCCTCCTCCGCTCGCTCCAACCCCTCTTCTCCCACCTCATCCGCCCCCCTCATCCCCCCTCTTCCACTACAGATTCAAAAGACGGTGTGGGATGAAGAGAATGATGAACCCCTCTGAAGTCGAAGCTTCGATTCGAGTTGTAGGCTTGGTCGAACGGCTATGTAGGAGTTGTAGAGAAGGTAGGAGTTCCAGTACACTGAGAGTCTTGATGCTCTGTTGAGCTTAGAATGGAAAGATTACTCAAGACTTGCAAAAGAATGAAGGAGTTGCATCGAGCTCCAAGCTCAGCGTCGGAGGTAACGAGTAACCAAAAGGAGGGGTATGTGGTGCTCTTGCGCTCCTGTGTGTTTCAGGATTTGTTGACCCGAATAAATATGATCTGAAGCGGAGCTTTCCCCTTTCAGTAACTCTACCAACGAGCCTCATCTGGCAGAGCAACCGCTTATGACAGTTGGTCTCCCCCGCGTCAACCGCCGAGCCACCCCCCCCCCCCTCGCCGCCTTCTTTTTCTTTAGGTAAATGAGATTGCATGTCCTGTGAGATTGTGATCAATTTAGTAAGCTAAAAATATCAATTCACATCGTGTTTGAAATAACGGACGTGGCCGAGAGGGTGTAATCTCACATCTCCCAATAGACAATTTTCCTTTTTCAACTTCTCATTTTTTTTATTTCTACGGCATTGATCAAAGTCCGCCTATTCTCCTCCCTTTTCAAAATGGATAGGGATAAGGATATCACTTTGATATCCTCAAACATTATATCTGTATCCGAATATCTATTTTCATGTATAAACATAATTGCAAATTTATCTTAAACAAATATAACGTAATTTTAGGGTTTTATAAGTTGTGTCCCACTTAGATTTTATAATATCAGTTATGCTCTTCTATTTTTTTCTTCCCCTATGTTCTTGCGAACCTAAAGTTTTGTCCTTCTATCAAGGTAAACTAGAGGCATAGTTGATATTACAAAAGGACAGGACTATGCATTTTGTAAGAATACATAGGCACAACTGGTATTACAAAAAAAAGTGACATAACAGATATCGCATATTCTAATATGGATACAAATGATAAAATTTATTGTTTTATACCTTCTTTCATCATATTTGGTATAATTACTATGATACAAGTGTAATTAGTATATTTATATCATATATATTATATATAATACATGTATATTTAAGCTAATATATGGAATATTTGTATGTGATTGGTACCCTTTATACATCTCTATCCGTTTTTAAGGAGAAGATAACATAGTTTTTATACTCGTCAATATCTATATCCACATCCATACTCGTATTTAAAGATGGATAAGGATATAATAACACCTGTAAATGTATCTGTATGTTTGCATTTTTGCTAATCAATCCACGTCGAAGGAAAAAGAGAATAACAAAACTTGATTAGATGCACTGAATTAGTGAAAAAAATGGAGAAAAATCCGTAATCTCCGTCAAGTTAGTAACCACAATACTCGTAGAATGCTTTAAAAAAGTTACTTTAAGGAACAATTCTAAATTATAAAGAATAATTATAAATTACAAAGAAAAAGAATGGCTACTTACATTTATAATTTTATACGAAAAACTTTTGTATCCAAATTTTACTGTCGATGTTGTAAGTTTATGAATAATTTTATTTATTCGAGTTTTCTTTTCATTTTTTTAAAATATTGTATTATGTTCAAACAAATTATTTAATATCTTTAGAGATGGTATGATACGAAGTCAAAATAAAATTTGCAGCTTAAGTAAACAAAATCTCTATATATATCTCGAAAATCTTTCTATTCTACTTGCCCCCCCTGATAACACGGATTTTGCAAGGGTCAAAATAGTCCACACAAGGCGGGACTACAGTGTCGTTGAGCGACCGCACATGAAACCCGTATCAATCAACAATTAACCCACAATGAAAAGCAAATGTGGAGTTAAAATTTATTATAACTATATAAAGGATGTGTTTAGTGTGCAAGCAGTGTAGAGGTCGAACTCAGGGAGCAAGAGGATAGAACAGGGTAATAATGCTCAAAATGTGAAAGTGATCAAATGCATACAAGTGTACAAATTTTTGTGGATTTTTAATTTTTAAATATTTTTTTAATTTTATATTTTGATTTTTAATTTACTGATTTTGTGTTTTCTTTTTATATTTTTATATTTTTATATTTTCTTTTTCCTTAAGGACGTATATATACAATAAAGGAGAGGAAGGGAATAAGTATTATAAAAATATGTAAAAATAAGGAGAATTCAGGGAATAAAATATTTTTAGGCTTTTTATATTTTCTAATATTTTTGTGATTTTTCTGGATTTTTCTTAATTTTTTTGGTATTTTTAAAGGCAAAAATATTGAAAACAATGAAGAAAATAAAAGGCTGAGACAAAACTGAGGATGAAAAATATTAAACGGAGTTCAAAATTCTCAAACTAATTTTAACTTAAAGATAATAAATCAGAGAAAATTTAAAGACAAAAATTATAATTTTAGAATTTTTCTGGAATTTTTAAGATTTTTATAAAGTTTTTAAGGGTTTTCTAATTTTTAGGAGTTTTCTTTTGATTTTTTTAGTGATTTTTGGAATGAAGTTAAAAGACACAGAAACAAACAAAAGGTGATTTTGTTAGGATTTTTCAAGGGGTTTTAATATTTTTTTGGTATTTTCTAATGCAAACAGTAGAGAAAATGCATGTTTTTGAATCTTTATAAATATGAAAATGCAATAAAAATGCAAACTAAAAATATGGCGTGAAAGAGTGGATAAACAGGAGCTTAGATTAATTTTTTGGTGATTTTTAGGATTTTATAGATGCTTGAAATAAATAGAGACAATAAATAGAAAAATCAACACTAGCAGGGGTATAAATGAAAATATCCAGAATCTCAGGGGCTACAGTTCAATTTTTCCACAAAATATATAACTAAATTAAAAGGTTTCTGGGATAAAACGAAATACAAATAACCCTAGGAGTATCACTGCAAAATTGCCAAGTCACGTGCGTAGAGCACGTGACCTGGCAGGGACTAGAATGGAATACTACAAAAATCAGGGGGCACTGTGCAAATTTTACAAAAGTTTTAAACAACCGATGAAAGATTTAGCATTAAGTATTAAATACCAAAAATGCATTGGGGGTAAATGCAAAATACCCAAAGCTTATGCGCTGCGGACGGTCAAGATGCTATCACTTATACACGTGGCGTCCCCAGAGCGCACGATGACTGTTGGGAAACGGAGGGCACAGATTAGATCTCCCCCGGTGATCAAACGGTGGACGCTTGGGGAGATCGGACTGCTCCGGTGCGCCCCCAAGAATAGGCCTTCATCCAACGACGGAGGAGGCGCGAGGAGGAACCGGGAAGAACTGCGTTGTTGTGAAGTTTCTTCGGCCAAATCGAGCCTCTCCGGCGGTCCGTGACGCTTCAAAAGGCCTGGGAGCTTCCTGGGATGACCATCTGGCGATCGGCGACTTCAGAATGGCATGGGGATCGCCGACAGACCGCCGAGATGTGTGAGAACGGGGCTGCTCCAGGTATCTTGGACTCCCACAAAAATGACCCCAGATGGGGTTCTTCAGCTCCTGGAACCTGCAAAAGACGTTAAGGAGGGCGACGGCAAAGTGCCTCGCCATCCTGGGTGTACGATGAGGCGGAAATGGCAAAGAATAGGGAGGATGGGAGCTTGCCGGAGCAAGCTCCGGCGAGGGGTGGCATAGACGATCGGGAGGATACGGATCGAAGGTGAAGGCAAAGATCTAATCCTAAGGATACTGCAAGTAAAGAAAATGCAAGAAAAATAAAATAAAACGGAATAAAAACGAAGCCTCAAAGGTGGTTAACCCGAGGTGGACCTCGACGACCAAACTTGGCCGGAGGTGGTGGAATCTGACCTTCAGGGACCGCCGTACCTCGAAAGGGATGTTGGGGGTCTCCCCTGTCACCGGAGCCACTCCATCACGCGCCTAGATGTCTAAACTCAGCCAGAAGACGGTTCAAAGGAGAAAGGGAGTGACGGGGGTGGTTTTGAATGGATGGTGAAACGGGCGTGAAGAACGAGGAAGAACGACTCGATCAGTGATTCACAACCCAAGGAAAGACTTGGGCGTGAATCACCAATCTACGAGGCGCAAAAATGAAGAAGGACGCGACATGAAAGGAGGAAAGGAGCGGCTTCCAAAATTCCATGAAATCGAGGAAAAAAAACTCATTCTGACATGAACAGGAGGGGTCAGACAGTTGACCGGAGGTCAACTATCAGACCCACCTGGTTGGTCCACGTGGACCAACCAGGAAAAATCTCCTAAAAAATAATTCAAAATTCATTTAAAAATAGTATTTGATTTTAATAATTTTAGGTTATTTAATAAAAAATGTTTATTATTTTATGAATCATTTTATTCTGATTTTTATTTATTTTTTTGAGTTTTAAAAATACAAGTTTCCTTTTATATGTTATATACAGGTATACTCATATATATATTATTGTTTTATTTTTATTTTATATAATTAATTTTATTTATTTTGTTTATTATTTTATAAATTTATAAAATATTTTTATACACTTAAATATATGTTTATTTTATTTTTCTGGTGTAATATATACACTTAATAAAATTGAAGAATCAATTATCTAGGTATATGTACAGGTATTATACCTATGTATTATATATAAGTATTTTATTTTTGTATTTTCTTTAGGTTTTATTCCTGCTTTAACATACATATATATTATAAATAATATTCACAAAATTATAAAATTATAAAAATGAAGAATAATTAATAAAATGAATATTTTAATTTGTACAAGTATACAATAGGGTTCCAAAACTCAACTTTCAAACCGTAGCTCCGCTAAATGCGAGACCACCTTCATTAAACAGATCATTAAAAATTATATACAATTAAAGGTGATTTTGATGCGTTTCGAGTTTTTATTTGGGAGATACAGGTCTGGGAAGTTGGGATTTTGGATTCTTATTCAGATCATAACTTTTTATCTGTATATTATTTTTGTATGAAATCAATTTTATATTTTTCTTTATTTAATTATCGACAACTACAAGGTTTCTTTATTTGAAGTATAAAAAGTGGAACCAAAAATAGGTCCAAAAATGAATAAAGAATAAATTAAATAAAAGGTATTTTTACTGTATTTTGGCCCTTATCTCCCCCTACTTCATTCCTTGTCGACCTAGTCATCGAGATGCCTAGGTCTCGGGGTTTCGGGTCATAAAATATTTACAATATTTTATTCTTTTTTTTCTTTTCTTTATTCTATAATTTTAGCTTTAAAAACTATATTTTATACAATATTTACACAATAATGCATGGATGATAAAATACCTAAATTAACAGTATTTACACGCATTTACCATGGTTTTTAAGGCCAAAATGATAGAATAAAGATGATGAAACGTAGATTCATCATCTCCCTATACTTGCCTTTGCTAGTCCCTAGCAAACACTTATGCAATAAGTGCAGAAAAGAAAAACAAAGAAAAGAAAAAGAAGAACGACGGCTAGAGTTTAATTATCAAACTTGTCCTCACAAAATCAAAGTTTGGAGCTTAAGTTGGACCTTTGGAATTTTTGTGCGGGCGGAACCTTAATGAGGGCCGGACTTGAAATCCAACAGCCTTCAAGAATCACAAAACTCTGCTCAAGTCTCCTCAATAGCCATGTCAGAAATATTTCAACTCATACGCAAACCCTTACGACTATGAATCTGACTTGTACAGTATAAGTGATAGTGGCTCTCCCCAACTAGAATGACAAAGAGACTGACTTCTCTAGCATGACAACCCAATGATTCCACAATGTAGTAACTCCTTCCTCGAGGAGCGGGGTATTCCCTTCTAAGTTCAAGTGGCAACCAGCTCAAGAGGAGGGGGTGAAGAGAAAAATATACGGTAGCCAATGTAGCTACCTATCCTAGGATGCAAGACCAGTGTAGTCAAGTCATCCAGCTGCAGGCTCACATGATTTGACTTTGGAACTCAAGCTTGCTTATTTTCTATACAACATATGTACACTCCGGCAGGCATTTTATTTTTGTACAGGCTTGTCCACTTTTTTGGAGTTTTTTTAAATACTATATACAGAAGTTTTTCCTCTTGAGCCAGTAGACTCCCTTTTTTGAAGCTTTATTGCAACCCACACTCTCCTGTCTTTAGAATTCCTCATCACTTTGGGGTGCACTTCCCTCCCTAGAGGAGGACAAGTGTTTCCACTTGTGTGCGTCTCATACTGGCAAATCCAATCCCCTCACCACTCCAACTGAGTTGAGCCATGTGAAAGGTTCAGGTGTCCAAGTTAGGTCATTATCAATAAGAGTCGTGTGTGTGCTCCGAAATACTCTACTTAGGCAGTCAAGAATCCATTGAACCAAGTCCCGTGATCCTCAGAGAATTAATTCAACTAGACCTGAAGTACATCAATTCCAGCTCCTATAAGGTTCCTATTATTAGGTAGATTTTAAGATCCAACCAAGCTCCAATCTCCGGATTTTACTTAAACTTGTTCAACTATTAAACTCAATCCAAAAAATGTGAATGCTATGCAAATGCTATACAGAAAATAGAAAACATTTTTGTGATGCAATTTTCAAGATTTTGAACTTTTTATGGATTTTGAAAAGATGATGCATATGCATTTTTTGTATTTTTCAAAAAAAAATTTCAAATGTTTTTGGTATTTTTATTTTTTGCAAATGTTGTTGAGCTTTTTGAAAAGAAAAGATTTTGGTTAAAAACTAGGTACAAATATTTACACGGGAATGCTTTTTTTATATACAAGAAGTGGATTTTAAGAATTTACAAGGGTAAGTGGTCAATTTTATATGTATATATAACGGATTTTAGGTGTGATGTATATATTCCTCAAACTTATTTGAAAAGATTTTCAACAATTTTGAAAACTATAGTCCAGAATAATTTTTACAAATAATTTTACAAACATGTACACACATTTGAAAATCATTTTGCAAAGGTTTTTCAAACAGTATAGATAGATTTTTTCAAAATATTTTTGCAACCATTTTTCAAACCATTTGCAAATCATTTTTCAAACATTTTATTTCACACAAAGAAAGTAAGATTATCAAAACAAACAATTTTTACAAAGGTTGAAAACATATAACAAAACGTTTTCCAATTACTTTTCAAAAAATTTTCACAAAGATTTTCAAACTATTTTTCAAACATTTTGCAAAAAATATTTTCACCTGATTTATTAATCAATTAATATAAAAAGAATTTGAGGAATAATGAACAACTTTTTATTAAGGTTTTTAATGAATTTTTAAAGAATTATTGGTTATATTTATTAGGAAAATACGAAAGTATGAGTTATGGCTAAAATATATACGTAGTATATACGACCCCCCATACTTAGCTTGAGCTATGTCCTCATACATCGGAGAGAAAAGAGAAGACATAACTCATACTTAGTATAGGAAAATCTAAAGAATAAACGAATAAGAGATGAATGAATAAATGAGAAGTCGATCGTCCCCCCTATACTTAGGATCAAATAATCCTAAGTATAGCATACTGTACACAAAGCAGGGAGGGTCAAGGGTGGGAATGAACAGATCGTACTCAGATTATCTCCCCCTATACTTAGGGTAAGATATCCCTAAGTATAGACAAGAAGAGGAGACAATGGAGAGGATCAAAGAATGAAAGAAAAACTCATGGTGTATGACGAGCGCAGAAATACCCTTTGAATGTCGTATGATTGACTAGTGCGTTGCAGTCGGATAGATCCGCGATCGGTCAAAAATAACCGCACATTTCGATTAATAGTCGAATTAAATTAAAAATGCGGTTTTATGTTTATTTAGCCTGGGCAAGCCCCAGGGTCGACTCAAGGAGGCAAAGGAACAACTCAGGATCAGATTAGAGAGATTAGATCGCGGTTTTCCAAGTGATGTTTTTTTTGGTATATTTTTATGCGATAAAAAATGTCAAATGCGGAATATGAATGAACTAGGTTATTACGAAAATCAACAATTTAGTCAAATTTAATTTTGATGTTAAATTAATCCAAAATGACCAAATTATATTTTTCCTATAAACCTAATCCAATAATGAATGCAAATGTATTTTTTTTGGAATTTTTGAATTTAAAATGCACAAATGAAAAATACAAACTTTTTTGGGCTTTTTATGCAAATTTTCGTACAAATGATATGCAAAAATTATGAAAAATTTACTAGAAGTCAAATACAATGAAATGAAGCTACACTAATATTTTTGTATTTTTCTGACACTTTATGATTTTTTATGAATTTTTTACTGAAATCAGAGCGATAACGAGTATTTGATTCCTAATAAATCCATGAAATCAAATTATCCAAAGTCCTATTTATCTCAAATAGATATTTCAATAACGAATTCAGGAGAGTTGAAATTTCTCAAAAATGTTATTCGTGGAATTAATTAAAAATCAAGTACAGAAATCGCTCTACAATTTATTTTATGCAAACGACAACTCCGAATTGAACAAAATTTGGACAGTAATTAAAGCACACTTAGAGGCATCATTGACAATTTTTTCACATTTTTGGAGCAATAAATAGGCTTATGCGAATTTCAGAGCATAAATGGGTAAAATATCTTTGATTTTCAGTCTCTGATTTTTAATAAATAATCCAATAGCCACAAAAATGCAAATAAACAGTCACTAGATAAACAATTAGTTGCTCTATAACATGCTATTTTTTTGATTGAAAATGGTGCATAAACACTATCCAAATTAATGACCAAAGTCAGGGGTGTACTTGCAGAACAGAATCAAAATGAAATGAACTGAAATACAGACAGAGACTATTTTGCAATTAAATAAACATATAAGGCAAAATACGCAATTTTCACAAGAATAAAATAAAAGATAAATAGACCTCTTCTTTTCCTCTTCTCCACGCTAGGGTTCACGGACATTATGGGGGCAGCGACCAAGGGCTTGGAGGATGCTGAGCACCACGGGCGGCTGGAGGCGGCGCGCCTGGAGGTCGCGTGGGCGGCGTCGAGCAGGCCGGCGCGCAGCCGCGCGGAGGGGCAGCGGCGGCCGCTCGCGGAGGAGTGCGCCGCAGACGGCGCGCGCTTGGCTGCGGGGCGTCGTGCTCCTGTGGACGGGGGCTGGAAGCGCGGTGGCGCGCGGGCGGCCTGAGGCGCGGACGCGTGGAGCAGAGAGGGGCCGCGCCGCTGAGGGGCGGCGGCGGCGAGGGCCGGGGCTGGTGCGGCAGGAGGTCGCGGACGCGTGGCCACGCGCGGGGGCGGCGCGGGGCGAGGTCGGGTGCGCGCCCGCGGGAGGACTGCTGCGACGGTGGGGAGCCGCGATGGCGGTCGCGGCCTGGCGATGCGGGCGGAGACCGCGGCGGTGGGCCTACGGCGGTAATGGAGGGGGCGCGCTGGGCGCGCGCGAGCTGGTCGCGCGGCTGGGCGAGGAGCTTCGCGGCGCGGCGCCCGCAGGTGGGACGGTTCGGCAGCAGGAGGTGCCGCGCACGAGGTGCGGCCACGTGCGGATCTGGGTGGCGCCGGGGGCGGAGCACGGCAGCGTGGGGCACGTCGACCTGAAGATGGCAACCCAACCTGTGTTGTTTTTTTTGTTTTGTTTTGTATATATTTTTTTTGTATTTTCCTTGAAAACAGTGGTGAAAATGTGAAAAGGTAGATGGTGATGATGGTTGTTGTGTTGAAAAATGTGGTGATGGAAATGAGATGTTTGTGAATGTGGTGTTTGACAAATGTGGGCACTATGATAATGGTGATGATGGTTTTTGTGTAGTGGTTTGTGGATGGTGGTTGAGGTGGTGATGATTTTGAAGAAAATGATAGATGGATCTTTTTTTAGCAAAATAAATAAACAACGTTAGATAAAAAATTGACAAAGTAAAGATAGAGAGTACTTACCTGTGGTTGTTCGCCGGATTTTTGGAGCCACGGAATGCGGCTTCCGTCGTGGCCTCGAGAAGGATGGCGGAATCCTTCGAAGCTGAGCAAGTCCAATTGGATCTTGCGACGCGGCAATGGTGAAGCCGCGGATCTCGCCTTGAGGTTGTCGTCGCTCGACTCGTCTCCTGCAGCTGTCACCTGAAGGTTAAAGGGGCTCGACCTCACTTCTCTCGAAAACGGCGGATGAGGAAAAATGAAGGAGATGATGGTGAATAAAAAGAGAGGAAAGGGAAGTTGGAGAAGGGATGGAGAAGATGGAGGAAGTGGAGATAGTGGGGAGTTATTGGCTTGGAGTGGAAGAAAAGAAAGGGGAGAAGAAGTAAAAGGGAAAAATAAAATAGATAAAATAATATAATATAAGTAGGCTACTTAAAATAATTAAAGTAATAATAATAAAATAATAATAAAAATAAATCCGAAAATAATAAAATAAATACGAAATTAATAAAATAATGGGGTGACATTTGGCGGCTCCAGGAGCTGCCACATGTCGCTCCTAGAAAAATCAAAAATTAAATATAAACAAAAATAAAAAAGAAATAATAAAAGAGATTAAATCAAAAAGTGGTCAACACGAAAGTTGCTCGTCTCGACGAGATCTACAACTTTCGTGAGGGGCCGAAAATCAAACGAGATCATCTGTAAAAAATGTATTTTTGGGTGGTACCTTATAGATATAAAATACCGTATTTTATCTTTTGTAATTTTTTTGTCATTTTAAATTAAGAGAAAAATCAAAATAAAAATAGAGAAAATATGAGAGGAATATTTACAACTTAATCTAATTTTTTTGGATTTTTAATAATTAAGAAAATAAAATGGTAAAATACAGGGGTAAAACGGTCATTATGTATAATGTACAAAAGGGGCCCAAAACCCAAGTTTTGCATACGAGCTCCGATTTTAATGAAATTGGTCTTGTTTCGAAGGTCTTGGAATGTATTTTACTTTAAAAGTGAGTAGACCTAATTCGGAGGTCGTATGAGAGAGATATGTACGTTTTAAGATCTAAGGTCTTCAAACTTGGGTTGAGGTTTTATTGGGGGATTTTATAAGTTAGTATTTTTTTTGACATTTTTCTTTAATTAGTGTTAGTAATGTATACACTATAGAGTTGGTTTTATTGGATTTGGAGTTAGTATAAAATATATACAAATAAGGTATTTTATCTAATATACAGGTGGATATTTACAAGTGAAATTGGCTTCTTATTTAATGCAAGTATGAATGCTAAAATGCAGATATTATGCTTGCATGCATGAATGCTAATTTTACAGTATAAAGGGAAATATGCATCTATTTACTCGGGAACAAGACTCTATTTTCAACTTTTAGAGTGATGAATCACAGATTCATCAACCCCCTATACTTAAACCTTGCTCGTCCCCGAGCAACTAAAATGAAATGCAAGAGTGAAATGATTTTGGGTTCCATACCAAGGTCATGAACAAAAGTTGAAAATGGAGCTTGACTCAACCTTTGGATTAATTGTGTGGCGGAACCTTATTGGGATCTGAATTTAAGACCTAACAGACTTCAAGTTCCACAAGTCTTCTATTCAAGACGCCTCAATAGTCAGGTCAGAACAAATCCTCAGACGTAAATTTCTGATGACTATGATTCTTACTTGTACTGTGTAAGTGAAATATAGCTCTCCACATCAGAAATGACTCGGAACCAGCCTCCTCTAACAAGGTAACTCAATAACCCGGTCCAGTAACTCTTTCCTCGAGGAGCGGGGTATTCCCTTCTAAGTTCAAGTGCGACCAACTCAAGAGGAGGGGGTAGAGAAAAGAATGGACGGTAGCCAGTGTAGCCACCTATCCCGGGATGCCTGACCAGTGTAGCCAAGTCATCCAGCTGCATTTTCTTTGCTAATATACATACTCCGACAGGTATTATTTTTTTTTCACTTGTACCTGTCTGATTTTTTTGGAGTTCTTGCATTTTTTCCTTTTTTTTCCCTTTTTTTCTTTTTTTGGAACTATATACAAGGTGCAGCATGTACATCAGGAGTTTTTCCTCTTGAGCCAGTAGACTATCCCTCTTTTGAAGCATTATTGCAACCCACAGCATCCCGTCCTTAGATGTCAACACCACCAGACTAGGTTGAGATGCACTACCCTCCCTAAAGGAGGACGGATGTTTCCACCCGTGTGCTACTCCAAGGTAAAGGATTCTACTTCCTCACCACCTCCTCAATGAAGAGCTACGTGCATTGTGCTTGTCCAAGTTAGGTCATTATCTAAAAGAATCCTGCGTATGCACGAGATATTCTACTTAGACTAATCAAGATGACATGTGAACATAGACTTGCGGACTCAAAGAATTAAGTCACTTGACCTGAGAAATCTTAACTCCAGTTCCTATAAGGTTCCTCTGAAATTAGGTGGATTAAGGTCAAATCAAGTCCATCCTCAATATCTACTCATAACTTGGTTCAGAACCCATCAGCTTTTCACTTTGCATATGCAAGATATGCAGATGATGTGCAAATGGCATGCTATGTAGATGAATGAAATGCAAGACTCTTTTTTTATTTTTTTTCCTTTTTATTTTTTTTGCAAGGATGATATGCAAGAGTAAATAAGAAGCCTTTTTGTTTTATTTTTCTGGTATACAACAATTTTTACAAGCTATACATAGTATACAAATTTTTTGGTATACATCCTATTTTACAACAAATTTTACAAAAGTATGTTTTACAAGAATTTTATAACTTTTTATACAAGTAGTATACAAAATTTTAATTTATTTATTTTTTTTTTAGTTTTTACAAAAGGTTTACAAGTATTATACAAGTATACAAATTTTTTTTTCGATTTTTACCCACCCATAATTATTGCAAAATATATACAAAAATACGCGAAAATACGCGAAAGTACGAGCTATGGGTAAAGTATATATGTAATATATACACGCCCCCCTATACTTAGCGTGTGCTATGTCCTCAGAGCATGAAAGCGACTAAAAAGACATAGCTCGGGCTAAGCGTAGGAGAGCTAAAATAACAAAAATGTATAGAAGTCGCTCCGCCCCCCTATACTTAGGCTCTGGCAGCCTAAGTGTAGAAGAAGATCAAAAAAATAGGGCGGGCGAGGTTAAGAGGAGAAATGGAGGAGTATATACACGGCGGGCATCAGTCCCCCTATACTTAGGCTCTGCTCAGCCTAAGTATAGGACAGGAATGAGTGTGAGAACCGATGTGATCTGGAGGATGTACAATGAATAGATGCGGGTCACTCTCTCCCTATACTTAGGATCTGGCTATCCTAAGTATAGTCATGAGATGATATGGAACTGGGGCGAGTGATTCGAATCACTGGATAGGGAGGGAGAGAATGTATGTACAAGAAAGAGTTAGAATATACAAGGATTAAGAAGGTTTGTGACGAACCTTCTTGCGGACGCGAGGAGGTGGATAATATACATATGCGTCGCTGTCAGAATCGTCCTCAGATGAATAATAGTTAGGTGTAGGGATCGTCCAACGCGGGTCGACACATGGCTGCTTGCTTAGATAAGGCTTAAGAACAGCCGAACTGAGCTCACTCATATAAATCACCTTATCTGGACCAGATGAGGACTCTTCCAAAAATTCCTTCTCCGGTGTGTTGAAGGAAATTTTCTTAGTCGGTTTTCTAGAACCTGAATCATTAAAAGGGAGTGGAGAGCGACGCGCCTTGAGAGGTTCGGGAGAACACCTCGAGGAATCAATTCTCGACTTCCTCTCACTAGATAGCCGACTAGAAGAGGGAGCAACCGTGTTTTTAAGTGGAGTCAATTTTGTCTGGGCTGTTTCCTTAGAAGGTCCGAGTCGTGGCGTGGTGCTGACTATGGGTTCCTCATCAGACGAGTCACCATAAAGATTGTAATATTCTTGAAGGGTCAGCACATGTCTCGGGAAGGTTCTAGTGGTCTCAGTCGGCTTGGCATTATTGGGCTCTTGTGTCGGATCATTGAAATGATCAAGGCAATCCTCAAATATCGTGTCCGACTCAATGATAGCTTCCGGTCGTGAGTCCTCCTTAGAAGCTGTCACGATGGTGGTGCAAGCAGTTGATGAAGTGGAGGTGTGGGGAGTCTCTGATCCAATGATCGTCCGGACAGTCGGTTTCTCAGGTGTAGCAGAGAGGTGAGACTCATCTACCTCTCGATGGTCATGACTGTCAGCAGATGTGCGGGTCACCTTAGAGTAAAGTTTATCAAAGAATGGATGAGGTCGAAGCGCTCCCAATGCTGTAAAATCGATTTCCCGAGTCTCGCAATCTATAGTCGCCTTAGCCAAGGCTAAGAACGGCTTCCCGAGAATAATAGGAGACTGGGAAAACTCTCCTCGGTGCTCGATGTCAATGATCGTGAAGTCCACCTGGAGTAGAGCACCTTGGAAAGTAACGATGACTGAAATGTTTCCTCTCGACCGTTTGATGGATCGGTCAGCCAGCTGAACGATCTCTCTCGACTTTCTAAGTGGCTTGAGTTTGAGCTTGTCAAACACAGAGGTCGGGAGGATATTTATCGGTGAGTCATCATCGATTCTCGCATGGGTGAAGATGGTGTCTTTGATTTCACACTCAACTCGGGGCAACCGCTTCACTCTGCGGCTTTTGGTCTTTCTCCCCATCACCAAGGAGGTGGCCATAGACACTATGTGTCTTTCAGTCCTTGTCCTCTTATTGCCCGACCTCTTGGGCATCAATTTACTTCTCACAAATCGTTTGAGGTCGGGAAAGTGATCTATGGCCTTTATTAAGGGAAGTTTGAAAATCAGTTCTTCATCGAGTGCTTCCCTTACGGCAGGATCTAATTTTTTTAGGTCATTTTCATTTTCAATTTTTATATGGGTTTTTGGTTTTTCAAATTTTTTGGTATTTTTGATAGATGAATGATCAGACTCTGGATTAGAGGGCAAGTGGTTAGTAGAAGAGGGAGATAGAATGGACTCCAGCTGTACAGACGGTGTGGGTTCCCTAATGTTTGCTTGGCTTTCAACCTCAAAATTACTTATATCCTTTTCCACTTTCATTCTCAAGCTGACAGAAATTGAGTTCAATATTTCCATGACATGACATTTCTCAACTCATTACCGAATGATTCACTTTTCTCAATAAGTCTGGAAATGTCATCCTCCACAAAATTTTCATGACAAATCATGGAAGAGTTCTGCTCAATTGGAGGAGACTGCTGAGACGTTAGGGTCTCATACTCAACATACCTAGACTCTGGCAAGTAATTCTGGGTCGAGTATGGACCATCCGAATGGCAGATATTGGTCAGAGCCTCATATGATGGAGTCAATGAACGAGGGACTAGTAAGTCTAGCTCATTAGTCCACTCCTGTGAATGTATAGGCTCTCCGAATGAAGGCTGGTTAATGGAGGCTTGATCACTAAAGTCAATCAAGTCTGGAAAATCATGATATTCAGGCCCCTCAATTCGGGTTGTTTGATCGATCAAATGATGCCCTAAGGTCAAGTCGGGAGGTGTATATGTAAATTGTTGTATGGTCCCTACTTGAGGTGAGAATGAAGTAAACGGGGGCATATAATTCTGCCAATCATCTGTCTCAGCCGTGGCTTGCTCTTCATTTGATTCTTTAATTCCTGCAAGCTCTCGAGAATAAGGACAGTCAGCCCAAGATGGAAGTGGATCCGGAATGTCAGAATATGGAGTAGGTGAGAAATGCGAAGAAGTGGAGAAGTCAGTCGGAGTTTTGACTTCAAGATCGGGTTGAGGAGGAGCCGGCCATGGGTAAGGGTCTCCCGTGGATGGCGGAGGAGAAAGCGAAGATGAACGGTAGATGGTCGAGGAAGAGTGACCAGAGGTCATGGGGTATGGGGACCAATATCCCGACATCTTGAGGAGGGAATGATGAATGCAAGAAGATTGAGGTAGAAATGTGCAATTACACAGGATAACACACACGACAGGCACAAAGACAAACGCAAGAGCAAAACCCCGAGTTCACACTCAACACGGTGAAGGACCCGAAACCGAGTCCAATTAATCTTGTAAATTTTAAGTGTGGTTTTCAAGCAAGATAGCAAGGATTACGTGGCCTAAAGGGAAGTCGGCTCAGAGCCGGATGCGTCTTCCCTGTTTAACCTGTCGCCTAAGATACCGCCACTCCTTCCTTTCTTCGCTCCTATCCCAAGTCGATGGATTCAATGACCACACCCCTATCTACCTGCAAGCAGGCGGAGGCTGACAAGGCCGGAACTTCACCCCGGGGGGTTACTGGCAGCTTGTCGCAAAGTACCGCAATTTCGCCCCTATCTACCTGAGACAGGTGGAGGCTACTTGGTACTAGTCAATGAATCTGAAATTATTCGACTTGTGATATTTGCTAAGATCAGTCAGAATGTGATATGGAAGGCGGGGATTTGGGCTCTGCCTTAAGGTGTTCACACACACTCAAGTACCCTCACTCAGCCTGAAAACAAGGTCGGGGTTACTCTCCCGCAAACAAGGGTTACTTTTAGTTAATTTTTTTGGGTCCAATTCAATTAGCAGCCTCGATTTTAGAGATTAGTTATCACTGATATTAATCCACACAAGCAATCACGTCTACCGTCCAGTCCCAATTCCTTTATCCTAGGTTAGAAAACCGAGAGAGAAAATCGGAAAAAGCCGATGCGATCGAGAAAACGATGATGAATGCTTGAGTAAGAAGACTTACAGTGCCTCCAGCTCTCTACAATGCAGGATGCAGTACTGAATTGAAATTTTACACTAAATGATATGCAAGCGATGAAAAGCCGCACCTAAACAGGTAGTCCTATTAGCGAGTGAAGAACAAGTTAATTTGACTAGATCTGCGGTCTAAGTGCATCTTTTAAGTGATGTGTGGTCCTAAAAAATTACGAGTACAAGCAAATCCTAGAGTGGCTCGAGGAGCCGCTAGTGCAAGCCTAATCTAAAATTCAATCCACACAGCACACGGGGACACGGTTCTACTATGTTTACACACGCGAGAACCCAAACGGGAACCACTGTAAATGCAGAAACTTTTTTACAAGTTAAAAAAAATGAAAAATCCTTCTGGCGTCTCAACAGCCGACTTGATCCACGAACCGTCGGCCTCCGATGCACTTCGAGATGCGTCGACTTCAAGAAAGCCGCTCCAAGTCCACCGGGCCCTCGCACAAAAAGATATAAAAATGTCAGATAAAGAGAGAGAGAAAAAATAAAGAGAAAAGAAAATAATTGAAAAAAAATGGTATAATTACAATGTGGTTCGGGGATCAGACTACCCGATTGAATGGAAAATGCAAATCTAAATTTCTAAAATGATCCTAAGCCGTTTGCCTCCCCGGCAACGGCGCCATTTGACGAGCGCAGAAATACCCTTTGAATGTCGTATGATTGACTAGTGCGTTGCAGTCGGATAGATCCGCGATCGGTCAAAAATAACCGCACATTTCGATTAATAGTCGAATTAAATTAAAAATGCGGTTTTATGTTTATTTAGCCTGGGCAAGCCCCAGGGTCGACTCAAGGAGGCAAAGGAACAACTCAGGATCAGATTAGAGAGATTAGATCGCGGTTTTCCAAGTGATGTTTTTTTTGGTATATTTTTATGCGATAAAAAATGTCAAATGCGGAATATGAATGAACTAGGTTATTACGAAAATCAACAATTTAGTCAAATTTAATTTTGATGTTAAATTAATCCAAAATGACCAAATTATATTTTTCCTATAAACCTAATCCAATAATGAATGCAAATGTATTTTTTTTGGAATTTTTGAATTTAAAATGCACAAATGAAAAATACAAACTTTTTTGGGCTTTTTATGCAAATTTTCGTACAAATGATATGCAAAAATTATGAAAAATTTACTGGAAGTCAAATATAATGAAATGAAGCTACACTAATATTTTTGTATTTTTCTGACACTTTATGATTTTTTATGAATTTTTTACTGAAATCAGAGCGATAACGAGTATTTGATTCCTAATAAATCCATGAAATCAAATTATCCAAAGTCCTATTTATCTCAAATAGATATTTCAATAACGAATTCAGGAGAGTTGAAATTTCTCAAAAATGTTATTCGTGGAATTAATTAAAAATCAAGTACAGAAATCGCTCTACAATTTATTTTATGCAAACGACAACTCCGAATTGAACAAAATTTGGACAGTAATTAAAGCACACTTAGAGGCATCATTGACAATTTTTTCACATTTTTGGAGCAATAAATAGGCTTATGCGAATTTCAGAGCATAAATGGGTAAAATATCTTTGATTTTCAGTCTCTGATTTTTAATAAATAATCCAATAGCCACAAAAATGCAAATAAACAGTCACTAGATAAACAATTAGTTGCTCTATAACATGCTATTTTTTTGATTGAAAATGGTGCATAAACACTATCCAAATTAATGACCAAAGTCAGGGGTGTACTTGCAGAACAGAATCAAAATGAAATGAACTGAAATACAGACAGAGACTATTTTGCAATTAAATAAACATATAAGGCAAAATACGCAATTTTCACAAGAATAAAATAAAAGATAAATAGACCTCTTCTTTTCCTCTTCTCCACGCTAGGGTTCACGGACATTATGGGGGCAGCGACCAAGGGCTTGGAGGATGCTGAGCACCACGGGCGGCTGGAGGCGGCGCGCCTGGAGGTCGCGTGGGCGGCGTCGAGCAGGCCGGCGCGCAGCCGCGCGGAGGGGCAGCGGCGGCCGCTCGCGGAGGAGTGCGCCGCAGACGGCGCGCGCTTGGCTGCGGGGCGTCGTGCTCCTGTGGACGGGGGCTGGAAGCACGGTGGCGCGCGGGCGGCCTGAGGCGCGGACGCGTGGAGCAGAGAGGGGCCGCGCCGCTGAGGGGCGGCGGCGACGAGGGCCGGGGCTGGTGCGGCAGGAGGTCGCGGACGCGTGGCCACGCGCGGGGGCGGCGCGGGGCGAGGTCGGGTGCGCGCCCGCGGGAGGACTGCTGCGACGGTGGGGAGCCGCGATGGCGGTCGCGGCCTGGCGATGCAGGCGGAGACCGCGGCGGTGGGCCTACGGCGGTAATGGAGGGGGCGCGCTGGGCGCGCGCGAGCTGGTCGCGCGGCTGGGCGAGGAGCTTCGCGGCGCGGCGCCCGCAGGTGGGACGGTTCGGCAGCAGGAGGTGCCGCGCACGAGGTGCGGCCACGTGCGGATCTGGGTGGCGCCGGGGGCGGAGCACGGCAGCGTGGGGCACGTCGACCTGAAGATGGCAACCCAACCTGTGTTGTTTTTTTTGTTTTGTTTTGTATATATTTTTTTTGTATTTTCCTTGAAAACAGTGGTGAAAATGTGAAAAGGTAGATGGTGATGATGGTTGTTGTGTTGAAAAATGTGGTGATGGAAATGAGATGTTTGTGAATGTGGTGTTTGACAAATGTGGGCACTATGATAATGGTGATGATGGTTTTTGTGTAGTGGTTTGTGGATGGTGGTTGAGGTGGTGATGATTTTGAAGAAAATGATAGATGGATCTTTTTTTAGCAAAATAAATAAACAACGTTAGATAAAAAATTGACAAAGTAAAGATAGAGAGTACTTACCTGTGGTTGTTCGCCGGATTTTTGGAGCCACGGAATGCGGCTTCCGTCGTGGCCTCGAGAAGGATGGCGGAATCCTTCGAAGCTGAGCAAGTCCAATTGGATCTTGCGACGCGGCAATGGTGAAGCCGCGGATCTCGCCTTGAGGTTGTCGTCGCTCGACTCGTCTCCTGCAGCTGTCACCTGAAGGTTAAAGGGGCTCGACCTCACTTCTCTCGAAAACGGTGGATGAGGAAAAATGAAGGAGATGATGGTGAATAAAAAGAGAGGAAAGGGAAGTTGGAGAAGGGATGGAGAAGATGGAGGAAGTGGAGATAGTGGGGAGTTATTGGCTTGGAGTGGAAGAAAAGAAAGGGGAGAAGAAGTAAAAGGGAAAAATAAAATAGATAAAATAATATAATATAAGTAGGCTACTTAAAATAATTAAAGTAATAATAATAAAATAATAATAAAAATAAATCCGAAAATAATAAAATAAATACGAAATTAATAAAATAATGGGGTGACATTTGGCGGCTCCAGGAGCTGCCACATGTCGCTCCTAGAAAAATCAAAAATTAAATATAAACAAAAATAAAAAAGAAATAATAAAAGAGATTAAATCAAAAAGTGGTCAACACGAAAGTTGCTCGTCTCGACGAGATCTACAACTTTCGTGAGGGGCCGAAAATCAAACGAGATCATCTGTAAAAAATGTATTTTTGGGTGGTACCTTATAGATATAAAATACCGTATTTTATCTTTTGTAATTTTTTTGTCATTTTAAATTAAGAGAAAAATCAAAATAAAAATAGAGAAAATATGAGAGGAATATTTACAACTTAATCTAATTTTTTTGGATTTTTAATAATTAAGAAAATAAAATGGTAAAATACAGGGGCAAAACGGTCATTATGTATAATGTACAAAAGGGGCCCAAAACCCAAGTTTTGCATACGAGCTCCGATTTTAATGAAATTGGTCTTGTTTCGAAGGTCTTGGAATGTATTTTACTTTAAAAGTGAGTAGACCTAATTCGGAGGTCGTATGAGAGAGATATGTACGTTTTAAGATCTAAGGTCTTCAAACTTGGGTTGAGGTTTTATTGGGGGATTTTATAAGTTAGTATTTTTTTTGACATTTTTCTTTAATTAGTGTTAGTAATGTATACACTATAGAGTTGGTTTTATTGGATTTGGAGTTAGTATAAAATATATACAAATAAGGTATTTTATCTAATATACAGGTGGATATTTAAAGTGAAATTGGCTTCTTATTTAATGCAAGTATGAATGCTAAAATGCAGATATTATGCTTGCATGCATGAATGCTAATTTTACAGTATAAAGGGAAATATGCATCTATTTACTCGGGAACAAGACTCTATTTTCAACTTTTAGAGTGATGAATCACAGATTCATCAGTGTACACCCCCCTATACTTAGGACAAAGTACGTCCTAAATATAGAAGACTGGCAACAAGGGGCGACACCTTTTTGATAGATAAAGAAGATAGAAAAGGAAAAGAAGAAAAGAAGACAAGATATGAAAATGGAAGAAGATAGAGAAGGATGTACGCATCACTCCCCCTATACTTAGGGTAAAAGAAGCCCTAAGTATAGGCAACAACAGGAATGACGCAACGGAACGAAGAAAGAGAACTCAGCTCGTCCACCCCCTATACTTAGGACAAAGTACGTCCTAAGCAAGGCAAACACGAGAATGGGTGGATGAGCAAAATGGGAGATGGACAGAGATGAACAGAAACAGATGTTCAACAAAGATGGATGTACACATGATTAAGAAGGTAGAAAGCGAACCTTCTTGCGGGACCGCTGAGGGATAGATCTGGTATGTGGTGTAGGTCGACATCGGGGTCCACAGTGGATGGAAGCCGATCAAGGTCGACAGAGTGAATATCCTCAGGGGACCTAGGGTGTGAAGGCAGAGACTGGTGAGTGGAAGAAGTAGGACTAGGTCCGGCCTTAGGAGTCTCGCTGATATCAAAGTGAAATGGGACGAACTCATCATCATTGGAAGTAGTGTAATCGGAGTCATCCTATGAGGTGTCATCCAGGTCAAAACCAAAAGGAACGAACTCATCAGTGGAAGTAGTCAAACTCTGTTCGTCCTCTATAATCTCAACCGGATCATCTTTTTCATCAAAAGGACCAAATTTCTAAAAAAAAAAGCAACAAGATCAAATTCGTCCTTGGTCTCATATGAATCTAAATGGACATGAGCGGGCTCATCAGTGAACGTAGTAAAAACATGTCCGTCCTGTCTAGTCTCTAAATCTGCCCTCCGCTCAATGGTATCAATCGTGTAAATCCCGCGGACATCATCAACACATCGCCAATCACATGAAGCGGAAACACCAAGGTCTATGCTTTCCGAGCTTTCCTCCTTGGAGAGGAATTCTCGGGTCTCGTCATCGATCATAAAGAAATTCTCTCTGATATCCTCATAAAGGTCATAGGCCTCAGGGTCAGCCAAGATAGGTGTAGTCACATCAGGTGCAGGTCTCTGCTCGGCAGTGGGTGCGGTGATTAACACTTCGCTCTCATCAATAGGACGGAAGCAAATCTCTCCTGATCCATAATCAATAACGACCCTCGCGGAGGCGAGGAATGGTTGTCCCAGGATGATTGGAGAGTGCTCCCCTGTAGAGGTCTCCATGGGCAAAACGACAAAATCAATATGGTATCTCATTCCCTGAATCGAGATGATGGCGTTTTCAAGGATACCCTTCGGCCTCTTGATAGATCCATCAACAAACTGAACGATCATTCTGGTTTTCTTGAGAGGCCCTAAGTGAAGAGACTGTACCAGCGAGAAGGGTAATATATTAATCGAAGCACCGCCGTCTAGGAGAGTGTGATCACATGTGAAGTCAGAGATGGTGCAGCTAATGAAAGGTGTGGCAGTGTTCCTCTTCCGAGGAATGGGACGGTGTGTGATAGCATAGGCAGTGGCCGTGGTCAAGATATGACGCTCAGATCTGCTCCTCCGCTTTCTCTTCTTGGGAAGAGGAGCTCATAAACCGTCATGGCCTGCTGAAGTGGGGCACGGATGATCTCATGAAGGGTGGCCACCACATCGGGTTCAGTTAACATTTTTTTGAATTTTTGGACCTCCTCCATACAAGGGAGAAAGTCGGAATCATCATGTACACGAGACATGCCAAGAGCAGTCTGTACAGCGGCATCCTCAGGGTCAAAGGTGGGATTGTGTGTGAATGAATGTGTGGTCAAAAAGTCTGGCAGATGGGCACTCTCCTCACAGTCTGAATCAACCAAGTGTCTCCCAAACTCTTTTTGGATTTTTAAAATTTTCTCATTTTTTTTGTATTTTGGGTGATTGCAAGCTCTCATGGAAATCCTCGATTGAACCCATATCATCAAATGGTGGAATATCATGGTCGCTCTTAGTGAGGTTGTCAATCCTCTGTCTCATATGAACCATCATCTGGGTGAAGTGCTCAAGGGTGGACTCCATGAAAGGTGACTCCAACATCTCAGTCTCGGGTGGATGTGAAGGTATAAAATACGGAGGTGGAGGTGGGTGTGGGTAGAAATCCGAGGGTTGATGCTGTGGCTGAGGTGGATATGTATAAAAATCAGAAAAAATAGGAGGAGGTTCCTCCTGATAAAAGGGAGGTGAACCGGCTGGACTGAACGAGGGATCCGTAAAGTCCAGATAGAAAATGCTCCAAGGGTCCATCTCGAAAACAAAAGGAAACGATCGGGAGAGCACGAAGGTCAAGTCAAGAGAGTGAAGAAGAAGGCGCAAATGCGCAGGGACGATCTAGTATTCACACAAGCAAGCACAAACAAACTCACACAATACAAACCCTCAATTCACCTACTCAACTCGGTAGAGATCGAAAAGTCGGTCTTTTTATCTTGTCTATTTTAGAGTTAGGTGAGAAGTCAAAGATTGCACAAATACTTAGGGGGCTGAAATGGGATTTTGGTAATAATCCTTAGTGTGTGCGCGAGCAAGTAAAAGCGAAGATAATGAGGGGATTACTCGCCCAAGACAAGGTTTTTCTTTTTTATCCTTTTTAGGGTCAAGTAATATTAGCAGTCCTAGTTTTATCTGTTATCACTTTTTTGGATTTTTAGTGAGAAATGCACGCGCCTAACGAGGAATCAATTCCTTTAAGCACCTAGGTTTGGCAAAATCAGAGGGAGAGGCAGAAAAGCAATGCAAGCGACAAAACGATGATGTATGCTAAAGCATAGATGCTCACCTTGCCTCCAGCACTCTACATGTAGGGATGCTCAGAAGAATTGAAATCTAATCTATATGCAGATGCAAGCCGATGAAATCGCCCTAGGGTGAGAAGCTGCTATTAACGTGAAGCATGATTTTCAAGATTTTGACTAAGTCCAAACGTTCTCAATAGGAGCATGCAATGGTGATGAGTGTGTTTGGACCTGCTCTATCGCCAAGCAATTCCTACACCTAAGGGCTCAATCACACAAAAGAAATAAAATAAAACCAGAAAACAAATAAAAAATATGATGAAAACTGTGAAAACCGCGATGAGCCCCCAAGTGAACAAACACTTGGAAATTAGGCTCGAGAGTCCAGAGTTCAGGGTACCTGTTTTATTACAACAATAAAGTCTCTCTCTCACTTAAATTACAAAAATAAATACTACACAAAAATGCTCAAAAATATGACTGTCTTCTCAAGTCCTCCATGCCTCCTTTGATTCTAGGACAGAAATCTCCCGTCACCTTCATGTGGGTGCGTAGACGCCTAGGGTAGAGCGTCTCCCTCGATCTGTGGTTCCTCGTACAAAGTCAACAAAGAGGATGATTAGACAAGTCAAGCAATTATATCAAATGAAAAGCAAATAAATAAAGCCGCAAAAACAGACAAACGATCACAATCAAGTAAAAACCCGAACTAAGCGTTGTTGCTCCCCAACAACGACGCCATTTGATAACACTGATTTTGCGAGGGTCAAAATAGTCCACACAAGGCGGGACTACAGTGTCGCTGAGCGACCACTCACGAAACACGTATCAGTCAACAATTAACCCACAACAATAATCAAACAATGAAAAGCAAATGTGGAGTTAAAAGTTATTATAACTCTACAACGGATGTGTATAGTGTGCAAGCAGTGTAGAGGTCGAACTCAGGAAGCAAGCAGGATAAAACAGGGTAATAATGCTCAATATGTGAAAGTGATCAAATGCCTACAAGTGTACAAATTTTTGTGGGTTTTTAATTTTTTAAATATTTTTTTTAATTTTATATTTTGATATTTAATTTACTGATTTTGTGTTTTCTTTTTATATTTTATATTTTTTTATATTTTCTTTTTCCTTAAGGAAGTATATATACAATAAAGGAGAGGAAGGGAATAAGTATTTATAAAAATATGTAAAAATAAGGAGAATTCAGGAAATAAAATATTTTTAGGTTTTATAATTTTCTAATGTTTTTGTGGGTTTTTTTTATTTTTCTTATTTTTTTGGTATTTTTAAAAGCAAAAATACTAAAAACAATGAAGAAAATAAAAGGTCGGGACAAAACTGAGGATGAAAAATATTTTTAGGAAGTATGTAAAAATAAGGAGAATTCAGGAAATAAAATATTTTTAGGCTTTTTATATTTTTCTAATGTTTTTGTGATTTTTCTGGATTTTTCTTAATTTTTTGGTATTTTTAAAGGCAAAAATACAAAAAACAGCGGAGAAAATAAAAGGCTGAGACAAAATTGAGGATGAAAAATACTAAATAGAGTTCAAAAATCCTCAAACTAATTTTAACTTAAAGATAATAAATCAGAGAAAATATAGAGATACAAATTATATTTTTAGAATTTTTCTGGAATTTTTAAGATTTTTATCAAGTTTTTAGAGATTTTCTAATTTTTAGGAGTTTTCTTTTGACTTTTTTAGTGATTTTTGGATTGAAGTTAAAAGACAAAGAAACGAACAAAAGGTGATTTTGTTAGAATTTTTCAAGGGGGTTTTAATATTTTTTTGGTATTTTATAATGCAAACAATAGAGAATGTTTTTGAATTTTTATAAATATGAAATTGAAAAAAAATGCAAACTAAGAATATGGTGTGAAATAGTAGATAAACAAGAGCTTAGGATAATTTTTTGGTGATTTTTAGGATTTTATAGATGCATGAAATAAATAGAGACAACAAATAAAAAAATCAACATTATCAGGGGTATAAACGCAAATATCCAGAATCTCAGGGGCTATAGTGCAATTTTTCCACAAAATGTATAACTAAATTAAAAGGTTTCTGGGCTAAAACGATATACAAATAACCCTAGAAGTATCACTGCGAAATTGCCAAATCACGTGCGCAGAGCACGTGACCTGGCAGGGACTAGAATGGAATACTACAAAACCATGGGGCACTGTGCAAATTTTACAAAAGTTTTAAACAGTCGATGAAAGATTTAGCATTAAATATTAAACACCAAAAATGGCTTGGGGTTAAATGCAAAATACCCAAAGCTTATGCGCTGCGGACGATCAAGATGTTGTCACTTATACACGTGGCGTCCCCAGAGCGCACGATGACGGTTGGGAAACAGAGGGCACCGATTAGATCTCTCCCGGTGATCAAACGGTGGACGCTTGGGGAGATCAGACGGCTCCTGTGCACCCCCAAGAATAGGCCTTCATCCAACGGCGGAGGAGGCGCGAGGAAGAACCGGGAAGAACTGCGCTGCTGTGAAGTTTCCCCGGCCAAATCGAGCCTCTCCGACGGTCCATGATGCTTCAAAATGGCATGGGAGCTTCCCGGGATGACCACCTGGCGATTGGCGGCTTCAGAATGGCGTGGGGATCGCCGACAGGCCGCCGTGACGTGGGACAACGGGGCTGCTCCAGGTATCTTGGACTCCCACAAAAACGACCCCAGATGGGGTTCTTCAGCTCCTGGAACCTGCAAAAGACATTAAGGAGGGCGAGGGCAAAGTTCCTCGCCCCTCCTGGGTGTATGATGAGGTGGAAATGGCGAAGAATAGGGAGGATGAGAGCTCGCCGGAGCAAGCTCCGACGAGGGGTGGCGTAGACGATCGGGAGGATACGGATCGAAGGTGAAGGCAAAGATCTAATCCTAAGGATACTACAAGTAAAGAAAATGCAAGAAAAACAAAATAAAACGGAATAAAAATGAAGCCTCAAAGATGGTTAACCCGAGGTGGACCTCGACGCCCAAACATGGCCGGAGGTGGTGGAATCCGACCTTCAGGGCCCGCCATACTTCGATGGGGATGCTGGGGGTCTCCCCTGTCACCGGAGCCACTCCATCACGCGCCCAGATGTCTAAACTCAGCCAAAAGACGGTTCAAAGGAGAAAGGGAGAGACGGGGTGGTTTTGAATGGATGGCGAAACGGGCGTGAAGAACGAGGAAGAACGACTCGATCAGTGATTCACAGTCCAAGGAAAGACTTGGGCGTGAATCACCAATCTACGAGGCGCAAAAATGAAGAAGGACGTGACATGAAAGGAGGAAAGGAGCGGCCTCCAAAATTCCGCGAAATCGAGGAAAAAACTCATTCTGACATGAACAAGAACTGTCAGACCCCACCTGGTTGGTCCACGTGGACCAACCAGGAAAAATCTCCTGAAAAATAATTCAAAATTCATTTAAAAATAGTATTTGATTTTATTAATTTTAGGTTATTTAATAAAAAAATTTATTATTTTATGAATCATTTTATTCTTATTTTTTTTTGAGTTTTAAAAATACAAGTTTCCTTTTATATGTTATATACAGGTATATTCATCTATATATTTTATTGTTTTATTTTTATTTTGTATAATTAATTTTATTTATTTTGTTTATTATTTTATAAATTTATAAAAGATTTTTGTACACTTAAATATATGTTTATTTTATTTTTCTGATGTAATATATACACTTAATAAAATAGAAGAATTAATTATCTAGGTATATGTACAGGTATTATACCTATGTATTATATACAAGTATTTTATTTTTGTATTTTCTTTAAGTTTTATTCCTAATTTAATATACATATATATTATAAATAATATTCACAAAATTATAAAATTATAAAAATGAAGAATAAATAATAAAATGAATATTTTAATCTGTACAAGTATACAATAGGGTTTCAAAACTCAACTTTTAAAACGTAGCTCCGCAAAATGCGAGACCACCTTTATTAAATAGATCATTGAAAATTACATACAATTAAAGGTGATTTTGATGTGTTTCGAGTTTTTATTTGGGAGATATAGGTCTGGGAAGTTGGGATTTTGGATTCTTATTCAGATCATAACTTTTTATCTGTATATTATTTTTGTATGAAATCAATTTTATATTTTTCTTTATTTAATTATCTACAACTTTCATGTACAATGTTTCTTTATTTGAAGTATAAAAAGTGGAACCAAAAATATGTCCCAAAATGAATAAAGAATAAATTAAATAAAAGGTATTTTTATTGTATTTTGGCCCTTATCTCCCCCTACTTTATTCCTTGTCGACCTAGTCATCGAGATGCCTAGGTCTCGGGGTTTTGGGTCATAAAATATTTACAATATTTTATTCTTTTTCTTATCTTTTCTTTATTCTATAATTTTAGCTTTAAAAATCGTATTTTATACAATATTTACACAATAATGAATGGATGATAAAATGCCTAAATTAACAGTATTTACACACATTTACTAGGATTTTTAAGGCTAAAATGACAGAATAAAGATGATGAAACGTAGATTCATCACCCCCCGGTTAACATTCCTGACTTCATCCCTAATAAAGGCGGAGGATGTCGTTCCAAGTGGAGGAGAACCCAAACTTGGGCCGGAAGCCTGAGAGCTCGTCATCCCTCCTCATAAATCACTAAGGTCATGACCTCCGATGCACCTCTGCCCTCGTTGTGTCATAACCTCTGTCATCATGTTCTTTTGCAAGAAGATGACGAGAAGGCGGTACTCTGGTTATTGGAGTCGAGGAAGATGGCGGCATCTTTCAAGAATGTAATTTTGTTCAAGGGCGAATTTGTCAAAAAAATTGATGGATTATGTCAAAATTAACAGAGGAAGTTGATAGAACTTAACACAGGGTTATGACATTTATGGTTAAGCATTATTCAGGATTCTGGGTGTAATTCGCGATCTCATATATAATATGATAATATTACTTTAGGTCCCTTTTTGTTGTACCAATATTAGAAGGAAATAGTAACAAGATAGTGCATATCCAAAATGGAAGGGTTTGTGAAGATGGGATATATGGTTGGATACACCTATCTCGTGACGTGTTTCTTCTATTAAATAAGAACTTAGCCTCTTTACTTTCTTCGCAGAACCTCTAATCCATATGGCAAATGAGATAGTTCCAGATTTGATTGTGTTTAGAATTATATGTTATATTAGAGTGTTATTTACACTTGTGTTCTTCAGAGATTTTGCAATTAAAGTTATACATTTGCTTTTTTTTTGCGACAACTTGCTGATGCGTCTTGGAAACGATATGTGGTGTATGCACTGGTTGTGTATTGGTGAGAAGGCGGATGCCCACAAGTGCATTGGCAGTGACAGTGGGAACGCATAGAGGAGATGGTGGAATTAGGAATTGGTGTGGGGAAAAAGAAGATGGTAGAGTGTTGGGTGAAGGGATGATGGTAGATGTCTATGGGCGCTAGAGAGAAAGTGGGGAAGAAGAGAGGAGGAAAAAGAGAAAGAAGGGGCGTGGGTGAGGTTAAAAAAAACCCTGTTGCAACTTGAACAGAAAATGGGGACACTGTCTATTAGTTTGGGTTTGTTAAATAAGTGATCGATCGATCCAAAAAAATGTCTCGAAAAATTTGGGGAAATCGTATCTACGGTCGGAAAGAGTGATTTCATGGTAAAAAGTAATTATTTGAGTGATTCTACGTGAGGAATGTGAAGTGAAGAGAGAAAATAAAGAAGAAGAAGAAGAATGAAATAGGAAGAAACAGAAAGGGAAGGAAGTAGGGAAAAGAGGAAGAGTGATTAGGATGAAGGGAGTACTTGTGGGAAGAATGGATGTTCGCCAATGGTAGTGGTGATCGACGGACCACTGGTCTTCGCCTTGATTGGTCAGCGACATGCCAAGAAGCTCAACAATTGCTTGTGAGCCGCTACATGGAGAGGGTACTCTATGGATCTCCTCCCCTTTAGCCATGAAGCTTGCCATCACATGGCTCGCTCTGTGGATTTGCCACCTCTCACTTAAGAAGGAGTTGGAGCTCCGGTCAGGAAAATGGCAGATGGTGTCTTTCTTGGGGGCTTAGGAAGAAGGCGATGTGAGTCACGAGAGATAAGGGCGTCCAAAGGTGGTAGGAAGACGATAGGGTCAGATATGGATTTGGCATGGATTGGATGTGTTTGGAGTAGGGATGTCGTTGCAGAAGCCAGAAGGTATGGGTCAGGAGACGTGTTTTGCGTGGAGATGGTGTTTGTGTAGGCGTCTGGATCGTCTGTTGTGGTGTTGTTGTGATGTAGCGCACCACAGCCGCTCGGCTGTGGTGCGCTACAGCACCACAGTAGAGAACCCACTCCCGTTTGTGTAGAGGATGGTGCGAATTCAGTGGCTCAAGGAATAATGAGGTGGGGTGAGGTATTTTTATAATGAATGGACAGAGGTCACAGGTAGGGGTGTTCACGGGGCGGGTACCTAACCCGTTCGATCATGACCCACCCCGACCCACCATTAACTGGTTACAGGTCGACCCGACCCATTCTAACAGGTACCTGCTTTAACGGGTACCCAAATTATATGAATGGGTAATGGGTACCCGCGGGTACCCGTGGAGTAAGTATAAATATTTTTGGTTTACTTCTTGAACGGTTAACACTGTTGGGTTTCTTTGCAATTGTCCAGCCCCCAACTTGTGGGGAGGAGCACTACTGATATTTACCCAGCAAGTTGGGCACCCATCGGCCCCATTCCTTTTCCCAATTCCAGGGAATATCGCAGGGTGCACGCCCCATTCATTCCACCCCGATTCGCCCATTCCAGAAGCAGCGGCAAGGGGTTTCTCCGAAACCCATCTTCTTCCTCCACGAGAGAGAGATCGAGAGTGCGAGAGAGAGAGCAGCCGGTGGCCTGGCTCGTCTTCTCCAGTCGGTCAAGGTGCTGCTAGGGCTGCGGTTTTGGGTTGAAGGGAGGAGTAGTTGGAGCAAGCTCGAGAGGAGCTGAAGCGAGGTTGCGTCCGTGGCGACCTCAAGAAGTCGTGCATCAGTTTGGATCTCCATCAGGGAGCCCACAAGGGGAGTTATTTTATCCTTCTTGGATTTAAGCACAACATTTGGTATTTTGGATACCTAGGGATAGTTAGTTCCTTGTAGAAGAACTATCCGTTGTGTGTGTGGCTTGTACCTCAGTTTTGTGGGCAACAAAACCGAGAAGAACATTTGGCTCCATTTTGACCGTAGTGAAATCGTTGCCGGTCTTGCCCCGTGGTTTTTCCCTTGCTCACATTGAATAAGGGTTTCCACGTAAAATTCTTTGTCTCGTGTGGTTGCTTGCTTGCTTGTGATTGTGATTGTTGCTATTGAGTTCCCGTGTGGGGAACATATATATTTGTGTTGTGCCATCTTTGCTACAGGACAGTTTTAGGGGATATATTCCTAGTTGATTGCATCCCCATATATCCCCAACAAGTGGTATCATAGCTTAGGTTTGAGCAATGGGCAAAGATGATGAAGGCACTATGATCAAGCTCACAAGCAACAACTGGCAGATTTGGAAGGCCAAGATGGAAGACATCTTGTATTGCAATGACCTCCACGATCCCGTAGAGGGTGAGAGCGCCAAGCCGGAGAACATATCCACAGGAGAGTGGACAAAATTGAACCGAAAGGCAATTGGTACCATTTGGAAGTGGCTTGACATGTAGGTGTTCCATCACGTGGCCGAGGAGACGAATGCCAAGGAGCTATGGGACAAGTTGTCCGAGCTCTATGATCAGAAGACCGCAACCAACAAGGCTTTCTTGATTAGAAAGCTTGTGAACTTAAAGTACAAAGATGGATGCAAAGTGGCAGAGCATCTGAATGACTTCCAAAGCATTATCAAGTAGTTGACCTCAATGGGGTTGGTACTTGATGACGAGATGCAGACACTTCTCTTGTTGGGTTCTTTGCTAGACAGTTGGGAGACTCTAGTAGTCACCGTGAGCAACTCTGCTAAGGATAGCAAGTTGACCATGGCTATGGTCAAGGGCAGTCTCCTCAATGAGGAGATTAGACGTCGCTCTTCGGGAGAGGCATCCTCCTCTTCACATGTGTATGCAGTTGAGAGGAGAGGAAGATCCAGCAGCAGAGGAGCGTCACAAGAGAGGCAGAAATCCAGAGACAAGTCCAAGGGCAGAGGAAAGTGTCACCATTGCCAAAAACCCGGTCACTGGAAGAGAGATTGCAGGGTTTGGAAGAGAGAGCAAGCTGAAGCCAAGAAAGACCAGAAAAAGGAAGATGGTAATGTAGCTGCAGTTGTGGCAGATGAAAGTGCATATGAGGTGATTCTCACCATCCAGGATCAGTGCTTACATGCAGGGAGCGATTTGGAGTGGGTCGTTGACACGACCGCCTCCTATCATGTGACTCCACACAGGGAGTTTTTCACCACCTACACTAGGGGTGACTATGGGAGAGTCTTAATGGGTAACGAAAGTTACTCTAAGATCATTGGTATGGGCACCATCTCAATCCAGACGGATGTTGGGTGCTCAATGACACTCCAGAATGTGAGGCATGTTCCTGATGTGCGGCTTAGCCTTATATCTGGTTCACAGCTAGATAGTGAAGGCTACCATCTGAAGTTCGGCAACAACAGATGCAATATAAGCAAGGGTTCTCTCATTATGGCGAGAGGCAGCTTGTGTCACACACTCTACATGACTAGAGTGAAGGTCATGGATGGTAGTTTGCATGCTAGTGAAGTAGATAATTCAGATTTGTGGCACCGTCGGCTTGGCCACATGAGCTAAAAGGGATTGCAGCTTCTTAGCAAGAGAGAGTTGATCCCCTACCACAATGACATCACTTTATCTCCTTGTGATGCATGTGAGGTTGGGAAGAGCAGGAGTGCACCGTACAGAGAGAGATCCAAGGTGAAGGGAGACCTTCTACAGCTGGTTCACTCAGATGTTTGTGGTCCTATGGACATGGCCTCTTTGAGAGGCAACATGTATTTTGTCACCTTCATTGATGATGCATCTAGGAAGGTGTGGGTGTATGTGCTGAGATCGAAGGATCAAGTGTTTAATTGCTTCAAGAAGTTCCATGCCATGGTTGAGCGTGAGACAGGGAAATTGTTGAAGTGTCTACGCACGGACAATGGGGGAGAGTACACCTCCCATAGCTTTCAGGGTTATCGTGCAGAGCACGGCATCATGCATGAGAGGACAGAGCCAGGCACACCCCAACACAATGGTCTAGCTGAGAGGATGAACATGACCATTGTTGAGAGAGTCCGTTGTATGCTGAAGACAACGAAGTTGCCCAAGACCTTTTGGGCTGAGGCGGTTCGCACCGCATGTTACTTAGTGAATCGATCTCCATCGGTTCCTTTGGGCTTTCAGATTCCAGAGCGTGTTTGGACAGGGAAAGACCCCTTATATGCTCATTTGAGGGTGTTTGGATGCAAGGCGTATGCATTGGTACCTAAGGAGCAGCGGAAGAAGTTGGATGACAAGGCGGTGCCTTGTATTTTTCTTGGCTATGGAGATCAGGAGTTTGGATACCGTCTTTGAGATCCAAGGAAGAAGACAGTCACCAGGCACCGGGATGTGATCTTTTATGAGAACCAGACATTGGCTGAGGACACCACTGAGAGTGGTGATGCAGATGAGTTTTCCATTGATGATGATAGTGATGAGGATGCAGGTCCCTCTCCAGTACAAGGTACAGATGGAGAGGATGGGCAGCTAGAGCAGCACGAGCCAGATGCATACCCCGTTGATGCAGGTCAAGGGGACCTAGGGCAGGGGGAGCAGCCTCATCCACATGCAGATGCAGCAGAGCCTCAGGTCAGGAGATCTGAGAGGACACGCCAGTCATCATCCCGTTACCCCACTTGCAGGTATATGATGCTCACAGATGCAGGTGAGCCATACACCTTTGAGGAGGCACAGGAGCACAAGGATAAGGGTCATTGGCGCAATGCAATGAATGAAGAGATGTCATCTCTCAAGAAAAATCACACTTATGACCTTGTTGAGCTTCCTAAAGGGAAGAGAGCCTTGAAGAACAAATGGGTTTACAAGCTGAAGTCAGATGACAGTGGCAAGCAGGTGAAGTACAAGGCTAGATTGGTAGTGAAAGGGTTCAGCCAGAAGGAAGGCGTGGACTATGATGAGATCTTCTTCCCAGTGGTGAAGATGAATTCAGTGAGAATAGTGTTAGGACTTGTTGCTAGCATGGACCTTGAGCTGGAGCAGATGGATGTGAAGACGACGTTTCTTCACGGTGATTTGAAGGAAGAGATCTACATGGAGCAACCATAGGGATTTCAAGAGAAAGGGAAAGAACACATGGTTTGCAGGTTGAGAAAGAGTCTTTATGGCTTAAAGCAAGCCCTGAGACAGTGGTACTTGAAGTTTGATGCTTTCATGGGAAATCAGGGCTTCAAGAGGACAACATCCGACCCATGTGTATATGTTCGTCGTCTTCCCAATGACAGGTTCGTCATTCTTTTGATATATTTGGATGACGTGTTGATTGTAGGTCATGATTCCAACTTGATTGCAAAGCTCAAGAGAGAACTATCCAAGGAGTTTGAGATGAAAGATTTGGGCAAGGCAAGTCACATCTTAGGGATGCAGATTACAAGGGACAGGAAGAAGCGCATGTTGTGGTTGTCACAAGAGAGCTATGTTGAACGCGTGTTGGAGCGGTTCAACATGAAGAATGCCAAGCCTGTCAGCACGCCTTTAGCCTCTCATTTCAAGCTTACCAAAGAGTCATGTCCTTCTACTTCTGAGGAGAAAGCAGAGATGGCCAAGATCCCATACCAGTCAGCAGTTGGGAGCCTCATGTATGCAATGGTTTGCACTAGACCAGACATAGCCCATGCAGTGGGCGTGGTGAGCAGATTCATGTCCAATCCGGGGAAGGACCATTGGGAGGCAGTGAAATGGATCTTGAGATACTTGAGAGGAACCTCAAGTATGTGTCTTGTGTTTGGGAGGTCAGATCCCAAACTTTGTGGTTACACTGATGCAGATATGGTAGGAGACATGGACCAGAGAAAGTCCACCTCAGGCTACATTTTTACATTTGCAGGGGGAGCCATATCATGGCAATCCAAGCTACAGAAATGTGTTGCTCTCTCGACTACCGAGGTAGAATACATTGCAGTAGCAGAGGCTGGGAAAGAAGTGTTGTGGCTACAACGCTTCCTTGGTGAGTTTGGATTGGATGACAGTGAGCTGGTTGTGTTTTACGATAGCCAGAGCGCTATAGACTTGAGCAAGAGCACCATGCACCACGCTCGCACAAAACACATTGATGTGAGATACCATTGGCTGAGGGATGCAATTGAACAGAAGCAGCTCATGTTGAAGAAGATTCACACCGATGAGAACCCCTCAGACATGTTGACCAAGGCAGTCACTCATGACAAGCTTCAGCTCTGTAGAGAGATGAGCAGTGTCACTTCTTGTTGATCTCCATCACAAGACAACACCTCCCTGTTGGGGCTGGAGGGGGAGGTTGTTGGGTTTCTTTGCAATTGTCCAGCCCCCAACTTGTAAGGAGGGGCACTACTGATATTTGCCCAGCAAGTTGGGCACCCATCGGCCCCATTCCTTTTCCTAATTCCATGGAATATCGCAGGGTGCACGCCCATTCATTCCACCCCGATTCGCCCATTCCAGAAGCAGTGGCAAGGGGTTTCTCCGAAACCCATCTTCTTCCTCCACGAGAGAGAGATCGAGAGTGCGAGAGAGAGCAGCCGGTGGCCTGGCCCGTCTTCTCCAGTCGGTCAAGGTGCTGCTAGGGCTACGGTTTTGGGTAGAAGGGAGGAGTCGTTGGAGCAAGCTCGAGAGGAGCTGAAGCGAGGTTGCGTCCGTGGCGACCTCAAGAAGCCGTGCATCGGTTTGGGTCTCCATCCGGGAGCCCATAAGGGGAGTCATTTTATCCTTCTTGGATTTAAGCACAACATTTGGTATTTTGGATACCTAAGTATAGTTAGTTCCTTGTAGAAGAACTATCCGTTGTGTGTGTGGCTTGTACCTCGGTTTTGTGGGCAACAAAACCGGGAAGAACATTTGGCTCCATTTTGACCGTAGTGAAATCGTTGCCGGTCTTGCCCCATGGTTTTTCCCTTGCTCACATTGAGTAAGGGTTTCCACGTAAAATTCTTTGTCTCGTGTGGTTGCTTGCTTGCTTGTGATTGTTGCTATTGAGTTCCCGTGTGGGGAACATATATATTTGTGTTGTGCCATCTTTGCTGCAGGACAGTTTTAGGGGATATATTCCTAGTTGATTGCATCTCCATATATCCCCAACAAACACGTCTAACATAATCTTTTTGTTGGACTAAGGAGACCAACTTCACTTCTGCTCAACATTGTCTTGGTTCAAATGTACAGAAAAATTGTTTAAAATGGAAAAAATAGCAAGCAAAAATATATGATATAGAAACTGCATGAAACGTGCAGATTCAGAACCTCCAGACAATTCCCTGAAAATGTGGTTTCAGAAAATTAGTTATACCAAAAATATCCAAATAAAAATATAGATAATCTGGAGTGCATAAACAAAAATATAGATAACCTGACGTGCATGGCGTATATAGTTTAAGATAGCACACTTTCACTATAGACTAATTTCTCCAGAGGACCAACAACAAAGCAAATAAGATTCATTGATATTCAAACAAATTACAGAAGAAAAAGAGCCATTTTGAATAGCAATCAGACAACATGTTATTTAGAAAAGAAAAAAAAACATACACGTGTGTATTTGAGATCTTGACCTTAGTATACGTGGAACTTAAATTCCTAATACACTAGAAAACTATGCAAAAAATCAAAATTCACTAGAAAATTATGACCTCTCCAGTATACATACAAAATTAGCATCAAATAACAAAGCACGAGCTGAGCGGCGGGGCGTGGACGAGGGGATGCGCATAGCATCAACGGCATGGAGGAGGATGTGTGTTGAGCGGCAAGATGTGGAGCAGGGGTTGCGCCGGGTGGTGAATCGTGGAGGAGGGCTTGCGCAGAGCAGTGAATCGCAGAGGGGCTGCGCCGTGCGGCAAAGCGTGGAGTAGGGGTTGCATTGGGTGATGAATTGTGCAGGAGGGATGCGCAGTGCGGCGAGTCGCGGAGGAGGGGCTGCACCGCGAGGCAAGGCTTGAAGCATGGGCTGCGTCGAGTGGTGAATCGTGGAGGAAGGGCTGCGCAACACGGCGAGTCACGAAGGAGGGGATGCGCCATGCAACGAGGCATGGAGGAGGGGTTACGTCGAGAGACAAGGCATGGAGCAGGGCTGCCCCGGATGGTGAATCGTGGAGGGGTTGCACATCGCGACGAGTCACGGAGGATGGGATGTGTCGCACGATGATCTGTGGAGTTCAAATCCTAGTTGTGAAAGAGAAGAGGAGGACTTCCTATGGGTCAATCGTTCAACAGGGTCCAGATACCCAACTGGGTACCTGTTTACCCCGTGGGTTTTCCGTCGGGTAATCCGATTTAATGAGTCACGGGTACCCGATCCGGATATTGTTAACGGGTACCCCTGAAATTAGGGTCAGATTACTGGGTCGGGATAGGTACCCGTTTGACCCTAAAATAATGAACACCCCTAGTCACACGTCTGGATTTATGGGTTCTCAATGGAGAAAGGGTCAAGTTGAGCAGGCGATTAACGACATGGCGAGCCTCTCATTAGAGCAAGGTGGAGACCAGGGTAAGACTAAGTCAACATGGGTAGTTTGTGGCCAATTGTATGCTGCCACATGGCAGACTTTATGTTCTAAAAAGAAAAATGACAAAATTAAAAAAGTGCACAACATTGGAGTTTTCTCAAAATAGGTCAAGTTACGTTTTTTGTTAGGTATTTTGTAGATAAAATACCTATATATATATATATATATTCCTTTTTTTCTTAAAAGATAAGGTACATGCTAGATTACATTATACTAAAATAATGCTTAGCTTATAACTCCTATTTTTTTATTTTAATTAGGTTGAATAGCTAAAATATATAGATATATGCTGGTATACACACGTACAGATATCAATTAACCTTTTATCATTTTCTCTGTGAATTTTGTTTCTTTTGTAATTACTTATTATGCATGACAAATTTACGAATGCAAGAAGAAATTCATCAAAAGGTTTATTTTCCCACATAAAATGTTAGTGTTTTGATTCTATATACATGTAGATATGCTTTTTTATATATTTTTTCTCAATTTTTTCATAAAATTTTAAGTTCTGTTTCTTTTACAGTTATCTAACATACACAATACATCTAAAAAAGTGAAAAGAGTTAGTTTTAAAGTATTTATTTTTAGTTTTAAAGTATTTATTTTTACACAAAAAAATATAGAGGATTTGATTTTGTATCATGTATACATGTGCTTTCTTTCTTTCTTTCTTTAAAGTTTATTTTTGATCTTGTTATATTTTTTATCCTTTTAGTTGATTTTGATATGCTAAAATGTGATTGTTAATTCCATATGCATGAATGGTAAAAATGTCAATTAAATATAAGAATGCATGTGTTTCCTACAAATTCTAACTCAACTTTATGGTCTTAGCTGTATAAAACGTGGTTTCATCAACAAGGCATCACCAAATTCATCCTTTGGGGGCCATATCCATCTAAATTTATAATCCAAGGCATGATGGTGCATGCATGTCTCTTGCAGCACCTGTCTCCATCTACGTACGAACCACGTGAAATACATCCGTGTGCAAGGCAAAGTCCACGTGGGAAGAGTCATTCATGAGATACAAGTTACCAAACGACAACTAGCTACAAGATAGATAATTTTGTCTGGTGACTGTATGCGTACGATGACATTATGAACTCACTCTGAGGCTTACTATGTGGCATTATTTATGAGTAGACCTGGTCAAAATGCAGGCCGGGCCAGCCCATGGGTCGGGCCGAACGAGCTGAGGTTAAAAAACCTCTCTCCAAAGCCCGCCCATGGGCCGGCCCATGCCCATTTCGTTCTTTTTCGATTGATTTTTTCATGGTATTTAATATGTATAAATGATTTTAATAATACTAACTATACTTTTTGTAACTAATATGCGTAGCTTACATGTTACTTGACATGTAAACTATTGAATTTTATTTAAAACTAGTGTCGCAAATGAAAAACTTAAAGCGTATCATATTAATACGTGTATAATTTGGCATATATTTATATATTTTTTATTTTTTTGCGGGTCGAGCTGGGCGGGCCCATGCTTAAATCTCCAAGCCCAAGCCCGGCCCATGAGCGGGCTGGGCGGGCAGGCCCCAACCCGTTGGCCAGGTCTATTTATGAGATGGATCATTTTCTTTTATATTTAGCCAATAGATAGATAATTATATTATTCTTTTCCATCTCGTGAGTTCTTATGCATGTCTATTATTTTTCATTTTGAAATATCAATTCGGGTCCAAGAAAATGTGAGTAAACTCAATGGTAAAAAGATAAAGACATCAATTTTAATTACACGTGATCGTTCCTCCTGTTGCCGTCATTGCAATGGTATACTTTATATCAAAAAGCGATGAGATGACTTTTCGAAAAGGACTTTGTATGCCACATAAAATCCCTAATTGGATCTAATGTTAGCATACATACTTGTGCAATGAATCGCGTGAAACCAACAACAAGAGAGGAGTAATCGAAGCCTTTGACGATGAGGCAAAGCACCGGGTGAAGGTAGCCACATTGCACTGCTCACTTACCTTTTTCTAGGGTTGGATTAGTAGCTTAATTGGATTTGGATTTGTACCGAATTCGGATCCTAACCCATTTCCTTAAAACGATCACATCTTGCGCTCATGAACACGGATTTTGACATTTTTTGGCTTATTGGAAAGATCTCGACATGGAGTACTCATTTGTCTCGTTGATGTAATAGGTCAGCTTTTGATTTTTAAGACATAAGGCCTTACAATGAATCTTACATGATTTTTTTTACCCTTGTGCCCCGTTGAGATTCAACAATAACAAATACGAATCTACTTTTTTGGTAATATCACTTGCGCCCCTACTTTCTTGGACCATTGACATGTATGCCCTTAGGTTAGTTGTCGCCCACTCTCTCTTAAATGGATGTGAACTTATGGGCAAAGGAATGGTTGAGAAGAAAACATAAGTTTATAAGTATTATTGCAACCCTAGAACTAACGAACTTGTGCAATCGAGTTATTAGGGATATTTACCATTTTATTGGTAGAAACAACCAACCTATAGTTTTGGAATCCTTGAAATAAAAAGCAATCACAACATTTGAGCGCTCAACAAAGGGTATAAAATCTTTGCACTCCAAATGGACAAAACTAACCTATTAATCACTTGATCACCCGAACACAACGCACGAATCTGAATTTTCCAAAGACCAATATCAACACCAAATGAAAAGGCCAATGGTGCATGGTCATGGAGATTTTGGAATGTAATAGCAAAGGAGGCGAAGTCAAATATGTGCTCCTCTTCGACGAAGTCGGTGAGAAATCGGACGGTGGATATGACGGATGAACTAGCAATATATCAGATTCGATCTGAGGTGCACCAAGAGGGGAGCAGAGAAGATGGGATGTGTGTAGGTGCGGGTTGCGAAATGGTTGTGCGATTGGGAGAATAGAGAAGATGAATCGAAATCGAAGAACCTAAAACAAAATTGCATGGAACCACGATGAAATTGATCAGTTGAATCCGAGGTCTGATGATGTAATAACCCGGATCCTCGGTAACAAGCGAAAACAATCAAATGCCATGTCAGATCCGAGTGTTACTCCTAAACATCAACGATATCACAAATAACAGATATGAACCATTTTAAGTTTCCTTTGTCCATAAAAAATACATCTCTAATACATAACCAAGATCTTTTCTTCCGGTGACCACAATGATATCCTTCCTTCAGATCTCGCAACAAGTCTCCAAATGCGTCCAAATTTATCTTCACATTAACCTGCAATAAAAACACAAGAATATATGGTATGAGCTTAACGCTCAGTAGGTGCCGAGATAAGGTCAAACGGACTAGCGTAGAAATCAAGTCACAACTAACTATTTCATCTATAGCATAAGGGTAATTATTCCAACAAGAAAAACTTATACTTTTCATTACTCACCCTTACTATGTAGCATTAATATTTCACTTGTCACATGCGATATCATCGTATAAATTGTTAATGGACTTAAATATGCATACTAAGGGTGCTCTTTTTGTATTCGTGCATTGCACACCATACTTCCATATATACCCTTAAGATTAACCAAAATTGTCTAGAAGCCCATAACAATAACACAATTATATATAGTCCAATAATTTATAACATAATTGCATATACACTTAACATTTCACATAATTTCACATATACACTTGGCATTTCACATAATTGCGCATATACACTTGGCATTTCGCATAATTGCACATATACACTTAGTTATCAAATAAGCACTTGACTTCATCATAAGCAGTTAACTTATTCATTAGGAATCATCTTATATCATAATTTGTTGGGTGGCTTTAGTGGCTTTACCGCTGGCACAAGCAGTCACTCAATTATTAAATAAAACATGGTAACCATCGTCGAGTCAATGGTGGACTTTCCACAGAGTTCTACAAAATCCGACACCCTTGGAAGGTGTTGCCCTTTAGGCTCTCAATAAACAGATTTTAGAGGTGGCTTAGCACTTAGCTCCGCTTACCGTTATAGTGCCATAAATCTTATTGAGGAAATTCTATTTTTTATACCATTCCATTTCTCATACAATAGTGATTCAAGTGAACATCTCAATCCCAATATCCTACTGTCAACTTTGATGGCTTGATATTTTCAATAACCATAGGTGAATATTATCAACTTATTAATGGTAAATAATCACATATGTCTAATTCACAATTTACCTTGATAATATATCATAACAGTTATAGATATACTAATATTTCATACTCTATATATGAGTTTACTTTTTATGACAGTAGCTCATGATGGTCATGTATAATACTGGCTATTACCCCTTGGTTAGGTGTAACTCAGAGGGATTATAAAGTATATGGATTTCGCATGATTCGGAGAAATACCTAAAAAAATATGAGCGAGATGGAGCCGTGTAATCGAGCAGGGTGGACGATCTCATGGTACATATATGATATGACTATATCACTCAAAGGTTGTCTGTGCAAATGAAAAAAAGAAAACAAAAAGGAACGAGACATGTCTATACATGTGATCTTCCCTCCAATTATATACGTATACCCTTTTTATTCTCTAATCAATCTGACATTGGGTATTATTACATTCTAATAGATATCGAAGATGCCACTCGATTCTTTTTATATCTAATATATGCATCCAAATCATTATATAATTTAGGGATTTTTACCCGGCAGACCTTATAAACTTTGTCAATCACCTCCACGACCTTTGAAACAACCTAATTCCCCCCTCAACCCCGTAAACTTGCCAACTCTTACCCCATGAACCCTCCGGGTAATATGTTTTAAGTTTGTGGGGGTTCTTGGGGTAATTTACAGGGTCGATGGGATAATTACGTTGTGCAAAAGATCGTAGAGGCATTTTAAAACTTTTACAGAGTCTGTTGGGTAAAAATCCCTATAATTTATGGTGTTCGGCGCAAGAAATACACATCAGATGTTGATGCAATAATTATTATCTACTTAACACCTCAAACCTAATTTCAGTTATTATTATAATCAATGTCCATGGAGTAAGACTTTAACAGTCGGCAATAATGAATACCCTCTAAGCATGATATGTAGGAGGAGATGATAAAGAATGGCATGTATCAAATACGAATTTCTATTAATTGAAAAAGGATATAAAAGTAATCGATTCAAACTTGCAATCATCAATATCTATACGATTATCGAAGTCATAAATTCATATGAGCAGGGATATTATATGTTGCTATATAATGACTACGAAAAGATTGATACTGATACATGATTAATACATACAGATCCAAGAAGAGAAACAACAATCGAGAATGATGTATGATAGAACACATACTTACACGTGCAAAGATAGAATTAGCATTTAATCCCAGTGGCACAATATCTTAAAGAATCCAAGACAGTGTCAAATCATATTTGCTATGGCATAATTGTAAAGAAATGATTGTGCCAAATAATCTTTCTAGCGAAAGTAATATGGAATATGTTCATCTACAATCAATAGAATCGTAACGAATCTATGTGTTCGACACATACTTCGACGACCGAGAAGTACGTCCGCAAGGATTCCTCGATTCCACTTATCCGAACCGTCGAATAAACAATTTTGCTAAATCAAAACTTTGACGTTGACCGGAGGGATCCCATTGCCGGATTCAAAGATGACGCTCAATGGATCTCTACTTATTCCTCTCTCTCTCTCTCTTCTCACTTATCTCATCTCCATCTCTACCTATTTCTCCCTATCTCTATTCACGTCTCCCCCCCCCTCTCGTTCACTCTCTCTTCCTCTCATTTAGTAACTTGCCATGGAATGTGTCCCTATCTATTTTTAGCAAATGAGAATGGATAACATCGGATGAATCCTTGCTGATGAAGGTTACCCAATAAATATCTCACAGACATTTGCCACAAATACCCCCTCTAATTTTAACACCCAATTATTACATGTCCCATCACGTTGCCACCTATTTTATTATTTTATTCTCTCTTTTTTTAGTTCCTCTTAATAATGGAACATGGGTCGTTACATATGATCTCCGATTTGAGTTGTGGTATAGATGACAGCAGAGATCGAAGCGTTTGCGCGCGACGGAGTTGACGGTGCTAGATCTCTCCTCTCCCTCTTCTCTACATCGCGTGCTCGATGGCGGGAGACATGCTTTTCCGGTCCCCCTCACCGCAACCAGCATCACCTTCCAACCCCGCCCCGCATCTCCATCCCAGCCACCCGAACCTCCTCATCATCGCCAACACCCCCTCCCAGCCACCTCCGCCTAGTTCTCCCTGCCACCAACCACCTTTGCCAGCCCCTCCCCCGACCCCCGCGCACCGTAAATTTGTTTGTTAAGTAGACTTTGGTTTTGAAACAAACTACGGTCCAGTGTACTAACCCCCCTCCCTCCACACACACGTAGGGATACGGATATAGATATAACTATATACTTATCCGTTTTTGAATGCGAACACGGATGCGAATACATATATTTACGGATATTAAAACCATCTTACCATATCCTTAAAAAATGGATACAGATGTAAAATGAATATTTATCGCATACGAGTAATATTAGAAATACTCTATAGAATTGACTTAAATATATACAATTTGGATGGAAAACACATGATATAAATTTACTAAATATGTTTATATCATAAAAATTATACAAATATGGTAAAAAGAAAGTATAAAACTATGTTATATAAGGTTAAAATAAATCTATGACTATATATATATGAATACGGATACGAATGTTTGCTGATATCAAAACAATATCCATATCCATATCCATTTTAAAATAGATACGAATACGGATGTCAAAATCTGTATAAAATAGATAAGGTGACGGATGGAATACGGATAATCCATAGCCGTTTGCATCCCTACACACACTCACACGCGGAAAATAATTACATTACAGGAGATCAACCTGGATTTAATTTTGTCTAAAAAGATTGGATTTTATTTACAAGAATAAAAATAAAGATATTTTTAGACGTAATGATTTATTTTTAAAACTTAACATTACGATAATGTCTCTCTCTACAATACAAGAGAGTTTATTTGAAATGTGTGGTGCTATGATGCGACAACATAATAATTCACAACTATAAAATTATTATACCTATTTGGATGTGTTGACTGTGTGATGATATATATCATCATCCAAAATCGAACTGATAATATAGAAAATTTGGATGTTATATATTCTTTGTATTAAATAAAACTGATACTTTACTCGGTGAAATATGTCAAATATAGCATGAGATTGTCGTTGTTAAACAAATCAAGAACTGACAAAAAAAATTCTGTGCAAAAATATGTGTGTCCAAAGTTGATATTCAATGATTCATACGCTATATTTTTTAATATTAAATTTTCTTTTGAAAGTAGTTCATTTTTTAAAACAATAGATATCATATAATTACTTAAAGTGGATCGATTCATATCTAGATCATCTTTCATTAAATTAAATTTTTAAAGGGATATTTACACTCATAATCCTGAGTAATTTCATAATTACTCCAGAAACCCTCCATAATCACGAATTACGCCCAGAACCCTGAGTAAATGCGATGTTCTACACACATAACCTTCCGTTAGTTTTGTTCATTAACTCAACCATATCAGTGAGTTAATCTAACCAATCTGTGATCTAATGACTATGATTAATCAAAAGTAAGAAAAAAGTTGCAGGCATTGCAGGACTTCCAGGGCGGATTGAGGAGGGGCCTAGCGATGGTGAGGTGGGGTTGCAGCTTCCAGGCGAAGGGGTGGGTGTTGAAGGGGGGGAGGGGGAGGTGTTCCAGGCAGGGTTGGAGATAGGGAGAGGATGGGCGGAGCTTGCAGGCGGAGAGGGAGTGGGTGGCGATGGGATTGCAGGGAGGGACGATGTAGACGCGGGGGTTGGGGGGTGGAGGGAGGGACGATGCAGGTACGCAGGAGGGGGGTTGGAGGCAGGGAGGGACGATGCAGGCATGGAGAGGCAGGGATGGACGATGCAGGCCGGGGGGGGGGGGGGTTGCGAGAGCTTGCAGATGGAGGGTGGGTGGGTGGTGATGGGCACTTCCAGGTAGGGGAGTTGCAGCACGGATGGGGGCGGGTAGCAATGGGCGGGTCGTGCAGGGGGAAGGGGGCGTCAGCCAGGAGGCGGTGGCTTGCAGGAGGCTGGAGGTGGGGCTTACAGGCGCTCGGGAGGTACGATGCAGGTGCGCACGGGGGGTGGGGGTGGATGATTGCAGGTGGAGGTAGGGATGGGCATGGGGCCGGGCCAGTCCGACCCGACCCGCAACCCGGCCCGATAGACTCGACCCGAACCTGAACCCGTTTAATGTCGAGTCGGGCTTGGGTTTAAAAAATCCGCCCATTATTATAATGGGCCGGGCTCGGGCTTCGTAGAACCCAGCCCGAGGCCCGACCCGGTAGCCTGACCCGACCCCCCAACGGGCCCAACCCGACCCGACCCCCAAACCCACCCCCCTCCCGACCCGACCCCCCTCCCCCAAGCCCCATCCCGCCCGACCCGACACCTTCGCACCCGAGTCCATGAACAGTGCGAACACAGAACACCGAACACCCCCACCCCACTCCCCCAACTCACCAAAACCCTATCTCCTCTTCTTCCCACTTCCCAGCCGTCGCTCCCCCCAACCAGCAACTCCCCACTCCAGCGGCCCAGCCTCGTCGCCCCCAGGCCCCAGCCACTCTCCAGCAGGAGCCAGACTCCGGAGGTAGACGCCTCGCCCAGTGCACCGCTCCTTCCCACTTCCCGTCGCACCCCGACGCCTGCCCTCTTCCCACCGCGCCCGATGTCGCCCCGCCCCCGAAGCGACCCCTTTCCGGTTTTCCCCCTTCCCAGGCTCCCAGCCCTACCCCCTTCCCACCGCGGTACCACCGCTTCCCACCTCCCACAGCCCAGCCATGTCCCCTTCCCGCTGCGCCCCGACGTCGCTCCGCCGGCCCGACCTGAACCAAGCCCGTTTAACATCGGGCCGGGTTCGGGCTGGCCCATCCAAAAATTAACGGGCTAAGGCCCGACCCGAAACCCGATAATATTAACGGGCTCGGGTTCGGGCTAAGGTCCAGCCCGGCCCGCCTGGCCCGATAATCATCCCTAGGTGGAGGTGGGTGGGTGGCGACATGCACTTGCAGGTGGGGGGGATGTAGCGCGGAGGGGGACGGGTGGCAACAAGTGGGTCGTGTAGGCGGTGGGGGAAGGGGGCATTAGCCAGGAGGCGGTGTCTTGCAGGAGGCTGGAGGTGGGGCTTACAGGCGCTCGGGGGGAGGGGCTTCCAGTTGAGAGGCGACGAGGGATGGTGTGGGGTTGGAGCCAGGGAGGGGCGAGGCTTGCAGGCATGGAAGGGGAGGAGGAGGTGTCGGCAAGGGGAGGAGGATGTGGTCGGGAGGAAGGGGAGGTCGGCAAAGGACGTCGATGGGGGGGGGGGGGGGTGCCTGGTCGGAGGAGTAGGAGGTGGGCGTGGAATTGCTGGTTGGAGGAGGAAAGGACCCATTCGTAAATAATAGTAATCTAAAGTGTTTTAAATATAAAATACTTGACGGATACCGTCATATTTAATGGAAAATTGGATGGCAGTTAACACGGGATTATGAGTGTAAGAGTTAATCACTATTCAAGGTCCTGGATGTAATTCGTGATTATGGAGGGTTTCTGAGGTAATTACGAAATTACTCAATATTGTGGGGGTGTAAATATCTCTTTTTTAAATTATCCACATATCACATTTTATCCATGAATTGAGAGAATAAAATAAATATTCTAAAAAATAGAAATATTATAGCACAGTTATTTTTTATTTTATAATATTAAAAAGTATATAAAGAAAATGCGTGTTTTCTTCCGTTTCAAGAAACAATACAAAATGTTCTAAAATATTCGTTGATATTTTTAAAGATTTCATGATTTTAAGTCAAAAGAAACCCTCGCAACATTTTAACCCGCTTCATCCCCGTTGTCAAGGCTGGGTGATTGAATTGAAGTTGAAAGTGTAAAACTACGCAGAGATGCAAAAACTTCTTAGCATCATGGTTTCAGATTTTGTAAATTTCGCAGAAATTTTGATGAAATTCCGATTTCGACATGGGACCAAAATTTCGAACGTGATGATGATACGAGAGATTTTTCATGTCATTCCTTCATAAAGATTGACTTATAGGGATGAAATTTCACTGAAATATCATATCAACATAGTGTCGATGCGATATCCGATAGCGATACTTAACATTACCCACATGAAATAATACCATATACATGGAGCCAGGAATACGAGTATAAGCATATGAACTTAAAATGCCACATGAATTGATAAATAACCCAGTGGACGATGTGAAATGATACGGGAAGTGAACAATATTACGAAAGAGAAAAAACATAGAATAACTATTATTGTCCAGCTTCCTCCATTGCACTTTCACTTCTTCAGATGTACATGGTTGTAAATATTCAGAATTTGTGGAGCTCAAATTTGAATTTAATGCTACTTTGTATGCATTGTAAATGTAATAATTGCGAGAATGTGTCTGGTTTACAATAATTCGTTTGCGCTCGTGGTTTTAAAATGGGAACAATTATAGCATCGTATTATGGTGATTAATGTGGAGCATCAAATTCTCAATCCAGAGATTCACGATCATTGTAGAGATCCAATGTCACAGCGAATCACAAGCTAAGCTTGAGGGTCAATTTTTACATCTATTTGCGGTCGACCGTTGAGGACGATTATGGATGCCCGTGAAGAGCAACTCGATGTAACACCAATCTCATATTAAATGCAAGCAGTGAATATATTTGATGTCAGATAAAAGTTGGTATCGAGATGAGGATACTACGGACAACTATATGCAAGAATGGCTTTAGTAAATAAAATGATGAGAGAGGAGAAGTTTCTTTAAGAAGAAAAGAAGGGCAAAATAGGACATCACACTTATGAGAAGGTATGATGAGGTAGTTTAGGTTGCATGGACAACCTAATATTGCATTCTGTTTACCTCAACTATTCAGGGTATCCATGGAATTCACCTGGGAGCCTTGCAAGCTTTGAAGGCAAGCTTGTTTGTTTCTTTTCTCTCCAATTAAGTCCAATTGAGTTTTGAGTCTTTTGACACATACTCATTCTCCCTCTCTCAATCATATCACCATTATTACCCCACCCCCACCCCCCTCTCTCCTCTTTCTCTCTCAATTAAACACAAGAAATCCCATTGTCACATCTTATTATCTAAATATTTATAGAAATAATTAAAATCTAGTCATTTATCCAAAGTCCAATAAAATCACCACACCAGACCATCCCAACAATAAACCCAATATCCAAATACTGAAACAAACAAACAATTTATCCACCAGCTTATCCCCCCAAAACCCCTTAACTATCCAGTCATTCCTACGTATAAGCACAATTTAAGAGTAATATCATTTCTTCAATGAAAAAAATGACAGAAGACAAGGGCTATATCGCATTACATTGTATTCTAGATTTCTAGCGAGCATCCTGGGGCCTCAGTTATCTTCCCCGACCCCTTTTGGGTGGGGGTCCCATTCCAACCATTCCTCTCCTTATCCGTGAAAATGTCCTATCACCAGCTCCACCGCAGCCTCAGAATCTACCTCACTAAGATCAATGCCAGCTCCGACTCCATGTTCCACCTCATAGAACTCAAACCTGGTTCTGCCTCCTCCACCTGCCATCGTAATCGACTCCTCCGCCCTGACATCATCGATCGCAATCTCCTCCTCTTTCAACACCTGCCATAGTCTTTGTAAGATCCCTCATAATAGGATCATATTCTTTCTCATTTTCCGACCTAGTCCAATTGCTAAAATAGACAAATGGTCACTCCATTCTATAGTACTTGTTGAGGCCTTTCCGACGAATCCAAGAACATGAAAAGCAGGTTCTGTATGCGAGAGATATGTGTATAATACTGCAATACTAGATCTGGATTCGAACGCAAATCCGAATTGGACCGAGCCTATAAAAAGGAAGGAGCTCATTCAGTATGGTTAATCAGACCACTTAGCCTCGTCGAATTTCCTCCCCTCTCACTGGAGCGTCACCGATCAAAAGGCCAAGTACACCATTTAGAAGACCTCGACGTGAGGATCATCATGGGCACGTGTGTATTCCACGAAATGTCGCAGAACTCTCAGGTGACGGAAGTTCATGGGAGAACATTCCAATATGTACGATTTTACCCCTCTTTTGTTGTCAGATCTGAGTGATTTTCGTACCATGGACTAGGAACATTATATACTACCTATGGGTGGTGTTGATGTCGAATGTGAATGAGTTTTGAGCCTCAACATGTATCGTACCACATCACAGTTTTGAATTTTTTGGTTGATATGATTGGTGCATGTAAATGAATTTTTTTCTATTTGTGATGTGGTTGACAACAAGAACATAGGTGTATGGTTAGTTTTCGATGGGAGCAATTTCATAGGACATCACCGAAGCAAAATCCAGATTTATCCTAGATATGACCGATCATACAGTGTGAGTATCAATCATTTTACCCCTAAAATGATCGATCATAGTTCCCTTGCTTTTCTTTTTAGCCCAAAATGATCGACCATGATCGATCATTTTGGCATTGCAAACAAAGGATGAAAATTGATTATGAAAATATGTAACCCAGTAATACATGATTATATATGATAAATATCTTGAATTTGTGTAATGGGTTGATAAATCAATTAAATATGATCATTATAACCTATATTGAAATAAAAATAGATGTCGTTAGCCTTGGTGAATTAGAGCATCTTGATCATCATTCGAATAGTCAGAGAGTTCCCAGGTCTGATATGCATACATCTTATGGTCAGTGCATGACCTTCCCATTGTGTCCTTAGTTCCATGTCGCGACGACTATTCTTAAATGACATGCAGGTAGTGGAGTAGATACCACCAAGGAGGGGCATGCGTCCTTGGGGTCCCGGGTAGAAACTTAGATGATCACTATCCCAACAGTTGCGTTGGTTCGGGGACATGCTACTTTGCACACCTTGAGGTGTATATCTGGCGGTGTTCGCCCTAGCACTTAGTGTGCCCTTGTTCTGTACTCAATGGTGGGCCAAGTAGTTGTGGTTGGTGGTCTTTGCTTCACCTTTTCACTTAGGGTTATCACTCATGTGTTGGCTTGTGTAGGCCACATTAATTAGAATTCCAGGTGGGAGCACTAAAAGGGGAGTTCCAAGAATGTGGTTATTGAAGGTGGATTGAAATCTTGCAAGTTCTCCCATGTATAAGGAGCAAATGGGATAGTCAATGGTTTTCTGACTATGGGTGGGGCAATCTTGGTCAATGGTTTTCCGACTATGGGTGGGGCAATCTTAGTGATCGGTACCTAACTTGTGCCCTACTCCATCGTGAATTGTTACCAATGGATAGTGGACTTGGGTGGTCCGTGATTGATTCATGTGTCAGTAGATATCTTGGTGAATCGAATGTAATACTCGGGAATAAACATGGAAAATTCACATATGGGATAAGAAGCTAGTGGACGTGTTGGGAAATTAGTTAAGATACTTGTATACCATCTGCATGTCTACGGAGGCACCCCAACCCTAATGTGCCTATCCTGAAGTCATATTGTGAGGTCACATGTGGACCAAGATCACAAATTATCTACAGTATTTAGATGATTGTTAGAAAATAAGAATGCGAAAGTGTATCAGAGAAAATAATATAAACATGAAAAACTCTAGGATTTAACATGAAACCCTACTCCCTAAGGAGCGGGATGAAACCACGTGAGAACACCTCAAAGGGCTGATAGTCTATTGCTTTTCTCATTGGATACATGGGGTGAGGGGCTTCTTATATAACCCTTACCAAGTCTCCACATCTTACAACTGGTAAATGTGGGACTAAAGACCTGGATGTGGTAAATGGATCCTGGAGTGATCCATTTACCCATCTACATATGAGTGGCGCACAACATATACTCAAACACTCCCCCTCAAGCTGAAGCATGCAATGCTCAGCTTGGAAAATCAGAAAGAAATCTCAACTCATGCCACATGAAACTACAAATAATATCGACTCAATGTGCACAACTGTCGGTTGTTGTCGAGGACGTTTCTTCTCATGTCATGCATGTGAGGAGGACAAACGGGCTGGAGTGTGAGTCAAACTAAATTTCTTCATCAAAGAGCATGTGCTCAGTACTGTGCCTGTCAGAGTCACTACAACTGAAATGAGTCTCCTCGTCAGAGTACTCTGGCCTGCCAAAATATGTGGACAACTGCTCCATCTCTGAAAGGGCTGAACTGAAAAGCCATGGAGTGAAATCCTCATCAGAGTTCACGGTCGCTGGAGAATGGAGTATGAAAGTCTCATCGTCATAGAACCGGGTCTCTCCCATACTGTCTCAGATAATGGGATCTCTACTCTTGAGTCACTATGAAATCACATAAAATCCCTAGCCCACATAGCATAGGGAATGGGATCTCTACTATGGAGTCCCTATGGATCACATGAAAACCCTAGCCAAAACACAAATGAAGGGGGGGGGGGCACAAACAATGATGGCATACATGTGCACATCTGAAAAAGACTGCATACATGTGTGTGTCTGAAACCGAGGACTCGGAATCTAATCGTCGAGTCTAAACAACTGTATAGCATGAAATCTAAATGACCTTAATTTGACATCTGAAGAATCTGACAATCTGGCCTATGACTCTACATACACTCTCCCTTTCTCCCATACTTGTCAGAAAATAGTGACATTGACAAAGTTGGGAGAGGACATGAAAAATATGATGAACAATAAAACATCAAATAAGTTGTTCATTTTTTTATACGGCCTTTCACTTTCTCTTCTTTTTTTTTGCATTTTTTGGCTATATTCCTTCCTTTTTTATAGACAACTCATCTCTCTCCTTTCTTTTGTATTTTTTGTATGTTTTTTTAACCATCCGACTCGCCCACATGGGCTGAAACAAATAGGCCCGACCCTATTTTAGGTTTCCCATTAGGGAACCCTCACAAGACGCAAGACACGCTACCCCCACTGGGAGTTGGATGTCACGCCGCCTCCTCCTTCAGCTGATGTGATAAGGAGCAAGGAGGAGGCTGGCACCACTGGAGAGAGCCGCCACCCCTGACTAGGATGTGCCGCCTGGATCGATGGGGCTTCTTCACATAGAAGGTGATGGGACCTCCGCCTGGACCTTTGAGCTCCACCTGGAGAAAAGGAGACCACCTACATGAAGAGGATCATTTGAAAGTGGAGAAGAATGTGGCTGGGAGATGCATGAGAAGTTTGCCTAGAACTGGTGGAGCGAGAAGGGCGTCGTCGAGGAGGATATCTCGCGTCACCTATGTGATATCGAACGAAGGGGTACCTCGAGGAGATGGGATCTCACCTCAAGAGGTGCTCCTGCCACCGAACTAGAGAGGTGCGACTTCGCTTGGGGTTTTACGGAGGTAGGAGGAGGTCTGTCGCTGCCTACGATGTGGGAGGTCACGATCTCTGCCTGGAGGAATCGAATTTGCAGCGAGTGCTTTGACAAGGAGGGTTTGGATCACGTGGAGGGTCTGTGATCCAGAGTTTTGGATGTGGAGACCTAGAGGGGTCGAGTGTCGCCTGGTGCAAGAAGCAGCACCACCTTTGAGCAGTATCTTGGGACGAGGAAGGGGTTCGATGCCATAGCCTAGAGTTGTAGCTGGAGAAGAGTTGCCACTAGGGTGATCTGCAGCCTGGAGAAGGGCAGTGCATCGAGCGCCGCCATGGAGGATGATCGTCAATGGGACTAGGGTTCCTTGGAACCCATCGTCGTCCGAAGAAGGGCTACTTGTAGATGCAAGACCAAATCCTGCAGAAGTTAGGGTTTCAGAAAACCCTAAACTGCGCCTTGAACTTGATTGTGTTTGTAAAATTTCAAGAATAATAACCTTAGAGAATAGATGACAATCGAATCTCGACCAAGAACATAAATTCTTAAGAACAAATACTTGAGAATTAAACCCACTCTGATACCATGTTAGAAAATAGGAATGTGGAAGCATATCGGAGAAAATAATATAAACATGAAGAACTCCAAGATTTAACGTGGAACCATACTCCCTAAGGAGAGGGATGAAACCACGGGAGAATACCTCAAAGGGATGATAGTCTATTGCTTTTCTCTCTGGATACATGGGGTGAGGAGCTTCTTACATAGCCCTCATTGAGTCTCCACGTCTCACAACTGGTAGATGTGGGACTAAAGACCTGGATGTGGTAAATGGATCATGTAATGATCCATTTACTCGTCTACACATAGGGGTGATGCACAACATATACTCCAACAATGATCAAGATCAATGGAAAGATCGGAGTGTTATTATTTTTCTGAGGATGGAATTTCCAATTGGTTTTTTGTTTGCACACTTTTGCTTAGTACCTTGCTTTGTTGTAGTCTTAGTACTGTAATGAGACTTTGTTTATGATGTACCATTTGCATTGGATTTGCATCAGAGCAGCCATAGCAATGAGCGTCTCATATTTGGAGCTTCTTTTTGTGTAACTATAGACTTTGTGGTACAGTACAATAACTATCTTTTACTAATTGTAGCTTTCACTTTTATTTGTATTCTTTTGGAGAGATGGCTATGTATATGTACGGATAACTTTTTGTGCATAAATGTAATATTATGTGGACGTGGGATGTTATCATGGATTTATGTGATGAATTTGAATGGATACAATGTGTTTAATTAATGCAATGGATTTTTTAAATTCCAGTATTTATAAGATATTTTCTTCTACTAGTTTGTGTATGCATTTCAAATGTGGCTATTGCGTGTTTGGAAATGGGCTTGCTGAGTATTCGAGTCCTGGGGGACATCACAAACTCACAACCTTTACCTCTATGATGAACCACTAGATGCATGAAATAAAATCAATCTGTTATAGCACGACACTTAGCTTCTCATACAGATCCGAGATGAATCCCAGCGACGAGGTTCTCAGCTTTAATTTTTAACCTGGGAAGTCCAAGATCGAACACAAGTACGCGAGCAATTTATTGATTAAAGTTAGAGATAAAATATTTTAGATAGCAATTCATAGATTAATTATATTGAGATAATGCACAAATCACAGAGAGATGAAATTTTAACATAGTTTTATGCACTTAAATTAAATGTAGACAATAATGCACAATCAACATGAAGATGAGACAATGTAATTAGACACACGATAGATAACTTGGATTAAGCACAAAAATTACCTTGGAATGACTGAATATTTAATTAAGACATTAATTAGGCAATATGCGAAATCAATCTCGAAACCTATTCGACATGAGTTAAAATTTCTCTTAAATGCTTTATAAAGATAGTGAGCAATTAAATCAATCAATTATCTAATGATAATTAAAAATAACTAACAATAGATCACTAAAATTCAGAGTAGCTCATAGGTTCAATTGATTATTCAAAGAGCATTCCCAATAAGGTTTCTTGATTTAAACAAGCACTTTAAGCGAAGAATAATTAAGGCACGACTTTTAAATCAAAAGCAGCCACAAAATTTGCCAAAAGATAGAGTATCAAACAAGCTTTGAAACGACACCAAAATCACATCAATTGGATTTAAGGATAAAAATATATTCAACAATGAATTCAGGGGCATAAATGTAAGAAAAACTCCCAAGCTTTAGAACGGTATAAATAGGGACTAAACTGTAAATAAGAAAATTTGCAGGAGCTAATATGTAAATTTCACGCAGGCGGAAGGACTTATCTGCAATATTAGGTAACTAGAGGACAGGTGCTGCAATTTTCCCAGATACATTAATAACAAAGATTTGAATAAGGGTCGCATGGTTTCACAAGGCGAAACCGCAGTCGATGTGTTGACCGCTTAATAAATCCCAATTATTCAGCAAATAACCCACACAATGAATAAAAGCAATGAAGTGCACAAAGTGAGTTAAAATTTATTATTTTCTACCACAAGATGCATATCGAGTAAACAGGCAGAGGTCGAACTACAGAGAGCAAAACAGGTAGCCTATGGTTATTTATATATAATCAAGTCATTTATTATATACATATATCTTTTGTGGTTTTTAAATTTTTTTATTTCTTTTATATTTTTGTATTTTATTTTTAATTTTTTTATATTTTCTATTTATATTTTCATATTTTTATATTTTTTCTTTTAAATACATATATATATATATGATATATAAGACTATATATACAATATAAAATAATTATATTTATAAACACTATTAAATATAAATAAAATACAAAATAAAAAGTGCTTTTGGACTATATATTTTTTTAATATTTTTGATTTTCTTTGGAATTTTTGTTAATTTTGATGAATTTTTAAAGTCAAAATTATCCCAAGTAAGAGATTAAATAATTACCTAAAATTGATTTGAATGTTAAAAATAGTAAATAAGGTCCAAAATTACGTAAATCAATTTTAATATATAAATACTTATATAGAAAAAATTATGAAATAGAAAAATATATTTTTAGATTTTTTAATGATTTTTATATTTTTATGAAGGATTTTGAGGCTTTTCAATTTTTATGTCGTTCTTTTTCCATTTTTAGAGATGGTCTGTAATTAAAATAGGGCAAAATAGATAATATCTAATTTTGTAGATTTTTTAAAGATGTTTTTTATATTTTTACAAAAACAAGCTCCTTTGGATTTGTAAAAAAAGGATAAAATGCTCAAAATGCAAAATAAAATCATGACGGGGAAGTACATGGTAAGAGGCATCTATCACCATTTTTTCGAATTTTTAGGAACATGGTAGCTATTTATAAAAATTAGATGAAGTGCACAAAAATACATGTCCTGGCAATGGCATATTTGCAATAAAAATAAACTTTAGGGGCTCATATGCAATTTTGCCAAAAATATACAACGTATTTTTTAATTTTTATAGACTATTTTACAAATACAAAAATGCTAGGGACATACATGCAATTTCACCACCTCTTACGGGGTGACACGTGAGGTGACGTAGAATGGACCCGTATGCAATTTAAAATAAGTACAAGGGGCTATCTACAAAATGCAATTTATTTTGAGTGTTATAAATTATTTACAGAACTAACTAATAAATACAAAAAAGTCGGAGATAAGATGTGCAAATTACCCCATTTATGCGCACCATTGGACGATCGAGCTCCTTTCACTAATACACATGGCGCGATCGAGAGAGCGATGCCCCTTCGGCGATGGTCACTCCGGATCTGATCTCGTACTTGCATCAACAACTGAGGGGAGTGCGGGATGGACGAATGAGATTAGAACTGGGTCGCTCCCTCCATCGGACGGTAGTTGTTGTCCACGAAGAACAAGGAAGAAGGTGTTCTTCCCCGAACTTCGCATGGCGATTTCTCCTTCCAACGACAATACCGGATGGGTTTCTTTGGCTCTACACCTTCGGGGGACACATCCGTGTCGATCAAGGTACTTCAGAAGGTCCAGAACCCGACGATGGGGTACTAGCACGTCGAGGAAGAAGAGGAACCTGGTGACCCTTGTCCAGGTGCTAATGAGCTCCCAAAGGCATCCTTTTTGCCTCGACACCTACACAGAAGGATACTAAGGTTCGGGGCAAATCACCCCGACCAGTTTTGAAGCTGAATGCATAAGGAATGAAGGGGGTGGTGAAGGTCCGACGATCGGCGGACGTGGACCTTCGATTCGCGCATAACAGATCTGATCGGTTGGCGGAGCGGTCGGATTAGATGAAGAATATGCTAGGGAAGATGATAATGGTGATTGGATAGTCGGAGAGAGGTTGGATCGTCGTGAAATAAGGCCAAAGTTCAAGAGCTCCGACGAGGGTGTTTTACTCAATCTATGCTATCTACTGATCGAAATGCAAAATAAAAGATGGAAATTAAAATACAAGAACGAAAGCTACCTAAAACAGAAGAAAGAGCAGCTCCTATACGTGTCTGGTCAGCAGGGAGTAGGGACGTCGTCAGAGTTCCGCCCTAGGTGCACCTCCGCCCTCCTGGAGCTCCGCCCGGTCGCGAGAAGACTCCTCTTGTCATGAGGGAACTCGCTTGACCAAGAACGAGAGCTTTTAGACTTGGAACAGTGACCAAAGAGGCGATTGAAAGTGGAGGGGTTTATTTATAAACAAGGGTGCGCACCCTTATTGACCAGATTATTGGAAGAGATCGACGCTATGTACAAGGCTTCTAAAGGGCTGGCATGGATGACAGTCGATCAATATTGATTTCGTGTGAGGGGTTCGATCGAGATAGATGGACAAATCGAGCAGGAAAAAATGGTGGAAAAAAGGGGATTCGGTGGTTTTGACGGATATGCACGAGTGGAGGGTGAGTTGACCAGAGGTCAACAAGCGACATGACGTGATTGGTCTACGTCGGGTCGCTACAGGACAAAACGGTCAAGGAAATCGAAAATAACTTTTTGATTTTATTAGTTTTTAGATAAAAATAAGAAAATATTTGTTATTTTATGTAGTATTTTATTATGACTTTTATTTATTTTTTGGTGTTATTTATTAGTAGTTAATTATTAAGGGTATATTTATAGGTATATTTATTTAGGTTTTGACTATTTTATTTTTAATTTATATATTTTATTTTATTATTTTATTTACTTATTTTATAGATTTATAACTTATTTTTTGGCATGTAAATATATCTTTATTATATTTTTATGATGTTATTTGTACACTTAAATGAATAAGTACATAAATTATATAGGTATACTTATACGTATTTTATCTATGAGTTATATACATTATTTTATTTTAAGGTATATTCTTGGGTTTTATTTTACCTTTATTTTAATGGAATATAAATAATATTTACAAGAGTATAAAAATATAAAGGAATAAAGAATAAAGGAATAGGTTCACTTTTATTTATGTACACGTGATAGCATAGGTATTTTGCCTATGTATTTACATAGACTTATTTTATTTGGTGTTTTATTTTTTGTTTTATTTTGGTTTTAATATGCACATAGGTTATAAATAATATTTACAAAAGTATAAAATATAAACATAATAAGGAATGAATAAATTGAAAATTCTGTTCGGGTATAATGTACGATGAGGGTCCATAACCTAACTTTCACACCTTAACTCCAAAAAATATAAAACCACATCCATTAAATAGCTTATGAAAAGTTATATATAATTACAGCTGATTTTGATATATTTTGAGTTTTATTTGGAAGATATGGGTCTTAAAGTTGGGATTTTGGCTTTTTATTTTGTGCGTAAAAAGTACAATGTTTATTATTTTTGTACAAACTCAATTTTGTATTTTTGTTTACATTATTACCTATACTTTCATGCACAAAATTTCTTTATTTGATATATAAATAATAAAGAATAAAATATATGTCAAAAATATGTTATTGAATGGATGAATAATTGTGATTTTTATTGTATTTTTGGCCCTTATCTCCCCCTACTTTATTCCTTGTCGTCCAACTCAATTCTTGACTTGATCTTGAGATTTAGGGTCTTAAAATACCTTTGGTATTTTATTCTTTTTCTTTTCTTACCTTTATTCTATAATTTTGGTATTAAAAACCATATTATTTACACAATAAATACAATAGATGATGAATGCTATTTTGTACAAATTAATGTTGTTTACATGCATTAGCTAGGGTTTTTAAGGCCAAGATGATATAATAAGAGTGATGAAATGGAGATTCATCAACCCCATATACTTGCCTTTGCTAGTCCCTAGCAAACACTTATGCAATAAGTATAAAAATAATAAAGAAGAAAGGGAAAAGAAAGAATAAATAGAATTGATTTTAATTATTAGACTTGTCTTTACAAAATCAAAGGTTGGAGCTCAGGTTAGACCTTGAGGTGAAGATGTGTGTGGAACTTGGTCGGGAACCAAATTTAAAACACAACAGCCTTCGAGAGTCACAGGACTCGGTTCAAACCACCGCAATAGCCAGGTCAAAACTAGCCTATATCATACACAAACCCTTATGACTATGAAGCTGACTTGTACAATGTAAGTGATAGTGGCTCTCCCTAACTGGAATGGTAAAAGAACTAACTACTCGAGAATGACAACTCAATGGTTCCCCAATCCAGCAACTCTTTCCTGGAGGAGCGAGGTATTCCATTCTAAGTTCAAGTGACATCCGACTCAAGAGGAGGGGCTGGAGAGAAGAATGGATTGTAGCCAGTGTAGCTACCTATCCCGGGATGCATGACCAATGTAGTCAAGTCAACCATCTACATGCTCACATGATAAAACTTTGATGCTCAAGCTTGCTTATTGACTATACAAGGTATATACATACTCCGACATGCATTTTATTTTCAATCAGGCATGTCCCTTTTTTTGGAGTTTTTTTGAAATAGTATTTATACAAGCATTTATATAAGGAGTTTTCCTCTTGAACCAGAAGACTATCCCTCTTTTGAAGCATTATTGCAACCCACACTCTCCTATCTTTAGACCTCATAGCCACTGGATCGGGTTGTGATGCACTTCCCTCCCTAGACGAGGATGAATGTTTCCACTCCTATGTGTCTCAAATCGGAAAATCCAACCCCCTCGGCACTCCAACTGAGTTGAGCCAAGTGAAAGGTGCAAGTGTCCAAGTTAGGTCACGACCATCAAGAGTCATATGTGTGTCTCAAAAAGTTATAGTTAGTCAGTTGAGGTGTCTTGAACCCAACCATGAGTCTCAAAGAATCAAGTCCCAATGGACCTGAAGTACCTTAAATCTAGTTCCCATAAATCTAGTTCCCATAAGGTTCCGGTGAGGTTAGGTGATGTAAGATCCAACCAAGCTCCAATCTTCGACTTTATTTAGACTAGTTCAATCATCAAGCTCAATTCGAAAAGAATGCTATGTGAATGTTATGTACAATGTAGAAAATATTGTTGTGATGCAATTTTCAAGAGTTTTGAACTTTTTTTGGATTTTTGAAAAAGATGATGCATACGCAATTTTTTTCTAAAAGCTTTTTTGCAAATGTCTTTAGTATTTTTGAAAGCAAAATATTTTGGCTAAAAACCAAGTATAAATAATTACATAGGGATGCATTATATATTTACAAGAATTAGGTTTCAAAGGATTTACAAGGGGTAAGTGATCAATTTTATAGACATTTGTGTAAAGAATTTTAATATGGTGTGTATACTCCCCAAACTTATTTGAAAATCATTTTACAACAGTTTTGAAAACCATAGTCTAAAATAATTTTTACAAATAATTTTTTACAAATATTTACAAACATTTGAAAATTATTTTGCAAAGGTCTTTCAAACACTATATATAGATTTTCAAATATTTCACAATCATTTTTCAAACCATTTGCAGATAATTTTTCAAATATTTTTATTTCACGTAAAGAAAATAAAAATTTGCAAATAAAATCTTTTTACAAAGGTTGAACACATTTTACAAAATATTTTCCAAACAATTTTCAAATGATTTTTCAAAAAGATTTTCAAACTATTTTTCAAACGTTTTGCAAAAGTATTTTCGCCTGATTTATTAATCAGTATGTACAAAAAGAGTTTTAGAAACATCTTAAGAATTTAATGTTATATTATATTTTTTCACCATAGTTATTTGAAATATAAAAGTACGAGTTATGGCTAAAGTATATACACAGTATATACAAAACCACTATACTTAGCTTGAGCTATGTTCTCATAGATCGAAGAGAAAAAGAGAAGACATAACTCGTACCGAGTATAGAAAAGCGAAGAAATAATGAATGAAGGAATAAATGAATCAAAAGTCGACCATCCCCCCTATACTTAGGATCAAATAATCCTAAGTATAGCAAGTTGTACACAAAGCAAGGAGGGTCAAGGGTGGGAATGAACAGATCGTACTCAGACTGTCTCCCCCTATACTTAGGGTGAGATATCCCTGAGTATAGACAACAAGAGGAGACAGGGGAGAAGATCAAATAATGAAATAGATCAGGGTGCACAACCCCTATACTTAGGACAAAGTACATCATGAGTATGAAAGACTGACAAGAAGGGGTGATACACATACACATTTTTTTTGTATTTTATTTTTTAATTAAAACTGAAAGCTGAAAACAAGAAGAACAGAAGAAAAGAAGAAAAGATAAAAGCTTAAATGAAAAGTTTCTGAGTTGCATTATCTGAATCTTTATATATGGCTACTGTTGTGGATGTATCATCGGAGTGCAGTACTTGGATAGAATCAACAATGACCAAGAAATTGTCATACTCGATGTAGGGCTTCAATAGCTGACCCTTAACGACAAAAGGTTGTGCATCAGGAGACAATTCTGATATTGTAATGCTGCCATTGTCACACACTTCTCAAACTTAAAACGACCATGTCCATTTGCTTTTGAATTTGCCAGGGAAGATCTTTAACTTTACATCGAATAACCACATTTTTTGTCCAGTCTTGAAGGTCTTTCATCTGATGTGCCGGTCATGCCAGTGTTTCACCTTCTCCTTGTACATCAATGTGTTATCATATGCATAATATCGAAATTTCAGGAGCATGTTCAGTTCTTCTTTCCTCTTCTGACCACCTCTCTGTGAGTCCGAATTATATATATTATCTGCCCATAAAGATTTGTGAATTAATTCCACGGGCAAATGACATGGTTTCTCATATACAAGACGGTAGGGCGACATGCCTAAGGGAGACTTGTAAGCAGTTCTGTATGCCCACAGGACGGAGTACAAGAGTTGGGACCAATCTTTCTGTCCGGCTTTACAAGCTTCTAGAGGATCGTCTTTATTTCTCCGTTCAACAATTCCACCATGCCATTGGTCTGAGGATGGTAAGGAGATGCGACACGGTGCTCGATGCTGTACTCCTTCATTAGCTTCTTGACCTCTCTGTTAATGACGTGACTAACCTCATCTGATATAAGTATCTTCAGAATCCCAAACCACGAGATGATGTTCTCTTTTAGAAATCAACAAACTGTACGGCTGCCTGCAGCTCGAGCGGGGATGGCTTCAACTCAGTAACTCACATAATCAATGGCAAGAAGGATATGCTCATATCCCTGATTGTTGGGAAAGGGTCCCATGAAATCGATCCCCCAAGCATCGAATACATCAACAATCTGAATGATCTTCAGGGCATGGAATCTTTGGCTGTAAGGGTTCCTTTCAGTCACTGACAGTCAGTACATCTCTTAGCAAATGACGACACATCCTTAAATAGTGTGGGCCACCAGAGGCCACACTGCAATACTTTCGTTGTTGTTCTGTCTCCATAGTGATGTCCACCAGATTCGAGCGAGTGACAATGCTCGAGGGCACTATGATGCTCCTCCTGAGGAATACACCTGTGCAAATGCAATATGCTCCTTCCCTGAATATAAGTGGGTTTTCCCATTGGCAGAAATGAATAGTAGACAAGAACTTGTCCTTGATTTTCATCCAATCTTGTGGAACCACACCGGATACGAGGTAGTTCACAATATTGGCATATCAAGGGAGCGAGTCCACAACCAAAGTTGATTCATCAGAAAAGGTGTCTGTGATGGGTGCACTGCTCAGTGGAGGCTCTTGCTGCTCAATTCTGAAGAGGTGATCTGCTATCACATTCTGAACTCCAGGCTTGTCTTTTATCTCTAAATCAAACTCATGGAGGAGAAGGATCCATCTGATCAATCTTGGTTTGGCATCCTTCTTCTACTGTAAATATCGGATAGCAGAGTGGTCGGTGAAGATGGTGACTTTTGATCCAAGCAAACATGATATGAACTTCTCTACGGTGAATACCACAGCCAGCAATTCTTTCTCTGTCACAGTGTAATTTCTTTGGGCTTCATCCAATGTTTTTTTGGCATAATGAATAGCATAGGGTGCCTTATCTTTCCTTTGTCCTAGTACATTCCCAACTACAAAGTCTGACGCATCCGTCATGATCTCAAAATGAAGAGACCAATCCAGCAACTGTAGGACTGGAGCTTGAGTGATTAGCTCCTTTAACTTCAAATGAACGGAGAACCTGTTGATTAACATTAAACTCAGTTTCTGATGAATCCCGTATTCATCATGCTAGAATTGGTCAATTAGGCCATGTTCTCCAAAATTCACTTGCATTTAATCATTAATAGAGCATCATTAGCATACATACATGTGTAAATAATATTTGCATTTCATCATGCATAATTGCATTAAAAATTCCAAGTGTAAATTAGCCCAAAAAGCCGCTAACTTGTCATATTTTTAATTAATTCATCCTAATTTTGATTGACCCCAAACTACCTCCATTGTGTAGATATTACTAACATTATTAAATACAAAATACAAAAAAATACTAACCTCAATAAGTGGCAAATAATCCCAAAGTTTAATTTCACATTATACGGACTAAAATGAGCATATCTTCCTCATATAGTGTCTGATTTTAGTTATTCACTTTTAAAGTACTCCGTTTTCAAATACCTTCAAAACAAGATCAATTTCGTAAAATTCGGAGCTCATATGCGAAAGTTGGGTTTGGGTCTCTTTTGCGCATTTTGACTTTTTGTTATTTTTGACCTGAGTTTTTATGTACATAATTAACCCTTTTAATTTTATTTCTTCTTCACTTGTGTCCTTTGATGAAAGTTTTATTAAGCAACAAAAAATCCAAATCCAGATTAAAACTGAAATCAAAGAAACTGACTGAGTTCATGTGTCTGTTGTGAGTCTGTACAAAAATTGTGTGTTTCATAGTTCTATTTTATTTTCATATTTTTTTTATTTACGAAAAATCCAAAAAAAATAAATTAGTGTGTAATTAATTTCTTTGTATTTTATCGTATTTTTTCTAGATTTTTTATCCTCTCTAAAACCACTAAAAAATTATAAAACTTCAAAAAACTAGTTTTCTATACACATGAAGAACCACCAAAATTACCACTTCGCACGGATGACCTATTTTGCTCCTGGGTCTTTCATGAAAGCTTTAGATCTCATCGAGACGAACAACTTTTGTGAAGGAAATTTTTCAATCATAGGTCTCCTCTTATTTCTTTTTCATTTTTTCTCTCTTTAATTTTGAATTTTTTGGGGCGCCGCGTGGCAGCTCCAGGGCTCGCCACGTGACACCCCACCTGCTACAATTCTCTCTCCTCACACGTGCCATGCACGTGCCGCCTTCTCCTCCCGCACACACGTGCGCGACACGTGATCAACCCCCTCCCCTTCCCTGCAGCCATTCCCAGCTCCTGGGCCATCAAAGCCTCCACCATAACGATGCGGCCGTTACCACCTTACCACCAACGCTCCTCCTCCTCGCCTCTCAGCCACTCCCCTCGCGCATAACGCCCACTCATGTCTTCCTATAAAGCCTCCCCTCATCGAAGTTCTTCACATCCGCCATTAGAGGGAGGGAAGCTCCCGCTCTTCTACATTCACGGTGACAGTGTTTGGATCGACGAGAACAAGCTGGCCCTATCCTCAGGCGAGATCTGTGGCGAGGGTGTCACGTAACAGCCACCTCCTCGGCGTGCTGTAGAGCTTCGAAGCCCCCTTCACCAGCTTCTTGAGGCAAAGATCGACCAAGATCTATTGAGCTCCAGGTCTCCTCCGAGGTGAAGAAACCCATCTGATTACTCACCTTTAGCCTCTTCCTCTCCGTCGATTGAAACCCCCAACCCGAACCATAGACCGCCCCCTCCATCTCCGACCTTGCAAAGGTCAGAACTCCGCTCCTATCTCTCCCCCGTACACCTCCGCCGTTCCCCTAGTTTCTTGTGCTCGGTGCTGCTAACCCTGCAGGTATCTCACCGGCGAGTAGCTCCTCCGCACAGCAGCGGGCCAACGACCGTCGCTCTGCCCGTCCTCCACCTTCGCACCACCTCCTGTGTGGCCGCTCCGCCATCTCACGCTCACCGCGCACAGGCTTCGCCGCCTCGCCCTTTGCGCTTCCACCGCGAGCGCCCCCGTCGACCGGGCTTTAGCCTCCTCTCGCATGTTTGCTCGGCGCTTCCGCCCCGGCCACCCTCAACTACAGTACCCGTTGGATCGGGCAGTCAACCCTTGATCCGATGGCCCATCGGATGCCATGTCATCCAACCCGAGCCTAGGCCCCAGCCTAGAGGATCAGGCTCTCCGAACCACAGGCTCAGTCCATCCGAGCCTCCAGTCATCGCCACCTCGGTTTGGGTCGTCCGAACCTCCGCTTCGGCGCCCGAGCCTCCGCCATAGGATCCCTGAAATGGATTCCACTACCCTTGTTAATTCGATCAAATTAATATTCAAATTAATTAAGAATGTTCGTTGCAGTCGGATAATGAGAGCAGATCAAAAACCACTTTGGATTAATGTCAAGTTAATCAGATGTGGCAAATTTTTTTACTTGGTTGGAAGTCCAAGGTCGAACTCAGAGAGGCAGTTGTCTCCTTAGGTTGATTCGAAGCAAATTTCAATGTTTGATTTTCTGGGAATGATATTTTTGGTCTTTTTAGTATATTTTATGCAAGACACATGCAAAATCAGGCCAATTTACAAGTTAATTCAAAAATATAGTCAAATTAATTCCAAAAATTATGAAACTTGGCCAGATGATGAAATATGATGAAATTAAGCTACTGATAACAGGGGTAATCCATGAGGGTCACCATGAAAAATATAGAAGTGTTGTCGCTGAGGCGACCACTCATAGAAGACCGATGTTAATCAGCAATTAACCCACAATCCAAAGAATACAACAATCAAGCTCAAAAATAAATGTGAATTAATCTTTATTTTACTCTACCATAAAATGTATAGTGACAAATATGTAGAGGTCGAACCACAGAGAGCAACACAAAATGCAATAGCCTACGTGTCAATCACAGTCATCCTTGTGTGGGTTTCTTCTTTTTTTTTATTTTTTATTTTTTATTTTTTTTAAAGATATATATTATATTTTTTTATTTTTATTAAAATATAATAATTAAGTATTATATATATATGAATATATTAATTATATATATATACATAGAGGGTAAGCATATAGCTTATAATACATGTAATATATATATAGGTATATGATAAAATATATATATATATATATATTTATTATGTTAAGATTAATGAGAATACATATTACTAATTATATATATATAATATATATATTTTATTTTTTTCTTTTTTTGGATATATAGACATATATACAAAAAAGGGGTATTATAATATTCACAAAAATACTCAAAAATGGTCAAAAATTCAGGAAAAGGATCTTTTTGAAATTTTCATGGCTTTTTACTGTTTTATGATTTTTGGGTATTTTTGCAAACATTTTTAGTATTTTAAAATAGCTAAATAGTAGCAAACAGTGGACTAGGTACTGGCCGTCACAAAAACAGAGATTAAAAATAGCTAACAGCCTCAAAAATTTTCCACCTTAATTTTATAATAACAATAATAAAATATAGCATAAGTAGGGCCTGAGTTTATATTTTTCTGACTTTTCTTTGTTTTTTTATATTTTTTGAAGTTTTTGTATATTTTTGAATTTTTAAGGCTTTCTTTTTGAGAATTTTAGGGGTTTTTGGACTGACACTAATATAGGTCAAGATACACCATAGGTGATTTTTTTGGAATTTTTCGAGGCATTTTTATATTTTTTTGGGATTTTATAAGTTAGACAGGGAATAAAAGACATGTTTTTGATTTTTAATAAATGCAAAAATGCAACAAAATGCAAAACTGAAAATATGGCGTTTAAGCATGACCAAACAGGAGCTTAAGTCTATTTTTGCAAGATTTTTCGATTTAATATGAAGCATAAAATAAATAGACAAAGCCTTCAAAAATTAAATGGCCTGGCAGGGGTATTTTTGCAAATAAAATAGTTGGCAAGGGCATATATGCAAAAATTACAACAAAAATACACTTTAACTCTTATTTTCAGGACCATTTAATAAATACAAGAACCCGGTAGGGTTTAGATGCAAATTTTCACGCGCCTCACGTGGTTGCTGCACGTGAGGCACGGAGGGACAAAAGTGTAAATATGTAAACATCAGGGGGTCCACTGCAATTTTTACAACTTATTTACAACTGAAACTTTTATTTTTGGGATTAAATACTAAATACAAAAAGTAAGGGGCTTGGTATGAAATTTACCCCTCATCAAAGCTTTTCATCCTGCGGCGCTGGAGGCGCCACTTATCCACGTGGCGGCCATCGGACGGCGGACATCGGTTCGGCGATGAAGGGCCAGGATTAGAACCTCCTGGCTGATCTGACGGTGGATGCACATCTTCATCGAACGGTCGGCGTTCAATCTGGGCCGCCCCTCTCGATCCAACGGTGCAAAAGGCACCTGGAAGAACTGGGAAGAAGCTCGCCCCCGGCGAGCTTCGATCGGGTAGCTCGGGCTCCTCCGGGCACCTCCCGCACATCTGAAGCTCTCTGATCGTAGCTGGGAGGCTTCCGCGTCGTCTGACGGTTCTTTGATGGCTCCTGGAGGTCCGAGTCGATGGAGCGAGGTCGGAGAAGAAGAGGACCCCCAGGAACCTCTCCCTGGGTCAAAGCAAGCCCAGAAGGGCTCGATTCCTCGTTGTACCTGCACAGGATGAACCGCGGGCGAGAGAGCTATCTCCTCGACCCGGGGTTATGAAGCTGCGATGCAAGATGGAGGTGGGCAGAGGGGCTCCGGCGAACGGCGGAGGTGGAGCCCTGATTCGCCAAGACCAAGGGTCCTGGGTTGATCTGATGGGTACGATGGATGGAGAAAGCGTGGGGTTTCGAAATGGGGTGAACAGGGCGGTCGGATACGGTCAGGTCTACAGTGGAGAAGTCGCCGGAACGGAGATCCGGCGAACTTCGATTTTTTGATTTTTACGCTAGGGCGATTAACTAACCACTAATCTAACTACTGGAATGAAATGCTAACATTAAAAACTAACTAAGAACGCATTAAAAGGGCAGCTCTTATACCTGGGGGCCTCCAGGGAGCAGGGCGGACGCCGGAGCTCCGCCGCGGCAAAATCCTCCTCTCTCCGGCCGATTCGAGGCACCAGCTCACTCCCCCTGTCACGAGGAATGTCCTAGGACTAGAATTGAGGCTTGAGATTGGATAAAAAGTGGCCAAATTCGAGGAAGGAAGCGGAGCTTTTTATTTATAAACATTGGCGAGTGGCCTTATTGACCGGCGATTATTGCATGATCTAGAGAGTATTGGGTTGATCTATGATTTCGGCGGGCATCATGGAAGATTAGGGAACAAATCTTGTGAAGGAAGCGTTGTCGATTGATGGATGGTGTGCCCGGGAAAAAGGCATGAAATCGGGGGAGTAGACTGTTCAGAGACGCCAGGCGAGGGATGGGACAGTTGACCTGGGAGTCAACGTTGGCCGGCGCCTCATTGGGCCACGTAAGCCGCTACGAGACAAAATAGCAAATCTGAAGGAAGAATGATTTATTTGACGTCCTAAATGATTTTATTAATTTTTCTTAAAAAATAAAAAATGTGTATTATTTCATCTAGTATTTATTCATGATTTTTATTGAATTTTTCGAGGTGTTTTATTATAGTTTTATTTTAATAATGTGTATATGTATGTATTTACATGTATTTTTGGGTATTTTATTTTTAATTTATTTATTTTCTTTTATTATTTTCTTGGCTTATTTTATAAATTTATAACTTATTTTTGTGAGTATAAATGTATTTTTATTTGATTTTTATGAGTTCATTTATATATTTAAATAAATAGGTATATATGTATGTAAGTATACTTATAGGTATTTTACCTGTATAGTATATACATTGTATTTATTCGATTAATTTTATGTGTTTTTATTATGGATTTGTATTTTTAATAAGATATATATAATATATACATTATTACAAAAATATAAGAGAATTGAATAATTAAAGAATGTTTTCCTCTTTTATTCATGTACAACCTTCTCATAGGTATTTTGCCTATATATATTTCATAGACTTATTTTATTTTATTTTACGAACTCCTTTTGGTTTTATTCTAAGGCTAATATGAATTATATACATTATTTACAAGATTCTAGATATTAATTTATAAAAATAATGAATGGTGAATATAATGAATGTTTTAATCAGGTATTTTGTACAAGAAGGGCCAAAAACCTAACTTCTGCACATGGACTCCAAAAATTATGAAATCAATTTTATAAAGTAGTTTATGAAATGCTATATACAATTAAAGGTGAGTTTGGGTGATTTGGAGTTTTTATTTGCAAGATATGGGTCTGTGAAGTTGAGATTTTGGCTTTTTATTATGTGCATAAAATGTACACTGTGTATTATTTTTACACAAACTCAATTTTGTATTTTTATTTACATTATTATCTACAACTTTTATGAACAAAGTTTCTTTATTTGATGAATAAATAATTATGCAGAAAATAGGTGTAAAAAATGCATAAATGGATGAATAAATAAATGAGGTATTTATTGTATATCGGCCCTTATCTCCCCCTACTTTATTCCTTGTCGACCAATCCCATGCTGGCCTTGGTCTCGGGGTTAGGGTCATAAAATATTTGTAATATTTTATTCCTTTTTCTTTTCTTCTCTTTATTCTATAATTTTGGCATTAAAAACCTTATTTAATGTACAATAAATACAAGAAACAATGAGTGCTATTATATACAAATTGATTCTATTTACATGCATTTGCTGGAGTTTTTGAGGCCAAAATGATAGAATAAAGGTGATGAAATGGAGATTCATCACCCCCCTATACTTGCCTTTGCTAGTCCCTAGCAAACACTTATGCAATAAGCGCAAAAAGAATAAAGAAAAGAAAAAGGAAAATGCAAGCAAGATAGAGTGAATTGGGGTGCTTTCAGTGCAATGCATGTCCTTACAAAATCTGAATTTAGAGCTCCTGTCAGACCTTGGGTGTGAAGGTGTGTGGAACCTAGTCGGGAACCAGCCCTTAAGTACAACAGCCTTCGGTAATCACAGAACTCGGTTCAACCCACCTCAATAGCCGGGTCAGAACTAGTCTACATCATACGCAAACTCTTATAACTATGAAGCTGACTTGTACGGTGTAAGTGATAGTGGCTCTCCCCAACTGAAATGATAAAGGAACTGACTTCTCCAGAATGACAACCCAATGATTCCCCAATCCAACAGCTCTTTCCTCGAGGAGCAGGGTATTCCCTTCTAAGTTCAAGTGGCAACCAGCTCAAGAGGAGGGGGGTGAAGAGAAGAATGGACGGTAGCCAGTGTAGCTACCTATCCCGGGATGCAAGACCAGTGTAGTCAAGTCATCCAGCTGCAGGCTTACATATTTGTCTTTGGAGCTCAAGCTTGCTTATTGACTTTGTACATACTTTGCAGGCATTTTATTTTTGTACAGGCCTGACCATTTTTTTTTTCAACATACTATTCACAGCAGCATTCACATAAGGAGTTTTTCCTCTTGAGCCAGTAGACTGTCCCTCTTTTGAAGCTTTATCGCAACCCACAATCTCCTGTCTTTAGACCTCATTGCTATTGGATCCGGTTGGGGTGCACTTCCCTCCCTAGACGAGGACGAATGTTTCCACCCGTGTGCATCTCAGACTGGCAAATCCAACCCCCTCACCACTCCAACTGAGTTGAGCCAAGTGAAAAGTGCAGGTGTCCAAGTTAGATCACGGTCGGCAAGAGTCATACGTGTGTCTCGAAAAGTTCTAGTTAGTCCACTGAGGTGACTTGAACCCAGCCCTGATTTCTCAAAGAATTAAGTCTGTATAGACCTGAGGTACCTTAAACCTAGTTCCCATAAGGTTCCGGTGCAATTAGGTGCGGTAAGGTCTAGCCGAGCTCCAATTTGAGACTTTCTTAGACTGATTCAATCATCAAGCTTCACTCAAAAAGAATATCAATGGTATGCTTATGCTATGCATAATGAATGATGCAATTTTTCACAAAAATTTGAAAGGATAAAAAAAATGTTTTTACAAAAAGAATTTCTGCACAGGAAGTACGAACTGAAAATATTCAAATAGTATGTACACTTATTTACACGGGCTTGCTGCTTTATTTAGGAATTTTTAACAACTTTACAGGTGTGAATGAAATAGTTTATTTGGGTATGTACAGAAAGAATTATGTGTGTATTGTTTCTAATTTACTAATATCTGCAATGGTGTTCTTATTAGCTTTTTGAAAATAATTTTACAAACTATAGTACACGATAATTTTTGCAATCCTTTACACACATTTGAAAACTATTTTTGCAAAGATTTTTCACACTATATGTATATATATACAATTTTCACAATAAGTTTGACAATCATTTTTCAAAATATTTGCACATAGGTTTTTGAAATCCTTTCTTTCACACAAAGAAAAGTTTTGCAATCAACATAGTTTCACACATTTGAAATTATTTCACATCAAATTTTTCAAAATTGGTCACACTATTTTTCAAATCATACTGTATAGGTATCTGATTTATTAATCAGTAGATACAAAAGAAGAAAAATTGTATGACGTATAATATGGTTCCCGTTCTTATAAACTTTATTTGGCTTATTCCTTATTTACAAATGAGAGATTTTTGTGCGGATTCCTCAGACTTACTCGAGAATCATTTTCACAAGGGTTTTTGAAAAACTCTAGTCCAAAATAATTTTGCAACATGTACACGCGTTTGAAAATCCTTTTACAAATGTTTTACACAACATAGATAGATTTTTCAAAATACTTTTGACAATCAACTTTTCACAATCATTTGCAAACTAATTTTCACAAAGTTTTTGCTTTCACTCAAAGAAAATAAGTTTTACACACAAACTAATTTTTCAATCGTTGAATACTTTTTCACGCTATTTTCAAACAAATTTCACAAGATTTTTCAAAGGAAAACGTTTCGTACAAAACACTTTTCTGACTTACTAGTCAGTATAATTACAATGAGTCTGAGGAACTCACAATCATCTTTCATTATCATAAAGCTACTTCTTACATTTTATTTTGTGTTGTAGTGATATTTTTTTTTTCAGTATGAGTTATGGCTTTTAGTATATACACGGTATATACGACCCCCCTATACTTAGCTTGAGCTATGTCCTCATAGATCGAAAGGAAAAAGCAAAGACATAACTCGTACTGAGTATAGACAGATCTAAAGAATAAATATGAATGAATGAGAAGTTGACCGTCCCCCCTATACTTAGGATCAAAGAATCCTAAGTATAGCAGACTGTACAAAAAGCGGGGAGGGTCAAGGGTGGGAATATACTGATCGTACTCAGATTGTCTCCCCCTATACTTAGGGTAAGATACTCCTACGTATAGAAGAGGAGACAATGGAGAAGATCGATCTGAAATCAAAAACTCTAGGTGCACATCCCCCTATACTTAGGACAAAGTACGTCCTAAGTATAGAAAACTGTCTACAAAGGCGGCACCTTTTAGATAGAAAAAGAAAAGAGAAAAGGAAAAGAAGAAAAGAAGAAAAGAAGACAATCAGAGAAATAGTGGTTGGAGGACATCGTCTGAATCTTTTGGTGCTGCAGGTGCTGTGGAGATGTCATCGTTGTGCATTAGTTGAATAGAGTCAACAATGGCCAAGAATGCATCAGGCTCCAAGTAAGGCTTCAGTAGTTGGCCATTGACGACGAAAGGCTGTGCGTCAGGGGACAATTCTGATATCGCGATGCTTCCGTTGTCACGCACTTCACATATTCGGAATGGCCCTGTCCACTTACTTTTTAATTTACCTGGGAATATCCGCAACTTTGCATCAAACAACCACACTTTCTGCCCAACATCGAAGGTCTTTCGTCTGATGTGCCGGTCATGCCAGCGTTTCACCTTCTCCTTGTACATCAAGGTGTTATCGTATGCGCAGTCTCGGAATTCCAAGAGCCTGTTCAGATCGTCCTTTCTCTTCTGACCACCTTTTCGTGAGTCCAAGTTACAATTATTAATTGCCCAGAGGGATTCGTGAATTAATTCCACGGGCAGATGGCATGGTTTTCCATATACAAGACGGTAGGGCGACATGCCCAAGGGAGACTTGTAGGCCGTACGGTAAGCCCAAAGAGCTGAGTCCAAGAGTTGAGACCAGTCTTTTCTGTTTGGCCTAACAAGTTTCTGCAATATGGTCTTGATTTCTCTATTGGATAACTCCGCCATGCCATTGGTCTGTGGATGATAAGGAGACGCGACACGGTGATCGATGCCGTACTCCTTCGTTAACTTCTTGACCTCTTTGTTGATGAAATGACTACCCCCGTCTGAGATGAGAATCTTTGGTATCCCAAACCGCGAAATGATGTTCTTCTTCAGAAACTGGCAAACTGTTTTGCTGTCGGCGGCTCGGGCGGGGATAGCTTCAACCCAACGACTCACGTAATCTACGGCAAGAAGAATGTGCTCAAAACCTTGACTGTTAGGGAAAGGTCCCATGAAGTCAATGCCCCATGCATCGAAAACTTCTGCTATCTGAATGATTTTCAGAGGCATTGAGTCTTTGGCAGTGAGTGTCCCTTTCAGTCGCTGACAGTCAATACATCTTTTACTAAATTCTGCTGCATCCTTGAATAAAGTGGGCCACCAGAGGCCACACTGTAATACTTTTGCTGCCGTACGATCTCCAGAGTGGTGCCCACCAGATTCGAGCGAATGACAATGCTCGAGGACACTAGATTGCTCCGTCTGAGGAATGCACCTGCGCCAAATACAATCTGCTCCTTCTCTGAATAGAAGGGGATCTTCCCACTGGTAAAAGCGGATGGTCGACATGAATTTGTTCTTCTGATTCTTCGTCCAATCCGAAGGTATTACCCCCGAGGCGAGGTAATTGACGATGTCAGCATACCAAGGGAGAGCATCCACGGCTAAGATAGCTTCGTCAGGGAAGGTTTCTGTGATAGGTGCATTGCTCAGAGGAGAGTCATGCTGCTCTATTCTGGAGAGGTGATCTGCTACCACATTCTGAACTCCAGGTTTGTCTTTGATTTCCAGATCGAATTCCTGGAGGAGAAGGATCCAACGAATCAGTCTGGGCTTGGCATCCTTCTTCTGCTGTAGGTACCGAATAGCAGAGTGGTCCGTGAAGATAGTGACCTTCGACCCCAACAAATAGGATCTGAACTTCTCTAAGGCGAAAACCACAACCAGCAGTTCTTTCTCTGTCACTGTATAATTTCTTTGAGCTTCATCCAACGTTCTGCTAGCATAGTGAATGGCATAGGGCGCCTTGTCTTTCCTCTGCCCTAGAACAGCTCCGACTGCAAAATCTGACGCATCGGTCATTATCTCAAATGGAAGAGTCCAGTCGGGAGGCTGTAAAATTGGAGCCTGAGTGATAAGCTCCTTCAATTGATTGAAAGCAAGGAGAACTGTCTGATCAACAATGAACTCTGTCTCCTTGCACAAAAGTTCTGTCAGAGGTCGGGCAATGCGACTGAAGTCCTTGATAAATCGTCTGTAAAATCCCACATGCCCCAGGAATGACCTCACATTCTTTACTGACTGAGGTGGCTGAAGGTTTGAAATGACATCCACCTTGGCTGGGTCGACTTCCATGCCATGTTTGGAAACGACATGGCCCAGCACAATACCCTCTGTGACCATAAAGTGGCTCTTTTCCCATGAGAGCACTAAATTGACTTCCCGGCATTTCTGAAGCACTCTGTCTAGGTGCTCGAGGCAAGAATCGAAACTATCACCATAGACAGAGAAATCATCCATGAACACCTCGAGAAAACTGCCTACCATTTCGGTGAATACAGCTAGCATGCATCTTTGGAAGGTTGCGGGTGCATTGCATAATCCAAAGGGCATCCTCTTGAAGGCGTAGGTACCGAACGGGCAAGTGAAGGTAGTCTTCTCTTGATCCTCAGGGGCGATCGCCACTTGATTGTACCCGGAGTACCCATCTAGAAAGCAGAAGAACTCCTTGCCTGCTAATCTTTCCAACACTTGGTCAATAAATGGCAAGGGAAAGTGGTCCTTCTTGGTTGCTGCATTAAGACGGCGGTAGTCAACGCACACCCGCCAGGATGTCGGTACCCGAGTTGAAATTTCCTCTCCTTTTTCATTTGTGACCACAGTAAGCCCGGATTTCTTGGGAACTACATGCAGGGGGCTTACCCACTTTGAATCGGAGATGGGATAAATGAAGCCTGCATCACACCACTTTGTGATTTCTTTCATGACCACGTCCCGAAGGTTAGGGTTCAGCCTTCTCTGAAATTCGCGGGACGGCTTGGCATCGTCTTCTAGATAGACATGGTGTGAGCACAGAGCTGGATTTATCCCTCGGAGGTCTGATACGCTCCAACCAAGTGCCTTGCGGTTCTTTTCTAGAATCTCGAGAAGTCGAGATTCTTGATCCAGATTCAGCCTGCTGCTGATGATGACTGGATACATGTGTTCTTCACCCGTAAGGAAAGCATACTTCAGGCCTGCAGGAAGTGGCTTGAGTTCTGGTTTCAGTCTGTCCACTTTACCGGTCACTTCTGATACCATGCTGGTGGTGGGATGTACTTTGAGACTGTTACCATCCTCAACATCTTGTTGAGATCCCAGTGATGTACCGAACGGTTCTGTGGTGAGCTGATCATGTTCGGTCTGGAGTGAATGCTCAAGAAGATGCGCCTGCATCTGAGAATCCGTCTCCCACAAATCATCGAAGCTTATGCTGACTGTGCTTTCCAAGTCTTCCTCAAGAGTGAGGATTTCTCAGGTCCATGGATCGTCCAACGACAACTCTGAGTCTCTGATTTCTGCAATCAAATCACAGTCTGCTTCTGGTGCTGCTTGACTCTCATCAGTTGTGGCATTCTGTTCCTTGTTCATGTTGATCGTGATTTGCTGGGTATTCGAGCTGAAAGTGATCTTTCCAGACCCGTAATCAACCACGGCACCTGAAGTACGGAGAAATGGTCTGCCAAGGATGATAGGAGTCTGGAGCAGTGGTGCAGGAGAGTCCATATCAAGGACTACAAAGTCAGCTGGGAATTTCATCTCCTGCACGGTAACTATCACGTCTTCCAACAAACCTCGGGGCCTCTTAACGGATCGGTCAGCGAACTGAAGGATCATTCGTGTCTGCTTGAGTGGTCCCAACCCGAATTCTTGCATTATGGACGAGGGCAGAAGGTTGATGGAAGAACCACTATCAAGAAGAGTACGCTCGAAGACCTGATCGAAAATCACACAACTGATCAGAGGTGCTCCTGTATCTCGCTTTTTCTGGGGGAGGTTGGTGATAGCTGCAACTGTGGCCATGGATAGGACGTGCTTTTCTACCTCTCGGCGTCTGTTATCTTGTGCTGGGCGATGCCTGTTAGTACATGCCTCTTTCAATCCTTTCTTCACAGCTGGCATGTATTCCACGGCCTTCAGCAATGGAATCTCAACAGTCAATTTATCCAAAATGTCCACGACACCTGGATCAGACAATGCAGTTTTTCTTTTTGCAATTTTTTTGGATTTTTGTATTGCATGCGGAAAAGGAATATTCACATTACTGGCAGGAGAATTAGAGTTCTTATTTACATCAAAATCATTGCCCATAGAATGTTGTACATCCGGACTACAAAAAGGAGTACAAGCTGGATCTAAATATGCTGGTGCTGCTGGGCGACCAAAAAGGGTAGCATTGGCTCCATCGGCTGGCACGGGATCGGCTGCTGCTGGCGGCTCCTCCAAAGCTGGCGCGGCTTCACTTCTGCTACATGCTTCTTTTTGTTGTTTTTGTTTTTGCTGATTTTTTTGTGTTTTTGGCTGAGGCTGATGACATGGCACGACGGCTGGACTGGCTTCTCCTTCCTCTTCCTCCTCACCCGCCCCTGGAGCTGGTACGGCTGATGCGGAAGATGACGATCCACCTGTTTCTTTATTCATCCCACATCTGGTAGCAGGCGGAGGCAAGGCCCTACCGCTCCTGAGAGTAACAGCATTAGAATAAACAGTAATATCGTTATCACACGCGGACTGGACATCACATTCTACCTGCTCCTTCTTCTTGAAATTGTTGGGGTTGGCTTCGACCTGCGCCGGAATGGTAGTGCGAGTGGCGGTCAGGTCATCAAACCGCTTGGTCATCTCTGCCAGCCCTTGGACAAGTTGGGCTAGACACTCCATGGTGGGATTAGCTGGGGGCACATCAGAAGATGCAGCGTGCAGACCACGCTGCTGTTGGTTAGATGGGTGGGGAGGCTGCTGGTGGTGTTGTTGTGGTGGAGCAGGAAGTTGAAGTTGCTGGTAGGACGGAGGTGGATACTGCTGGTATGGTTGAGGCTGAGCAGCCGTGTATTGGTGATACGGCTGTGGATGGCGATACTGCGGCTGCTGCTGATACGGAAAGTTCTGCCTCCATTGGTGTGCGAACTGAGGAGGCTGCTGGTGTTGTTGTGGAGGTTGGGAGGTTTGGCCAAAACGACCACCCTGAGGTTGGTGGTACTGCCGGTTGGCAAATTGCTGACCCTGGAGTTGTCCCTGAGGACGGGTCGACTGTGCATCGTTCGTCCATACCCCGTTAACTTCTTGGATCAGGGGTGGTGGTGGGAAGACTGGATCAGGCATGGAAAGGAACTCTGGCTGATAAACGACCATTTGCTGCTGCGGCGGGCCCTGGTCGGGCGCCTGCACGTAGTACACGTGCTGGACTGCCGGTGGCTGCTGGCTCGGCTGAGGCTGATGCTGCGGTTGCGGCTCATCCTTCCTCTCAGCGGGAGCGTCTGATGGTGTAGCCGACTGGACAGAGTTGATCGTACCGACCAACAGCTCGAGGTTCTTGTTGATCTGATCGAGCTTATCCAGGTTCTGGGTCCTCTTCTCGATCACAACGAGTTTCTCAAGATCCTGTGATCGCTTCTCGATTATGTCGACCTTAGAGAGATGGCCCCCAATGATGCTGAGGTTGGAGCTCTCATCTCTCTCTTCTTCTTTTGATGCAGCCATGTGGACTTGTTTCTGGAGGATCTGGGGCTGCTTCTGGTATGCCTTGGATGAAGAGAGGGCGGCCTCTCCTTCGGCCATTTCTTCGAAAATTTGCCAGACAACATCTTCATCCTTGTTGAAGTGGGAGCCCCCACATGCTGCGTCCACGAGCCTTTGACTTTCAATATTGAGTCCCCCAAAGAAATGCTGGACCAGGCTGGTCTTAGGGATCTCGTGGTGGGGACACTTCTCCTGCAGATCAGTGAATCTCTCCCAAGCCTCATGTACGGACTCATGTGCCCCCTGGGAGAAATTGCTAATATGGGCTCGCATCTGGTTGAGCCGACCGAGAGGGTAGTACTTGTGCAGGAAGGCAGATTTCAACTCCTCCCAGGTCGTCACGACCTTTCCCATGTGATTGACCCAATAAAGGGCCTTATCCTGTAGACTGAAGGGGAAAGCCGTCATCTTGACAATGTCCAGGGGGACATTCGGATAATGGGTGGTGCGGCAAATGCGGGAGAATTGCTGCAGGTGAATGTACGGCTCTTCATTGGTGTTGCCATGGAATGCAGGGAGAAGGGCTATGAATTGGGGCTTCAGCTCAAAGTGAGCGTGTACCGGTGGAATGAGAATCCACTCGGTCATCTGGTTGTCTCTCGGATTGTATGTTTCTTTTAGTGTCGGTTTCGGCGGTGGTGGGAATTCCGGATCATCATTGGGGTCATCACCACCGTCTCCTCCTCCACCTCCTCCTCGCCTGCCTCCTCTGCCTCGGCCTCCTCCTCCGTCGTTACGGAGTATCATATCATTCAACATGTCCTGGAAAGCGGTCTGCGTAAGGGCCTGCTCAGTCAGCTGCTGCTGGATAGCCTGGATAGATGCCAGCAACTGTGCATTGACTTGGTTCTGATCTGGCACCTGTCCCTCTGGTGTGGGTGGCTGCTGACCCTTGCCCTTTCCTCCTGGCGCCATGTCAGGGTCTGAGTCGGACGAAATGAACTCCGGAGTAGTCTCCAGGGCTCGCACTGTCTTCTATCTGCATAATGAGATGGTCCGAATCAGATCACTTGCAATTAATGCTCAGCTGCCGTGATGAAACTGGAATTCAGGTCAACCCCAGCATGTTGTGAATGGAAAACTGATGTAGACTGTAATCGACTCCCATTCACAATGACGATAGCGGGACAAAAGTGATCCCGGTTTATTGGGTGGCCAAGAGAAAGGTAGAAAACGAGGAGTCTGGAGATCGATCCGCAAAGTCCGGATCGGGTTCTCGGGATCGCCTCGAAATTATTGGCGAGGTTGAGTCCATGGGATCGATGTAGGTGTCGGCGTGGTCCCGACAAGACCATCCATGGATCAACTTCGCGGAGCGCAAGAGAATGTCGGATTTTGGAAGAATGATACGATGGTCAACGAGGAACAAAAGGAGTGTAAAACAGTAGAAAGGCTCGGTTGAGCGGGGTGGTCAAAGGAAGACATAACAACATTTGCGCAAAAGCGCGGGACTTTGATCTTTGAACCTTAATCTAGATCCATTCAAACACAAGACAAAATCGGGTTCACCAACTCACGCCATGTGAAGGCGTGAAAGCTCGGCTATTTATTATCTTTTCATTTTTAGAGTTGTGATTTTCAGGCATATCTTATAACAAGTCCTTAGTACGCTACCCTATAGGAGAGAGAGTACTGCCGGAAGAGTATCCCGTACTTGTCCTCCTCCTGTGTAACCTGTAGTCTGTACTTTTTGGAGTCCTTGTAACCCTTCCTGGATCCCTACTCAGCCAAAGAAAAGAGAGAGGAAGCCGATAGGCGAAACCAATACTTCGGTTCTCGCTCGCAACGGAATCACCTGTGAGCGTGCAAGAACCTACTCGGACGCAGGACGATGAGACAGACACCCCCGTGAAGGCGTGGCCTATGCTCAATACTTCGGACAGGGTCGATGCTCTCACAACAGAGAGTCACCATTGGTGACCAAGTCCTACTCGCCTACGTACGATAGAAGCGCCATTACTTCAGAAATCCAGGCGATACACAAGGCAGTTGCAGACTGGGTTTTGGGCTTTTCTATCCTTAGGGGTCGCACTCGCTCAAGGGAGTAGGGTTTTGGTCCCCCTCCAAGTACCTGAAAATAATGAGGGCTTTATGAACCCGGTACAATGATAGTCCATTACAGATTTTAATTAAGGTCAAAGTTTATTTAGCAGTCCCCTGGTTTTAATTTTTTGGTTTTCACTTTTTTTGAATCTGTTCTCATACCAGCGCCTAATCGTTTTTGTAGATTTTCATTTAAGTCCTAGGTGCTCAAAATCAGAGGGAGATAGCGGAAAAGCCGTGCAAGTGGTTCCATGATGGAAATCTCACCATTGAACCGAATGATGCATGCTGAGTTAGAAGACTTACAGTGCATCCCAGCTCTCTCCATGTGGTATGCAAAACAGAATTTTTAAACCTATCTATATGTCGGTATGCAAGGCACAAAATCGTCCTAAACATAAGCTGCTATTAGCGTGAAGAACCATAAGTTGCTTATTTGTCTCCAGCCCAAGAGAGTCCGGTCTTGGCTCACCCCTCCTCTGCTCAACAAATTGAGGGTAGGAGAAAGAGCTTTACAGGGTTCGCTACAGCACAGAGGGCTAAGAGACAAATTTACAACTTGTTTGAGTTTGACTAGATCCAATCGAAGTAGACTATAGGAACATGCATTCTTATTAATGTTTGGACCTAGCTACCGAGTCAAGCAACCTATATCTAGGGGTTCCAAGCACACAAAACAAAGTAAAAGAAAGGCGGAAAGCTCAAAACTGCGGGAAACAAAATAAAAGAAGGCGATGAAAACTCAAAAAACCGCGATGAGGCCCCCAGGTGAACAATCACCTGGGCACTGGACCTCATTGTGAAGAGTAGAGTCCTGTTTATATACATGCCAAAATAGTCTCTCTCTCACCATGAATTACAAAAATAATTTTCCTAAACACCTAGCCTATCTAATGCCCCTCTCTTTGCTTCTTTGGTGCACTCTCTAGGTGGTCATGAGAAGAGAAGACCACCCTCCTCCAAGCTCGGCTGCCTTGGCCTCCTAGGAAGCCATCCTAGCGTGGCGGTCCCTCGCATCAAAGTTACAAAAAAGATTGCATTAGCATACTCAGTTAATCAAATAGAGCAGACAAATTAATCACAATAAATAAAGGAATGAAGCATGGTGATTAATGGCAATAAAACAATAGCTGCTCACACAAAAATGAATCATGAATCTAAATTTTTATACAAGAATGACAAAAATCAATTTGGCTATGCTCATTGCTCCCCGGCAACGGCGCCATCTGATAACAGGGGTAATCCATGAGGGTCACCATGAAAAATATAGAAGTGTTGTCGCTGAGGCGACCACTCATAGAAGACCGGTGTTAATCAGCAATTAACCCACAATCCAAAGAATACAACAATCAAGCTCAAAAATAAATGTGAATTAATCTTTATTTTACTCTACCATAAAATGTATAGTGACAAATATGTAGAGGTCGAACCACAGAGAGCAACACAAAATGCAATAGCCTACGTATCAATCACAGTCATCCTTGTGTGGGTTTCTTCTTCTTTTTTTTATTTTTTATTTTTTTAAAGATATATATTATATTTTTTTTATTTTTATTAAAATATAATAATTAAGTATTATATATATATGAATATATTAATTATATATATACATAGAGGGTAAGCATATAGCTTATAATACATGTAATATATATATAGGTATATGATAAAATAAATAAATATATATATTTTTATTATGTTAAGATTAATGAGAATACATATTACTAATTATATATATAATATATATATATATATTATTTTTCTTTTTTTGGATATATAGACATATATACAAAAAAGGGGTATTATAATATTCACAAAAATACTCAAAAATGGTCAAAAATTCAGGAAAAGGATCTTTTTGAAATTTTCATGGCTTTTTACTATTTTTATGATTTTTGGGTATTTTTGCAAATATTTTTAGTATTTTAAAATAGCTAAATAGTAGCAAACAGTGGACTAGGTACTGGCCGTCACAAAAACAGAGATTAAAAATAGCTAACAGCCTCAAAAATTTTCCATCTTAATTTTATAATAACAATAATAAAATATAGCATAAGTAGGGCCTGAGTTTATATTTTTCTGACTTTTCTTTGATTTTTTATATTTTTTTGAAGTTTTTGGATATTTTTGAATTTTTAAGGTTTTCTTTTTGAGAATTTTAGGGGTTTTTGGACTGACACTAATATAGGTCAAGATACACCATAGGTGATTTTTTTGGAATTTTTCGAGGCATTTTTATATTTTTTTGGGATTTTATAAGTTAGACAGGGAATAAAAGACATGTTTTTGATTTTTAATAAATGCAAAAATGCAACAAAATGCAAAACTGAAAATATGGCGTTTAAGCATGACCAAACATGAGCTTAAGTCTATTTTTGCAAGATTTTTCGATTTAATATGAAGCATAAAATAAATAGACAAAGCCTTCAAAAATTAAATGGCCTGGCAGGGGTATTTTTGCAAATAAAATAGTTGGCAAGGGCATATATGCAAAAATTACAACAAAAATACACTTTAACTCTTATTTTCAGGACCATTTAATAAATACAAGAACCCGGCAGGGTTTAGATGCAAATTTTCACGCGCCTCACGTGGTTGCTGCACGTGAGGCGCGGAGGGACAAAAGTGTAAATATGTAAACATCAGGGGGTCCACTGCAATTTTTACAACTTATTTACAACTGAAACTTTTATTTTTGGGATTAAATACTAAATACAAAAAGTAAGGGGCTTGGTATGAAATTTACCCCTCATCAAAGCTTTTCATCCTGCGGTGTTGGAGGCGCCACTTATCCACGTGGCGGCCATCGGACGGCGGACATCGGTTCGGCGATGAAGGGCCAGGATTAGAACCTCCTGGCTGATCTGACGGTGGATGCACATCTTCATCGAACGGTCGGCGTTCAATCTGGGTCGCCCCTCTCGATCCAACGGTGCAGAAGGCACCTGGAAGAACTGGGAAGAAGCTCGCCCCCAGCGAGCTTCGATCGGGTAGCTCGGGCGTCTCCGGGCACCTCCCGCGCATCTGAAGCTCTCTGATCGTAGCTGGGAGGCTTCCGCGTCGTCTGACGGTTCTTTGATGGCTCCTGGAGGTCCGAGTCGATGGAGCGAGGTCGGAGAAGAAGAGGACCCCCAGGAACCTCTCCCTGGGTCAAAGCAAGCCCAGAAGGGCTCGATTCCTCGTTGTACCTGCACAGGATGAACCGCGGGCGAGAGAGCTATCTCCTCGACCCGGGGTTATGAAGCTGCGATGCAAGATGGAGGTGGGCGGAGGGGCTCCGGCGAACGGCGGAGGTGGAGCCCTGATTCGCCAAGACCAAGGGTCCTGGGTTGATCAGATGGGTGCGGGCGATTAACTAACCACTAATCTAACTACTGGAATGAAATGCTAGCATTAAAAACTAACTAAGAACGTATTAAAAGGGTAGCTCTTATACCTGGGGGCCTCCAGGGAGCAGGGCGGACGCCGGAGCTCCGCCGCGACAAAATCCTCCTCTCTCCGGCCGATTCGAGGCACCAGCTCACTCCCCCTGTCACGAGGAATGTCCTAGGACTAGAATTGAGGCTTGAGATTGGATAAAAAGTGGCCAAATTCGAGGAAGGAAGCAGAGCTTTTTATTTATAAACATTGGCGAGTGGCTTTATTGACCGGCGATTATTGCATGATCTAGAGAGTATTGGGTTGATCTATGATTTCGGCGGGCATCATGGAAGATTAGGGAACAAATCTTGTGAAGGAAGCGTTGTCGATTGATGGATGGTGTGCCCGGGAAAAAGGCATGAAATCGGGGGAGTAGACTGTTCAGAGACGCCAGGCGAGGGATGGGACAGTTGACCTGGGAGTCAACGTTGGCCGGCGCCTCATTGGGCCACGTAAGCCGCTACGAGACAAAATAGCAAATCTGAAGGAAGAATGATTTATTTGATGTCCTAAATGATTTTATTAATTTTTTCTTAAAAAATAAAAAATGTGTATTATTTCATCTAGTATTTATTCATGATTTTTATTGAATTTTTCGAGGTGTTTTATTATAGTTTTATTTTAATAATGTGTATATGTATGTATTTACATGTATTTTTGGGTATTTTATTTTTAATTTATTTATTTTCTTTTATTATTTTCTTGGCTTATTTTATAAATTTATAACTTATTTTGTGAGTATAAATGTATTTTTATTTGATTTTTATGAGTTCAATTATATATTTAAATAAATAGCTATATATGTATGTAAGTATACTTATAGGTATTTTACCTGTATAGTATATACATTGTATTTATTCGATTAATTTTATGTGTTTTTATTATGGATTTGTATTTTTAATAAGATATATATAATATATACATTATTACAAAAATATAAGAGAATTGAATAATTAAAGAATGTTTTCCTCTTTTATTCATGTACAACCTTCTCATAGGTATTTTGCCTATATATATTTCATAGACTTATTTTATTTTATTTTACAAACTCTTTTTGGTTTTATTCTAAGGCTAATATGAATTATATACATTATTTACAAGATTATAAATATTAATTTATAAAAATAATGAATGGTGAATATAATGAATGTTTTAATCAGGTATTTTGTACAAGAAGGGCCAAAAACCTAACTTCTGCACATGGACTCCAAAAATTATGAAACCAATTTTATAAAGTAGTTTATGAAATGCTATATACAATTAAAGGTGAGTTTGGGTGATTTGGAGTTTTTATTTGCAAGATATGGGTCTGTGAAGTTGAGATTTTGGCTTTTTATTATGTGCATAAAATGTACACTGTGTATTATTTTTACACAAACTCAATTTTGTATTTTTATTTACATTATTATCTACAACTTTTATGAACAAAGTTTCTTTATTTGATGAATAAATAATTATGCAGAAAATAGGTGTCAAAAATGCATAAATGGATGAATAAATAAATGAGGTATTTATTGTATATCAGCCCTTATCTCCCCCTACTTTATTCCTTGTCGACCAATCCCATGCTGGCCTTGGTCTCGGGGTTAGGGTCATAAAATATTTGTAATATTTTATTCCTTTTTCTTTTCTTCTCTTTATTCTATAATTTTGGCATTAAAAACCTTATTTAATGTACAATAAATACAAGAAACAATGAGTGCTATTATATACAAATTGATGCTATTTACATGCATTTGCTGGGGTTTTTGAGGCCAAAATGATAGAATAAAGGTGATGAAATGGAGATTCATCAGCTACCCTAATTTTTTTAGAATTTTCTGACACAAAATGAATTAACTATGAATTAAAAATGAATGTAAGGTTATTTTGACTAATTTAATTTTAATAAATACCAAATCTCATTATTTTCAGATATAAAAATTATCCTAGATAGATTTAAGTGTGAAGAATCCGGGAAAATTAATAAACCTAAATTTTCATGTGAAATGGACCTATTAAAAATTAATTAAGCAAATCACTAAATGATTTATTTAGACTCGATATACGTGCAAATGAAGTGAAATTTTTATGCAAAGTAAAGCTTCTTATCATAGATCTACTGTGATTTGGGGGAATTTTTGAAGTCACAGAGAAATCACTATCAATTAACAAGCATAAATGGACAAAATATAGCAAAATTGAACCAACCGCTGATATTATAAAAATATGCCAAGCATCACATAATGAAGAGGACAATGTAGGCTACACAATGCAATTTTCCAAATTTAAAAATGATGCTAAATGAATGTCTAAATATGCGTGCAAAGAAAGGGATATAAATGCAATACAGAAAAAGAAATATGAGCTGAAATGAAGAACAAGGACTTACATGCAATTACCGGAAACTTGAAATTTTTGTAAAAACTTGCAAAGAGGTGCAAGTGTCCCCTTTGCAAATGCCCACTTTGTCTTATTATCCGATGAAACTCCTCTGTTTTGCTTGGCTTGAACAGGGTAGGTTGGAGCTTCACGGTGCGAGTTGTTGGGAGCTTGGGTGCATGAAGGCGGCCAGCGGCTCGAGCTGGGGTGGCTAGGCGCGCGCGGTGGCTGGCGGCGTTGGCCGCTAGAGCTGGGACACTGTGTGCGTGGCGGCGCGCGTTGAGTGGAGGCGCAGGCGGTTGGTGCTGGGGCGGTAGGTGCTGGCTGTGCGCGGAGGAACACGCGGCCAGAGCACCTCGGCGAGGGCACGAATGGCTGGGGCGTCGCTGTTGGTGGCACGTGCGGCCGGTTGCGACTGGGCCAAGGCAATGCACGGTGCTTAGGGAGGAGGTGGCAGCCGTGCGTGCCGCTGACGGACGTGCGAGGCGGAGAGGGTGCGCACGACCAGTAGGCGGGGTGGACGGCCGACACACGGCCAAGGGTCGTCGGGGCAGAGGTAGCGTCCACGGCGAATGCAGAGGAGCGGCTGGGGCGTGAAAGAGAGGAAGAAGAAGAAGAGAGAGGGAGAAGAATACATGATGCATAAACAAGAGATTTCACCAAATCCCCTGTTTCACATGCATTTGTTTAGCGGGGTTAAATTTTCGATTAATTGATTGATCAAAGTTCTCTGAAGAAATCAATAAAAATCACCGTTGCGTTCGCAATGAGTGATTTATAAGTGAAAGTGTGGTTTGTTTGATGATTCTGTGGTTGGAAGAGGTTGAATCGAGGAGAGAGAGAGGGGGTGTAGAAGCGGAAGAAGAAGTTACCTGGAGATGGAGTCGGATGCCTGGAAATGGCTGAGGCAATGCTCAGCCGTGATTGTCGCTCGAAGCCGCGGCTAGGCTGAGCTTAGTAGCTCCGGTTAGGTGGCTACGACGGTGATGAGATCACCGGATCTCGCCTGCGAAGAAGGTGGGTTGTCGCTCAACTATAAAACTCCCTAGCTGTCACCTAAGGTTGATAGGAGTTCTCCTCTCCCTCACTGTGAAAATGGTGGATGGGGATGAATGTGGGAGATGGAGAGGATATAAAGAGGAGGAGGAGAACGGTTACAGAAGAGATGGAGAAGGTGGAGGAGATGGGGTAGAAGTTGGAGGTGTCGAAGGTTGGCTTCTCCCTTAAGTCAAGGGAGAGTGGGAGAGGAATGGGTAGAGAAGAGGATGGCCGTTGATGGATGACCCTCTCATCCAACGGCCTAGGATGAAGGAGGGAGATGGCATAAGTGAGTGAATGAGGAGGTGACACATGGCGGCTCCAGGAGTTGCCACGTGTCGCTCCAAGAAAAATCCACAACTAAATGCAAAGAAAAATAAAAAAGAAACAATAAAAGAGCTTAGATCAAAAAGTGATCAACATGAAAGTTGCTCGTCTCGACGAGATCTACAACTTTTGTGAAGGGCCAAAAATCAAAGAAAATCATCTGTACAAAAATATATTTTTGGTTGGTACCTTATAGATATAAAATATAGCGTTTTATCTTTTATAATTTTTTTGTAAAGTAGCTCTCCACATCTGAAATGGCTCAGAAACAACCTCCTCTAACAAGGTAACTCAAATAACCCGGTCCAGTAACTCTTTCCTCGAGGAGCGGGGTATTCCCTTCTACGTTCAAGTGTGACCAACTCAAGAGGAGGGGGTGGAGAAAGAATGGACGGTAGCCAGTATAGCTACCTATCTCGGGATGCCTGGCCAGTGTAGCCAAGTCATCCAGCTGCAGACTTCTTGCTAATATACATACTCTGACAGGTATTTTATTTTCTATTTGGCCTGTCTATTTTTTTAGAGTTCTTGCATTTTTTCTTTTTTTTTCTTTTTTTTGGAACTATATACAAGGTGCAGCATGTACATCAGGAGTTTTTCCTCTTGAGCCAGTAGACTATCCCTCTTTTGAAGCATTATTGCAACCCACAGCGTCCTGTCCTCAGACTTCAACACCACCAGACTAGGTTGAGATGCACTACCCTCCCTAGAGGAGGACGGATGTTTCCACCCGTGTGCTACTCCAAGCTAAAGGATTATACCTCCTCACCACCTCATCAATGAAGAGCTACGTGCATTGTGCTTGTCCAAGTTAGGTCACTGTCTAAAAGAATAATGCGTGTGCACGAGATATTCTACTTAAACTAATCAATATGACATGTGAACATAGACTTGCGAACTCAAAGAATTAAGTTAGTTGACCTGAGAAATCTTAACTCCAGTTCCTATAAGGTTCCTCTGAAATTAGGTGGATTAAGGTCAAATCAAGTCCATCCTCAATATCTACTCATTACTTGGTTCTGAACCCACTAGCTTTTCACCTTGCATATGCAAGATATGCAGATGAGGTGCAGATGACATGCTATGAATGAAATGCAAGACTTTTTTTAAATGCAAGGATGCAAAAGTAAATAAGAAGCCTTTATTTTCGACATTTTCATTTTATTTTCTATTATACAATAATTTTTTACAACAATTTATAGTTTGTAATAATATACATAATATACAAAATTTTTTTGGTATACATCCTATTTACAACAAATTTTACAAAAGTATGTTTTACAATAATTTTACAACTTTTTATACAAGTATTAAACATATAGTACAAAATTATACAATTTTTTTTTCAATTTTTACCCACCCCGTAATTATTGCATAATATATACAAAAATAGGTGAAAATACGCGAAAGTACGAGCTATGGGTAAAGTATATATATAATATATACACGCCCCCCTATACTTAGCATGTGCTATGTCCTCGGAGCATGAAAAGCGTCGAAAAAGACATAGCTCGTGCTAAGCGTAGGAGATCTAAAATTACAAAATATATAGAAGTCGCTCCGCCCCCCTATACTTAGGCTCTGGCAGCCTAAGTGTAGAAGAAGATCAAAAATGGGGCGGACGAGGGCAAGAGGGGAAATGGATGAGTATATACATGGCGGGCATCGGTCCCCCCTGTACTTAGGTTCTGGTCAGCCTAAGTGTAGGACAGAGTTAGTATGAGAACCAATGTGATCTGGAGGATGTACAGTGAATAAACGCAGTTGACTCACCCCCTATACTTAGGATCTGATCATCCTAAGTATAGTCCAAGATGGTGATCAATGATTCTGGGATGAGTTACTAGAGTTGCGGGAGAGAAAGGACAGAATGTACAGGAATGATGGTATATACAAATGAGTCAGTATGAATCTTTCCGGATGTTGCCGAGGGCAAGAGCTCACTACTGCAAGGTCTCATGCGCGGCTCGAGGTGTATCTGCTGAATCTGTCTCACGCATAAATACAATCTCCTCAACATGGACTAACTGCTCATTGGATTCGACGAAGTGTTTCAATAGTTGTCCATTCACAAGGAATGTCGGTGCATCATCTGCGAGATCTGAGATCTCGACACATCCACTATCATGCACTGTACAGACGACAAATGGGCATGTCCACTTGGATTTCAACTTGCCTTGGAAGATCTTCAGCCTTGCATTAAACAACCATACCTTCTGTCCAGGAACAAAGGTCTTTCGTCTGATATATCTATCCTGCCAACGCTTCACCTTGTCCTTGTACACCAAACTGATGTCATATGCGCGGTTTCTGACTTCCACAAGCTCATTCAGATCCATTTCTCTCTGCTTCTGCCCAAGGTGCGTGTTCCAATTGACCTTCTTAATTGTCCATTCTGATTTATGCACTAACTCTGCGGGCAAATGGCACGGCTTTCCGAATACCATTCGGAATGGGGAGGTTCCTAACGGTGTCTTGTAAGTTGTCCTATACGCCCATAGGACTTGATCCAAAATCTGAGACCAGTCCTTCCTGTCTGGGCGGACAAGCTTTTGCAATATAGTCTTCACCTCCTGATTCGACACCTCAGCCATACCATTGTTCTGTGGGTGGTAAGGAGTAGCGACACGGTGTTCGATGTCGTAGTCCTTCAGGAATTTCTTCACCTCCCAGTTCACAAAGTGTCTACCCCCATCTGATATCATCATTTTGGGAATCCCGAACCTAGAGATGATATGATCTCTGATGAATTTACAGACAGTCCTGCTGTCTGCGGCTCGGGTTGGGATAGCCTCCACCCACCTTGACAGGTAGTCTACCGCAAGAAGGATGTACTCGAATCCGTGGCTCACAGGGAATGGGCCGATGAAATCAATGCCCCGGGCGTCAAAGGCATCACAAATGATGATAGGCTGCATAGGCATCTCATCCTTAGAACTAATGGTTCCTCCCATTCTATGACATATTAGGCACGACTTCGCAAAGGTGATGGCATCGCGAAACAGAGTTGTCCAGTGAAAGCCACACTGAAGTACCTTCCATGCGGTTCTCTTCCTGGAGTGGTGTCCTCCTGCCTCCAAGCTGTGGCATAAAGAAAGGACACTCTGGTATTCTTCCTGGGGAATACACCATCTCCAGACACAACCCGGTCCTTCAAAGAAAATGGTCAGATCATCCCAATGGTAGTGTCTAGCGTCCGACTTCAGTCGGTTGATGTGGCTCTTGGGCCAACCTTCGAGAACCTTCTTGGAGACAAGATAGTTCACGATGTTGGCATACCATGGGAGTGAGTCGACAACAAAAATTGACTCATCAGGGAAGGAGTCTCGAATAGGTGAATCCTCGGAAGTATTAAGATCTTCGAGACGAGAGAGATGATCGGTTACTACGTTCCTCTTTCCAGGTTTATCACGAATGTCCAAATCAAACTCTTGGATAAGCAAAATCCACCTAAGAAGACGTGCCTTCGCGTCCTTCTTCTCCATCAAATATCGTCGCGTCGTATGGTCAGTGAACATAATTACCTTGGATCTAATTAAGTGAGATCTGAACTTGTCCAAGGCAAACACTACTGCAAGCATCTCCTTTTCCGTAACTGTATAGTTACGCTGAGCGGTATCAAGCACATTGCTTGCGTAGTGGATTGCAAACGGGACTTCATCCCTTCTCTGTCCTAACACAGCCCCAACAGCAAAATCTGATGCGTCTGTCATGATCTCAAAAGGTAAAAACCAATCTGGGGCTTGTAGGATAGGTGTGTCCATGATCATTCCTTGCAATAGCTTAAAGGCCTCAAGACATTTGTGATCAACAACAAACTCCATGTCTTTTCCTAAAAGCTCAGTTAGCGGTCGGGCAATCTTAGAAAAATCCTTAATAAATCTCCGATAAAATCCGACATGCCCGAGGAACGACCGCAATTGCTTGATGTTGGTTGGTGGCTGGAGTCGTCGAATCACGTCCACCTTGGCAGGGTCAACCTCCATTCCTCTCTTGGAGATGACGTGGCCAAACACAATGCCCTCCGTCACCATGAAGTGACTTTTCTCCCAGGAGAGCACCAGATTGACCTCACAACAACGTTTGAGGACTCGGTCCAGATTCCTAAGGCGGGAATCGAAGGAATTGCCGTGGACCGAGAAGTCGTCCATAAAGACTTCCAGGAATTCGCCAACCATTTCGGCGAATACAACAATCATACATCATTGGAAAGTACCTGGAGCATTGCATAACCCAAAGGGCATGCGCCTGAAAGCATAGGTACCAAAGGGGCATGTGAACGTAGTTTTTTCCTGGTCCTCCGGAGCTATGGCTACTTTATTGTAGCCCGAGAACCCATCTAAGAAGCAGAAGAACTCTTTCCCCTCTAGTCTCTCTAGGATCTGATCAATGAATGGTAGGGGGAAATGATCCTTCTTCATCGCGGCATTCATGCGTCTGTAATCCACACAGACACGCCACGACGTAGGCACTCGCGTCACGATCTCCTCTCCGTCCTCGTTGGTGGTCGTTTGAATTCCCGACTTTTTCGGGACCACATGGATCGGGGCCACCCATTTAGAATCGGAGATGGGATAAATAAAACCTGCGTGGCACCATTTCTCTATCTCCTTCTTCACTACCCCTCGTAAATTTGGATTCAAATGACGTCAGAATTCACAAGAGGTTTTGGCTTCATTCTCCAAGTAGATATGGTGCGAACACAGAGCGGTATTTATCCCGTGGAGATCGGAAATGCTCCAGCCTATTGACTTGCGGTTTTTCTCCAGAATCTCTAGCAAGCGAGATTCATGTTCCTCGGTCAATCGCGAACTGATAATGACCGGATATTTCTTCTCTTGACCTGCAAGGAAGGCATATTTCAGTGTTGTGGGTAAAGGTTTGAGCTCAGGTAAGGTGTGATCATCTAGGAAATCTGGCTCAATCGAATCTGGCTCAGTGTTGGAAGTGGCTGGATCTTTCTCTGTAATAGCTGCCACCAAATTCTTTGGCTCTGGAGTCGGATCGTCAAAGGTCTTCATGCGATCGGCAAAAGCCACGTCCGACTCGTCATCCTCATCTTCCGATTGTCCTAAAGAGGGAAGGACTGACAAGCCCAGCTGGCCTTCTAAGTCATCGAAGATGTAGGGGGATGCGGGTTCTGAAAAGTACTCGTTTCTGAGGACCTCAGAAACTAACTCATGCACTAGATCATCTCCGGAGGGGAGGGACTCATCGATGTTGGCTGGGTTCTGTGTCCATGGCCCAACTGTGTCTACATGATCGCAGTCTGCTTTGGTTGAAGAGTACTCGGTGCTGGATTCGGAATCCGATCTCTGCCATTTGGTCTGCTTCATCTCAAGTTCCTCATCTCCGCCTGGAGTTTGGAACTGGATCTTCCCGATCTTATAATCAAACAAGGCCCCCGCTGTTCTGAGGAAGGGCCTACCTAAGATGATCTGGGAATCTCTCCAATTACGAGGGGTTGCCATATCTAGGACAGTGAAGTCCACCATGTATTCCTGCCCCTCGACTTTGATCACAACATTCCCCAATTCTCCGTGGGACCTCTTGGTTGATTTATCAACAAACTGCAGGAGGGCTCTAGATTTCCTAATAGGTCCGAGATTAAGCCGCTCATAGAGGACTGTAGGCATTAAGTTAATTAAGAATCCGTTGTCTAAGAGAGTGCGTGCAAACGCGATGTCATCAACATGACTCACCACATAGTGTGCACCCATGTCTCTTCGTTTCCTTGGAAAGGAGTTCTTTATTGCACAAGTCGTGGCCACTAACAGAACGTGTTTCTCAACACAGCTTTTGGTTTTCCTACTAACCCTAATAGGTGTGCATCTCACCTTAAGGCACTTCTGAAATGTAGGAGTCATTTCCACGTACTTGTCAAAGGGGATTGTGACCTTTATATATTTGTTACAGAACTCTGCCATCTCAGGGTCATCTTTTTGGATTTTTTTCATTTTCTTCTTTCCACCCTTAAGAGCTCGGGGAAAAGGGATTATTGACTCTAACTCATGTTCTGAAACTGAAATGTTTTCATTGAAAGCTGGAACCGAGTTCTGTACAAGACTCGGACTCTGAAATAGACTCGGACTCTAACTCTGATTAAAAGAAAAATGTTGTGGCAAAATCGATGATGCGTCTTCCGCGACTTCTGGACGGTCCTCCTCAGATGGTGGTGCGGGCTCTTCATCGATTTCGTCGGATTCTATGCTGATGCGGGTTTATTGCTTCGAGGACCCAGACGTCCTCTTCTTCTGCCGGTGGTGGTGGTAATGGTGCTGCTCCTCTTCTTCATCCAAGTTCTCCTCAGGGAGAGACTCGACGGCTCCTTCCTTTGGTGCCCGTGCCCGATCAGGTATGGTCACGGTCCTTCCGCTCCTGAGGGACATATGATTCACATTATCATATGAAAGGATCTCATGTTCAGATAAAGAATTATCTGAATAGTATACCTGATCACGAGGTCGATTCTGACATTGGGTTAAGCTGTTCGAGTTGGCCTGAACCTGTGCGGGAATTGGGGTCTTTGGCGCCATCTGTTGATCTTGGGTACGAGAAACCTGATTCAGATCGTTTTTCATATCTAGATAGTCATTCTGGATTTGTTGGGACCTATCAGACAGGGTCTGGATCGCCAAGGTGAGGGACTTTAATTCGGTGGTTTGGGCTTGCTGATGCTGACTTGCAGATGAGGTTCTGTAATGGCCCTGCTGGCCATGCCAATACTGCTGCTGCTGATGGGACGGTGTCGGGCCCTGCTGGCCTGAGTGGAATGTGCGCTATTGCTGGTGCTGCTGAGGCTGGTACCCTCGTTCGGGCCTGGACTGAACGAAGCACGGTGCGGGGACGGAGCTGGTTTCCTGGTAAGCTGGGGAAGTTCGGTGAGGCTGACCATTCCCCATCCCCGATTGTTTGCTGACGGGGTCACGGCTGTACCACACCCTGTTGATCTCGAACACCTGCGGAGGCTCCTCGTATCCGGTCTCCACTTGTGGGGGTGCATGCTGGTCCTGCTGGGTGTAAGTCCGGTCCTCTACCCAGCCACTCTGAGGCCCCGGTGCCTGCTCCTGTACAAGATGGACTCGGTGCACAGGTGCGGGTGGTGCAGAAGGGGCATGTAGCTTCATCTTAGCTACCTTATCAGTAAGTTCCTCCACTTGCTTCGGCAGATGTGACAGAGACTCAAGGTCAGTGACCCTCTTGTGGATATGCTCGACCATAGTTAACTTGTCAGCTATCATCCCCGTGCTGGGGATGAGGTCCTCTGTCAGATCCGCTACAGTCCTCCTAGTTGTCTCATTGGATAAGATTGAGGGAGACAACTGATAGGCCCTGGTGGCCTGCGACCTTCCTGTTTCCGCCATCTGCTCTAGTATCTTCCATACTGCATTCTCGTTTTTGTTCAGATAGCTTCCTCCGCAGGCGGCACTGACTAACCCCTGCATCTCTGGGGTCATGCCACAGAACAAGGTCTGGACTAAGATCGCCTTAGAAATGCCATGGCAGGGACATTTCTAAATTAGGTCATTGAACCTATCCCAGGCTTCATGGAATGGTTCACAGGGTCCCTGGGAGAAACTAGCGATCTTGGTTCTCATTTGATTAGTTCTACTGAGAGGGTAGAACTTCTTCAGAAATAAATCCTTGAATTGCATCCAGGTGGTACATATCACCCCTAGGTTCTTCAGCCAATGTGCTGCCTTATCTCATAAGGCAAAAGGGGTGGCCTTCAGTCGAATGTAATCCTGCCCAACCCTAGGATGACTAAGGTTGTCGCAGACCAGCTCGAAGTCTCGGAGGAAGGCATATGGTTCTTCATGGGCATTTCCGTTGAACTTCGGTAGCATGCTAAGGAAGTGGGGCTTGAGCTCGAATGCTTCTGGGGGAACCGCTGGTGCCAACCAACTGTGCATCTCGTTCTCTGCTGGGTTGTAGGCATCAACCATTGGTTGGTCGATTCCTCCTGCTGCAATAATCTGTCCCATTCTAGCTGTGAGATCTGCATTTTGCTGTTCGGCTGTGGCGAGGCGATTAAGAATCTGTCGCAATGGGTCCTCATCCGATGGCTGCTTAGGTGGCATCTTGTCCTCTAGTCATGGGTAGGAAACAAGGTCTGTGTCAGAGGACAAATCAAGGAAGGTATTCTTACTGAGGCGATGGTCTTCCTCGTTAAGCTCGGAGGAGAGGAAAGGGTTGGTTTGAGAGTAACCACCCTGGGTGTGAGGGAACCAGAACTCAAGAGGGTCATGAGTTCTGGGTGGTCCAAGGTGCGCTTGGGTCAATGAAGAGGAGTTTCGTGGGGGGCTCAAAGAGAGATTGGTGAATAAAGAGTCGATATCCCCCCAGTCACTCATCTTGATTTGGCGAGAAGAATTGGGAGTTCTAAGTGAAGATAGGATTTGACTCCTACCTGAAGCAAACAATTCAATCCAAGACCCTGGATTCACACTCAACATAGTGAAGGACCCGAAATTGAGTCCAATTAATCTTGTAAATTTTAAGTGTGATTTCTCTAGCAAGATAGCAAGGATTAAGCGGCCTAGGGGAAGTCGGCTCAGAGTCGGATGCGTCTTCCCTGTTTAACCTGTCGCCTAAGATACCGATGGTCCTTCCTTTCTTTGCTCCTATCTCAAGTTGATGGATCCAAAGACCTGTGCCTATCTACCTGCAAGCAAGCAGAGGCTGACAAGGCCGGAACTTCACCCCGGGGGGTTACTGGAAACTTGTCACGAAGTACCGCAATTTCGCCCCTATCTACTTGAGACAGGCGGAGGCTACTTGGTACTTGTCAGTGAACCTTAAAAATTCAACTTGTGATAGTTGCTAGGATTAGTCGGAACGTGATATGGAAGGCGGGGATTTGGGCTCTGCCTTAAGGTGTTCACACACTCAAGTACCCTCACTCAGCCTGAAAACAAGGCCGGGGATTAGTCTCCCGCAAATAAATTTTCCAATTTTTTTATATTTTTTTGGTCAATAATGTTAGCGGTCCCGGTTTTAAGTTAAGTTATCACTTGTCAGTCCAACCACACAGCACGCCTATCGTCCAGTCCCAATTTCCGTTTAATTTAAGTTTGAAAAACAGAGGGGGAAATCGAGAAAAGCCGATGCACGAAAAAATGATGATGCGTATGCTGAGTAGAGAAGACTTACAGTGATCCCTTCGCTTTTTTATGCAGGATGCAAAACAGAATTGAGACTTTTTACACTATATGCAAATGCAAGCGACAAAATCCGCTCCTAGACAAGCAGATCTATTAGCGAGTGAAGCACAGGTTGATTTGACTAGTTCTGCGGTCTAGGTGCGTCTTTTAAGTGTATTGTGTGGTCCTAGAAATTTATGAACACAAGCAAATCCTAGAGTGGCTCGAGGAGCTGCTAGTGCAAGCCTAATTTACCATTCAATCCACACAGCACACGGGGACAAAGTTTCACTATCTTTACACACGCGAGAACCCAAACGGGAACCGCTGGAAATGATGCGAAAAAAAAGAAATAAAATTAAAAATACAAGTTCTCTCAAATCACTCAAAAAATTAAAATGTCGAATCTTCGAAGCGTCTTCGACTCCTTGCGTTCCTCGCACAGAAATAAATTGAGATCAGAAAGAGAACGACACAAAAAATACAAAATTAGAAGACAGAAAATATTCACAAGAAAATCGAGGGTCAGACTACCCGGGGATAGAAAATCAAACACTCAGAAATAACTACAAATTAACCTCAGCCGTGCCTCCCCGGCAACGACGCCATTTTGAAATGGCTCCCACTACCCTTGTTAATTTGATCTAATTAATGTTCAAATTAATTAAGAATGTTCGTTGTAGTCAGATAATGAGAGCAGATCAAAAACCACTTTGGATTAATGTCAAGTTAATCAGATGTGGCAAATTTTTTTTACTTGGTTGGAAGTCCAAGGTCGAACTCAGAGAGGCAGTTGTCTCCTTAGGTTGATTTGAAGCAAATTTCAATGTTTGATTTTTAGGGAATGATATTTTTGATCTTTTTAGTATATTTTATGCAAGACACATGCAAAATCAGGCTAATTTACAAGTTAATTCAAAAATATAGTCAAATTAATTCCAAAAATTATGAAGCTTGGCAAGATGATGAAATATGATGAAATTAAGCTACCCTAATTTTTTTAGAATTTTCTGACACTAAATGAATTAACTATGAATTAAAGATGAATGTAAGGTGATTTTGACTAATTTAATTTTAATAAATACCAAATCACATTTTTCAGATATAAAAATTATCCTAAATAGATCTAAGTGTGAAGAACCCAGGAAAATTAATAAAACAAAATTTTCATGTGAAATGGACCTATTAAAAATTAATTAAGCAAATCACTAAATGATTTATTTAGCCTCGATATACGTGCAAATGAAGTGAAATTTTTATGCAAAGTAAAGCTTCTTATCCTAGATCTACTGTGATTTTTGGGGAATTTTTGAAGTCACAGAGAAATCACTATCAATTAACAAGCATAAATGGGCAAAATATAGCAAAATTGAACCAATTAATTAATTGAAAAATCTTACAAAAATATGCCAAGCATCACATAATGAAGAGGACAATGTAGGCTACACAATGCAATTTTCCAAAATTAAAAATGATGCTAAATGAATGTCTAAATAGGCGTGCAAAGACAGGGATATAAATGCAATACAGAAAAAGAATTATGAGCTGAAATGAAGAACATGGACTTACATGTAATTACCGGAAACTTGAATTTTTTTAAAAACTTGCAAAGGGGTGCAAGTGTCCCCTTTGCAAATGCCCACTTTGTCTTATTATCCGATGAAACTCCTATGTTTTGCTTGGCTTGAACAGGGGAGGTTGGAGCTTCACGGTGCGAGTTGTTGGGAGATTAGGGGCATGAAGGCGGCCGGTGGCTCGAGCTGGGGTGGCTAGGCGTGTGCCATGGCTGGCAGCATTGGCAGCTGGAGCTGGGACACGGCGCGCGTTGAGTGGAGGCGCGAGCGGTTGGTGCTGGGGCGGTAGGTGCTGGCTGTGCGCGGAGGAACGTGCGGCCAGAGCACCTCGGCGAGGGCGCGAATGGCTGGGGCCTCGCTGTTGGTGGCGCGTGCGGCCAGTTGCGGCTGGGCCAAGGCAGTGCGCGACGCCTAGGGAGGAGGTGGCAGCCGCGCGTGCCGCTGACGGACGTGCGGGGCGGAGAGGGTGCGCGCGACCAGGAGGCGGGGTGGACGACCGACACACGGCCAAGGGTCGTCATGGCAGAGGTAGCGTCCACGGCGAATGCGGAGGAGCGACTGGGACGTGAAGGAGAGGAAGAAGAAGAAGAGAGAGGGAGAAGAAGACGTGATGCATAAACAAGGGATTTCACCAAATCCCCTGTTTCGCATGTATTTGTTTAGCGGGGTAAATTTTCGATTAATTGATTGATCAAAGTTCTCCATAAAAATAAAAAAAAAATCACCATTGCGTTCACAACGAGTGATTTATTCGTGAAAGTGCGATTTGTTTGGTGGTTCTGTGGTTGGAAGAGGTTGAACCGAGGAGAGAGAGAAAGAGGGGGTGTAGAAGAGGAAGAAGAAGAAGTTACCTGGAGATGGAGTCGGATGCCTGGAAATGGCTGAGGCAAGGCTCAGCCGTGATTATCGCTCAAAGCCACGGCTGGGCTGAGCTTAGTAGCTCCGGTTAGGTGGCTACGACGGTGATGAGATCACCGGATCTCGCCTGCGAAGAAGGTGGGTTGTCGCTCAACTATAAAACTCCCTAGCTGTCACCTAAGGTTGATAGGAGCTCTCCTTTCCCTCATTGTGAAAATGGCGGATGGGGATGAATGTGGGCGATGGAGAGGATATAAAGAGGAGGAGGAGAATGGTTGGAGAAGAGATGGAGAAGGCGGAGGAGATGGGGTAGAAGTTGGAGGTGTCGAAGGTTGGCTTCTCCCATAAGTCAAGGGAGAGTGGGAGAGGAATGGGTAGAGAAGAGGATGGCGTTGATGGATGACCCTCTCATCCAACGGCCCAGGATGAAGGAGGGAGATGGCATAAGTGAGTGAATGAGGAGGCGATACATGGTGGCTCCAGAAGTTGCCACGTGTCGCTCCGAGAAAAATCCACAACTAAATGCAAAGAAAAATAAAAAAGAAATAATAAAAGAGCTTGGATCAAAAAGTGATCAACACAAAAGTTGCTCGTCTCGACGAGATCTACAACTTTTGTGAAGGGTCAAAAATCAAAGGAAATCATCTATACAAAAATGTATTTTTGGTTGGTACCTTATAGATATAAAATACCGCGTTTTATCTTTTATAATTTTTTTGTCATTTTTTCAACAAGAGAAAAATCAAAATAAAAATAGAGGAAATATGAGGAGAATATTTATAACTTAATCTATTTTTTTGGATTTTTTAATAATTAAGAAAATAAATGAAGGGCAAAACGGTCAATATGTACAATATACAAAAGGGGCCCAAAACCCAAGTTTTGCATACGAGCTCCGATTTTAATGAAATTGGTCTTGTTTCGAAGGTATTTGAATGTATATTACTTTAAAAGTGCGTAGACCTAATTCGGAGTTTGTATGAGAGAGATATGTGCATTTTAAGGCTCCTAGTTTCAAACTTGGATTGAGGATTTATTGGGTAATTTTACAAGTTAGTATTTTTTTGATATTTTTCTTTAATTAGTGTTAGTCATATATATACACAATAGAGTTGGTTTTATTAGATTCGGAGTTAGTATAAAATATATACAAATAAGGTATTTTATCTGATATACAGGTAAATATTTACAAGTGAAATTGGCTTCTTATTTTATGCAAATATGAATGCTAAAATGCAGATATTATGCTTGCATGCATGAATGCTAATTATGCAATATAAGTAGAAATATGCCTCTAATTACTCGGGAACAAAGCTCTATTTTCAACTTTTAGAGTGATGAATCACAGATTCATCAGTCCCCAAGCCTCCACCAACCGCCACCTAGGCTCGAGAACCTCGAGCCTCCGCCCCGCCGTCTGAGCCTCCAGGCACACGTGTGCTGGTGGGCAAATTACATCGTCGCCCCTGCTAGTTTCTGAAATTACAAATATACCACTACCAGGGGTAAATTGCAGAGGGCCTCCAACTTTGCTAAATTACAGATAAGCCCCTCCAGGGACCTTTTGGAAAGAAAAACTTTATTTTATTTACATTTTAGTCCCTGCAATTTTATTTTAGCATATTTTTTTCATACGAACTCCATTTTTAGTATATAATATGTCATTTTGAAGCTCTTTTCATGCTCTATCACTTGGCATAATTTGTGGACAGATCTGAAGTTTCTTATTGGTAATTATCATTTGAGGATCTCTATTGCTATTTGCAGGCTAATTGTGACATATTTGTGCTTGAGAAATTAACGACATCTTCTGCAGGAGTTCCGTTGAGGAATTTAATTTGATTGACTCCTTGTTATCATGGAAGATTATTCCCAATAATTTAAATTATGCAGGAGTTAAATCGAGGATAAATATATTTGACTCCTTATTTGGCTGATCGACTATTAATTTTGAGGAGTAATTTGCATGGAATTTTTGACAGGAATTTTCATTGATTAATCTATTTACCTGTAACTTGGAGTTGATAAATCTTTCTGGGCATCAATATCTTTTAATATGTGATTATCTCTCAAGAATTAATTGATAAATTTCATTTAGGGTTGAATTTTATATTTCACAGATCATGGGCATAATCTTCTCTGTTTATTTTCTTTGCATTGCATCTTCATCATTGCATTGTATTATAGTGTCTCAACACAGAAAATAATCAAACATTAATTAATTAATTAATTAATTTAAAACCATGCAACTAAGAATCATTGTTCCTTGTGTTCGACCTTGGTAGACTTGCCAAGAAAAATTCTCCACAATATTCAAAGATTGTGGTTTTTGCTGAATCGAATTTGCCTCCTATACTATGACAAGTTTAGATAATTAGAGAGGCAAATTTCACATTAATGCGGCTGAAATCACAGATGAATCTTCTATAGAATCCCACATGTCCCACGAATGACCTCACATTCTCAACTGTCTGAGGTGGCTCAAGATTGGCAATTGCATCCACCTTTGCGGGGTCAACTTCCATGCCACGTTTGGAAATGACATGACCCAGCACAATCCCTTCTGTGACCATGAAGTGGCTCTTTTCCCGTGATAATACAAGATTGACTTCACGGCATTTCTGAAGTACTCTGTCTAGGTGCTTGAGACAAGAATCGAAGCTGTCACCGTAGACGGAGAAGTCGTCCATAAACACCTCGAGAAAACTGCCTACCATCTCGGTGAAAACTGTAAGCATGCATCTCTGGAATATCGCTGGTGCGTTGGACAATCCAAAGGGCATTCTCCTGAAAGCAAAGGTGCCGAACGGGTAAGTGAAGGTCATCTTCTCTTGGTCTTCAGGGGCGATTGCCACTTGGTTGTATCCGAAGTACCCATCCAGAAAGCAGAAGAACTCCTTGCCAGCTAGTCTTTCCAAAACTTGATCAATGAACGGTAAGGGGAAGTGGTCCTTCTTTGTTGCTGCATTAAGACGGCAGTAGTCAACACATACATGCCAGGATGTCGATACTCGAGTAGATATCTCCTCTCCTCTATCATTTGTAACAACAGTTAGCCCTGACTTTTTTGGAACTACGTGCAAGGGGCTTACCCATTCTAATTCGGAGATGGGATAAATGAAGCATGTGTCACACCATTTCATGATTTCTTTCATGACGACGTCCCTCAGATTTGGATTCAATCTTCTTTGAAACTCGTGGGATGGCTTGGCATCTTCATCTATGTAAATGTGGTGTGAATACAACATAGGATTTATCTTGTGGAGATCTGAGACATGCCAACCAAGTACCTTGCGGTTTTTCTCTAGAATCTCCTGGAGTCGAGACTCTTGTTTCGGGGCCAGTCTGCTACTGATGATGACTGGATACATTCTGATGAGCGACCTACCGACTAGGATTAAGTATGAAAAATAAGCAAGGGTCGTTGTGATCCCAATTAGCCAATCAGACTCAACAAGAAAGATGAAGACCACACAAATCAGACAATCGAAACGCAAAATCAATGTAAGCGATCTCCACTATTTATTTAACCTAGTATAGCGACCAGGGTCGGACCTAAGGAGCGCGAGTAAAACCTACGAAGTAGTCCTAATCATACTGATAAAAACATATTTTTGTAATTTTTACTTTTGCAAATTTTTATATTTTTAAACTAAGAAAATAAAATGAGAAAATAAGAAAACAGGCACAAGCACAAGTGGTTGCTATTTTTATTAAGGCTAAAAAAGCTCAAAAATAAGAAACAAAAATATTTTTATATTTTTCAAATGCAAAAATGTTTTTGGTGAATTTATGGGATTTTTCCAATTTTTATATGATTTTATAAAAATCAAACAAAGGTAAGAAAAGAAAGTAGTGTACAACCTGGACTAAAAGGCAAGATTAAATACTAAAATTGCCCTAATGTTATAGTTGTGATTTTTGTGAGAAAGTAAATGAAATTAGTTACAATAAAACTAAAATTATTTTTTTGAATTTTTATTTATTTTTAATGATTTTTACAAGTTTTAAGAGTTTTGTGATTTTTAGGGTTATAAGGAAAAATGAACAAAACATGAAGTGAATACAAAGTACGTAAAAACAAGTATACATTATTTTTTTTGGAATTTTTGAGATAAGTTTTATTTTTTGGTATTTTATAAAATAGATAGAAGAGTTTTTAGGTGTTTTTTAGAAAATATGAAATAAAACTAAATTAATTCACAAAAATTACCATAAATATTCCGTGTTAGCAGAAGCTAGCTGTAATTTTTATGGAAATTTTGGAGTCAATTAGTATTTATTTGATTAAAAACAACACACACAGCAAGGAGGGACCTAAATGCAATTACATGAAAGTTTCCAGGCCAAATGATAACATACGTAAAAAGCTCAGGGCGATTCTTGCAATTTATCCAAGGTATTAACGCACATGCTAAAAAATTCACGCATAGGGGCATACTTGCAGTTATTAGAAAACTTCTACTCAAACGATAACATCCATGAAGTTCAGGGACAATCATGCAAATAACCTACAAACTCATGTGAATATGCACATATCTCAGATTCGGAAGGATTAAAATGCGAATACGGAAAACTTTTAGATCCAAGTTGTAAAATACTCAAACTACAACTTTATAAAATGGTCTGTCTAATCAAAGCATAAAAGAGCGGGGTAAAACATTCAATATACCCTGAAGAGGCATGTAGTGTGCGTGGAAGGCATCGTGGACGTACGGCTCTGATCAACTGGAGGGGCAGATCTGACGGCATAGAGTATGTCGGGAACGTGTGACCTGATGCGTCAGGGTGCGTCAGATTTGATGGTCACAAAGCTGAACTGGCCAGGCGGCTGTGATCGAATCTAATATAGCGGGGCCCATCTAACAGCAGGAGAGGATGCTGAATGAACTCCCTCCAGACGACCTTTGACCGAGCGATGAGGTGAATTTGTCGGCCCGATGAAAGATCTGAAGGTCTCGTCGTGCTCGGCGATACATCGTGCATCAGGAGGTCGGCTCCGATCGAAAGGATAATGGCCAGATGATCGTCATAGTGGAGGTGTGCCTGAAGCTGCTCTGCCTGAGTAGCCGGGGGTCAAACAGGGGTCTTGGATGTGAACCAAGGCCTGCAATGGAAAGAATGCTCGGAGCGTAGCTCCGGCGAGGGTTTATTGCAAGTAGAAGCAAGAGAAGCAGAGGGAATGGAGGTTGATTCTTGGGAGTTATGGAGGGGAGGAGTCTTGGCCTTAATCTCGACCTAATGGTCGAGCCTAAGGGTGATCAGGCTGCTGTGCAAGATGAAGGGCGAGACGGAGGATCGATCTGAACGAATGGATTCGGATAATAGGGCTCCGACCAATTGGTCAGAGCAAGTGGGTGTGCAACAGAGCTAAGTTGAATGAACGGAATCAAAAGCGAAAATGCAGAGGATAGGATGGGTACCTGAAGATTGACGTCTCCGAATATCACCCTTTTAATTAATAAATGTGTGTCATTTTGTTGTAATCGGGCAATCAGGATCGATCAAAAATAACTACACTAATCGTTGAATGGAAATAATATGTGGTTTGGTGTATTTTTAACCTGGGAAAGCCCCAGGGTCGACTCAAGGAGGCAAAGGAACAACTTCGGATCAATTTAGAGGAATTAGCTCATGGTTTTCGAAGCGATTTTTTTGTATTTTTTTACGATAAAATTGCAAATGCACGACCTTGGATGAAATAGGTTATTAAGAAAATATGCAACTTAGCTAAATTAATTTTAATGTGAAATTAATCCAAATCAACCAAGTTATATTTTTCCTAAAAACCTGATCCAAGGTTGAATGTAAAATATATTTTTAAAATTTTTTGGATTTAAGATGCAACAATGAAAAATACAAACTTTTTTGGGATTTTTATGTAATTTTTCATGCAAAAGAAATGCAAAAATTATGAAAAATTTGCTAGAAGTGAAATATGATGAAATGAAGTTACACTATTTTTTGGAATTTTCTGACAATTTGTGATTTATCATGAATTTTTCACTGAGAACACTATGATTGTTAGTATTTAATTCCTAATTAATCCACAAAATAAAATCATCCAGAAGATAAATTATCTCAAATAGATGTTTTAATGAACAATCCAGGAGAGTTGAAATTTTGTAAAAATATTATTCATGGATTTAATTAAAAACCAATTACAGAGATCACTAAATGATTTATTTTATGCAAAAGACATATCCAATTTAGATAAAACTTAGATAATAATTAAAACACAGCAAGAGGCATCATATGGAATTTTTACGCAATTTTTGGAGTAATATTTAATTCAATATGAATTATAGACCATGGAATGGGTAAAATATGCAAATTTTGGCCCAAAAAAATTTATCTAATTATCCAATAATCAAAAAATGCAAATAAATATCCAAATGATAAAGAATTAGTTGCTCAATAAAGTGTTATTTTTTATTAAAATAAATGATGTAATATTGAGATCCAAATTAAAATTAGAATGCGTGGGTGTCTTTGCAACACAGAAAGTAAAATTGAAAATGCAATCTGTGTACAGGAACTATGTTGCAAATAAAGAAAAATGAAAAGAAGAAAGTGCAATTTTCTATAAAAAAAAAATAAATTGGAACTTCTCTATGTGGGAAACGTGGGTTCCAAGAATAGAACCCACCTTCCCGCTAGGGCTTGGGCGTGTTGCGCAGGCGAACTTGCGGGGAGGCGCCACGGGGGAACTGGCGGTCGGTGGCAGGCGTCGCGCGGAGGTAGCGACCGTACAGGGGCCTGAGGATGTCAGCGGAGGGCACGTCTGCTGGATGCGTGGGGCGTGGTTGGAGCCTGGTGCACGTCGTGTACAGGAGCACGGGACGATGATGAATGGGCTCGTGGGGCGTTGCGCTGTAGATCATGGCTGGAGGGGGCATGGAAGGTGGCTACTGGCAAGGGACGGCAGAGCGCCGCGGCCGTGGCTGGCAGCGGGGCTGCGCGGATGCGGCAACCTTTTGGGCTTCGCGAGGGTGAAGCGGACGACGGTTCTGGTGCCGCGTGTCGAGGGCGTGGGAACCACGCGCGAGGGCAGCGGCCGGCGTCACGCGGAGGTAGTGGCCGCACAGGGATGGCAGTGCCCAGCAGGACAGCGGCCTAGCACGTGGTGCCGCGAGGGGTTGTCGAGCGACGGCGCACGCGGGCCGTGCAGTGGCTAGGTGTCGGGGCAGACGGGGATGGTTGTGCCCAGCAGGAGGGTGGCCTGGCGTGGGGCGCCACGAGGGGCGGCGGACCCGTGGGGCGGTGACAACGCGTTGGAACTGGGGGTCGGCGGCGGGGCTGGCATCGACGAGCGTGGAGGAGGCAGAGCCGTGGAGCAGACATGGGCGTGAGGGGCGGTGTCGCCGCCGCCGGGACTGGAAGAGGGCCGCTGGTGGACGGCGACCGTAGGATCGACGACCACTTGTGGCGCTGCAGTTTTTTTATTTTTTTGAGAGGTTGTTTTTTTTGTAAGCAGGAAAAAAATGGAATAAAATGTAGTGAGGATAGTTGTGTGATGGAGATGATGATGAAAGAGATGATTGGTGGTAATGGTGTGGGCTAAAAAATCTTATGTGGTGATGAAAATATGATGCTGAACAAAATAAGCAAATGACGTTAGATTAAAAAAATGACAAGGAAAAGTGGAGGGATAAATTACCTGTGATTCACCGATATTGGAGGAGGTGGACCTCAACTCCGGTCGTCGCTTCAAGGAGATGGCAGGTGCTCCGAAGCTCTGGCAGTAGACATGGAGTTTGCTGCAACATGAATATTCACGGATCTCACCGAAGGGAATGATTGTCGTCGCTCTACCTAAACGTGTCGCAACTGCCACCTACAACACGAGGGGGCTGATGGCTCCTGTCTCTCAATTGGCGGATGATGAAAAATGGAGGAGATGAGAATAAAAAGGAGGAGAGGAGAAGAAGTTAGAAAAGTGGTGGAGAATGTGGAAGAGTGGTGGAGGAATTGGAGTGGTGACTTGGAGTGGAGGGAAAGTAAAGGGAAAAGAAGTAAAAGAGGAGAAAATAAATAAATAAAATAAAATAAAATAAATAAGTATGCTACTAAAAATAAAGAAAAGAAAGAAAATAAAAGAAAATAAATAAATAGAGTAAAATAAAATAAAATAAAATAATGAAATAAAATAATGAAATTAATAAATAATAAAAAATAGTGTGATATGTGCTGGTTCCAGGAGTGGCCACGTGTCGTACATGGAAAAATCAAAAATTAAATGTAAACAAAATTAAAAAAATAATAAAAGGGTACAAATCAAAAAGTAGTCAACATAAAAGTTGCTTGTCTCGATGAGATCTACAAGTTTCGTGAAGGACCAAAAATCAAATGAAATCACCTATAAAGTGCATTTTTAGGTGGTATCTTATAGATATAAAATTGAGGGATACTGGTAGAATCCTCAAGCGCATCACGGAAGCAGTAATGATCGCATCGAATACGATCGGGAGCGACTAGTCGCACTAGTTGCTCGAAGCAATGGAAATTAAAAAATTTTATGTGACGAAACCACATGATCCAAGAACACTTCTCGGATCGTTTCGTCTAAACCACAAACAAGTAATAGGATTACCTCTTGAAGCGTGGTTGCGATCGAGTCTCTAAACAAAGAGACCTCCTGTCTCAAGTCTGATCCGACGGAGGAGACGCTTGCGAGTGCGTGGATGAGACGCGTGCTTCTCGCAATCCATGTTGATGATACAAGCCACGGATCTCCTGATCTCGACAAATGAGATACCTCGTCTTCTTCACGAGCAAGGCATGCCAAAGTAGACGGAGATCCACGAGCAAACGATCGGGCATCATAACGACGACGCTGCGGCGATGGAGGATCTCTCTAGGGCATCCATAGTGGACGGCCACAGGAGAGATAGAGAGAATGGGCGTGTAGAGAGAGAGAGAGAAAGAGAAAGAGAAAGCATTCATTGATGTCGAGTGTCTAGAAGAACAAGGGGTGCCTCTTCTTATATAAGGTTTTGGGAGTCCATGGATCCCAATCCATGGACAACACACAATTAACGGATGAGATTGATTGTGTCTCTTTCAAAGGCTAGGATTTTTGTTGGTAAAATACAACAACAAATGATTTAATTTGAATTAATTCATATTGATAAATCAACATAATTAATTCCAATTTAAATCACATTTGACTAGAGAAAAGATAATGAGAAGACTAAACCAATCCCCTAAAATAAGGGGACAACTACCATCATCTTATCAGATCTCAATATCTCATGAGATCTCATTATCTCATGATTGTATCATGATCTCTTGTCGAAATAATTTTCACAAAAAATAATTCCAAATTATCTTTTGGAAAATATTAATCAAGCCATTGAAAAAATGTGAATCTCATTCACAACAAAACTAAATGTAATTATATTTTCAATTAATCATTCAATGTGAATCACATTCACATTAACAATTAATCAACAAATATAAAACATAATATGGCTCTCTCTTATATATTATAAATCACATTTATAATATATATGATTAATATGGATAATGCTATCCACATTATTCATATCCATGATAATTAAATCACATTTAATTATCTTGGATCTCCTTTTTCTCATGTGCCCAAATAACATGAATCACATTCACATTAATCACATCTTTGATAATTAAATCACATTTAATTATCTTAGATATCTCTCCTCATAATATGAATTAAATTCATATTATCCGTGATAATTAAATCACATTTAATTATCAATTTTCTCGATGGTTGGATACTATGAAATTATCCATGAACTCTTTAAAGGGGAATGCACTTTCTCCGTGGATAATTGGAGATAAGGACATGGCGATTGTATTGTTCCACGTATAGTGACTTAGATATTTAGATCACATCTCAAATCCAGATCTCGGGCCTCCTGTAGATGCTTGATTAAATCAAGACCACAAATCTAATCTTCTCATTGCATCTGAATCACATTCACATCAATGTCCAACATTTGGACCAAGATCAGATTACTTCTCTACTGAGAGGAGTCACTAAAATCTGGACCCGTTTCATCACTCCCTAGGAATGGAAGCATCATGGTTATACAATCGTTTATGATCACATCACCCTCAGGTATTCCCAATACCTATACATCCTGCATACTGGAAGACTCAGAATAAACCCGAAGTAGTAGATCAACTTTATACTGTCTACTTCAGGGTTTTATCAGTAAGTTTCTCATTTGATCATTGGGAGTTGGTATCGATCATATACTTTCCAAAAGCATATATCATACCTAGGTCTTGATCATATACTTTTAAAAGTATATATTAAACCTACAAATTCAGTCAAGCTTCCAAAGCGAGACAACCGTACACACGGAATTTGATTCTTCCCAATATCTCATGAGTGAGCTCATGTCTTCCGGTTCAGTAATGAACCTATATGATCCCTTTGAGAGACCGTATTACACATATGCCTTTGCATGCACACCAGTGCACCGGTGTATAGACCTTGGTTAGGTCATCAACCTATTGGTCTGACAAATGTACATACTCAGACATATAGTAACACATCTGTCTCCGATCAGAGGATGCGTGCCTGTATCGTGACAACATACGATATAGGACTTTGGTTATCTTGATCTCGTTAAGTAAACCCTTTGACTTAACTAATCTGACACCTCTGAATCTCTATTCCTATGCAGAGGACCTGCATCAAGAGGTCGGTCAGATATCATCCTATGAGAGAAAGGATTGCCATCTCCTACTCAGGTTGGAGATCACATCTTAACAATCATTTGACAGTGCTTGATGAGTCCTCAATCTAACCCTTTAGATATTCATCCAAGCACCAGCCTCTATGATTCAATTATTGAATCAACAACTGTATGAATATTGAGAAGGCCATGGTACATAACCCTAATTGTACTAAGGGACCTATTATGCAAATTATTTATTCTTCATTTCAGATAAGGGAATGATATTCGCAATAATATTTATTGCATAATGGCTCGCCATGGGCTCGCATGTCCAACAATCTCCCACTAGCCCAAAGAGCCATTAATGGGCCAATCATTTAAACCCGCACTCGTGTGACAATCATAGGCTATTTAGAAAATAGCTAGGTAAGCTTTGCATATCCCCCGTAACAATGCTCGCATCTAATGTGAATGTTGCATCTTATGCAACCAATACTCAATCTTGATAAAGCAGTTATAATGTCCTTGATACTATTGCTTAATAATTATTATAACCAGTATTTCCATAATCCTGATCAGAATACCCTTATTCCTGTAGATCACTATCTCTTAAGGTATCCACAGTTAAGACCTTTTAGATCTCTATTTATAAAGTCTTAAGTTTTTGAAGACAAGACTTTGAGATCACTACCTCAAAAATCTTGTCATTTATGAAGATTTTGTTATTACTACAATCAAGTGTTTTCTCTCCATAGTAGGATTAGAAACATTTTACTACTCCCACCGCATGGCAGATATCTAGCTTTTGTACACATCTAGCATACACTCAACTTCTCGTAACTGATGCACAAGTGCAAGCAGTTCTAGCATTCACTTCCTCAACTCTTTGAGGTGCTATCCCTTCAAATAGGTCAGTACCATATCTTAAGGGAAGGAAGCCTTTCTTGGAATTTTCCAGAAAATGGAACATGTCCAAGGTGTACTACTAATGTGACGGTTCCAATACCTTCTTTTCTTTGCTTCTGAACACCTTCAGAACTAAGATTTAAGAGGTATCCTTGAGATCACATCTCAAGGTATGGAATAGCCATATCATAAAACACTTATTATCATCATTATATCATCATTCCAAATGATTAGGATATTAATCTACATTCAGAATGATGAACACATTGGTACTCCCACTAAGTTTCACATGGTTCATCAAGATTCTATTTGAAATCATAACAATTATAATTTCATCAAATCTTATGTTCCAACTACAAGAAGCTTATTTGAGTCCATAAATGGAATTCTTCAGATTGCACACTTTGCTTTCCTCAACCATGAAGCCCTGGGGCTACTTCATGTGAATATCCTCAGAGAGGCATTCATAGAGGAATGCAATCTTGACTTTCATCTCGAAGATGTCAAAGCCAAGTTGTGTAGCTACAATTAGTACTATTCTGATGGGTTTAAGCATGGTCACTGGAGAGCAAGTCTCATCGCAAGCGATGTCTTCTATTCAGTGTGTAGCTCATGGCTACAAGCCGTGCTTTGAAGTTCTCTACCTTCTCATCAGATTCCATTTCTCTTGAAGATCCATTTACACCTTCATGGGTCTAACCCTTATACGTGGATCTTCGAGAGTCCATATACAACACATGTATATGAAGTCTACTTTAGACCTTTATTGCTAAAATCCATCTCTCCATGTCATGATCCTAAGGAGTTTCATCACATGAAATCTGATCATTGTCAGACTTAACTGACACATGGAATACATCCTCAAACTCATTTGAAAAGGTATTAGTGTTTCATCTTTAATTATCTTTTTAGTTTCTGTTTGGAGCCTCATTATCATCTCAAGATTAAATGAGTTTCTTTACTTCATTTTCCTCTTGATTCTCAAGAGAGTCATCCTCTAAGAATCACATTCTCAGAGATAAGATCTTTTATGAATCTCAGGGTTATAAAGTAGGTATCCAATACCATCCTTTATTTTCCTAATGAAGTAGCACTCTCTAGTGCTAGATTCCATCTTATTTGCATGGAATATTATTGAGGATATATAATGTAGTCTCTACTACATACATACATGGAAACTAAGAGGTAATTATGCTAAAATTCATCATTGATCAAGTCATGTCACACATGATCCAAATGTATCTCCCTACAACTCTATTGAGTTTAGGTGTGTTAGGAGGATTGAGATAGAAATGATATTCATATCTTCATAAGGTATTCTTTGAATTCATCTAACAGGTACAAGCTACCTAGGGTAGATCAAATTCATTTCATCTTTCTTCAGACTTTGGTTCTAAACTAAAATTGTGAAATCTTTGAACATTTCAAAGGTTTCTTAGGTGAAGAGAAGAAATCTCATATCATACATACTCATCAATAGATATCACATATCCATAATGTTTATTATGATATAGATGATCCACATACATCAATATGTATGAGATCTTGAATACCTTGACATCTTACACCTTTCCTAAAAGAAGGGTGTATTGGACATTTTACTTTAAATACAATATTCATATGTATGTAAGATTTGAAATTTTAGACATTCTAAAGTTTCATATCTTACTAGTTCATTGATCTCATCAACAAACATATGTCCAAAACTTGATGCCAGATCATTGTCAAATGATCTTCATCCTTCTATTGATCTTATAAAGTTTAACTTTTAGTATTAGAAATCTTAATGAACCATTCATTAAATTTCTAATTTAGTAGAGTCCACTAGATGCCAGATTACTATCTGAAATATGTCCATTATAACTCTTTATGATAGGTTTATTCCAGAATTCATGTTTATTTCCAACATTTAGAAATAAACTATAGGTGTATTCTTGTATCTAGGTCATAGAGACATTCTCTAAGATAAAGGGCCTCCCACTGAAAATATGAAGCTCATCTATCCAATAGAGATTGTTGCAACAATTGCATCAAAATCCATGTAGATGACTATTAAACCTGAAGATCAAATTCCCAGACTTCTAAAACATGTGCAACACATTGCAAGAGTTGTTAGAAGATTGAGATACAATTATTAGACTTTATCTTATCAAATAAGCAAGTCAATTTCAATGATCAAATGTAGATATAGATTATTATGATGCACTATCTGAGTCTTTCTCTAAGGATTCTAGACAGACTTGATAGTCATACTATCAACACATCAACTTATTGCAGTATAGGCATTCATCCAACTCTTTGGATGTCATATGGAAGTCACAGAAATAAAGTCAACTCTTTTTGACTTTCCTTCCCATATAGGTCCGATCCACGCTTCCATCGTGCTCTCTTCATCTATAAACAATCATTGCTTAAGACTAAGGATCTCTTATGTTAAATTCAAAAGAATTCAATTTAAGAGCATTTCAACATTTATACATGCTTCATTAAATTCATACAATGTGAATATTATGAAGCTTCATGGATGACTAGGGTATATATAGTAGAATGATGACATTCATCATGTCTACATCCATCTAGACTCTTAAAACATTGATTCATGTAGGTATTCAAACATTTGAATACATCATCTCTTATAGAACTACCATTCTGCATGATGCAGTGAATCATGTCATTCATGATTAAAATGTTGAGAGCACATATGTATGCCAGAATATCTTCCTAGATTTTATAAGGATTAATTTGACAATTGCGTCATCATCAACATGTCACTTCCAAAGTACATTCGATGAGATCAAGACTACAGAGACATACAAACCCTAGGGTTGTAGATCTATTGTCTATTTAATTGTCACTCCTCATTATTATGAGGAAACTTGCACATGTGTCCAACTGCAAGTACAATATCTAGATCATGAGTCCAATCCATGATATTTTACTGGTTATTATTGAGTATAACATTGAGTGGGTTTAACGAAGGATTATCTGAAATAAGAAATTTGCATAAAGGTATATATATTATATATACATATTTTACTTTGATTTAGGAATTTTTATATCAAAGTTGTCCTGCCTTGTCAACACTGAAAGTTCATTCCCTTAATCATTTTCAATGTAAGAGATATACTTACCATTATATCTCAAGCAAGATCTGGGATCTCCTTCCTTATCTTTGTCACATCCCAATAATATGAGAACCTGCAACTCAGATGAAAAGAAGCAGGAACACATTCTGCCTTGCAAGTCCAACTTGCATCTCCCAATTCGATCTTTAATACCCGGGCCCACCACCCCTAAGGTGATGTTGACTCGTCATTAATTGAACCAACCGTCAACATGCTTAATACTCGCTATACGCAATCCAATATCGCCCCAATAATATGAGGACCTGATATTGGGGTCACTACGTATACGGCCTTACTCTTTCGAGAAGCGAAGAGCCCGATCCAAATGGATTGTATGCAGGACCTGTCACTTCGGACAAGCGTCTCCTACGTACAATATCTGGTGACGGAACCCTTCGTCTTGACGGGAGACCATGGATGTCACTTATGTGATCCTCCATATCATATTCAAATTCTAATTAATCATTATGAATCATATTCATTATGATTAATTCTTCCAAGGGAAATAACAACTCTATTCATAATAGAGTGTTTGAATTTTAATTGGATTCCAATTAATATAATCATATTAAATTAATGATCCAATTAATATCCAATAAATATTTTAATTATTACTTGAAATATGGTATTATCTCAAATACGTATTATTTTAAATTTTAATAATTAGAAAATACATCATGATCTCTCAGGCATCATTCGTTCCCTACCCGCTGTCATAGCTAGTACCGGTGGGAGTGGGACAGACCGCAATCGGTGCGACCCGCTATCCTAGCGATCCCCGACTAGACACCATATCTGCCTTGGGAAAAAGCAATGCCGAGTCAATCACTTTGTACTTAGATGATCATCGGTCTTTGATGAATCCGCGATTCATCATCACAATATATTGATCTTAGCAAAATCCCTGAGTAAAGTCTCAAATAAATGTACATAAAATCATTAAAATTAACAAAATGACTCTTGTAAATAAAACACACTAATTATTGTATATTAGATTGTACAAAATGAATTACACATAAAAAAAGCCGTAAAAATAAAGGAGTTTTATACATGTAAATAGCCCAAAACTTCATGTATGTTTAATAATTTCATTTCAACTCCTTTTTGGCTATTTCTTTCTCCAACTTGTTCATAACCATGTATATAAAAATACAAAAATAAAAACAAATTTTAGCTCAAATAAATACTCCTAGATCCCAAAGAGAAAAAGCCGTAAAGTCCAACTTCCAAGCCAAATTCCCGCTCCGTATGAACTCCAAATTCATCAAACTCACTTTTAAAGTTCAAGTTAGAAAATTATCTATCCAACAGAAGTGGTTTCATTGAAATCGGAGCTTATTTGCAAAAGTTGGGTTTTGGGACCTAGATGTACATTTTATATCATGTATATATTCATTCTTTCTTCAATTTTTATTGTATCTTTCTTAATAACTAAAAATACAAAAAAAAACATGCTTGTGTTATATTTTGATTGTAGTATTTTATTGTATTTTTCTGCTGTAAATATCTCTTATTAAAAAGATAAAAAAATACATAATAGAAAAGCAAACAAAAAATGTACATGTTTATGTATTCCCTTGTAAATTCTCCACTATTTATTTTCTTCTCTTTTATTCTATTGTAATTAAAGTAGCCTACTTTATTTCATTTATTTATTTATTTTACATTCTCTACAATAACCACCATTCAACTCATCCTACCACCAACCTCCATTCAACCCCACCATTTTTTAAACCTCCCATTCAACTGCATTAATAAAATAACCTCCCACCATTTTAATAACCTCTCATTTCATCATCTATATATACATCTCATCCTTCTCAATTTGCCTTGGATCCATCTTTATGTGAGGAGAGCCTAATTCCCAGAGTTGAATCGGTGACAACGATGCAACTGCGGTCGAGCGATGACAACCCTCTCTCTGGTGAGATCCGTTGGTTTTTTGGCCAACATCGCAGCCGCAACCGTACGCTGCTCGAGCTCATTGCACGCCGGCGGTTCGAGCGAAGATCGTGCTCTTGTGAGCACATCATAGGCGACCGTCCATCTTAGGTAATTTTTCTTCTCATTTTCCTCTTGTCATTTTGTATATTTTATAGCACATCATATTACCACTTCCCTCCATTTGTTCTTATCACACCACCATTTTCATATTCCAAATATACCATCACCAATTTTTATTCATGTGCATTCTGTTTTAAAAAAATATATATAAAAAAATTCAAATAAAAAAAAATTCTTTATCACATCAGTTTGTTTCCACTTCTCCATTTGCAAATCATGTTTAAAGAAAATTTAAAAAAGTAAAAATTTAAAACAAAAAAATTATTACAACAAAAAAATTAAAAAAACAAAAAAATATCGGAAGGTGGAGCAACAGCTCCACGACCGCCGCCCCACCTCCCCCAAAGCCGGCGCCGCCCCTCCTCTCATCGCAGCCGGCGCCACCCCTCCTCTTTCATCTAAGCAGCCAACACGGCCACGTCATCGCCCTGCGTGCGGCGGAGCGGCGCCCCAGCGCCACACCCTCGACCCCCCTCTTCACGCCGCCCCAAGCGGCAGCCACACCCCCCAGCCGGCTGCGGCCCCTCTCGCCGCCGCCTCCAGCCCTCACGCCCGCGCGGCCGCGCGCGCGTGGTCCTCCGCCCCTCCACCGCCTCAGCCCGCCGCCGACCCCCCCCCCCCCCCCCATTTGGGTTCACTCCATCGTGTACCCAAGGAGGAAGGAAGAAGGTGAGTTACTTTTTTATTGTAAAAATTGTAAATTTTCTATTTATAGTTTCTGTATTTATAATAAGATCCCTGTGCATACTTGTTGTATATCTTGTTTTCTGAAATTGCACAGATACCCTTGTATTCACATTTTAATTTGGACCTCATTTATGCATCTTTTTATTCAATGAAAAATGGCATTGTGTTGAGCAACTAATTATGTACGTTCTGAATATTTATTTGGATTTTTATATTATATGGGTAATTAATTAAATTTGTCTAACTAAAATTCTGCGTATTTTACCCATTCTGTATTCTTAAATTTATATCTCACACAAGGTTATTTTAAAAATTCCATTAAAATTAGACATGATTCCATGAGACATGATTGAGATACTATCCAAATTTCATCGAAAAAGGAGTTATCTTGTGCCTGAAATAAATTGTAGAGTATTTTTTGTATTTGATTTTTAATTAAATCCATTTATATCCTTTTCACAAAATTTCAAGTCTTCTATATTCCATATGAAAATATCTATTTGGGATAATTCACACTCTGAATAATTTTTCATTGTGGATTTATTAGAAATTATTTACTCACTGTCACTCTGATTTCACTAAAAAAATCCATAAAAAATCATAATATTGTCAAAAATTCCAAAAATTTACTTTAGCTTCCTCGCGTCATGTTTTCATTCCAGTAAATTTTTCATTATTTTTACTTACTGTGTGTGAAAAATTACGAAAAAAACCCATAAAAAGTATGCATTTTTAATTGTTGCATTTTAATTCTTAAAAATACAAAAAATGTATTTTGCATTCATCACTGGATTAAGATTCTAGGAAAAATATAATTTAGCTGAATCGGATTAATTTGACATTAATATTAATTTGGCTAATTGTGTGATTTCTTAGTACTTAATTCACCCACATTTTGTATTTGACATTCATTTTACATTAAAAAATTTAGAAAATACCGCATTGAAAATCTAAAACTTAATTTTTGAATTATCCTCGAAGTTGTTCCTTTGTCTCCCTGAGTTCGACCCCGGACTTGCCCGGGATATAAATTTAAGCCGAGACACTCTTCACGGAGATTCTTCTCTCGGTTCTGCTAAGTATACGTACTATAACGAATACAAATTATTTATCGTATTAAGCGACTCATCAGATGGTGCCGTTGCCGGGGAGGCAAACGGCTTAGGGATTAATTAAAAAATTTTAGATTTAGATTTTATTTACTCGGGTAGTCTGACCCCCGAGCCACTTGTAATTAATCCATCTTTTTTGTAATTATTTTTTCTTCTCATTTTTGTATATATTTTGTTTTTGAACTCTCTAACATAAATCTTATTTTTCTTACGAGGGCCCGGTGGACTTGGAGTACATCGGAGGTCGACGGACGTGACGGTCGCCGACTGCTGAAGAGCGAGGAAAATCAATTTATTTTTTAGAGAAATTTTTGTAAATTCTTGTAATTATTTTGTTGTAATTATTTAGGTAGTTTGCTTCTTTATAGTGGCTCTTGTTTGAGAGCTCGTGTGTAAAAAAGACTTGGACATTATTTGTGGTGTGTCGAGACCTGTTTCACTCTCCAGTGAGGGTGGGGCTCGACTTGAGTGGCGAATTAAGGATTAGGCACACGGTAGTATAGAATGAAATTTGTTTGTGCCTATCGCAATTTAGGCCACACATATCTTATAAGATTCACACATCTAATAAGATTCATAATGAGATGCACATAGATACGTACTACTTAGCTCAAATTTAATCAATTCTTCCCCGCTAATAGTAAACTGTTTAGGTGTGGTTTTCTCGATCTGCATGCATTTAGTGTAAAATTTATAAATTCAGTTTTGCATAATGCATGGAGAGTGCTGGGATTCACTGTAAGTATACCTTCTTCTGAGCATGCATCATAGTTTCTCGTTTGCATTCTGATTTCTGATTCCCCTCTTGTTTTACAACTTAAGGTCAAAAGGAAATTGGGATTGAACGGTAGACGTGCTTGTGTGTTCATATAAATTTCAAGTGATAACCTAACTCTAAAATTGGGACTGAATTGAGCAGGTCGATTAAAAAATTGGAATAAAAAGAACCCTTGTTCTCGGGTGCATAAAGCCCTCATTGTTTGCTTCACTTGCAAGTGAGAGAGAGACGACCTTAGGATAGAGCCAAGCCTGGATTTCTTACTTACTACTGGTTCTTTATTTTTAGGCGATTAGCTACTATTCAGTGAGGAATACGAGTAGCCGATAAACGGTCCGGACTTACTTAGCAGAGTGGGAGGTTTAGAGGACGCCTTAGTCCTCAAGAAACAGGTAGCCGTATTTATATGGTCCGTACTTACTCCTATACTGGCTAAAAGTAGGTCAAACTAGTCGTAAGAACCGGGCCATTCTGTAGGAAAATACGGGCACCTAACATCTCGTTAATCTTTCCAAGATTGTATTCTCACCAACTAAAATTGACCAGATAATTCAGCCGAACTCTTACGGCCATCACGTGTTGAGTTGGTGAAATTGAGGGTTTGAATTGTGTTTGTATTGTGTGAGTTCACTCCGCACATTTACGTGCACCGTAGAACTAGCGCCTCATTGACTATCGTGTTCGAATCGGTTCTTTTGACATCGAAGATGATCGATTGGGGGGATATTTATTCAGACTTTGTGAATCTCTCATTGAACCCTCCAAAAAGTACACCTTCAAAGGTCCAAGCGCAACTTGGACCAACCTGGACTCATGACCCTCTTGAGCCCAGGATCACCCACTCTTGGGATGGTTACTCTCAGACCATTCCATTTCTCTCTTCCCACCTCACCGAGGAAGACCTTCGCCTCGGTGAGAATATCTTGATTCATAAATCCTCTTCTAATCAAGAACACCTTGTTGATTCAGGCTATAAAGAAGATTCAAGTAAAATGCCTCCAAAGAAGAAATAAGAGGAAGAAGAGAACCATGAAGACCCATTGAGAATGATACTAGCCAGATTAGCTGCATCTGAGCAGCAACACGCATTACTCAGAGCTCAGTTAGGACAGTTGAATGTTGGGGTCGAACAACCAATGGATGCGGCGTACAATCCCGGACTATATCAAATTCATAACTACTTGAGTCCGGTCGAACCCAATGTTGATTTTGAGTTGAAGCCGCACTTTCTGAACCTGCTGCCACATTTTGATGGGAATGCGTCTGAGGAGCCATATGCATTCCTAAGGGACTTTGAGCTCATCTGTGCTAACCTCAAACATAATAATGTTAGCCAGGATTATATTAGGCTTAAAGCCCTTCCATTTGCCTTGGGTGGAAAAGCCGATTACTGGGTGAAGAATCTTGGAATCATCGTCACCACTTATGCCCAGTTCAAGGACCTATTCCTAAAGAAGTTCTACCCGTTGAGTAGAACTAACATGATGAGGACGCGAATTACGAGTTTTTCCCAGTTACCCCATGAAGCCTTCTGTGATGCTTGGGAAAGATTCAAGGACATCCTGCAGAAGTGCCATGTCACAGTTTAGATGACAACATCTTGGTCCAATCATTCTTCACTGGTCTCAACCCTAAGATGCAGGGTTTAGTGAGCGCTACCTGTGGAGGCAGCTATACATCACGAGGAGAGGATACCGTTTGGAGGGTATTCGAGCAGATGGCTGAAACTAGCCGCTCACAGATGGCCAGCAGGGCCTATACTCCATCCCCCAGTTCACTCTCATCTGGAGGGGGAAAATCAGCTGTAGTCGATCTCTCTCAGGACGTGATCCCTAGCATGGGACTCCTTGCTGACAAGCTTACTGTAGTTGAGAGGATTGACATGAGAATTAATGAATTAGACCGGAGCATCTCCAAGATTCCAAAACAAATGGAGGAGTTGACTGATAGGGTATCTAAGAGAAAGATACCTGCTGTGACTGCACCCTCTGCTCCCATATACCAAGTTCACCATGTTCAGGAGCAGTTGGTGTCAGGGCAACCCCAGCCATGGGAGCAGGACCAATCCTACACCCACTCTTTCCAGCAGCCACCTCCACTAGCAGAGACAATTCAGGAGGAGCCTCCACCAGTTTGGAAGGTGAATGGAGTATGGTATACTCAGGACCCTGCCAGGCAGGGAAGTTCGGGAGACCGACAGACCTACCAACGTCCTCCGACCTTTCACAACACCGCATTCACCTATGCACCACCTCCTTCACAGCAGAGCCCTGGATTCCAGCCACCCCAGAAGCAGAGGCAGCAGTAACAGCAGTATGGTCGACAGGGCCATTACCAGGCGGGCCAGCAGGGCCCGCAACCTCAGCAGCAGCAGAGGCAGTACTCTGGCCAGTAGGGCCAGTCTTCCCATTCTTCTTCCCAGTCTTATCCACTTTCTTCATCGTCTAGTCCCGTGGATATACAACAACAGATACTCGACGAGCTCCGTTCCTACAGGAAAGAGATTCATGACTTACGGGTGGATGTCAACCGCCTGTCCAGATGGCAAGACGAGCAGACTGCACCCTCTACCTCTATCCCAGCCCAAGTTCAGGCTAACCCCAACAGCCTGAACCATTCTAGTTCTCAGCAACACTTTAGTCAGGTATACTATTCAGCATCTCCTAGATCTGAACATGAGATTCTTTCGTGTGACGAGGCTAATCATATGTCACTCAGGAGCGGAAGGACTGTGACCGTGCCTGACCGGGCGAGGGACACGAGGAGGGGCATCTCTGGAGCTCTACCTCAGGAGTCTTTAGAGGATGAGGAGGAGAGGCATCATATTTCGGAGCCCCATCAGCACCATTCGAGGATTTCTACTTAGAGAGCCGAGAGGAGGAGGAGAGCGCGTATGCAGCATCAGCAGCATGGATACACTTCTGAGTCTACGGAGGACCTTGCATCTCCGGTTGTGGCTGATACCACTCCAGCTTCTATTCCACAACCTGTAGTAGATAGTTTTGATTTTGATCCCATGTTGCATCAAAGAGATTCATGTATGAAGAACTCTGTTTCCGTTAATGCAAAGAATGATCTTTTAGTTCATGATTCAGATTCTTCATCCTCTGTTTCCCTAGCTTCAATCCCTTTCCCCCGTGCTCTTACGGCAGGAAAGCGCATCAAAAAGATTCAGAAAGATGACCCCGATATCACATGGTTTTGTAAAGAAAATATCACTGTAAAGGTGCCATTTGATGAATATGTGTCTAACCATCCTACATTCCAAAAATACCTTAAGGTGAGATGCACACCTACAAGGGTTAGCAGGAAGAAAGATAACCGAAATATAAAGACACATGTCTTATAAGTAGCCACAACCTATTGTCTCAAGAATCAGACTTTGCCAAGGAAAAAGAGAGGCATGGGTGCTCACTATGTGGAGAGTCGTATTGATGACATTGCATTTGCATGCACACTCTTAGATAATGGTTCTTCGATCAACTTACTTCCCTTAGCATTATATCAGAATTTGGAGTTGGGACCACTTCGCAAATCTAGAGCTTTACTCCAATTCGCAGATCGTTCAGTGAAGAGACCTAAGGGAGAAGTGAAGAACATCGTTATCTTGATTGAGGGGCATAACTATCAGGTTGACTTCACAGTCTTGGACATGGAGACCCCCAATCATTGGAGAGAATCTCAGATCATTCTCAGACGGCCCTTCCTTAGGACCGCAGGCGTAGATTTTGATTATGGTACGGGAATGATGAAGTTCCATTCTCCAGGCGGAGAAGTGAACCTTGAGATGAAGCAAACCAAGTGTCAGCAACCCGATTCAGAGAGTAGCACAGAGTACTCATCTTCAGAGGCAGATTGCAGAATGATTAGCACAATTGGGATTTGGGGACAGATTCCTTCAGGACAGAGCGAGTCCCTTTCATATGGAAAGGGCATAGTGGATAATGCAGTTTGCCAGGTGTTGTCTGATCTTGTGAGATATGCATCGACCTATTCTCATGATGACATAGAGATCCAATCGGATCTGTCAGTTTCATACCCTTCGGAACGATCATGGGACATAGATGATGAGTCGGACGTGGCTTTGGCCGAACTACCGTGTTTCTTTGGCGATCCGACTCCCCTTACTTCTGAGTTGGTGGCGAGTACTACTACTCAGCTTAGCCCACCTTCATGCAGCATGGAACCATATTCAGATTCAGTTCAACCAAATTTGATTGATGATACCACATTTCCAGAATTGAAATCACTACCTCCTACACTCAAGTATGCCTTTCTTGTGGGACCAAAAGGAAGATATCCTGTCATCATTATCTCAGACTTGACTTTAGAACAAGAGTCTAGGTTGTTAGAAGTCTTAGAGAGGAACCGCAAAGCATTAGGCTGGACAGTGTCGGATCTCGTGGGGATCAACCCCGCTCTCTGCTCGCACCACATTTTTACTGAGGATAATGTGAGACCTTCCCGTGAGTTCCAAAGGAGACTTAACCCCAATCTACGGGAAGTGGTGAAGAAGGAGATTGAGAAATGATGTAAAGCAGGGTTTAAATACCCTATTTCTGACTCCAAGTGGGTGGCCCCACTTCATGTTGTCCCGAAGAAGTCAGGAATTCAGATGGTCACTGATGAATCCACATTTCATCATCTTTATTCTATCATTTTGGCACCAAAAACCCTAGTAAATGCCTGTGAATACCCTTAAATCAAGCATATTAGCATCCATGCATGTGCATTCAGATAATGTCTAAAATACTGTAATTAAGGCCAAAATTATAGAATAAATAAAGAAAAGAAAAAGAATAAAATATTGTAAATATTTTATGACCCAAAACCCCCGAGACCTAGGCATCTTGATGAATAGGTCGACAAGGAATAAAGTAGGGGGAGATAAGGTCAGAAATACAGAGAAAATACCTTTAAATTCTATTCATTCTTTATTCATTTTGGGACCTATTTTTGGTTCCACTTTCTATACATCAAATAAAGAAACCTTATACATGAAAGTTGTAGATAATTTTATAAAGAAAAATACAAAATTGATTTCACAGAAAAAGAATGTACAGATAAAAAGTTATGATCTGAATAAGAATCCAGAATCCCAACTTCCCAGACCCGTATCTCACAATTGACAACTCCAAATGTAGCAAACTCACCTTTAGTTGTATATAGAATAAAATAATCTATCCAATGGTGGTGGTTTCGCATTTGGCGGAGCTACAGTTTGAAAGTTGAGTTTTGGACCCCCGTTGTATAGCTATACTGATTAAAATATTCAATTTATTCTTTATTAATTATTTATTCATGTTTATATTTTTATAATGTTGTAAATATTACTTATAATAATTATATGTATTAAAATCAGAATAAAAATGCAAAGAAAAATAAAAATAAAAATGAACATATAAAGAATACATAGGTATACTGCCTATACATATGCCTATATAAAATACACTTCTATTTTATTAAATATACAAAATAAATCAGAAAAATAAAATAAAAATATATTTGTGTCCCTACAAGTATCTTATCATTTTAGAAAATAAGAAATGAAGTTACTAAAAATAAAATACACAAAATAAAAATAAAAATACTAAAATACATAGGTATTATACCTATATAGGGTTATGAATGCAACTTGTAAAAATATAACTCCTAAAAATAATTAAAAATCAGAATAAAATATTATATAAAATAATAAACATTTTTTTATTAAATAACCTAAAATTAATTAAATCATTTACTATTTTTAATTTAATTTACAATATACTTATTTAACTTTTGTCTTTTTGCGGATGACGTGGCCCAATCAGGCCACGCCATCCGTTGACCGGGGGTCAACTCCTTGACCCCAGGCCTTTGTCTGATGGGCTGTCGCGAGCGCCCTTGTTCTTGGATTTTTCACTGGCGAATCTTTCACTGTTTGGGCACGCACCCTTCTGCAATGTTGCTCCCCCATGATCCAGCTATCACGCCTAGTGATTATCTCGAGCCGAGAGTGTGCGATTCGTCTGTTCTTCCTCGATCAAGAGGCCGTGTTCGTCAACCCCTTAAAACCTGCCCTTGACTTGATTCAAAAACTTGGACCCCATTTTTGACCTAAACCCTCCTTTTCATCTGAGCCTTCGGCGAGCTGGTGGTGACAACGCCTCGCTTGCGTCCTCGGAGACGATCTGGGCAAGGTCCGGGCGCCCCTCCAACCTCCGGCGACCGCCGTCGAGGTAACCCCCTTCCCTCGCCCAATCTGGGCTTGAGGCAGCTTTATCTCCTTTAGTTTCGTTTGCATTTCATTCCTTATCATCTCGCGGTTCATTTCCCCCATTCATTCGTTTCAATCGTGGGTCGATTCGCCCAATCAACCCTCGCCGGAGCTATCTCCGGCCACAGTTGTTTTCCGAGCCTCCCCTCCATCGACCACGCATCCCCACGCCTCCGCGAGGTCCAGGCAGTTTGCCCTGGACCTTTTCACCATTTCTTGCAGGTCAAAGAGCAGTGAACGCACCTGGAAAGCATTTTGCGATCTTTGCCGGAGATACCTGGAGCTTCGAGCTCCGCCCCCTCCGCGCCAGCACCTCGACGCTTCTCCGACGAATCCGAGCCCTCCAGACCATAGAGTGACCTTCCGGGAGTCTGCAGCTCCATTTTGGAGCCCATCCACAGCCTGAGGAGCGAGATCGGAGTCAGGGAAGTGCGCCTCCGCCGGTGTTCTTCCCTGTTCTTCCTCCTCGCTTTTCCACCGTCTGATCGAGCCGCAGCTCCAGATCCAACATCGGCCGTCCGATCCATCCTCGCCAGTACCGTCCGATTCTTCCCCGCGATCTAATCTCAGCCGGACATCTGCGAAGCGTTATCGGCCGTCCTCTGAGCGCCACGTGTTCGAGTGAAATCATCCCCGCCGTTGGATCGCGCGCAAATAGGGGTATTTTGCATCCTAACCCCTGCGCCTTTTTGCATTTAGATTTAATACTTAAATCTGCATCTGTAGTTTAAAAAACCTGGGACTATTTGCATCTCGACCCTTGGATTATTGTAATATTATAGGGATACCCCTGCCAGGTCACGTGTGAAAGCACGTGGGTTGGCATTTTTGTAGGGAACCCCCTCCGGGTTTTGACATTTGTATTCAGTCCTTAAAGTTGCCTATTAAGTGTAATAGTTTTGGATATTTTGCATTCAAGACCCTCTAGGTTTTTGTATTCGCACTCTTACCCCTCCCAGGCGCGTGCAAGTCACGCGCCCTAGTGGGTAAATTGCTCAGACACCCTTGTGGGTTTTGTTATTTATCTTTAACCCATTAAATGCGAGTTTTAGTATAAACTTTTGTGGATATTTTGCATGTGTACCCCTAGTTGTTTTAATATTTGCACAACTGCCCCTGCCAGGCCTGTAATTTGTGTTGACTTGCTCTATTTATTTGGACCCCTGTTTTAACTCGAAAAATTCTCAAATTTTGAGCTTAAGCTACTGGATACGTGTATTTTGACGACTAATTTTAGTTTTTAGTTTTTGGTTTTATTTTATTTTCATATTTATTAAAAATAAAAAACATGCCTTTTGTGTACTGTCTAGCTTAGAAAACACCAAAAAAATAGTAAAACACCTCCAAAAATTCTAAAACAATTACCTAGTGTCTATTATATCCTCTATTAGTGTCACTCCAAAAATCATTAAAAATCTCAAAAGAAAAAACACTAAAAATTTAAAAAGACTCAAAAACTTCAAAAAAATATATAAAATAGTAGAAAACTCTAAAAAATACAAACTCAACTCCTGTTTGTTCTCTATTTCAGTAGCTTTATTTTGTGAAAATTTTTGAGTACTGGTTGCTAATTTTAATTCTCATTTTATTCACAGCTAGCATTATTTCCACTGTTTTCCTTTATTCCAGTATTTTAAAATACCAAAAACATCTTGAAAAATCCCTAAAAATCACAAAAACAGTAAAAATCCTAAAAATACCAAAATAGTTTATTTCTGAATTTTTGGTAATTTTTACTTAGTTTTATAAATATTTTACCTTGTCTTTTATTCCATTGCCTTTAAATTCCAATATTGAAAACTAAAAAAATATAAAATAAAAAAATATAAAAATCAGAAAATTAAAAATCAAAATACAAAATTAAAAATTAAAATAAAAAAAAATTCAAAATTAAAAATCCAAAAAAAATGTATTTGCTTTCTTGCTTAGTGTAGACACATCACACACATTCACTTAAGCACATTTGCTTGAACTACCCTGCTTGCTCCCTGTGTTCGAACTCTTTACATACTTGTACCTATACATCTTTTATGTAGAGTTAAAAATAAATTTGACTCCACATTTGCTTGTCATTGTTTGATATCTGATTGTGGGTTCATTGTTGATTAATTACATTTTATTGTGGGTCGCCACAACGACGTATTTAGACCCTCGATAAAGTGTGATTATCAAATGGCGCCGTTGCCGGGGAGCAACAGCGAGTAGTTTACATTTTGTTTGTTTGATTGTGATTGTCTACTATAGCTTCATTCCATTTCTCTTGCATTTTTGATACATATTGATTGAGTTATCTGACCATTTCTTTTCTTGTCTTCTTGCGAGGGACCGCGGAGCAAGGCGGATCGCCTAGGTGACCTGGAGCAACCTTGGGACGCGGAGCCGGCTACTCTTAGCCAAGCCGGCAGGAGAGAGCGAGAAGAGTGAGAGAGAGTGATTAGTTATCTTTTCTTTTATCTTTGTGAGAGAGTGATTTGTTGAATTGTAATAATACAGGTACACTTGGACTCTCGAACACTTAGACATTACCGGGCCTAATTTCCGGGTGTTTGTTCACCCGGGGGCTCACCGCAGTTTTGATCGTGTTTTCATCGCTTGTCATTTTCTGGTTTTGATTTCATTTTTCCTTTCTTTTGTGGATTGAGCTCTTAGATTAGGTCCTGCTTGATTCGATTAGACTAGGTCCAAACACACTAATTACTTTGCATGTTCCTATAGTTCGTTGTTGGACTTAGACTAATTAAACAGTTAGCTAGTAGCTTCCGATCCACGCGCCGCGAGCTCACACCCGAACAAGCGCTTTCTCCTAACTCAAATGTGTTGAGCAGAGGAGGGGTGAGCCTAGACCGGACACTCGGATTAGGAGTTAATAGTTAGCTTGTGGTTCTTCACGCTAGCAGTTGCCTGTTCTAGGACGATTTCCGCTTGCATATCGCCATATAGCATAGGTTTATAAATTCTGCTTTGCATCCCGCATGGAGAGAGCTGGGATTCGCTGTAAATCTTCTTACTTTGCATGCATCATCTAGGCACAAAGGTGAGATTTCCACCTTGGTGTCGACTTGCACGGCTTTTCCGACTCTATTCTCCCTCTGTTTTTGGAACAAAGTAGTATAAAGGAAAAATACAAAAACCGTTAGGCGCTTGTTTGAATTTACTCAAAAGAAGCGATAACACCAAAAAAATTAAAAAAGGGGCTGCTAAAGAAAACTTGACCAAAATAAAATCTATAATTGGATTCATTGCTTGGGGTGAGTAATACCCTCACTTGTATTCAGGTTGCATGGGAAGGTCTCCTTCCAAGTGAGGTGAGCGCTTCGTAAGGATTAGAGCCCAAAACCCAACTTGTGGCTGCCTTGTGTATCGCCTGGATTTCCGAAGTATTGGCGCTACTATCGCATGTAGTCGAGTAGGACTTGGTCGCCATTGGTGACTCACTATTGTGTGAGCGCCGACCTTGTCCGAAGTACCGAGCTTAGGCCACGCCTTCACGGGTGTGTCTGTCTCACCGGCTGCGTCCGAGTAGGATCTTGCACGCTCACGGGTGATTCCGTTGCGCGCAAGGTCCGAAGTATCGGTTTCGCCTATCGGCTTCCTCCCTCTATTTCTTTGGCTGAGTAGGGATCCAGGAAGGGTTACAAGGACCTTAAAAAGCGCAAGTTACAGGTTACACAGGAGGAGGACAAGTACGGAGACACTTTCCCGGCAGTACTCTCGCTCCTATAGGCGTAGCGTTCTAAGGACTCGTGATAAGATAAATACCTGAAAACAAGCTAAAATTGACAAGATAAAAGCCGAACCTTCACAGCTTCACATGTTGAGTTGGTGAATTCACCCTTGTTTTGCGTTTGATTGCTAGATTTGTTTAGGTCAAGATCAAAAACACCGCACAATTGTGCACAATTTTGTTGCATATCATCTTCTTCTTCTCTTGCATTATCCCCACTCTTCTCAAATAATCAAGATGATGGGACGAAGATCTCTTAGGCCGACCTTGTCGGCTCCGCTATCCAGCACTCCTCCTTATTCATCTAGGAATACCTTGGAGAGTCCGCTCTCCGAGCCCGAGTTCACATCCACCCTGTTCCCCCTCAACCACCCTTCCCATTCTCCTTCTCTCAGTCCAATTGTGTCAGAATTCAGTGCATCACAGAGTTCGGCTCATTCAACAGCACCTGAGATGGCCTCTTTTGCTTTTTCAGAAAATCCAGTAATGGCAGACAGAGGCGAGCACCCAGATGACCATGATCACCCTCCATTCATAATTGATCAGGTGGCTATCAACAATTCCTTGCTAGCGTCCCTGGAAAATATGCAGAGACAGATCCGTGATCAGGGAACATTCATGGGTGATCTGATGAGAGAAATAGCGTAGATGAGAGAGAACCGACCTGGGGGCGGTGGCGGTGGTGGAGGAGGAGGACCCGATGCAGGAGGAGGCGATCCAGACGCTGAGCGACCGCTACAGACTATCATGAGGGAACTGCACAACCCAGCTGCATCCCTCACTCACCGGTGGATCAGACTCCCGCCAATCCACGGAGATTTCGAGCTTCGGCCCCACACGATCCAGCTGCTACCCAAGTTTCACGGGTTTCCGACCGAAGAGCCGCACCTCCACCTCCAGGAATTTGAGATGATTTGCAGCACTATCCATGATCGGTTGATGACCGAGGACACCATCAAGATGATCGCCTTCCCGTTCTCTTTGGTTGATAGAGCCGCATACTGGCTCAAACATCTTGGGCGATTCGTCGATACGTGGGCTGATCTTTGGACCGCATACCTAAAGAAGTACTACCCTCTCGGCCGGACCAACGCAGCTCGAGCCATGATCAGCAACTTCGTCATGATCCCAAACAACAGTTCCACGAAGCCTGGGATCGATTCAGAGAGCTCATTGACCGGTGTCCACATCACGATATATCCAAGCCCAACTTGGTGCAGAGTTTCTTCTGCGGGCTGACACCGGAGCTGCAGGGGCTAGTGAACGCCTCTTGTGGTGGGTCTTATTTCTCCAAAGGAGAAGACGACGTCTGGGCCATCTACGAAGGCATGGCAGAAAACTCCACAGTGATGGCCCAGGCCCGTGTCTATACACAGCAGAAGCCCCCGCAAGGAGCGGGATCATTTCAGAGGATCGCCCGCATCGATACCGGTCCCAACACAACGTCGGTAGCCGCAGCCCAAGCCGAATCAGCCGCAGCCGACATGGGCATAATTAGTGAGAAGTTAGACCGCATGGAGATCCTCGAGAAGAAGCAAAACCAAGGTCTTGCTCAGATGGACCTTCTCACCAAAACCATGAGTGACCTGAAAACTCAAATCCTATGCATTCAGGAGGCACAAGCTCATGCCCAACAGCCTCCCAGGTCACAGGCTGACCCCAGCAGTAGCAGCTCCAACCAACCCTCTACCTCGTACCGACAGGTGAATCATATCCAGGCAGAGCCGGTTCCACTGCTGCAGTACCATCCAGAGCAACCGCCGTCTCAGGAGACTCAGATGGTGGTCTACCAGCCGGAGCAGCCACTGGCAGTTCTTCCTCCACCTTCCTTTGAGCAGGAGCCATTGATGGAAGTCAATGGGATTTGGTACGACCGGTACTCTCAGCCCGGGATTCGTTGGGATCACCCCGGATTCCATTGGGGCAATGGTGGATCCTCTTCCCAACAGCAGAACCCTGCCCAAGGACACCAGAACAGCCAGCCACAACAGCATAACCAGCAGCCCCAGTATGCCCAGCCGCAGCAATATCACAGTGGTCCTCGTCCCGCCTATCAGGGACAACAGTGGAGGCAGCGCCAGCTGCCTCAGCAGTCTTATCACCAGCCTTCCCCCCAGTATCAGCAGCAACACCAGCAGCAGCAACCCCATTTCCAGCAGGGACAGACATCCGGTTCTCAGGGTCCAGCCTATGAGAACCCAGCCCTCGATGATCTTGCCCGCTTGCTATCTGAACAACGAGCATCTTTCAGGCAAGAAATGGATGAATTCCGGCAGGAGATGCGGGATATCATCAAAGGCAAAGCCGCCATACCCGCTCAGATCAAACCTAACCCTAATAATCTAAAAAGAAAATCTGAGCAGGTAGAGTTCACAGAGGATACCTCTCCTAGTGACTATTTGAGTGACATGTCTTATTCCTATTATGATGCTGATTTTGTTACTACTAAGAGCGGTAGGATGCCAGCCGGCGACGCCTCTTCTGAGCGACAGCCAGATGCAGGATCAGGAGCGCCAGAGGAGTAGAGGAGTGGTGCGGATGCCGCCCATGATTATGTTGAAGACGGTGGTGCGGATGCCACCATTTTGGATGCTGAACCAGAGCGCGGTGCTGATGCCACGAAGACCGGTGCTAGTGGTGGTGCGGAGGCCACCACATCTACTTTTGTTGAGCCACCAACTGTGATGTTACCACATTTTGTACCTAGAGACTGTGGGAACAAAAACAAAAACAAAAATTTTAATAAAGGAAAGGTTTCTGTTCAAATTACGGATCCATATATGGTGAATGATGATAATTGTATGGATTCTCCTTCTTCACAGGCACAAGGACCGATTCCTAGTCCTCCATCTGAGGAGGCCCCTACCATCCCCTTCCCTGAGGCACTCCGCCGAGCGAAGGGGAATAAGAAAGAAAATCCAAAAAAGAGCCAACAGGTAGAGTTCGGCAACGAAATGATTGACAGATTTCATATTCAGCTGACTCTACGAGAAGCATTTGAGCATATCCCCTTCTTCAAGAAGAATTTGAAAGAAACAACTACTGTCCGAAGGAAGAAGAGGTACATAGATCAAATCCATATGCTCACTCATGACACTTGCTGCGCCATTCAGAACACATTGCCAGCCAAGCGACCCGATACATGAGCTTCCTATGTCAGATGCGAGATCCAGGAGCAGCGGTTCGATCGGACTCTGTTAGACAGCGGGTCTTCGATCAACCTCCTTCCGGCAGCCTTACTTAAGCAGTTCGAGTTTGGCCCTCTTCTTCGAAGCAGAACGGTCCTTCAGTTTGCTGATAGGTCGATTAAGAGGCCGAAGGGGTTGTTGAAGGACGTGGTCGTTACCATTCAGGGCCTGAAATTCCCCGTGGACTTTGTTGTATTGGACATGGAGATCCCTGAGTCGGTAACTGATGCCCCCATCATACTTGGACGCCCATTCTTGGCCACTGCCAAAGCGGTATCCGATCATGACAGTGGGACGGTATGTTTTCACGTAGAGGGCGAAAGCATACAAATAGATACGATCGACCAGACCAGAGCCAGAGAGTTGGCGTGCTCAGAACAGTCCAGCGAAGCCGAGCATATGACAGAGGAAGAGCTAGACATCCACCAGGTTTGTGATTTTGAGATGACTGATGATGAATCCAACTGGAAAGATCCCGTAGCACCGACCCTCGCCTTGCCTACAGATTCACTGTATCTCAAGCTCATGGCAGTCGAGAGCCGGGAGAGCACATCCCTGGATGAGGATATCTCTGAGGCTGACAGTGTTGTGATGAGTGGTGCTGAGGAATTTCAATCATGCTCATCTTCTTCAGATCCCTCGGATTCAGACATTGACTGGGATGACTTTGATGATTATTTGCCGTGTCTGATTCCTTCTGAGCCAACAGCCAGGACAGAGTGCGAGCCAGTGCAGTTTATTGATGATTCAGCAGGCCGCCCTTCGTCAGAAATTCATGCAGAGCGAGAGTTCTCCCATGCAGACCTGGTAGCATTTACACAGACATATCAGAAGCCAGATCTGCCACCTCCCAGTTGTCCAGAACAGAAACCTCTACCGCAGTCGATGACATACAGATTCCTTGCGGGTGAGCCAGAAATGTACCCAGTCATTATCTCAGTAGAATTGACTGGAGAGCAAGAATCTCGTTTGATGGAGGTTCTTGAAAGAAACCGCAAGGCAATCGGTTGGAGTATAGCTGATCTCCAGGGGCTGAGCCCAAATCTTTGCTCTCACCACATCTATCTTGAAGATAACGCTAAGCCGTCGCGTGAGTTCCAACGACGGCTGAACCCGAATCTTCGAGACGTAGTCATGAAAGAAATTTCAAGATGGTGGAGCGCCGATTTTATCTATCCCATCTCCGACTCCAAATGGGTAAGTCCGCTACATGTGGTACCCAAGAAGATGGGTATCACTACAGTTGTCAACGAGTCTGGAGAGGAGATCACTACCAGAGTACCAACTTCTTGGAGGGTCTGTGTGGACTACAGACGATTGAATGAGGCCACCAAGAAGGATCACTTCCCGCTACCCTTCATTGATCAGATTATCGAGCGGCTAGCTGGGAAGAGTCATTATTGTTTTCTTGATGGGTACTCTGGATACAATCAAGTGGCCATTGCGCCCGAAGACCAGGAGAAAACGACATTCACCTGTCCGTTTGGGACTTATGCTTTCAGACGAATGCCCTTTGGTCTATGTAACGCTCCGGCGACATTCCAAAGGTGCATGTTGTCCATATTCTCGGACATGGTGGGTGACTGTTTAGAGGTCTTCATGGATGACTTCTCGGTCTATGGCGACGGATTCGACGCTTGTCTTGACTGCCTAGACCGTGTGCTCAAGCGCTGCATTGAGGTTAATCTTGTCTTATCCTGGGAGAAGAGTCATTTCATGATGACTCAGGGGACGGTCCTTGGTCATATCGTCTCCAACAGGGGTATGGAGGTCGATCCGGCTAAGGTGGATATTATCAGAAAACTCAATCCGCCGTCCAACTTACGTCAGTTACGGTCTTTTCTGGGGCATGTCGGTTTCTACCGACGGTTCATTCAGGACTTCAGCCGAATTGCCCGACCGCTCACTGACTTGCTGACCAAAGACACCGAGTTTATTGTTAATGATAAGTGTCTTGAATCTTTTGAGACTCTCAAGAATATGGTTGTTTCAGCTCCTGTCCTTCAGCCACCCGATTGGTCTCTTCCATTCGAGATCATGACGGATGCTTCAGATTATGCCGTTGGGGCTGTACTCGGACAGAGGAGGGATGGTTTACCTTTTGCCATTCACTATGCTAGCCGGACTTTGGATGCCGCGCAGCGGAATTACACTGTGACTGAGAAAGAGATGATGGCCGTAGTTTTCGCTCTTGATAAGTATCGATCATATATTCTCGGATCTAGAGTGACCATTTATACTGATCATACCGCCATCCGGTACTTAATGGCTAAGAAGGATGCCAAAGCACGTCTCACCAGATGGATCCTTCTACTCCAGGAATTTGATATTGAAATTAAGGATAAGCCTGGAGTCAAGAATGTGGTGGCGGATCATCTCTCCCGATTGGAGAATCTTGAGGAATCTGAGCCCAGCGCACCTATCACAGAGACATTTCCAGATGAGGCGATCTTGGCTGTCACCTCACTCCCATGGTATGCCGACATTGTGAATTATCTTGTTGCCAAGACGATCCCACAAGGTTGGCCCAGGCAGAAACTTGAGACCTTCCTGGCGAAGGCCAAGTTTTACCATTGGGAGGATCCCGTCCTTTATCATGAAGGAGGGGACAATATCTGGAGAAGGTGCATTCCTCAAGAAGAGCATCATAGCGTCCTCACATACTACCACAAGCTTGAGGCAGGAGGACATCATTCTGGAAAAAGGACAGCATAAAAGGTGCTTCAATCCGGCTTATGGTGGCCTACTCTCTTCAAGGATTCTGATGAGTTCGTGAAAAGATGTACTGACTGTCAGAAAATGGGAACCTGCGGACAGAGAGACATGATGCCCATGCAACCCATTCACTTCAGTGAGGTTTTTGATGCATGGGGGGTTGATTTCATGGGCCCATTTCCTAAGAGTCAGGGATTCGAGCATATTTTGCTCGCTGTGGATTATGACAGCCGATGGGTTGAGGCCATCCCCGCCCGAGCCGCAGATGCTAAAACCGTTTGCAAATTTTTGAGGAAAAATATCATTTCACGGTTCGGGGTACCTAGAGTCTTGATTTCAGACGGGGGGTCTCATTTCATCAATGACAAAGTCAGGGCCCTTGCAGACGAGTTCGGCATTGATCATCGGGTTGCCACTCCATATCACCCTCAGACTAATGGTCTTGCCGAAGTATCGAATAGGGAGATAAAGACTATCTTGCAGAAAGTTGTCCGCCCAAACCGAAAGGATTGGTCACAGCTTTTGGACTCGGTCTTGTGGGCTTATCGGACATCTTTCAAGAATCCATTGGGGACATCTCCCTTTCGTCTCGTCTATGGCAAGCCGTGCCATTTGCCAGTGGAGATCAAGCATAAATCTTTCTGGGCAGTTACTGAGTTGCTTCTAGATCCCGAGAGTATAGGAGAACAGAGAAGAGCTGAATTGGCAGCCCTGGAAGAATTGAGAGACACAGCCTTTTCCAACAGCCTACAGTACAAGGAAAAAGTTAAGACATGGCACGACTCGCATATCAGCCATAAACAATTTGAACCAGATCAGAAAGTATGGCTTTTTGATTCCAGGCTGAAATTATTCCCAGGGAAGTTGCAGAGCAAGTGGAAAGGACCGTATGTGGTCAGGAAGGTACATGACAATGGCAGCATCGACATATCCGAACCGTCATCTTCCTCTACCTTCCGCGTCAATGGTCAACGCCTGAAACTATATCTTGATCATGATCCGCCGACCATTGACGTTTCCCCCATTCTTCTGGTATGAGATGTGTCCTTTGATTCTGATCATCTGCATCTCATATATGGTAATCAACTCTATTCCCCGCTGTACAGATCCATCTGTTCATATCACTTTCATCTGTTGATCTATTTTCTTCTTTTCTTCTTTTCTTCTTTTCCATTTCTATCTTCTTCATCTATCAAAAAGGTGACGCCCTTGTAGACAGTTTTCCATACTTAGGACGTACTTTGTCCTAAGTATAGGGGGGTTGGCACCCCGAGTTCCTTTCATTTTCATTTCAATCCTCTCCATTGTCTCTTCTTCTTGTCTATACTTAGGGCTATCTTACCCTAAGTATAGGGGGAGACAATCTGAGTACGATCTGTTCATTCCCACCCTTGACCCTCCCCGCTTTGTGTGCAGTCTGCTATACTTAGGATTATTTGATCCTAAGTACAGGGGGGACGGTCAACTTCTCATTCGTTGATTCCTTCATTAGTTTGTGTTCTTTAGACTTGTCTATACTTAGTACGAGTTATGTCTTCTCTTCTCTCTCCGATCTATGAGGACATAGCTCAAGCTAAGTATAGGGGGGTCGTATATACTACGTATATACTTTAGCCATAACTCGTACTTTCGTATTTTCTTAATAATATGGCTAATCATTCTTTAAAATTCATTAAAAATCCTTAATAAAAAGATGTGGTTATTCCTCAGATTATTTTTGTATTTACTGATCAGGTGAAAATGTTTTTTTTTGCAAAATGTTTGAAAAATAGTTTGAAAATCTTTGTGAACATCTATTGAAAATTATTTTGAAAGTATTTTGTTACATGTTTTCATCCTGTGTGAAATTGTGTGGTTTGTAAAATTTCTTTTCTTTGTGTGAAATAAAATGCTTGAAAAATGATTTGCAAATGGTTTGAAAAAATGGTTGCAAAAATGATTTGTAAAAATCTATATATACTGTTTTGAAAAACCTTTGCAAAATGATTTTCAAATGTGTGTACATGATTGCAAGAATGTTTGTAAAAACTATTTTGGACTATAGTTTTCAAAAAATTGTGTGAAAAGCTTGTGTCAAATAAGTTTGAGGAATATACACACCACACCAAAATCCACTATATATGTACATATGTATAAAATTGACCACTTACCTTGTAAATCCTGAAAATCCACTTCTTGTAAATATAAGAAGCACTCCCGTGTAAATATTTTAACCTAGATTTCAGCCAAAACTTTTTCTTTTCAAAAATCCCCAAAACATTTGCAAAATTAAAATCCAAAAACATTTGAAAAATCTTTTTGAAAAAGACAAAAAAATGCATATGCATCATCATCATCTTTTCAAAAATCCATAAAAAGTTCAAAATCTTGAAAATAGCATCACAAAAATATTTTCTGCATTCTGCATTGCATTGCATGGCATTCGCATTTTTCGGATTGAGTTTGATAGTTGAACAAGTCTAAGTAAAATCCGAAGATTGGAGCTTGATTGGACCTTAAAATCTACCTAATAACAGGAACCTTATAGGAACTGGGTTTGAGGTACTTCAGGTCTAGTTGACTTAATTCTTTGAGGATCACGGGACTTGGTTCAATGGATTCTTGACTGCCTAAGTAGAGTATTTCGGAGCACACGCACGATTCTTGTTGATAATGACCTAACTTGGACACCTGCACCTTTCACATGGCTCAACTCAGTTGGAGTGGTGAGGGGATTGGATTTGCCGGTATGAGACGCACACAAGTGGAAACACTTGTCCTCCTCTAGGGAGGGAAGTGCACCCCAACCCGTCCAGTGATTAGGAAGTCTAAAGACAGGAGGCTGTGGGTTGCGATAAAGCTTCAAAAGAGGGATAGTCTACTGGCTCAAGAGGAAAAACTCCTTATGTAAATGCTGCTGTATATAGTATTCGAAAAAAAAAAGAAAAGAAAAAAAAAGAAAAGAAAAGTTCAGGCATGTACAAAAATAAAAAGCCTGCAAGTATGTACAAAGTCAGTAAGCAAGCTTGAATTTCAAAGTCAAATATGTGAGCCTACAGCAGGATGACTTGACTACACTGGTCTTGCATCCAAGGATAGGTAGCTACACTGGCTACCGTCCATTCTTCTCTTCACCCCCTCCTCTTGAGCTGGTTGCCACTTGAACTTAGAAGGGAATACCCCGCTCCTCGAGGATGGAGTTGCTGGATTGGGGAATCATTGGGTTGACGTACTGGAGAAGTCGGTTTCTTTGTCATTCTAGTTGGGGAGAGCCACCATCACTTACACTGTACAAGTCAGATTCATAGTCGTAAGAGTTTGCGTATGAGTTGAAGTATTTCTAACCTGGCTATTGAGGAGACTTGGACAGAGTTTTGGGATTCGCAAGGGCTGTTGGATTTCAGACACGGTTCTCAATAAGGTTCCGCCCGCACTAAAATTCCAAAGGTCCGACTTAAGCTCCAAAATTTTATTTTGTAAAGACAAGTTTGATAATCAGATAAAATCCAAGTTCTTCTTTTTCTTTTCTTTCTTTTTCTTTTTGCACTTATTGCATAAGTGTTTGCTAGGGACTAGCAAAGGTAAAGTATAGGGGGATGATGAATCCACATTTCATCATCTTTATTCTATCATTTTGGCACCAAAAACCCTAGTAAATGCCTGTGAATACCCTTAAATCAAGCATATTAGCATCCATGCATGTGCATTCAGATAATGTCTAAAATACTGTAATTAAGGCCAAAATTATAGAATAAATAAAGAAAAGAAAAAGAATAAAATATTGTAAATATTTTATGACCCAAAACCCCCGAGACCTAGGCATCTTGATGAATAGGTCGACAAGGAATAAAGTAGGGGGAGATAAGGTCAGAAATACAGAGAAAATACCTTTAAATTCTATTCATTCTTTATTCATTTTGGGACCTATTTTTGGTTCCACCTTCTATACATCAAATAAAGAAACCTTATACATGAAAGTTGTAGATAATTTTATAAAGAAAAATACAAAATTGATTTCACAGAAAAAGAATGTACAGATAAAAAGTTATGATCTGAATAAGAATCCAGAATCCCAACTTCCCAGACCCGTATCTCACAACTGACAACCCCAAATGTAGCAAACTCACCTTTAGTTGTATATAGAATAAAATAATCTATCCAATGGTGGTGGTTTCGCATTTGGCGGAGCTACGGTTTGAAAGTTGAGTTTTGGACCCCCGTTGTATAGCTATACTGATTAAAATATTCAATTTATTCTTTATTAATTATTTATTCATGTTTATATTTTTATAATGTTGTAAATATTACTTATAATAATTATATGTATTAAAATCAGAATAAAAATGGAAAGAAAAATAATAATAAAAATGAACATATAAAGAATACATAGGTATACTGCCTATACATATGCCTATATAAAATACACTTCTATTTTATTAAATATACAAAATAAATCAGAAAAATAAAATAAAAATATATTTGTGTCCCTACAAGTATCTTATCATTTTAGAAAACAAGAAATGAAGTTACTAAAAATAAAATACACAAAATAAAAATAAAAATACTAAAATACATAGGTATTATACCTATATAGGGTTATGAATGCAACTTGTAAAAATATAACTCCTAAAAATAATTAAAAATCGGAATAAAATATTATATAAAATAATAAACATTTTTTATTAAATAACCTAAAATTAATTAAATCATTTACTATTTTTAATTTAATTTACAATATACTTATTTAACTTTTGTCTTTTGCGGATGACGTGGCCCAATCAGGCCACGCCATCCGTTGACCGGGGGTCAACTCCTTGACCCCAGGCCTTTGTCTGATGGGCTGTCGCGAGCGCCCTTGTTCTTGGATTTTTCACTGGCGAATCTTTCACCGTTTGGGCACGCACCCTTCTGCAATGTTGCTCCCCCATGATCCAGCTATCACGCCTAGTGATTATCTCGAGCCGAGAGCGTGCGATTCGTCTGTTCTTCCTCGATCAAGAGGCCGTGTTCGTCAACCCCTTAAAACCTGCCCTTGACTTGATTCAAAAACTTGGACCCCATTTTTGACCTAAACCCTCCTTTTCATCTGAGCCTTCGGCGAGCTGGTGGTGACAACGCCTTGCTTGCGTCCTCGGAGACGATCTGGGCAAGGTCCGGGCGCCCCTCCAACCTCCGGCGACCGCCGTCGAGGTAACCCCCTTCCCTCGCCCAATCTGGGCTTGAGGCAGCTTTATCTCCTTTAGTTTCGTTTGCATTTCATTCCTTATCATCTCGCGGTTCATTTCCCCCATTCATTCGTTTCAATCGTGGGTCGATTCACCCAATCAACCCTCGCCGGAGCTATCTCCGGCCACAGTTGTTTTCCGAGCCTCCCCTCCATCGACCACGCATCCCCACGCCTCCGCGAGGTCCAGGCAGTTTGCCCTGGACCTTTTCACCATTTCTTGCAGATCAAAGAGCAGTGAACGCACCTGGAAAGCATTTTGCGATCTTCGCCGGAGATACCTGGAGCTTCGAGCTCCGCCCCCTCCGCGCCAGCACCTCGACGTTTCTCCGACGAATCCGAGCCCTCCAGACCATAGAGTGACCTTCCGGGAGTCTGCAGCTCCATTTTGGAGCCCATCCACAGCCTGAGGAGCGAGATCGGAGTCAGGGAAGTGCGCCTCCGCCGGTGTTCTTCCCTGTTCTTCCTCCTCGCTTTTCCACCGTCTGATCGAGCCGCAGCTCCAGATCCAACATCGGCCGTCCGATCCATCCTCGCCAGTACCGTCCGATTCTTCCCCGCGATCTAATCTCAGCCGGACATCTGCGAAGCGTTATCGGCCGTCCTCTGAGCGCCACGTGTTCGAGTGAAATCATCCCCGCCGTTGGATCGTGCGCAAATAGGGGTATTTTGCATCCTAACCCCTGCGCCTTTTTGCATTTAGATTTAATACTTAAATCTGCATCTGTAGTTTAAAAAACCTGGGACTATTTGCATCTCGACCCTTGGATTATTGTAATATTATAGGGATACCCATGCCAGGTCACGTGTGAAAGCACGTGGGTTGGCATTTTTGTAGGGAACCCCCTCCGGGTTTTGACATTTGTATTCAGTCCTTAAAGTTGCCTGTTAAGTGTAATAGTTTTGGATATTTTGCATTCAAGACCCTCTAGGTTTTTGTATTCGCACTTTTACCCCTCCCAGGCGCGTGCAAGTCACGCGCCCTGGTGGGTAAATTGCTCAGACACCCTTGCGGGTTTTGTTATTTATCTTTAACCCATTAAATGCGAGTTTTAGTATAAACTTTTGTGGAGATTTAGCATGTGTACCCCTGGTTGTTTTAATATTTGCACAACTGCCCCTGTCAGGCCTGTAATTTGTGCTGACTTGCTCTATTTATTTGGACCTCTGTTTTAACTCGAAAAAATCTCAAATTTTGAGCTTAAGCTACTGGATACGTGTATTTTGACGACTAATTTTAGTTTTTGGTTTTATTTTATTTTCATATTTATTAAAAATCAAAAACATGCCTTTTGTGTACTGTCTAGCTTAGAAAACACCAAAAAAATAGTAAAACACCTCCAAAAATTCTAAAACAATTACCTAGTGTCTATTATATCCTCTATTAGTGTCAGTCCAAAAATCGTTAAAAATCTCAAAAGAAAAAACACTAAAAATTTAAAAAGACTCAAAAACTTCAAAAAAATATATAAAATAGTAGAAAACTCTAAAAAATACAAACTCAACTCCTGTTTGTTCTCTTTTCAGTAGCTTTATTTGAAAATTATTGTGAAAATTTTTGAGTACTGGTTGCTAATTTTAATTCTCATTTTATTCACAGCCAGCATTATTTCCACTGTTTTCCTTTATTCCAGTATTTTAAAATACCAAAAACATCTTGAAAAATCCCTAAAAATCACAAAAACAGTAAAAATCCTAAAAATACCAAAAATAATTTATTTCTGAATTTTTGGTAATTTTTACTTAGTTTTATAAATATTTTACCTTGTCTTTTATTACATTGCCTTTAAATTCCAATATTGAAAACTAAAAAAATATAAAATAAAAAAATTATAAAAATCAGAAAATTAAAAATCAAAATACAAAATTAAAAATTAAAATAAAAAAAATTCAAAATTAAAAACCCAAAAAAATTGTATTTGCTTGCTTGCTTAGTGTAGACACATCACACACATTCACTTAAGCACATTTGCTTGAACTACCCTGCTTGCTCCCTGTGTTCGAACTCTCTACATACTTGCACCTATACATCTTTTATGTAGAGTTAAAAATAAATTTGACTCCACATTTGCTTGTCATTGTTTGATATCTGATTGTGGGTTCATTGTTGATTAATTACATTTTATTGTGGGTCGCCACAACGACGTATTTAGACCCTCGATAAAGTGTGATTATCAAATGGCGCCGTTGCCGGGGAGCAACAACGAGTAGTTTACATTTTGTTTGTTTGATTGTGATTGTCTACTATAGCTTCATTCCATTTCTCTTGCATTTTTGATACATATTGATTGAGTTATCTGACCATTTCTTTTCTTGTCTTCTTGCGAGGGACCGCAGAGCAAGGCGGATCGCCTAGGTGACCTGGAGCAACCTTGGGACGCGGAGCCGGCTACTCTTAGCCAAGCCGGCAGGAGAGAGCGAGAAGAGTGAGAGAGAGTGATTAGTTAGCTTTTCTTTTATCTTTGTGAGAGAGTGATTTGTTGAATTGTAATAATACAGGTACACTTGGACTCTCGAACACTTAGACATTACCGGGCCTAATTTCCGGGTGTTTGTTCACCCGGGGGCTCACCGCAGTTTTGATCGTGTTTTCATCGCTTGTCATTTTCCGGTTTTGATTTAATTTTTCCTTTCTTTTGTGGATTGAGCTCTTAGATTAGGTCCTGCTTGATTCGATTAGACTAGGTCCAAACACACTAATTACTTTGCATGTTCCTATAGTTCGTTGTTGGACTTAGACTAATTAAACAGTTAGCTAGTAGCTTCCGATCCACGCACCGCGAGCTCACACCCGAACAAGCGCTTTCTCCTAACTCAAATGTGTTGAGCAGAGGAGGGGTGAGCCTAGACCAGACACTCGGATTAGGAGTTAATAGTTAGCTTGTGGTTCTTCACGCTAGCAGTTGCCTGTTCTAGGACGATTTCCGCTTGCATATCGCCATATAGCATAGGTTTATAAATTCTGCTTTGCATCCCGCATGGAGAGAGCTGGGATTCGCTATAAATCTTCTTACTTTGCATGCATCATCTAGGCACAAAGGTGAGATTTCCACCTTGGTGTCGACTTGCACGGCTTTTCCGACTCTATTCTCCCTCTGTTTTTGGAACAAAGTAGGATAAAGGAAAAATACAAAAACCGTTAGGCGCTTGTTTGAATTTACTCAAAAGAAGCGATAACACCAAAAAAATTAAAAAAGGGACTGCTAAAGAAAACTTGACCAAAATAAAATCTATAATTGGATTCATTGCTTGGGGTGAGTAATACCCTCACTTGTATTCATGTTGCATGGGAAGGTCTCCTTCCAAGTGAGGTGAGCGCTTCGTAAGGATTAGAGCCCAAAACCCAACTTGTGGCTGCCTTGTGTATCGCCTGGATTTCCGAAGTATTGGCGCTACTATCGTATGTAGTCGAGTAGGACTTGGTCGCCATTGGTGACTCACTATTGTGTGAGCGCCGACCTTGTCCGAAGTACCAAGCTTAGGCCACGCCTTCACGGGTGTGTCTGTCTCACCGGCTGCGTCCGAGTAGGATCTTGCACGCTCACGGGTGATTCCGTTGCGCGCAAGGTCCGAAGTATCGGTTTCGCCTATCGGCTTCCTCCCTCTATTTCTTTGGTTGAGTAGGGATCCAGGAAGGGTTACAAGGACCTTAAAAAGCACAAGTTACAGATTACACAGGAGGAGGACAAGTAGGGGGACACTTTCCCGACAGTACTCTCGCTCCTATAGGCGTAGCGTTCTAAGGACTCGTGATAAGATATATACCTGAAAACAAGCTAAAATTGACAAGATAAAAGCCGAACCTTCATGGCTTCACGTGTTGAGTTGGTGAATTCACCCTTGTTTTGCGTTTGATTGCTAGATTTGTTTAGGTCAAGATCAAAAACACCGCACAATTGTGCACAATTTTGTTGCATATCATCTTCTTCTTCTCTTGCATTATCCCCACTCTTCTCAAATAATCAAGATGATGGGACGGAGATCTCTTAGCCGACCTTGTCGGCTTCGCTATCCAGCACTCCTCCTTATTCATCTAGGAATACCTCGGAGAGTCCGCTCTCTGAGCCCGAGTTCACATCCACCATGTTCCCCCTCGACCACCCTTCCCATTCTCCTTCTCTCAGTCCAATTGTGTCAGAATTCAGTGCATCACAGAGTTCGGCTCATTCAACAGCACCTGAGATGGCCTCTTTTGCTTTTTCAGAAAATCCAGCAATGGCAGACAGAGGCGAGCACCCAGATGACCACGATCACCCTCCATTCATAATTAATCAGGTGGCTATCAACAATTCCTTGCTAGCATCCCTGGAAAATATGCAGAGACAGATCCGTGATCAGGGAACATTCATGGGTGATCTGATGAGAGAAATGGCGCAGATGAGAGAGAACCGACCTGGGGGCGGTGGCGGTGGTGGAGGAGGAGGACCCGATGCAGGAGGAGGCGATCCAGACACTGAGCGACCGCTACAGACTATCATGAGGGAACTGCACAACCCAGCTGCATCCCTCACTCACCGGTGGATCAGACTCCTGCCAATCCACGGAGATTTCGAGCTTCGGCCCCACACGATCCAGCTGCTACCCAAGTTTCACGGGTTGCCGACCGAAGAGCCGCACCTCCACCTCCAGGAATTTGAGATGATTTGCAGCACTATCTATGATCGGTTGATGACCGAGGACACCATCAAGATGATCGCCTTCCCGTTCTCTTTGGTTGATAGAGCCGCATACTGGCTCAAACATCTTGGGCGATTCGTCGATACGTGGGCTGATCTCTGGACCGCATACCTAAAGAAGTACTACCCTCTCGGCCGGACCAACGCAGCTCGAGCCATGATCAGCAACTTTGTCATGATCCCAAACGAACAGTTCCATGAAGCCTGGGATCGATTCAGAGAGCTCATTGATCGGTGTCCACATCACGATATATCCAAGCCCAACTTGGTGCAGAGTTTCTTCTGCGGGCTGACACCGGAGCTGCAGGGGCTAGTGAACGCCTCTTGTGGTGGGTCTTATTTCTCCAAAGGAGAAGACGACGTCTGGGCCATCTACGAAGGCATGGCAGAAAACTCCACAGTGATGGCCCAGGCCCGTGTCTATACACAGCAGAAGCCCCCACAAGGAGCGGGATCATTTCAGAGGATCGCCCGCATCGATGCCGGTCCCAACACAACGTCGGTAGCCGCAGCCCAAGCCGAATCAGCCGCAGCCGACATGGGCATAATTAGTGAGAAGTTGGACCGCATGGAGATCCTCGAGAAGAAGCAAAACCAAGGTCTTACTCAGATGGACCTTCTCACCAAAACCATGAGTGACCTGAAAACTCAAATCCTATGCATTCAGGAGGCACAAGCTCACGCCCAACAACCTCCCAGGTCACAGGCTGACCCCAGCAGTAGCAGCTCCAACCAACCCTCTACCTCGTACCGACAGGTGAATCATATCCAGGCAGAGCCGGTTCCACTGCTGCAGTACCATCCAGAGCAACCGCCGTCTCAGGAGACTCAGATGGTGCTCTACCAGCCGGAGCAGCCACTGGCAGTTCTTCCTCCACCTTCCTTTGAGCAGGAGCCATTGATGGAAGTCAATGGGATTTGGTACGACCGGTACCCTCAGCCCGGGATTCGTTGGGATCACCCCGAATTCCATTGGGGCAATGGTGGATCCTCTTCCCAACAGCAGAACCCTGCCCAAGGACACCAGAACAGCCAGCCACAGCAGCATAACCAGCAACCCCAGTATGCCCAGCCACAGCAATATCACAGTGGTCCTCGTCCCGCCTATCAGGGACAACAGTGGAGGCAGCGCCAGCCGCCTCAGCAGTCTTATCACCAGCCTTCCCCCCAGTATCAGCAGCAACACCAGCAGCAACAACCCCATTTCCAGCAGGGACAGACATCCGGTTCTCAGGGTCCAGCCTATGAGAACCCAGCCCTCGATGATCTTTCCCGCTTGCTATCTGAACAACGAGCATCTTTCAGGCAAGAAATGGATGAATTCCGGCAGGAGATGCGGGATATCATCAAAGGCAAAGCCGCCATACCCGCTCAGATCGAACCTAACCCTAATAATCTAAAAAGAAAATCTGAGCAGGTAGAGTTCACAGAGGATACCTCTCCTAGTGACTATTTGAGTGACATGTCTTATTCCTATTATGATGCTGATTTTGTTACTACTAGGAGCGGTAGGATGCCAGCCGGCGACGCCTCTTCTGAGCGACAGCCAGATGCAGGATCAGGAGCGCCAGAGGAGCAGAGGAGCGGTGCGGATGCCGCCCATGATTATGTTGAAGACGGTGGTGCGGATGCCACCATTTTGGATGCTGAACCAGAGCGCGGTGCTGATGCCGCGAAGACCGGTGCTAGTGGTGGTGCGGAGGCCACCACATCTACTTTTGTTGAGCCACCAATTGTGATGTTACCACATTTTGTACCTAGAGACTGTGGGAACAAAAACAAAAACAAAAATTTTAATAAAGGAAAGGTTTCTGTTCAAATTGCGGATCCATATGTGGTGAATGATGATAATTGTATGGATTCTCCTTCTTCACAGGCACAAGGACCGATTCCTAGTCCTCCATCTGAGGAGGCCCCTACCATCCCCTTCCCTGAGGCACTCCGCCGAGCGAAGGGGAATAAGAAAGAAAATCCAAAAAAGAGCCAACAGGTAGAGTTCGGCAACGAAATGATTGACAGATTTCATATTCAGCTGACTCTACGAGAAGCATTTGAGCATATCCCCTTCTTCAAGAAGAATTTGAAAGAAACAACTACTGTCCGAAGGAAGAAGAGGTACAGAGATCAAATCCATATGCTCACTCATGACACTTGCTGCGCCATTCAGAACACATTGCCAGCCAAGCGACCCGATACATGAGCTTCCTATGTCAGATGTGAGATCCAGGAGCAGCGGTTCGATCAGACTCTGTTAGACAGCGGGTCTTCGATCAACCTCCTTTCGGCAGCCTTACTTAAGTAGTTTGAGTTTGGCCCTCTTCTTCGAAGCAGAACGGTCCTTCAGTTTGCTGATAGGTCGATTAAGAGGCCGAAGGGGTTGTTGAAGGACGTGGTCGTTACCATTCAGGGCCTGAAATTCCCCGTGGACTTTGTTGTATTGGACATGGAGATCCCTGAGTCGGTAACTGATGCCCCCATCATACTTGGAAGCCCATTCTTGGCCACTGCCAAAGCGGTATCCGATCATGACAGTGGGACGGTATGTTTTCACATAGAGGGCGAAAGCATACAAATAGATACGATCGACCAGACCAGAGCCAGAGAGTTGGCGTGCTCAGAACAGTCCAGCGAAGCCGAGCATATGACAGAGGAAGAGCTAGACGTCCACCAGGTTTGTAATTTTGAGATGACTGATGATGAATCCAACTGGAAAGATCCCGTAGCACCGACCCTCGCCTTGCCTACAGATTCACTGTATCTCAAGCTCATGGCAGTCGAGAGCCGGGAGAGCACATCCCTGGATGAGGATATCTCTGAGGCTGACAGTGTTGTGATGAGTGGTGCTGAGGAATTTCAATCATGCTCATCTTCTTCAGATCCCTCGGATTCAGACATTGACTGGGATGACTCTGATGATTATTTGCCGTGTCTGATTCCTTCTGAGCCAACAGCCAGGACAGAGTGCGAGCCAGTGCAGTTTATTGATGATTCAGTAGGCCGCCCTTCGTCAGAAATTCATGCAGAGCGAGAGTTCTCCCATGCAGACCTGGTAGCATTTACACAGACATATCAGAAGCCAGATCTGCCACCTCCCAGTTGTCCAGAACGGAAACCTCTGCCGCAGTCGATGACATACAGATTCCTTGCGGGTGAGCCAGAAATGTACCCAGTCATTATCTCAGCAGAATTGACTGGAGAGCAAGAATCTCGTTTGATGGAGGTTCTTGAAAGAAACCGCAAGGCAATCGGTTGGAGTATAGTTGATCTCCAGGGACTGAGCCCAAATCTTTGCTCTCACCACATCTATCTTGAAGATAACGCTAAGCCGTCGCGTGAGTTCCAACGACGGCTGAACCCGAATCTTCGAGACGTAGTCATGAAAGAAATTTCAAGATGGTGGAGCGCCGATTTTATCTATCCCATCTCCGACTCCAAATGGGTAAGTCCGCTACATGTGGTACCCAAGAAGACGGGTATCACTACAGTTGTCAACGAGTCTGGAGAGGAGATCGCTACCAGAGTACCAACTTCTTGGAGGGTCTGTGTGGACTACAGACGATTGAATGAGGCCACCAAGAAGGATCACTTCCCGCTACCCTTCATTGATCAGATTATCGAGCGGCTAGCTGGGAAGAGTCATTATTGTTTTCTTGATGGGTACTCTGGATACAATCAAGTGGCCATTGCGCCCGAAGACCAGGAGAAAACGACATTCACCTGTCCGTTTGGGACTTATGCTTTCAGACGAATGCCCTTTGGTCTATGTAACGCTCCGGCGACATTCCAAAGGTGCATGTTGTCCATATTCTCGGACATGGTGGGTGACTGTTTAGAGGTCTTCATGGATGACTTCTCGGTCTATGGTGACGGATTCGACGCTTGTCTTGACTGCCTAGACCGTGTGCTCAAGCGCTGCATTGAGGTTAATCTTGTCTTATCCTGGGAGAAGAGTCATTTCATGATGACTCAGGGGACGATCCTTGGTCATATCGTCTCCAACAGGGGCATGGAGGTCGATCCGGCTAAGGTGGATATCATCAGAAAACTCAATCCGCCGTCCAACTTACGTCAGTTACGGTCTTTTCTGGGGCATGTCGGTTTCTACCGACGGTTCATTCAGGACTTCAGCCGAATTGCCCGACCGCTCACTGACTTGCTGACCAAAGACACCGAGTTTATTGTTAATGATAAGTGTCTTGAATCCTTTGAGACTCTCAAGAATATGGTTGTTTCAGCTCCTGTCCTTCAGCCACCCGATTGGTCTCTTCCATTCGAGATCATGACGGATGCTTCAGATTATGCCGTTGGGGCTGTACTCGGACAGAGGAGGGATGGTTTACCTTTTTCCATTCACTATGCCAGCCGGACTTTGGATGCCGCGCAGCGGAATTACACTGTGACTGAGAAAGAGATGCTGGCCGTAGTTTTCGCTCTTGATAAGTATCGATCATATATTCTCGGATCTAGAGTGACCATTTATACTGATCATACCGCCATCCGGTACTTAATGGCTAAGAAGGATGCCAAAGCACGTCTCACCAGATGGATCCTTCTACTCCAGGAATTTGATATTGAAATTAAGGATAAGCCTGGAGTCAAGAATGTGGTGGCGGATCATCTCTCCCGATTGGAGAATCTTGAGGAATCTGAGCCCAGCGCACCTATCACAGAGACATTTCCAGATGAGGCGATCTTGGCTGTCACCTCACTCCCATGGTATGCCGACATTGTGAATTATCTTGTTGCCAAGACGATCCCACAAGGTTGGCCCAGGCAGAAACTTGAGACCTTCCTGGCGAAGGCCAAGTTTTACCATTGGGAGGATCCCGTCCTTTATCATGAAGGAGGGGACAGTATCTGGAGAAGGTGCATTCCTCAAGAAGAGCATCATAGCGTCCTCACATACTGCCACAAGCTTGAGGCAGGAGGACATCATTCTGGAAAAAGGACAGCACAAAAGGTGCTTCAATCCGGCCTATGGTGGCCTACTCTCTTCAAGGATTCTGATGAGTTCGTGAAAAGATGTACTGACTGTCAGAAAATGGGAACCTGCGGACAGAGAGACATGATGCCCATGCAACCCATTCATTTCTGTGAGGTTTTTGATGCATGGGGGATTGATTTCATGGGCTCATTTCCTAAGAGTCAGGGATTCGAGCATATTTTGCTCGTTGTGGATTATGTCAGCCGATGGGTTGAGGCCATCCCCGCCCGAGCCGCAGATGCTGCAGATGCTAAAACCGTTTGCAAATTTTTGAAGAAAAATATCATTTCACGGTTCGGGGTACCTAGAGTCTTGATTTCAGACGGGGGGTCTCATTTCATCAATGACAAAGTCAGGGCCCTTGCAGACGAGTTCGGCATTGATCATCGGGTTGCCACTCCTATCACCCTCAGACTAATGGTCTTGCCGAAGTATCGAATAGGGAGATAAAGACTATCTTGCAGAAAGTTGTCCACCCAAACCGAAAGGATTGGTCACAGCTTTTGGACTCGGTCTTGTGGGCTTATCGGACATCTTTCAAGAATCCATTGGGGACATCTCCCTTTCGTCTCGTCTATGGCAAGCCGTGCCATTTGCCAGTGGAGATCAAGCATAAATCTTTCTGGGCAGTTACTGAGTTGCTTCTAGATCCCGAGAGTATAGGAGAACAGAGAAGAGCTGAATTGGCAGCCCTGGAAGAATTGAGAGACACAGCCTTTTCCAACAGCCTACAGTACAAGGAAAAAGTTAAGACATGGCACGACTCGCATATCATCCATAAACAGTTTGAACCAGATCAGAAAGTATGGCTGTTTGATTCCAGGCTGAAATTATTCCCAGGGAAGTTGCAGAGCAAGTGGAAAGGACCGTATGTGGTCAGGAAGGTACATGACAATGGCAGCATCGACATATCCGAACCGTCATCTTCCTCTACCTTCCGCGTCAATGGTCAACGCCTGAAACTATATCTTGATCATGATCCGCCGACCATTGATGTTGCCCCCATTCTTCTGGTATGAGATGTGTCCTTTGATTCTGATCATCTGCATCTCATATATGGTAATCAACTCTATTCCCCGCTGTACAGATCCCATCTGTTCATATCACTTTCATCTGTTGATCTATTTTCTTCTTTTCTTCTTTTCTTCTTTTCCATTTATATCTTCTTCATCTATCAAAAAGGTGCCGCCCTTGTAGACAGTTTTCCATACTTAGGACGTACTTTGTCCTAAGTATAGGGGGGTTGGCACCCCGAGTTCCTTTCATTTTCATTTCAATCCTCTCCATTGTCTCTTCTTCTTGTCTATACTTAGGGCTATCTTACCCTAAGTATAGGGGGAGACAATCTGAGTACGATCTGTTCATTCCCACCCTTGACCCTCCCTGCTTTGTGTGCAGTCTGCTATACTTAGGATTATTTGATCCTAAGTACAGGGGGGACGGTCAACTTCTCATTCGTTGATTCCTTCATTAGTTTGTGTTCTTTAGACTTGTCTATACTTAGTACGAGTTATGTCTTCTCTTCTCTCTCCGATCTATGAGGACATAGCTCAAGCTAAGTATAGGGGGGTCGTATATACTACGTATATACTTAGCCATAACTCGTACTTTCGTATTTTCTTAATAATATGGCTAATCATTCTTTAAAATTCATTAAAAATCCTTAATAAAAAGATGTGGTTATTCCTCAGATTATTTTGTATTTACTGATCAGGTGAAAATGTTTTTTTTTTGCAAAATGTTTGAAAAATAGTTTGAAAATCTTTGTGAACATCTATTGAAAATTATTTTGAAAGTATTTTGTTACATGTTTTCATCCTGTGTGAAATTGTGTGGTTTGTAAAATTTCTTTTCTTTGTGTGAAATAAAATGCTTGAAAAATGATTTGCAAATGGTTTGAAAAAATGGTTGCAAAAATGATTTGTAAAAATCTATATATACTGTTTTGAAAACCTTTGCAAAATGATTATCAAATGTGTGTACATGATTGCAAGAATGTTTGTAAAACTATTTTGGACTATAGTTTTCAAAAAATTGTGTGAAAAGCTTGTGTCAAATAAGTTTGAGGAATATACACACCACACCAAAATCCACTATATATGTACATATGTATAAAATTGACCACTTACCCTGTAAATCCTGAAAATCCACTTCTTGTAAATATAAGAAGCACTCCCATGTAAATATTTTAACCTAGATTTCAGCCAAAACTTTTTCTTTTCAAAAAATCCCCAAAACATTTGCAAAATTAAAATCCAAAAACATTTGAAAAATCTTTTTGAAAAAGACAAAAAATGCATATGCATCATCATCATCTTTTCAAAAATCCATAAAAAGTTCAAAATCTTGAAAATAGCATCACAAAAATATTTTCTGCATTCTACATTGCATTGCATGGCATTCGCATTTTTCGGATTGAGTTTGATAGTTGAACAAGTCTAAGTAAATCCGAAGATTGGAGCTTGATTGGACCTTAAAATCTACCTAATAACAGGAACCTTATAGGAACTGGGTTTGAGGTACTTCAGGTCAGTTGACTTAATTCTTTGAGGATCACGGGACTTGGTTCAATGGATTCTTGACTGCCTAAGTAGAGTATTTTGGAGCACACGCACGATTCTTGTTGATAATGACCTAACTTGGACACCTGCACCTTTCACATGGCTCAACTCAGTTGGAGTGGTGAGGGGATCGGATTTGCCGGTATGAGACGCACACAAGTGGAAACACTTGTCCTCCTCTAGGGAGGGAAGTGCACCCCAACCCGTCCAGTGATTAGGAAGTCTAAAGACAGGAGGCTGTGGGTTGCGATAAAGCTTCAAAAGAGGATAGTCTACTGGCTCAAGAGGAAAAACTCCTTATGTAAATGCTGCTGTATATAGTATTCGAAAAAAAAAAGAAAAGAAAAAAAAATAAAAGAAAAGTTCAGGCATGTACAAAAATAAAAAGCCTGCAAGTATGTACAAAGTCAGTAAGCAAGCTTGATTTTCAAAGTCAAATATGTGAGCCTGCAGCAGGATGACTTGACTACACTGGTCTTGCATCCAAGGATAGGTAGCTACACTGGCTACCGTCCATTCTTCTCTTCACCCCCTCCTCTTGAGCTGGTTGCCACTTGAACTTAGATGGGAATACCCCGCTCCTCAAGGATGGAGTTGCTGGATTGGGGAATCATTGGGTTGACGTACTGGAGAAGTCAGTTTCTTTGTCATTCTAGTTGGGGAGAGCCACCATCACTTACACTGTACAAGTCAGATTCATAGTCGTAAGAGTTTGCGTATGAGTTGAAGTATTTCTGACCTGGCTATTGAGGAGACTTGGACAGAGTTTTGGGATTCTCAAGGGTTGTTGGATTTCAGACACGGTTCTCAATAAGGTTCCGCCCGCACTAAAATTCCAAAGGTCCGACTTAAGCTCCAAAATTTGATTTTGTAAAGACAAGTTTGATAATCAGATAAAATCCAAGTTCTTCTTTTTCTTTTCTTTCTTTTTCTTTTTGCACTTATTGCATAAGTGTTTGCTAGGGACTAGCAAAGGTAAAGTATAGGGGGATGATGAATCCACATTTCATCATCTTTATTCTATCATTTTGGCACCAAAAACCCTAGTAAATGCCTGTGAATACCCTTAAATCAAGCATATTAGCATCCATGCATGTGCATTCAGATAATGTCTAAAATACTGTAATTAAGGCCAAAATTATAGAATAAATAAAGAAAATAAAAGAATAAAATATTGTAAATATTTTATGACCCAAAACCCCCGAGACCTAGGCATCTTGATGAATAGGTCGACAAGGAATAAAGTAGGGGGAGATAAGGTCAGAAATACAGAGAAAATACCTTTAAATTCTATTCATTCTTTATTCATTTTGGGACCTATTTTTGGTTCCACTTTCTATACATCAAATAAAGAAACCTTATACATGAAAGTTGTAGATAATTTTATAAAGAAAAATACAAAATTGATTTCACAGAAAAAGAATGTACAGATAAAAAGTTATGATCTGAATAAGAATCCAGAATCCCAACTTCCCAGACCCGTATCTCACAACTGACAACTCCAAATGTAGCAAACTCACCTTTAGTTGTATATAGAATAAAATAATCTATCCAATGGTGGTGGTTTCGCATTTGGCGGAGCTACGGTTTGAAAGTTGAGTTTTGGACCCCCGTTGTATAGCTATACTGATTAAAATATTCAATTTATTCTTTATTAATTATTTATTCATGTTTATATTTTTATAATGTTGTAAATACTACTTATAATAATTATATGTATTAAAATCAGAATAAAAATGCAAAGAAAAATAAAAATAAAAATGAACATATAAAGAATACATAGGTATACTGCCTATACATATGCCTATATAAAATACACTTCTATTTTATTAAATATACAAAATAAATCAGAAAAATAAAATAAAAATATATTTGTGTCCCTACAAGTATCTTATCATTTTAGAAAATAAGAAATGAAGTTACTAAAAATAAAATACACAAAATAAAAATAAAAATACTAAAATACATAGGTATTATACTATATAGGGTTATGAATGCAACTTGTAAAAATATAACTCCTAAAAATAATTAAAAATCGGAATAAAATATTATATAAAATAATAAACATTTTTTATTAAATAACCTAAAATTAATTAAATCATTTACTATTTTTAATTTAATTTACAATATACTTATTTAACTTTTGTCTTTTTGCGGATGACGTGGCCCAATCAGGCCACGCCATCCGTTGACCGGGGGTCAACTCCTTGACCCCAGGCCTTTGTCTGATGGGCTGTCGCGAGCGCCCTTGTTCTTGGATTTTTCACTGGCGAATCTTTCACCGTTTGGGCACGCACCCTTCTGCAATGTTGCTCCCCCATGATCCAGCTATCACGCCTAGTGATTATCTCGAGCCGGAGAGCGTGCGATTCGTCTGTTCTTCCTCGATCAAGAGGCTGTGTTCGTCAACCCCTTAAAACCTGCCCTTGACTTGATTCAAAAACTGGACCCCATTTTTGACCTAAACCCTCCTTTTCATCTGAGCCTTCGGCGAGCTGGTGGTGACAACGCCTTGCTTGCGTCCTCGGAGACGATCTGGGCAAGGTCCGGGCGCCCCTCCAACCTCCGGCGACCGCCGTCGAGTTAACCCCCTTCCCTCGCCCAATCTGGGCTTGAGGCAGCTTTATCTCCTTTAGTTTCATTTGCATTTCATTCCTTATCATCTCGCGGTTCATTTCCCCCATTCATTCGTTTCAATCGTGGGTCGATTCACCCAATCAACCCTCGCCGGAGCTATCTCCGGCCACAGTTGTTTTCCGAGCCTCCCCTCCATCGACCACGCATCCCCACGCCTCCGCAAGGTCCAGGCAGTTTTCCCTGGACCTTTTCACCATTTCTTGCAGGTCAAAGAGTAGTGAACGCACCTGGAAAGCATTTTGCGATCTTCGCCGGAGATACCTGGAGCTTCGAGCTCCGCCCCCTCCGCGCCAGCACCTCGACGCTTCTCCGACGAATCCGAGCCCTCCAGACCATAGAGTGACCTTCCGGGAGTCTGCAGCTCCATTTTGGAGCCCATCCACAGCCTGAGGAGCGAGATCGGAGTCAGGGAAGTGCGCCTCCGCCGGTGTTCTTCCCTGTTCTTCCTCCTCGCTTTTCCACCGTCTGATCGAGCCGCAGCTCCAGATCCAACATCGGCCGTCCGATCCATCCTCGCCAGTACCGTCCGATTCTTCCCCGCGATCTAATCTCAGCCGGACATCTGCGAAGCGTCATCGGCCGTCCTCTGAGCGCCACGTGTTCGAGTGAAATCATCCCCGCCGTTGGATCGCGCGCAAATAGGGGTATTTTGCATCCTAACCCCTGCGCCTTTTTGCATTTAGATTTAATACTTAAATCTGCATCTGTAGTTTAAAAAACCTGGGACTATTTGCATCTCGACCCTTGGATTATTGTAATATTACAGCGATACCCCTGCCAGGTCACGTGTGAAAGCACGTGGGTTGGCATTTTTGTAGGGAACCCCCTCCGGGTTTTGACATTTGTATTCAGTCCTTAAAGTTGCCTATTAAGTGTAATAGTTTTGGATATTTTGCATTCAAGACCCTCTAGGTTTTTGTATTCGCACTCTTACCCCTCTCAGGCGCGTGCAAGTCACGCGCCCTGGTGGGTAAATTGCTCAGACACCCTTGCGGGTTTTGTTATTTATCTTTAACCCATTAAATGCGAGTTTTAGTATAAACTTTTGTGGAGATTTTGCATGTGTACCCCTGGTTGTTTTAATATTTGCACAACTGCCCCTGTCAGGCCTGTAATTTGTGCTGACTTGCTCTATTTATTTGGACCCCTGTTTTAACTCAAAAAATTCTCAAATTTTGAGCTTAAGCTACTGGATACGTGTATTTTGACGGACTAATTTTAGTTTCTGGTTTTATTTTATTTTCATATTTATTAAAAATCAAAAACATGCCTTTTGTGTACTGTCTAGCTTAGAAAACACCAAAAAAATAGTAAAACACCTCCAAAAATTCTAAAAAAATTACCTAGTGTCTATTATATCCTCTATTAGTGTCAGTCCAAAAATCATTAAAAATCTCAAAAGAAAAAACACTAAAAAATTAAAAAGACTCAAAAACTTCAAAAAATATATAAAATAGTAGAAAACTCTAAAAAATACAAACTCAACTCTTGTTTGTTCTCTATTTCAGTAGCTTTATTTTGTGAAAATTTTTGAGTACTGGTTGCTAATTTTAATTCTCATTTTATTCACAGCCAGCATTATTTCCACTGTTTTCCTTTATTTCAGTATTTTAAAATACCAAAAACATCTTGAAAAATCCCTAAAAATCACAAAACAGTAAAAATCCTAAAAATACCAAAAATAATTTATTTCTGAATTTTTGGTAATTTTTACTTAGTTTTATAAATATTTTACCTTGTCTTTTATTCCATTGCCTTTAAATTCCAATATTGAAAACTAAAAAAATATAAAATAAAAAAATTATAAAAATCAGAAAATTAAAAATCAAAATACAAAATTAAAAATTTAAAAAAAAATCAAAATTAAAAACCCACAAAAATTGTATTTGCTTGCTTGCTTAGTGTAGACACATCACACACATTCACTTAAGCACATTTGCTTGAACTACCCTGCTTGCTCCCTGTGTTCGAACTCTCTACATACTTGCACCTATACATCTTTTATGTAGAGTTAAAAATAAATTTGACTCCACATTTGCTTGTCATTGTTTGATATCTGATTGTGGGTTCATTGTTGATTAATTACATTTTATTGTGGGTCGCCACAGCGACGTATTTAGACCCTCGATAAAGTGTGATTATCAGTCACCAACGAGGAGGGGGTAGAGATCGCGACACGAGTACCTACGTCGTGGCATGTCTTTGTTGACTACATGCGCCTGAATGCCGCGACCAAGAAATATCACTTTCCCGTACCTTTTATTGATCAGATCTTGGAGATACTCACAGGGAAAGAGTTCTTCTGTTTTCTTGACAGGTACTCAGGCTACAACCAGGTGGCCATAGCCCCTGAGGACCAGGAAAAGACCACATTCACATGTCCATTCGGCACTTATGCTTTCAGGCGCATGCCATTCGGGCTCTGCAATGCCCCGGGCACATTTCAGCGGTGCATGATAGCCATATTTGCCGAGATGGTGAGAGATTTCCTGAAAGTGTTCATGGATGACTTCTCGGTCTATGGTGATTCTTTTGATACATGTTTAGCGCACTTGGACCGAGTCCTCACGAGGTGTAGAGAGGTGAATCTGGTACTCTCCTGGGAGAAGGGTCACTTTATGGTGATGTAGGGTATCGTGTTGGGGCATGTCATCTCCAAAAAGGGGAATGGAAGTTGACCCTGCTAAGGTGGAGGTGATCAAGAAACTCGATCCACCTACCAACGTGAAGTCAGTGAGGTCTTTTCTAGGGCATGTTGGATTCTATAGGAGATTTATTTAGGATTTTTCTAAGATCGCCCGCCCACTGACTGAGCTCTTAGGGAAAGACACAGAGTTCATTGTAGATCACATGTGTCTGGAGGGCTTTGAGATCTTGAAGAGGAAGATTTGTGCCTCGCCTATCCTACAAGCTCCTGACTGGTCTCTCCCCTTTGAGATAATGACTGACGCTTCAGATTTTGCTATAGGAGCTGTGTTAGGACAACGGCGAGAGGGGATCCCGTTTGCGATCCACTACGCGAGCAAACTATTAGATCCTACACAGAAGAATTATACAATGACTGAAAAGGAAATGCTCGTTGTAGTATGGGCCCTCGGGAAGTTCAGATCATATATTTTGGACTCTAAGGTGACAATTTATACAGATCACACAACCATTCGATACTTAATGGAAAAGAAGGACGTGAAGGCGTATCTTCTTAGGTGGATTTTACTCCTCCAGGAATTTGATTTGGAGATAAAGGATAAACCTGGAGTGAAGAATGTTGTGGCTGATCATCTTTCACGGATTGAACTTAAGGATTCTCCTGATTATGAGTGGATTAGAGAGACCTTCCCAGATGAGTCAATTTGTGTTATTGACTCACTCCCGTGGTATGCCAACATGGTGAACTATCTTGTCTCCAAGCAGGTTCCCCATGGTTGGACTAGGAGCAGCATTGACCGACTGAAGTCAGATTCGAGGAGGTACCACTGGGACGATCCTTTCCTTTTCTTCGAAGGACCGGATTGTGTTTGGAGAAGGTGTATTCCTCAGGAGGAATACCAGAGTGTCCTCACATATTGTCATTCACTTGAGGCTGGAGGACACCATTCGGGAAAGAGAACCACTCACAAAGTACTTCAATGTGGATTATATTGGCCGACCTTGTTTAGAGATGCTATTGATTTTGTATGGTCGTGCCCTATCTGTCAAAGGATGGGAGGGACAGTTGAACAGAGAGATGAGATGCCCATGCAGTCGATGATTATTTGTGATGTTTTTGATGCATGGGATATAGATTTTATGGGTCCCTTTCCCAATAGCCAAGGACGTGAGTACATATTGTTAACGGTTGATTATTTGTCCAGGTGGGTGGAGGCTATCCCAACCCGAACCGCAGACACCAAGACTATTTGTAAGTTTGTGAGAGATCATATTATTGCTAGGTTCAGGGTGCCAAAAGTTTTGATATCTGATGGGGGTAGCCATTTTGTGAACCGAGATATGAGATCTTTAGATAAGGACTATGGATTTGAGCATAGAGTTACTAGTCCTTACCACCCACAGTCCAACGGCATGGCAGAGGTTTCGAACAGAGAGGTGAAGAGTATTTTGCAGAAGTTGGTTTGTCCCGATAGGAAAAAGTGGTCTCAGCTTTTGGACCAAGTTTTGTGGGCCTATAGGACAGCCTACAAGACACCATTGGGTACTTCACTATTTAGAATGATCTATGGCAAGCCATGCCATTTGCCCGCAGAATTGATTCATAAATCTGAATGGGCAATTAAGAAGATTAATTGGAGTTGTCACCTAGGGAAGCTTTGCCGAGGCTTGAACTTGAACGAGCTCGTGGAAATTCGAAACAGGGCATATGACAACAGTTTGATTTATAAGGACAAAGTAAAGAGACCAGCACATTAGGTGCAAAGACTTTGTCCCTGGACAAAAGGTATGGTTGTTCAATGCCAGGTTGAAGATGTTCCATGGGAAGCTCAAATCTAAATGGATGGGTCCCTTTGTGGTTAAGAAAGTGCACGTGAATGGAAGTGTAGAGATAGTTGGTCTCACAGATGGTGCATAATCTCATGTGGTGAATGGACAACTGTTGAAGCATTTTGTTGATTCGAAAGAGCAGTTAGTCCAAGTCGAGGTCATCAACTTCATGCAGAGTGAGCACATAGCAGATACATCTTATTACTCTTCATGAAGATGCAGCATCAAGATTCAACATCTTAGAAGATTCAATCACTCTTGTATATTCTCCCTTCTTTGTATATTCTCCAGATCACATTGGTTCTCACACTTACTCTTGTCCTATACTTAGACTGACCAGAGCCTAAGTATAAGGGGAACCGATGTCTGCCATGTGTATATACTCATCCATTTCTCCTCTTGACCTCATCCGCCCCATTTTTGCTCTTCTTCTACACTTAGGCTGACTAGAGCCTAAGTATAGGGGGGCGGATCGACTTCTATATTTTTTAGCCATCCAACGCTTAGCATGAGCTATGTCTTTTTCCCGCTTCTTGTGCCATGAGGACATAGCACATGCTAAGTATAGGGGGCGTGTATATATTACATATATACTTTACCCATAGCTCGTACTTTCACGTATGTTTGTATATATTATACAATAATTATGGGGTGGGTAAAAAAAAGTTCAAAAAAATTCAAAAAAAATCTCTTAAAAAACCTTTTCAAAAAAAACTTTTTTCTAAAAAAACTCTTTTTCCTTACTTGCTAAAAAACTTTCCAATTTTTTTTTAAAAAAACTTTTTCACAAAAAAAGGTCCTTTCTTATTTACCTATCTTTTTCAAAAAAAAACAAAACTCTTGAAAAAAAAGCAAAACTTTTCTAACAAAAAAAACTTCTTTTCCTTTGTTTGTCAAAAAAAAAACTTTTTGAAAAAAAAACTTTTTTAAAACTTAAAAAAATCAATCATAAAAAAACTAAAAAACTAACTAATAAGTCGGTTTAATCCCTGACACAATTCACTTTCACACAAGACTAGTGATGTTCAAGAACACTTGGTTTATGAGATCTTGAGATTTTTAGTTAACCAGCCTTAGTCATTAGGGTCCTTGACTTAATTATTCACATTTCCCTAGTTTGAAAGATTTGTGTGCTATATTGCATGCTTAGTCTCTACCTTAAGAATATTATCAGCACCTCACATACACGACTGCAGTTATGATGAGATGAGTTGAAATTTCACTTGAGGAACTGGGATGAGGGATTTGAGTTTGAACTTGATTTGATGATGCTCGAGGATGGAATAAAATCAATGAAGGCTTCATGAAACCTGAGTGTCAGCATCTTTAGCCAGTATGAGAACATGGTTCTTGTACTATCTCTTGACATTTACCTGTGTTCCAGGGTGTGATAAGATAAAAAAATGTTGATCAGTGTGCGCCAACTCTTGGTAAAAGCAGTGGAGCTAGCCAAATATACTACAAAGCAATGAAATGATAAAGAAAACTCTCATTCCACAAAGTCAATTATCAAAAGAGCTTCCATCAAAGGCGAGCACTCCCAACCATTTCAAAGTGTCCACTTGGACCATCGCTATTAGGACCAGGAGTCGAGCTTGCACCAAAAAAGGGCTCTGCATCGTAAATGCTACAAGTCTGGGTGTAGAAGGTACGATAGGTACTCAAAAAAGGAACACCCCGGTGTTCTCCCAAGAAAACAAGTGCAGACGGCTCCAACTTCTTGACGGATGCACTGATCAACATCAAAAATATGCTTTACGTAATAAGGCACTTGAGAGAATCCTTGTTCCAATGAGAGGGAGAGAAGAAATGACACAATCCTATGCCCTCCATCAACTGGCCTTCCATCTACACTTTTAAGTCTGACAACTAAAGAGACGGTGGATTGGATGCAAGAAATGGTTTATTCCCTAGTGTTGAGGATCAGGTCCTTAGGAGAGTCTCTTAGACTGGAACCTTGGGTGATGTTGCGACTCTACTCTTGTAACTGCAGTCCACACTTAAAGTCATATCCGTTATATATATGTATACAAAGAGAGTCTGATGATTAGGGAAATTGGATACCTTTTGACTAGAGCTTGGTTCAACTTAGAATTTTAGGATCTCTAAAACCGAGAGTTCTTGAACGGATCAAGTCGTGTATGCACATGCACAGTTAGGGGTTAACCCAACTTATTCATTCTTTATTTGCTCGAGGACTGGCATAGTTTAAGTATAGGGGGGTGATGAATCCGCGATTCATCATCGCAATATCTTGATCTTAGCAAAATCCCTGAGTAAAGTCTCAAATAAGTGTGCATAAAACCATTAAAATTAACAAAATGACTCTTATAAATAAAACACACTAATTATTGTATATTAGATTGTACAAAATGAATTATACATAAAAAAGCTGTAAAAATAAAGGAGTTTTATACAGGTAAATAGCCCAAAACTTCATGTATTTTTAATAATTTCATTTCAACTCCTTTTGGCTAATCCTTTCTCCAACTTATTCATAATCATGTACATAAAAATACAAAAACAAATTTTAGCTCAAATAAATGCTCTAGATTCCAAAGAGAAAAAGCCATAAAGTCCAACTTCCAAGCCAAATTCCCACTCCGTATGAACTCCAAATTCATCAAACTCACTTTTAAAGTTCAAGTTAGAAAATTATCTATCCAACGGAAGTGGTTTCATTAAAATTGGAGCTCATTTGCAAAAGTTGGGTTTTGGGACCTAGATGTACATTGTATATCATGTATATATTCATTCTTTCTTCAATTTTTATTGTATCTTTCTTAATTACTAAAAATACAAAAAAAATCATGCTTGTATTATATTTTGATTATAGTATTTTATTGTATTTTTCTGTTGTAAATATCTCTTATTAAAAGGATAAAAAATACATAATAGAAAAGCAAACAAAAAAATGTACATGTTGTATGTATTCCCTTGTAAATTCTTCACTATTTATTTTATTCTCTTTTATTTTATTGTAATTAAAGTAGCCTACTTTATTTTATTTATTTATTTATTTTACATTCTCTACAATAACCACCATTCAACTCATCCTACCACCAACCTCCATTCAACCCTACCATTTTTTAAACCACCCATTCAACTCCATTAATAAAATAACCTCCCACCATTTTAATAACCTCTTATTTCATCATCTATATATACATCTCATCCTTCTCAATTTGCCTTGGATCCATCTTTATGTGAGGAGAGCCTAGTTCCCAGAGTTGAATCGGTGATAGCGACGCAACCGTGGTCGAGCGACGACAACCCTCTCTTCGGTGAGATCCGTTGGTTTTTTAGCCAACATCGCAGCCTCAACCGCGTGCTGCTCGAGCTCATCGTATGCCGGTGATTCGAGCGAAGATCGTGCTCTTGTGAGCACATCATAGGCGACCGTCCATCTTAGGTAATTTTTCTTCTCATTTTTCATCTTGTCATTTTGTATATTTTATAGCACATCATATGCCACTTCCCTCCATTTGTTCATATCACACCACCATTTTCATATTCCCCCCATATACCATCACCAATTTTTATTCATGTGCATTCTGTTTTAATATATATATATATATATATATATATATAATTCAAACAAAAAAATCTTTATCACATCAGTTTGTTTCCACTTCTCCATTTGCATTTCATGTTTAAAGAAAACTAAAAAAAATAAAAATTTAAAACAAAAAATTACTACAGCAAAAAAAAATAAAAAAACAAAAAAATTATCGGAAGGTGGAGCAGCAGCTCCACGGCCGCCGCCCCACCTCCCCCAAAGCCGGCACCGCCCCTACTCTCATCGCAGCCGGCACCGCCCCTCCTCTTTCATCTCAGCAGCCAACGCGGCCACGCTGCCACCCCGCGTGCGACGGAGCACCGCCCCAGCGCTACACCCTCGGCCCCCCTCTTCACGTCGCCCCTAGCGGCAGCCACACCCCCCAGCCGGCCGCGGCCCCTCTCGCCACCGCCTCCAGCCCTCACGCCTCCGCCGCGGCAGGCAGCACCGCGCGGCCGTGCGCGCGTGGTCCTCCGCCCCTCCACCGCCTCAGCCGGCCGCCGACCCCACCCCCCATTTGGGTTCACTCCATTGTGTACCGAAGGAGGAAGGAAGAAGGTGAGTTATTTTTTTATTGTAAAAATTGTAAATTTTCTATTTATAGTTTTTGTATTTATAATAAGATCCATGTGCATACTTTGTTGTATATCTCGTTTTCTGAAATTGCACAGATACCCTTGTATTCGCATTTTAATTGGGACCTCATTTATGCATATTTTTATTCAATGAAAAATGGCATTGTGTTGAGCAACTAATTGTGTACGTTCTAAATATTTATTTGGATTTTTATGTTATATGGGTAATTAATTAAATTTGTCTAACTGAAATTCTGCATATTTTACCCATTCTGTATTCTTAAATTTATATCTCACACAGGATTGTTTTAAAAATTCTATAAAAATTAGACATGATGCCTTGAGACGTGATTGAAATACTATCCAAATTGCATCCAAATTGGAGTTATCTTGTGCCTGAAATAAATTGTAGAGTATTTTTAGTATTTGATTTTTAATTAAATCCACATATATCATTTTCACAAAATTTCAAGTCTCCTGTAATCTATATGAAAATATCTATTTGAGATAATTTGCACTCTGATTAATTTATCATTGTGGATTTATTAGAAATTATTTACTCACTATCACTCTGATTTCACTAAAAAATCCATAAAAAAATTCATAATTTGTCAACAAATTCCAAATATGTTATTGTAGCTTTCTCGTGTCATGTTTTCATTCCAGTAACTTTTTCATTATTTTTACTTACTATTTGTGTGAAAAATTGCGAAAAAACCCATAAAAAGTATGCATTTTTAATTGTTGTATTTTAATTCTTAAAAATACAAAAAAATGTGTCTTGCATTCATCACTGTATTTAGATTCTAGAAAAATATAATTTAGCTGAATTGGATTAATTTGACATTAAAATTAATTTGGCTAAATTGTGTGATTTCTTAGTACTTAATTCACCCGCATTTTGTATTTGACATTCATTTTGCATTAAAAAAAATAAAAAATACCGCATTGGAAATCTAAAACTTGATTTTCGAATTATCCCTGAAGTTGTTCCTTTGCCTCCCTGAGTTCGACCCCGAACTTGCCTGGGATATAAATTTAAGCCGAGACACTCTTCACGGAGATTCTTCTCTCGGTTCTGACTGAATCACTAAGGGCATGTTCGGTTGCTGGGTTGGACTGGGTTGGGTTGGGCTGGGTTGGGGTGGGTGAATAGTAATCTGTGAGGAGGAAGTACCCTTGTGAATAGTAACCAGGGTTGGGCCAACCCTGCCCAACCCTGCAACCAAACATGCCCTAAGTACACGTACTACAACGAATACAAATTATTTATCGTATTAAGCAACTCGTCAGTCTTTCAACCGAAATTATACCATATAATATTCATCAAAACCATTTTGATAATATTATAAGGAGATTTGCTAAACAAATACCCAATTCTATTCAAGCAACAAGGTTTTGCATGTAAAAGTTATCCTACAACTATTGTAGGATAAACTAGAGTTTTCATGAAAACAATGTTTGTTGGAAATTTCATATTAACTAATTGTGATCAAGATCAACTATCTTATCAATTTGGTTAATGCAATGTCGTTCAAGGAAATAATTATCATCTTTAAATATTTCACAAATATTTATCAATAATCATTTTAGAAAATTAACAATTAATTTTCATTAATTTATTTGAATGACAATCACAAGGTTCATGACAATGATGCAATTTCCAGCAGTGACCCTCACTAACTAAAAATGGCATATCTCATTCATTTTAAATCTAAATTAAGCAAAATAAGCTTTCAAAGATTGACAACTTAATTAAAAAACGAAACCATGTGATAAACACGCATTTCCAGGCATTTTAAAACCGTAATTAACATCTTAATTACGTCTCTAATCGCCATCCCCGAAACAATGGATATATGATCAATAAAACGATCATATCTTAAGCAAACGGAATCCAAATTACGCAAAATCAAATCCTACTATTTCCTTAATTAATGAAGAACATTATCCAATTTAAAATTTTGTGTTTAAACATTTTAAACAGGGTCGAAATTTTATCACAAGACAGGACTGCGAAAATTGAAATGCTAAAATCTTCACGAACCCAAACGAGCCCGAATCTTCGTAGTTTCATGGATCTAATCCAAAAACTTCGACAACCTGGCTCTGATACCACTTGAAGGATATGGGTAGAATCGTCAAGCGCATCACGGAAGCGTGATGATCGCATCGAGTACGATCGGGAGCGACTAGTCGCACTAGTTGCTCGATGCAGCGGAAATTAAAAAAATTTATGTGACGAAACCACATGATCCAAGAACAATTCTCGGATCATTTCATCTAAACCACAAACAAGTATTAGGATTACCTATTGAAGTGTGGTTGCGATCGAATCTCTAAACAAAGAGATCTCCTGTCTCAAGTCCGATCCGACGGAGGAGACGCTTGCGAGTGCGTGGATGAGACGCATGCTTCTTGCAATCCATATTGATGATCCAAGCCATGGATCTCCTGATCTCGACAAACGCGATACGTCTTCTTCTTCACGAGCAAAGCATGCCGAAGTAGACGAAGATCCACGAGCAAACGATCGGGCAGCATAATGATGACGATGCGGCGATGGAGGATCTCTCTAGGGCATCCATAGTGGACGGCCACATGAGAGATAGAGAGAATGGGCGTGTAGAGAGAAAGAGAGAGAGAGAGAGAGAGAGAGAGAAAGCATTCATTGATGTCGAGTGTCTAGAAGAGCAAGGGATGCCACTTCTTATATAGGGTTTTGGGAGTCCATGGATCTCAATCCATGGACAACACACAATCAACGGATGAGATTGATTGTGTCTCTTTCAATGGCTAGGATTTTTGTTAGTAAAACACAACAACAAGTGATTTAATTTGAATTAATTCATATTGATAAATCAACATAATTAATTCCAATTTAAATCACATTTGACTAGAGAAGAGATAATGAGAAGACTAAACCAATCCACTAAAATAAGGGGACGGCTACCATCATCTCATGAGATCTCAATATCTCATGAGATCTCATTATCTCATGAGATCTCATTATCTCATGATTATATCATGATTTCTTGTCGAAATAATTTTCACAAAAAATAATTCCAAGTTATCTTTTGGAAAATATCAATCAAACCATTGAAAAAATGTGAATCTCATTCACAACCCAAAACTAAATGTAATTATATTTTCAATTAATCATTCAATGTGAATCACATTCATATTAACAATTAATCAACAAATATAAAATACAATATGGCTCTCTCTTATATATTATAAATCACAATTATAATATATATGATTAATATAGATAGTGTTATCCACATTATTCATATCCATGATAATTAAATCACATTTAATTATCTTGGATCTCCTTTTTCTCATGTGCCCAAATAACATGAATCACATTCATATTATTCATATCTTTGATAATTAAATCACATTTAATTATCTTAGATATCTCTCATTATAATATGAATCAAATTCATATTATCCATGATAATTAAATCACATTTAATTATCAATTTTCTCGATGCTTGGATACATGTATCAACAATGAAATTATCAGTGAACTATTTCAAGGATAATGCGCTTTCTCCGCAGATACTTGGAGATAAGGACAGGGCGATTGTATTGTTCCACGTATAGTGACTTGGATATTGAGATCACATCTCAAATCCAGATCTCGGGCCTCCTATATATGCTTGATTAAATCAAGACCGCAAATCTAATCTTCTCATTGCATCTGAATCACATTCAGATCAATGTTCAACATTTGGACCAAGATCAGATTACTTCTCTACTGAGAGGAGTCATTAAAATCCAGACCCGTTTCATCACTCCCTAGGAATGTAAGCGTCATGGTTATACAATCATTTATGATCACATCACCCTCAGGTATTCCCAATACCTATACATCATGCATACTGGAAGACTCAGAATAAACCCCAAGTATTAGATCAACTTTATACTGTCTACTTCAGGGTTTTATCAGTAAGTTTCTCATTTGATCATCGGGAGTTGGTATCGATCATATACTTTCAAAAAGCATATATCATACCTAGGTCTTGATCATATACTTTCCAAAAGTATATATTAAACCTACAAATTCAGTCAAGCTTCCAAAGCGAAACAACCGTGCGCTCGGAATTTGATTCTTCCCAATATCTCATGAGTGAGCTCATATCTTCCGATTCAGTAATGAACATGTATGATCGCTTTGAGAGATCGTATTACTCATATGTCCTTGCATGCACACCAGCGCGTTGGTTTATAGACTTTGGTTAGGTCATCAACCTATTGGTCTGCCAAATGTACATACTCAGACATATAGTAACACATCTGTCTCCGGTCAGAGGATACGTGCCTCTATCGTGACAGTTGGTTATCTCGATCTCATTAAGTCAACCTTTTGACTTAACTAATCTGACACCTCCAAATCTCTATTCCTATGCAGAGGATCTGCATCAAGAGGTCGGTCAGATATCAGCCTATGAGAGAAAGGATTGCCATCTCCTACTCAGGCTGGAGATCACATCTTAACAATCATTTTACGGTGCTTGATGAGTCATCAATCTAAACCTTTAGATATTCATCCAAGCACCAGCCTCTATGATTCAATTATTGAATCAACAGTTGTATGATTATTGAGATGGCCATGGTACATAACCCTAATTGTACTAAGGGACCTATTATGCAAATTATTTATTCTTCATTTCAGATCAGGGAATGATATTTGCAATAACATTTATTGCATAATGGCTCGTCGTGGGCTCGCATGTCCAACAAAAATACCACATTTTTGTCTTTTGCATTTTTTTATCATTTTTAGATAAGAGAAAAATCAAAATAAAAATAGAGAAAATATGAAAGGAATATTTTCAATTTAATCTATTTTTTTAATAATTAAGAAAATAAAAAGATAAAATACAAGGGCAAAAAGGTCCATATGTACAATATACAATAGGGGCCCAAAATCCAAGTTTCACATACGATCTACGATTTTAATGAAATTAGTCTTGTTTTGAAGGTCTTTGAATGTATATTACTTTAAAAGTTAGTAAACCTAAATCAGACACTATATGAGAGAGATATGTGCATTTTAAGGTTCATAGTTTCAAACTTGGATCTGGGTTTTATTGGTCAATTTTATAAGTTCGTATTTTTTTAATATTTTTCCATAATCGGTGTTAGTAATATATACACTATAGAGTTATTATAAAATAGATACAAATATGGTATTTTATCTAATATACAGGTGAATATTTACAAGTGAACTAGGCTTCTTATTTAGTGCAAATATGAATGCTAAAATGCAGATATTATTTATGCATGCATGAATGCTAATTATGCAATATAAGTAGAAATATGCAGCTAAGTACTCGGAAACAAAGATCTATTTTCAACTTTTAGAGTGATGAATCACATATTCATCAAAGATCCGGATGGACTCCTGAGATCCAGGCGACGATGGGCGTCGAGGTATTGGCCTCAACCGCGTTGCGGCGAACGGGGAGGCCGCTCGCGACGGATCTCCGGCCACGAAGGGTGAGCTGTGTGATTACGCGACCAAACTCCAATCCAAAGATGCTCTCCAGCAGTTGTCACTCAACCAAAGGTGTCTATGGGTGGAAGAAAGAGCGAGGCACGAGCTGAGCTGAAGTGGAGGTGAAAGATATGATTTATAGGATTCCCAGGAGGGTGGAAGGATTGAGCAAGAGCGTGCAACCCTAGGAAGATCCGCACCTTCCTAGGGATCTGTGAAGGTGATGGATACTCAAAGAAGGGTTGGGCGAAAGATCGGATCGAAAGGAGTCCTAACCCAATCGGGAAAAATGGGAGAAAACCCTCCGGCGGAAGGAATCGGGTTAGGTCAGCCCTAGAAGAGGGTGTTGACCTGGGCTAACGAAACGAATTGGACCAATCAGGAAATTAGAATCTACAAAATATTTATAAATTCAATAAAAATAGTAAATAAATTCAAAATAAAAATATATAAAATTAAAAAAAACGTTTAATATTTTTCAAACAATTTTTCTGTGATTTTTAATTATTTTTATGAAAAACAAAATAGGGTATATACACTATATAGTATTATATACAAGTATAATATACCTATGTATTATGTACATTAGTTTTTGTTTTATTATTTTTACATAAATACCCTAATTTTGTATTTTATTTATTTCCCACATGATTTTAGGAGTACAGAATAATTTTTATCTTATTTTTTTGATTTATTTACAGGTATAAAATAATTAGGGGATGTGACATATATACATGTATTTTGTACAAATAAAAAGGATTTTATTCTTATTTTTATTTTATTTTTCTGATTTTTATTTTATTTCTAGGGTTATATACAATGAGGTAAAAAATAATGTTTTAATTTTATTTTGTCAAAAATAATTATTTATATGCATAGGTAGTATGTACAACATAGAGTAGGCCCTGTCTTTCTCTACTTATTTTATTTGACGATCAGGTCAAGGCTTGACCTTCTCTTAGGGTTCAGATCACTCTGTATTTATTCTAAATACCTCCTTCCTTTTTCTTTTCCTTTATTCTTTTATTTTTGCACAAATACATGCTAATTATACAATGTTAACACATGCATGTTGAATGCTAACTTATTGTATGCATGCCTATGTACATCATGTTTTCCAAGATAAATAGCTAAAATAAAAGAATAAAGAGTAAGAATCAAAGATTCATCACCCCCTATACTTTACCTTTGCTAGTCCCTTGGCAAATACTTATTTAAAAAAGAAGTGAAAAAGAAAGAAAAGAAAAGAAAAGAAAAAGAAGGAGAATTATGGTTGATTATTAAACTTCTTTTCATTAAATTGAAGTATGGAGCTCGGTCAGACCTTTGGATTATTAGTCTGTCGAAACCTTGTTCTAAGTTTAAGACTCAACAACCTCTAAGTTCCACCATTCTATGGTCAAGACTCCTCAATAATCCAGATCAAAACAAGTCTACATACACAAACTCTGATGACCATGTATCTTTCCTTGTACTATATAAGTGATATGTAGCTCCCCACCTCAAAAATTACAAGACAACAGCCTCCCTCAACAAGGTAACTCTAATTCTCTAGTCTCACAGCTCTTTCCTCGAGGAACTGGGTATTCCCTTCTAAGTTCAAGTTCAACCGGCTCAAGAAGAGGGGGAAAGAAGATAATGGACCATGACCAGTGTAGCCACGTATCCCTGGGAGCCTAACCAGTGTAGCTAAGTCTCTCGCTGCAAGCTTCATGAGATGAGAAGGTGTAACATAAGATTTGCTTTATTTGTCTATAAACATTCCGATAGGTATTTTATTTTTAATCAGGCCCGCCACTTTTTTGGAGTTTTTCTTGATTTTGCACATTTTTTTGATGTACATAGTACAACATATATACATAAGGATTTTTTCTTCTCAAGCTAGTAGACTATCCCACTTTTGAAACATTATTGCAACCCACAACTCCTGTCTTTAGACCTCAACATCGCCAGACCAAGTTGAGACGCACTTCCCTCCCTAAAGGAAGACAAGAGGTTCTGCCTGGAAGTACTACCCTTGTATGCCACCCCAAGCCAAAGGAAAATGCCTCCTCACCACCTCATCCGTGTAGAGCTGAGTGTAAAGTGTTGGTCCAAGTAAAGCCATTGTCTGTGAGAGTCATGCGTGTGTCGTTAAATATTCTACTTAGGCTCATCAAGATGACATGTGAACATAGTCTAGTGGACTCAAAGAATTAAGTCACTAATGGACCTGAAAAGTCTTAATCCCAAATCCTGTAAGGTTCCTCTTAAAATTAGGTGGATTAAGGTCTTAACCAAGCTCCATTTTCTAATTTAATTCCAAACTAGTTTAAATATCAACTATGATTCAGAAGAATATACAAATATATACAAAAATCTTTTTATGCAAAATTTTTGAAATTGTGCATTTTTTTGAAAATGTTTGAATGCATGCATGAGTGCAGAAGTTCTGCAAACTCTTTACAAACATTTACACCATGATTTTTGCAAACTTTATTTTTCAAACATTTTTCAGAAATTTTGTACTATATACATAATTTTGATATGAAAAATATTTATACAAATTTAATAATCAAAATATTTTTACAAACATTTGTACAAAAATAATTTTTATAAATAGCTATGTATGTGCAGGAAAGAATTCTATGTACAAGAAAAAATTTAAAATTTTTATGATTTTTAATAAGTGATTTTTAGCCATTTTATTTATTAACACACTCACACAAAAGTATGAGTTATGGCTAAAGTATATATGTAATATATACGACACCTCCCTATACTTAGTTCAAACGATGTCCTCAGATTGATCAAAGAGCGATGAAGAAGAGATAACTCATGCTTAGTATCAAGAAGTGAAAAGAAAGGCTATACTACAATGATGGATAACGAAATAAAATGAATAGAAGTCGGTCATCCCCCCTATACTTAGGATTAAGTAATCCTAAGTATAGAAGACTCTACCCAAAGGGAAAACTGAATGATAGAATGTACAGGGTCTACCTCCCCTATACTTAGGGGAAAATATCCCTAAGTATAGGCAGCAAAACAGAGGTAAAAAGAATCAAAAGAATAATCAGTCATCTAACACCCCTCCTATACTTAGGGTAAAGTACACCATATGTAAATGGGGAGTTAGACAAAAGAATGTGTGATATGGACATCTGGATCTATACAAGGATGAAAGACAATAATAATCAGGCATGAGATGCAAATGATGTGAGTCAAAGACCACATCTCATGCAAAATGAATCGGGGCGACATCAACAATCAGTGGATCATGATCTAGATATGGCTTGAGGCGCTGATCAATAACGCGAAAGGTGGACTCAGATGACATTTCAGATATGTCGATACTACCATTGCCATGCATCTTTGGGACCAAGTATGGTCCCTTCCACTTACTCTGCAATTTTCCTGGAAATAATCTAAGCCTGGCATCAAACAACCATACTCTCTGATCTGGCTCAAACTTATTTATGGATAATATGAGAATCATGCCATATTTTTTCTCGCTCCTTATACTGTAGGATGCTTGAAAAGGTTGTATCTCTAAGCTCCTCTAGGGCTGCCAATTCTGCCTTCCTTTGATCACCTATACTCCCTGGATCTAATAATATCTCAGTGAAAACCCATAATGACTTATGCTTAATCTCAACAGGTAAATGGCATGGCTTGCCATAAACGAGATGAAAGGGAGACGTACCCAAAGGAGTCTTGAAGGAAGTCTAATATGCCCACAAGACCGAGTCCAAAAGCTGTGACCAATCCTTTCAGTCTGGGCGGACTACCTTCTGCAGTATCGTCTTGATCTCCCTATTCGATACCTCAGCAAGAACATTGGCCTGAGGATGATATGGAGTGGAAACTCGATGATCTATGTTGAACTCGTTAGTAAGAGACTATACCTTGTCATTGATAAAATGAGACCCCCATCAGATATCAATACTCTAGGCACCCCGAACCGTGAAATAATATTCTTTCTCAAAAATCTGCAAAACAGTCCTAGCATCTGCGTTCGGACGGGAATGGCCTCAACCCAACGTCACACATAATCAACAACCAACAGAATGTACTCGAATCCCTGACTCTTAGGGAATGGACATATGAAATCGATGCCCCATGCGTCAAAAACCTCACAGAAGTGAATGGGCTGCATCGACATCATATCATGTTGTCCACAAGTGCCCATCCTCTGACAGTCAGTACACCTCTTTACGAATTCATCAGAATCCTTGGAGAGGGTAGGCCACCATAGGCCGAACTGGAGCACTTTCTATGTTGTCCTCCTCCCAGAAGGTTGTCCTTTTGCCTCAAGCTTGTGGTAGCATGTGAGGATGCTGTGGTGCTCCTCCTAAGGATTGCATCGACGCCAGATGCTATCCCCTCCTTCATGATAAAGGATGGGATCCTCCCAATGGTAAGACTTGGCCTTCACAAGGAAGGTCTCAAGTCGATGCCTTGGCCAACCTTGTGGAACTTTCTTGGCAACAAGATAGTTCACAATTTTGGCATACTATGGGAGCGAGGCAATATCAAGGATCACCTCATCTAGGAAGGTCTCAGTAATAGGATCAATGAGCTCAAATTCCTCAAGATTTTCCAAATGGGAGAGATGATCCACCACCACATTCTTGACTCTAGGCTTATCCTTAATCTCAATATCAACTCCTGGAGTAGAAGGATCCATCTAGTCAATCGAGTTTGGCATCCTTCTTTTCCATAAGATACCTGATTGTGGTGTGATTAGTATAAATCGTCACTTTGGATCCAAGAATATATGATCTGAATTTGTCCAAGGCAAATACTACGGCTAGCACCTTTTCCTCTATGACTGTATAGTTTCGATGAGCATCATCCAATGTACGGCTAGCGTAGTGAATGACAAATGGTAAACCCTCCCTCCTTTGTCCTAGAACAGCCCCTACGGTAAAATCGGAGGCATCCGTCATGATCTCGAATGGGAGAGACCAATCAGGCGGCTGAAGGACATGAGCCTCAACAACTAGGTGCTTGAGAGTCTCAAAAGACTCAAGACACTTATCATCTACAATGAACTCGGCGTCTTTCGTCAGCAGATCAGTGAGTGGTCGGGCAATCCTGTTGAAGTCATGAATAAAACATCGGTAGAAACCGAAATGCCCCAGAAAAGACCGTAACTACTGCAAGTTGGACAGTAGATTGAGTTTCCTGATGATATCCACCTTAGACGGATCAACCTCCATACCCCTGTTGGAGATGATATGACCAAGCACCGTCCCCTGAGTCACCATAAAGTTACTCTTCTCCCTAGAAAGAACAAGATGGACATCTATGCAATGTTAAAGCACTCGGTCTAGGCAATCAAGACAAGCATCAAACCCGTCGCCGTATACTGAGAAATTGTCCATGAAGACCTCTAAACAGTCACCCACCATGTCTGAGAAGATGGATAACATGCACCTTCGGAATGTTGTCGGGGCGTTACATAGACAAAGGGCATCTATCTGAAAGCATATGTCCTAAACAGACAGGTGAATGTCATCTTGTCCTGGTCTTTGGACGCTATGGCCACCTGATTGTATTCAGAGTACCCATCAAAGAAACAATAGTGACTCTTCCCAGCTAGCCTCTCTATAATATGATCAATAAAAGGCAGCGGGAAATGATCCTTCTCGTTGGCCTGATTCAATCGTCTGTAGTCCACACAAACCCTCCAAGAAGTGGGTACCCGGGTAGCTATCTCCTCTCCAGACTCACTCGCAACTATAGTAATGCCCGTCTTCTTAGGCACCACAAGTAATGGACTAACCCACTTGGAGTCGGAGATGGGGTAGATAAAATTGGCACTCTACCATTTGGATATCTCTTTCATTAACACCTCTTGAAGATTCAGGTTTAGCCATCGTTGGAACTCACGCTATGGCGTGGCGTCCTCCTCGAGATAGATATGGTGGGAGCACATAGCCGGACTTATCCCCTGGAGATCGGTTACGCTCCATCCTATTGCCTTGCAGTTTCTTTCAAGAACCTCCATCAATCGAGATTCTTGCTCTCCAGTCAAATCTGCTGAGATAATGACTGGGTACATCTCATGCTCACTCCCAAGGAATCTATACTTCAGTGACTACAGCAAAGGCTTCAGTTCTGGACAAGGTTTTTGAAACATAACCGGACACCGAACCGGAAACCCTGCTGAAATGGTCAGATCGGGTCGAACCATGTAATCAAACCGGTTCAACCGGATGATGACGTCATCATATTAAACCGAACCGGTGAAAAAAGTGGTTGAACCGGCTAATCAAACTGAAATGAAATAATATATAATATAATATACACTTAAATATACTTGAAATATATATAAAATACATAGATAATGTATATATTTCACACTATACATAAAGTATTTTTCTTATACACCATCAAATATCATACATATCATATATATATATATATTATTTGGACTAAATGCTCTATAACATGATAATAGTTTACATATATTTAAAACCTAATACAAGCAAAAAGTTGTGTTAGTGTAGTTCATTAGAAGTGTTAAATAGGTAACTAAAGGTCATGAGTTCAATTCCTACTACCAACAAAATTTTTAAAAAAATTTAAATGCAACATGGCTAAACCAAGTCAAAAAATAGGTTGAACTGGATGGGTTAACTAAAATTAGAATTATCGAACCGAACCGGCCTAAACCGGTTAACCGGATCGGTTCAAGCCCGATTCACCAGTCGGACCGGTCGAACAGGTTGGTCCGGTCCGGTTTCAAAAACACTGGTTCTGGACAACTAGGAGCTGGAAAATCTGGCCTCTGAAAGGTCTGAGTAAAGGAAACCATATCCGAATGTGAGAACTCTTGTTGATCATTAGAAACCAGTGAAGACGGCCCTGCTGGTGTATCTGTTTTCGGTGTTGGCTCTGTATCCACCCTAGCTGCTGGCTTTGTGGAAATCAAGAAAAGGTAACAAGTCATCAAACTCAACCCATTCTATGTTTGACTCTGAGGGATCTGAATCAAAATCACAATATATATACTCTGCCTCGCTATCCTGAACGTGGTCATCTTCCTCAAAAGTGTCCTCGATCAAGAGTGTGCTCTCCGAACTCTCCTCTACTAGAAGTTGTAAATCCACGACATCTAAAGGTGAGAGAAGGGCCAGTAAAATGGGTTCGGACCAAGCAGCTTCATCATCAGTGATCACAAATTCGCACTCCTGGTGGACGTTTCGCTCTGCCTCTATCGTCTGCTCTGCGTCACTAAATTGCTCTGAGCAAGCTGATTCTCGCACTCTAGTCTCGTCAATCGTCTCTATTTGTATACTTTCGCCCTCGACGTGAAAGTGCACCTTCCCACTATCATGGTCCTTAGATGTGGCCAAGAATGGATGTCCTAGAATGATGGGGGTATCGACCACAGAGTCAGGTATCTCCATGTCCAACACAACGAAGTCCACGGAGAATTTCAGGCCCTGAATTGTGATGACCACATCCTTCAACAACCTCTTCGGTCTCTTGACAGATCGATCAACAAACTGAAGGACTGCCCTGCTCTATCTAAGAGGGCCAAACTCGAATCGGTCGAGTAAGGCTGCCGGAAGAAGATTGATGGAGGAGCCGTTGTCTAATAGAGTACGATCAAATCTCTGCTCATGAATGTGGCATCTGACATAGGGGGCTCCTGCATCTGGCTTCTTGGATGGTAGACGATTCTGGATGGTGAAGCAGGTGGCACAGGTCAACACATGGATTTCTGCCTGAGGATTCCTCTTCTTCCTGCGGATAGTGGACTTCTCTCTCAGGTTCTTTTGGAAGAGAGGGAAGTGCTTAAGTGCCTCCGGTAGAGTCAGCTGAATGTGAAATCTTTCTATCATCTGCTGGCTGAACTCTAACTGCTGGTTCTTTTTTTTTATTTTCTTTTTTATTCCCCTTCGCCAAGTGGAGTGCTTGAGCAAAGGGGATAACTGGTTCCTCCTCAAATAGAGGGCAAGGAAGAGGTTCATGCTGCTGTGAAGGAATGGAGCCCATACAAGAATCATCACGCAACATAGATGGACTCGCGGTAGATAAAGAAACCTTTCCTTTATTAAATTTTTTGTTCTTTATCATACGGTCCTGAGATACAGAAATTGTAGGGAACATAACTGGAAGTGGTGGCCTTAGTGCCACCCACAATATCACTCTTCGTGGCATCAGTGTCGCGCTCTAGCTCAGTATCTGGCCATCTGCATCTGGAGAAGTGACGGCCTCAGTACCATCGACTGGATCAGCATCCTTGGTGGAATCAGCACCACCGTCATCAACATCATCATCAGCAGCCTCAGTACTTCTGTCCTCCTCGTCTAGCGTTTCTGGCTCATCATGGTTTCATCGCTCAGACGAGGCGCAACAGGCTGGAATCCTACCGCTCCTAAGTGACACAAAATCAGCATCAAATGTATATGAAGCAATATCATCCAATAAATCATTAAGAGTGGTGGTTTCTGTGAATTGTACCTGCTCAGACTTCCTCTTTAGGTTGTTAGGGTTGGGCTCGATCTGAGCGGGTATGGCAGCCTTGCCCTTTATTATCTCCCTCATCTCCTGGCGAAACTCGTCCATCTCCCGCCTAAAGGATGCATGTTGATCTGTGAGTAGGCGGGCTAGATCATCAAGAGCTGGGTTCTCATGGGCTGGCCCATGAGAACTGGATGGGTTGCCTCGCTGAAAATGAGGCTACTGGAACTGGTGTGGGGGCTGAGTGAACTGTTGCTACTGAGGTTGTTGCCTCCACTGTTGTCCCTGCTGGTATGGACGAGGACCCGACTAGAAGTGATGTTGTGGCAGGTGGGGGAATCGAGGCTGTTGCTACTGGCTGAACTGCCCACCCTGAGCTGGAGGGTGTTGCTGGGATGAGGCGCCTCTGGTAGCCCACCGTAATCTGGGATGATTGATGAAACCCAATTTCATCATCTTAATTATCAATTATTAACCTCCTTGCTTAGTTTTGTGTCAATAAAATCCAGTTAATGTTATGTAATTAACAGAGTCTCAAATAAATTAAAAACCACAAAAAAATGGCAAAACAAAAATTCGTGGTATTTTTAGCCTTAGAAATACCCTTAAAAATATTTCGGGTCCTTGTTTATCTCATCTCTCGTTTTGGTCAACATGAAACTTGTAGATCTCATCAAGATCTACAACTTTCATGTTTTGAGTTTTCTCAAATTCGGCCAGATTAACCCTCAAAAATCAAAAATACTCTCTGAATAATCTGATTGGGCTACGTGGCCCGTTCTGGGTGAGCCACGTGGCCGCTCCCTTTGTCTTATCCGCCCACATTTTTGGACCATTGGATCTTCATCTCAATCTAACGGTTAAGCTTCCTCCACGTCCGCCTTTCATCTCTGCCATTGGATCATCTCCATTTCAGATCAGAACTGCCCGTTAGCGCCGCGCCCACAGCTTGCCACGTGGCACGCTGCGCGCCGTCCGATCTCGCCTTTGTCTCTTTGATCACCGCCGTCCACTGCCGCTTTGATTATCAACCGTCCGATTACTTCCTTTATGTCATCTCCACCGATCGCTACCGCCTCGCGCATAGACTGCCACGTGGCTCATCCGCTGCCCTTCATTCACGTCGCATCTTATCACATCACCACCGTTCTCTCGCCCCCAATTTACAGCCGTTGGATCTCCCGATCCAACGGCCAGAGGCCTTCGTCAACCTCACGATGCCCCTTCTTCCCCACGATCTCCACCTCGCACATGCGCCTGCCCTTTCCTATTTTTCCTACCATCTCCGACGACCTCGTCCCTCGCTAACCACCTCACCACGTTCATCACTCTTCCCTCTTCCTCGCGAGCCATCCATCTGACCATAGAAACCTCTCCACTCCATCCATTTTCTCCTTGAAACCCACGTCTCCACCAGCCAAAACCGTCAGTTTCTTCTTCAAATACGCCGCCTCCCTCTCTGTTAAACCTGGTCCACCTTTACGTGGGAGGAGGCCCAGCCCTCCTCCGCCTCCCTGTGACAGGGGGAGGCGTCGGGATAGAGCGATGACGACCTCGCCTCCCCAGTGAGACCCTCCGCCACACACGGTGGATTCGCGGCGCCTCGCGACCGCTCGAGCTGCATCGACCGGCTGACGATGTTCAGCGAAGACCCGGGGCTCGAATCGAGCCCCAGCCCAAGCCTATCCACTCCGCCCGATCTCCGGTAAGTCTCCTCCGACCTCCTTTGTGTTTTCTTCGAATTTTGCTTAATTAATTAGGCCCTTTCCTTTGTCTCCGACCCTCATTGATCACTTCCCGAGCTTCGCCGCGCTTCCATCTTTCACGCGCCTACATCCGACCACCTTCTTCCTCCTTCGCAGCCCCAAACCACCTCAACCCATCTCCTCCGCCACCTCGCGGCGGAGGAGCTTCGAGCTCCCGCCTTCTTCGCCCATCGAGCTTCCACTCCATTCACGCACGCACTTTTTAGGCTTCGGCTATGTGCCTAATCCTGCAGGACGTCATCTCCTTCAATGGCCGGAAGAACATCGGATCCAACTTCATTCGCTCCGTCTCCGACAAGCAAGCTCCGATGAGCGACGCCAGAGGGTCCTGGACCTTCCCCGAGTTCCCTGCTTCATCGACGACCTTTCCGTGAGCCCGGGGGAGGTTCATCGTGGCCGAGAGCGAGCGGCGGAGCCGGAGTTCCCTCGCCGGAGCTCAGTTCCCGCCGCCAGCTGACGATGAAGAAGGAAAAGCAGTAGTCGTTGGATGACCCTCTCCTGGAGATCATCCAACAGGTCAGATCCTGCCACGTCGCCATCAAGGATGCACCTCCAGATGCCATCGGAACTTTGAAGATCGGACGGTGCACAATCACCCACGTGGTGACGCCAGAGCCTCCCCGAGCCTAGCATCCGAGCCTCAGGCTTGGATGCTACCGAGCCTTCACGAGCCTACATCGAGCCGAACCACTGTCCAAGCCAAGCCGAAGCAACACCGAGCCTCTGCCGAGTCCGAGCCTACCTCCGAGCATGGATGGCACGTGCCTGGCACGTGCGTGTCTGGGCAATTTGCAGAGACACCCTCCGAATTTCTCCAATTTGCAAGCAGGTCCAGATCATGTGCATCGTATGTGCACTGTGGGCATTTTGCACCTTGGCCCTCGCGACTTTCAATATTTGCAAAAATGCCCCTGTGCATGTGGGCAATTTACAGGGAAGGCCTCGTATTTTTCATATTTACAATTTAGTCCCTCCCAGGGACCTGTTTGCAACGTTTATTTCATGTTTTCTTTCATTTATGCCCTTATCTTTGATCTTGCATATCTTGAGCTATATATGTCCGATTGAGATGATTTCAGTTCCATTTTGAAGCTCTCCTTGCTGTCTTTCTTATGGCATGCTTTAATTTCAGATTTGACACTATGATTCGTAGTGCATTATTTCATTATCTAAGTGTCATGATTTCCGTGGTTTTCATGCCTAGATGCTTTACAAATTTAAAGTGCTTCTTTAATCGATTCTATTTGACTCGCATTTTTATGGCTCAAGTAATTATCATTTTGGGCATATTATTCACGTTGCATGTGCATTCATTTGCCTAATGAAATAAAATAAAAAAAATTGCATGTTTATTTATTTAATGCATTGTTGTTGCCTTGTCTCACTTCATGCATGCCTTGACCTATTTTGCCTGTAACTCAACACTTAGTTAAATAGATGAAAATCTGACTAATATGAGAAAGGCTCGTGTCCCTGAGTTCGACCTTGGTATCTTACCAAGTAAAAAAATTACGACCATCACATTTTGATTGACATATATTTAAATGAGGTGGTCTCTTTGATGAACCCGAATTGGCCCGACTGCTACGACATGTTGAAGTGCTAATTACATGCTTTTAAAGGGGCGATTTTGCGGTTTATCAAATGGCGCCGTTGCCAGGGACACGGCTCATTTCTTGTATTCCTTGGATTTTTGTTTATTTAATTTAGTGTTCATTTTATAGGTCAATTTGTCAATTCATTTTGCATTATAAAAATTTTCTTTTCTATCGATCTCTAACTATTGTTTTTGTGGCAGGGCCCTTGATGGTTCAAGGAGGCGAGGAGCAGGATGCTACCCGCTGCGAGGAGCCGCAAAACATACGCTGAGCAAATAGGGAAGAAAAGAAAAAAAATGTGTCTCGCATTTTATTTTTGCATGTCATGTAATAATTCGTCTTTTACAACGGTCTTCGATCGAAGGCTCACGATTGTAATCGAATGATTATATGTGGTTGTGTGGGGATTGTCCCCACTTGAGTGTCGACCTAGGATCAGACACGCGACTCTTTGAGCATATTCCATTTTTTATCTTTTACGTGCTTGCTCGTAGGTAGGACACACTTTAAACAAAGATGTGCGTAACATCGCCTCACTTAGCCAAATTAAAATGAAAAATTTTCCCCGCTAATAGAAGCATGTTAGGTGAGGTTTTCTAATCGACTTGCATACATGAGTTTTGGTTTTCAACACGGCCCAAGTTTTTCACGGATTTTTTCACTAAGTCACTGCATGATTTTTCGCTTAGCTTAGATCATGGTTTTATCGAATACGTGATTTTTTCTCTATTTCTCTTTCCTAGCTTGATCACCTAGGTTAATGAAAAAATGGGAATAAACGGTAGACGATGTTGTCTTGATTTATGAGCTAACCTTAATTCAGTGATAACATTAAGTAATAATTGAGACTGGTTTTTGCAAGTCAACCAAAAATGGAGTAAAGCTTTGGTTTTGGGAGAGCAACACCCTCATTTACGTATTGTTTTCACTTAACAATTTTCTCCGCGTAAAATATCAAATGTTTTATCACCAATAAAACCGACAAGATAATAAACCAACCTCGGTTGGTTTCATGTGTGAGTTAGTGAATTTAGGGTCTTGCTTGCTTGAATTGAGCCTTGTTTGATTCGATACACTCTTTAGAACCTTAGTCACTCCATTCATCTCCGTAGATTCATCCGCTCACTTGTGCATCCATTCATCTCCTTCGTTCCCCTTGGGTCCCTCCCAACATCAATTTCCATCTTTATACTTAGGCTAATCTCAGCCTAAGTATAGGGGGGACCCGAGTCCTAGTGATTTTCTCTCCTCTCCTTTCCTTGCCTTTATACTTAGGTTATTTCTAACCTAAGTATAGGGGGAACCCCTCTTAGCTCCCGTATATTCCTATATATTTAAATGGACCTATGTACTTATAATATCTAGTGCTATGAGGACATAGAAAAGTTTAAGTATAAGGGGGGCAGACCGTAATTACCGTATACTTACTTTAGCTATAAACTGAAAAATTTGAAAAATTTAAAACTTTCTGTCTAAGGTAAAATTCTTTGGACTAAGAGAACTTAAATGTTTTTACGGCTTTTCGATATTATGTTACGCTATTTTTATAAAAGTGTTTTCGAAAATGATTTTTCCTTATCTTGAAAAATTCTTTTGAAAATGTTTTGAAAACTTTTTATTTGTGTGACATGGTTTTGAAAAAAATCTCCATCTCTTTTCAAGGAAAGTTGAGTTTAACTTGTGTTTTAACCTTTATTAAAATCCATAAAAATGAGAAAACCCCAAAACCCTTTAAGAGTGATTGGTGACTACTGAACCCAATTAAGTAAGCTGCATTCAGTGAGGGTTCGCCCTTAGCAGATTGGATGGATAAAAGGACATCGCATAAGGCCCCGTCCTCAAGCAACGGGCTTCGACCTGTACTTACATCCATACTGGCTGAATTGCAGATGCTCAATTGAGTTTAGGCAGTTCTAATATCTCTTGAAGTTAAAAAAAATCTTGTTTTTGAATGAAGGAGTTGGATTAATCCTCTACACTTACACTTCCACCCAGGATCTGAAATGATCAAGGAGACTTAGCTTTTTGAAGTCTTTGAGATTTTAGGTTAACCAGCCTTAGCCATCAGGGTCTTAGACTTAATCATCCACATTCCCCTAGGTTTCTAGATTTGCATGCTATATTCCATGCTTAGTCTCAGACAAAAAGAATATGATCAGCACATCACATGCACGACTGCGGTTTTTGATGAGATGAGTTGATTTTTCACCTGAGGGATTGGGATGAGGAAGTTGAGTTTGGATTTGATCTAATGATGCTCGAGGATGGGATAAAATATTTGGAGGCTTCATGAAACCTGAGTGTCAGCAATTTTAGCTAGTATGAGAACTTGGTTCTTATACTAATCTCTTGATTTGACCTAAGTGCCAGGGTGTGAATAAATAAAAAATTATTGATCAGTGTGCGCCAACTCTTGGTAAAAGCAGTGGAGCTAGCCACAAATTATACAAGTCAATGAAATTCCAAAGAAAAGCTCATTCCACAAAGTCAAATATCAAAGAGCTTCCACCAAAGGTGAGCGCTCCCAAATTTTTCAAAGTGTCCACTTGGACCACCACTATTAGGACCAGGAGTCGGGCTTGCACCAAAAAAGGGCTCTGCATCGTAAATGCTACAAGTCTGGGTGTCGAAGGTACGATAGGTACTAATAAGAGACACACCCCGGTGTATTCCCAGGAAAACAAGTGCAGACGGCTCCAACTTCTCTTGACGGACGCACTGATTAACACAAAAAAAAGTGTTGCGTAATGGCACTAGAGAGAATCCTTGTTCTAATGAGAGGGGGAGAAGAAATGACACAATCCCATACCCTCCATTACTGGCCTGCCATCTACATTTTCTAAGTCTGACAACTAAAGAGACGGTGGACTGAATGCAAGATTTGATTTATTCCCTAGTGTTGAGGATTGGGTCCTTAGGAGATTTTTTCGGACCAAGACTTTGGGTGACGATTTGACTCTACTCTCAGAATCCCAGTCAACACTAAAGTTCATATCCTTTAGATTATATGTACATCAGAGAGAGTCTGGAGAATTAGAGGAATTGGGAACCTCTTGGTTAAGGTTGAGTTGAATTCTAGGATTTTGGACCTCTAAAGTCGAGTCGACTTGATCGGATTGGATCCTGAACTCACATGCACAAGGGGGTTAATCCAACTTAGTCATTCTCTTTGATGCTCGAGGACAAGCATAGTTTAAGTATAGGGGGGTGATGAAACCCAATTTCATCATCTTAATTTTCAATTATTAACCCCCTTGCTTAGTTTTGTGTCAATAAAACCCAGTTAATGTTCTGTAATTAACAGAGTCTCAAATAAATTAAAAACCACAAAAAAATGGCAAAACAAAAATTCGTGGTATTTTTAGCCTTAGAAATACCCTTAAAAATATTTCGGGTCCTTGTTTGATCTCATCTCCCGTTTTGGTCAACATGAAACTTGTAGATCTCATCAAGATCTACAACTTTCATGTTTTGAGTTTTCTCAAATTCGGCCAGATTCACCCTCAAAAATAAAAAATACTCTCTGAATAATCTGATTGGGCCACGTGTCCCGTTCTGGGTGAGGCACGTGGCCGCTCCCTTTGTCTTATCTGCCCGCATTTTTGGACCGTTGGATCTTCATCTCAATCTAACGGTTAAGCTTCCTCCACGTCCGCCTTTCGTCTCTGCCATCGGATCATCTCCATTTCAGATCAGAACCGCCCGTTAGCGCCGCGCCCACAGCTTGCCACGTGGCACGTTGCGCGCCGTCCGATCTTGCCTTTGTCTCTTTGATCACCGCCGTCCACTGCCGCTTTGATTATCAACCGTCCGATTACTTCCTTGATGTCATCTCCACCGATCGCTACCGCCTCGCGCATAGACTGCCACGTGGCTCATCCGCTTCCCTTCATTCACGTCGCATCTTATCACATCACCACCGTTCTCTCGCGCCCAATTTACAGCCGTTGGATCTCCCGATCCAACGGCCAGAGGCCTTCGTCAACCTCACGATGCCCCTTCTTCCCCATGATCTCCACCTCGCACATGCGCCTGCCCGTTCCTATTTTTCCTACCATCTCCGACGACCTCGTCCCTCGCTAACCACCTCACCACGTTCATCACTCTTCCCTCTTCCTTGCGGGCCATCCATCTGACCACGGAAACCTCTCCACTCCTTCCATTTTCTCCTTGAAACCCACGTCTCCACCAGCCAAAACCGCCGGTTTCTCCTTCAAATGCACCGCCTCCCTCTCCGTTAAACCTGGTCCACCTTTACGTGGGAGGAGGCCCAGCCCTCCTCCGCCTCCCTGTGACAGGGGGAGGCGTCGGGATAGAGCGAGGACGACCTCGCCTCCCCGGTGAGACCCTCCGCCACACACGGTGGAGTCGCGGCGCCTCGCGACCGCTCGAGCTACATCGACCGGCTGACGATGTTTAGGGAAGACCCGGGGCTCGAATCGAGCCCCAACCCAAGCCTATCCACTCCGCCCGATCTCTGGTAAGTCTCCTCCGACCTCCTTTGTGTTTTCTTCGAATTTCGCTTAATTAATTAGGCCCTTTCCTTTGTTTCCGGCCCCCGTTGATCACTTCCCGAGCTTCGCCGCGCTTCCATCTTTCACGCGCCTACATCCGACCACCTTCTTCCTCCTTCGCAGCCCCAGACCACCTCAACCCATCTCCTCCGCCACCTCGCGGCGGAGGAGCTTCGAGCTCCCGCCTTCTTCGCCCATCGAGCTTCCACTCCATTTACGCACGCACTTTTTAGGCTTCGGCTATGTGCCTAATCCTGCTGGACATCATCTCCTTCAATGACCGAAAGAACATCGGAGCCAACTTCATTCGCTCCGTCTCTGACAAGCAAGCTCCGATGAGCGACGCCAGAGGGTCCTGGACCTTCCCCGAGTTCCCTGCTTCATCGACGACCTTTCCGTGGGCCCGGGGGAGGTTCATCGTGGCCGAGAGCGAGCGGCGGAGCTGGAGTTCCCTCGCCGGAGCTCGGTTCCCGCCGCCAGCTGATGATGAAGAAGGAAAAGCAGTAGCCGTTGGATGACCCTCTCCTGGGGATCATCCAACAGGTCAAATCCTGCCACGTCGCCATCAAGGATGCACCTCCATATGCCATCGGATCTTTGAAGATCGGACGGTGCACAATCACCCACATGGTGATGCCAGAGCCTCCCCGAGCCTAGCATCCGAGCCTCCAGGCTTGGATGCTACCGAGCCTTCACGAGCCTGCATCGAGCCGAACCACTGTCCAAGCCAAGCCGAAGCAACACCGAGCCTCTGCCAAGTCCGAGCCTACCTCCGAGCATGGATGGCACGTGCCTGGCACGTGCATGTCTGGGCAATTTGCAGAGACACCCTCCGAATTTCTCCAATTTACAAGCAGGTCCAGATCACGTACAGCGTACGTGCACTGTGTGCATTTTGCACCTTGGCCCTCACGACTTTCAATATTTGCAAAAATGTCCCTGTGCGTGTGGGCAATTTACAGGGAAGGCCTCGTATTTTTCATATTTACATTTTAGTCCCTCCCAGGGACCTGTCTGCAACGTTTATTTCATGTTTTCTTTCATTTATGCCCTTATCTTTGATCTTGCATATCTTGAGCTATATATGTCTGATTGAGATGATTTCAGTTCCATTTTGAAGCTCTCCTTGCTGTCTTTCTTATGGCATGATTTAATTTCAGATTTGACACTATGATCCGTATTGCATTATTTCATTATCTAAGTGTCCTGATTTCCGTGGTTTTCATGCCTATATGCTTTACAAATTTAGAGTGCTTTTTTATTCGATTCTGTTTGACTCGCGTTTTTTATGGCTCAAGTAATTATCATTTGGGGCATATTATTCGCTTTGCATGTGCATTCATTTGCCGAATGAAATAAAATAAAATAAAATAAATTGCATGTTTATTTATTTAATGCATTGTTGTTGCCTTGTCTCACTTCATGCATGCCTTGACCTATTTTGCTTGTAACTCAACACTTAGTTAAATAGATGAAAATCTGACTAATATGAGAAAGGCTCGTGTCCCTGAGTTCGACCTTGGTATCTTACCAAGTAAAAAATAAGGTGGTCTCTTTGATGAACCCGAATTGGCCCGACTGCTACGACATGTTGACGTGCTAATTACACACTTTTAAAGGGGCGATTTTGCGGTTTACCAAATGGCGCCGTTGCCGGGGACACGGCTCATTTCTTGTATTCTTTGGATTTTTGTTTAATTAATTTTGTGTTCATTTTATAGGTCAATTTGTTAATTCATTTTGCATTATGAAAATTTTCTTTTCTATCGATCTCTAACTATTGTTTTTGTGGCAGGGCCCTTGATGGTTCAAGGAGGCGAGGAGCAGGATGCTACCCGCTGTGAAAAGCCGCAAAACATACGTTGAGCAAATAGGGAAGAAAAGAAAAAAATGTGTCGCGTATTTTATTTTTGCATGTCATGTAATAATTCGTCTTTTACAACGGTCTTCGATCGAAGGCTTGCGATTGTAATCGAACGATTATATGTGGTTGTGTGGGGATCGTCCCCACTTAAGTGTCGACCTAGGATCAGGCATGCGGCTCTTTGAGCATATTTAATTTTTTATCTTTTACGTGCTTGCTCGTAGGTAGGACACACATTAAACAAAGACGCAAGTAACATCGCCTCACTTAGCCAAATTAAAATGAAAAATTTTCCCCGCTAATAGAAGCATGTTAGGTGCGGTTTTCTAATCGACTTGCATACATGAGTTTTGGTTTTCAACACGGCCCAAGTTTTTCACGGATTTTTTCGCTAAGTCACTGCATGATTTTTCACTTAGCTTAGATCATGGTTTTATCGAATACGCGTTTTTTTCTCTATTTCTCTTTCCTAGATTGATCACCTTGGTTAATGAAAAAATGGGAATGAACGGTAGACGATGTTGTCTTGCTTTATGAGCTAACCTTAATTTAGTGATAACATTAAGTAATATCTGGGACTGTTATTTGCAAGTCAGCTAAAAATGGAGTAAAACTTTCGTTTTGGGAGAGCAACACCCTCGTTTACGTATTGTTTTCACTTAACAATTTTCTCCGCGTAAAATATCAAATGTTTTATCACCAATAAAACCGACAAGATAATAAACCAACCTCCGTTGGTTTCATGTGTGAGTTGGTGAATTTAGGGTCTTGCTTGCTTGAATTGAGCCTTGTTTGATTCGATACACTCCTTAGAACCTTAGTCACTCCATTCATCTCCGCAGATTCAACCGCTCACTTGTACATCCATCCATCTCCTTCGTTCCCTTTGGGTCCCTCCCAACATCAATTTCCATCTTTATACTTAGGCTAATCTCAGCCTAAGTATAGGGGGGACCCGAGTCCCCATGATTTTCTCTCCTCTCCTTTCCTTGCCTTTATACTTAGGTTATTTCTAACCTAAGTATAGGGGGGACCCCTCTTAGCTCCCGTATATTCCTATATATTTAAATGGACCTATATACTTGTAACATCTAGTGCTATGAGGACATAGCAAAGTTTAAGTATAGGGGGTATACCATAATTACCGTATACTTACTTTAGCTATAAACTGAAAATTTTGAAAAATTTAAAACTTTTTGGCTAAGGTAAAATTCTTTGGACTAAGAGAACTCAAATGTTTTTATGGCTTTTCGATATTATGTTACGCTATTTTTATAAAAATATTTTCGAAAATGATTTTTCCTTATCTTGAAAAATTCTTTTGAAAATGTTTTGAAAACTTTTTATTTGTGTGACATGGTTTTGAAAAAAATCTCCATCACTTTTCAAGGAAAGTTGAGTTTAACTTGTGTTTTAACCTTTATTAAAATCCATAAAAATGAGAAAAACCCAAAACCCTTTAAGAGTGATTGGTGACTATTAAACCCAATTAAGTAAGCCACATTCAGTGAGGGTTCGCCCTTAGCAGATTGGATGGTTTAGAGGACATCGCATAAGGCCTCGTCCTCAAGCAACGGGCTTCGGCCTGTACTTACATCCAGACTGGCTGAATTGCAGATGCTCAATTGAGTTTAGGCAGTTCTAATATCTCTTGAAGTTCAAAAAAAATCTTGTTTTTGAATGAAGGAGTTGGATTAATCCTCTACACTTCCACTTCCACCCAGGATCTAAAATGATCAAGGAGACAGCTTTTTGAAGTCTTTGAGATTTTAGGTTAACCAGCCTTAGCCATCAGGGTCTTAGACTTAATCATCCACATTCCCCTAGGTTTCTAGATTTGCATGTTATATTCCATGCTTAGTCTCAGATAAAAAGAATATGATCAGCACATCACATGCACGACTGCGGTTTTTGATGAGATGAGATGATTTTTCACCTGAGGGATTGGGATGAGGAAGTCGAGTTTGGATTTGATCTAATGATGCTCGAGGATGGGATAAAATCTTTGGAGGCTTCATGAAACCTGAGTGTCAGTAATTTTAGCCAGTATGAGAACTTGGTTCTTATATTAATCTCTTGATATTGACCTAAGTGCCAGGGTGTGAATAAATAAAAAATTGTTGATCAGTGTGCGCCAACTCTTGGTAAAAGTAGTGGAGCTAGCCACAAATTATACAAGTCAATGAAATTCCAAAGAAAAGCTCATTCCACAAAGTCAAATATAAAAGAGCTTCCACCAAAGGTGAGCGCTCCCAAACTTCTCCAAGTGTCCACTTGGACCATCGCTATTAAGACCAGGAGTCGGGCTTGCACCAAAAAAGGGCTCTGCATCGTAAATGCTACAAGTCTGGTGTCGAAGGTACGATAGGTACTCAAAAGAGACACACACCGGTGTATTCCCAGGAAAACAAGTGCATACAGCTCCAACTTCTCTTGATGGACGCACTGATCTACACAAAAAAAAGTGTTGCGTAATGGCACTAGAGAGAATCCTTGTTCCAATGAGAGGGAGAGAAGAAATGAAACAATCCCATACCCTCCATTACTGGCCTGCCATCTACATTTTCTTTGTCCGACAACTAAAGAGACGGTGGACTGAATACAAGATTTGATTTATTCCCTAGTGTTGAGGATTGGGTCCTTAGGAGATTTTCTCGGACCAAGACTTTGGGTGACGATTTGACTCTACTCTCATAATCGCAGTCAACACTAAAGTTCATATCCTTTAGATTATATGTACATCAGAGAGAGTCTGGAGAATTAGAGGAATTGGGAACCTCTTGGTTAAGGCTGAGTTGAATTCTAGGATTTTGGACCTCTAAAGTCGAGTCGACTTGATCGGATTGGATCCTGAACTCACACGCACAAGGGGGTTAATCCAACTTAGTCATTCTCTTTGATGCTCGAGGAAGAGCATAGTTTGAGTATAGGGGGTGATGAAACCCAATTTCATCATCTTAATTTTCAATTATTAACCCCCTTGCTTAGTTTTGTGTCAATAAAACCCAGTTAATGTTCTGTAATTAACAGAATCTCAAATAATTTAAAACCACAAAAAAATGGCAAAACAAAAATTCGTGGTATTTTTAGCCTTAGAAATACTCTTAAAAATATTTCGGGTCCTTGTTTGATCTCATCTCCCATTTTAGTCAACATGAAACTTGTAGGTCTCATCAAGATCTACAACTTTCATGTTTTGAGTTTTCTCAAATTCGGCCAGATTAACCCTCAAAAATAAAAAATACTCTCTGAATAATCTGATTGGGCCACGTGGCCCGTTCTGGGTGAGCCACGTGGCCCGCTCCCTTTGTCTTATCCGCACGCATTTTTGGACCGTTGGATCTTCATCTCAATCTAACGGTTAAGCTTCCTCCACGTCCGCCTTTCGTCTCTGCCATCGGATCATCTCCATTTCAGATCAGAACCGCCCGTTAGCGCCGCGCCCACAGCTTGCCACGTGGCACGATGCTCGCTGTCCGATCTCGCCTTTGTCTCTTTGATCACCGCCGTCCACTGCCGCTTTGATTATCAACCGTCCGATTACTTCCTTGATGTCATCTCCACCGATCGCTACCGCCTCGCGCATAGCCTGCAACATGGCTCGTCCGCTGCCCTTCGTTCACGTCGCATCTGATCACATCACCACCGTTCTCTCGCGCCCAATTTACAGCCGTTGGATCTCCCGATCCAACGGTCAGAGGCCTTCGTCAACCTCACGATGCCCCTTCTTCCCCACGATCTCCACCTCGCACATGCGCCTGCCCTTTCCTATTTTTCCTACCATCTCCGACGACCTCGTCCCTCGCTAACCACCTCACCACGTTCATCACTCTTCCCTCTTCCTCGCGAGCCATCCATCTGACCATGGAAACCTCTCCACTCCTTCCATTTTCTCCTTGAAACCCACGTCTCCACCAGCCAAAACCGCCGGTTTCTTCTTCAAATACGCCGCCTCCCTCTCCGTTAAACCTGGTCCATCTTTACGAGGGAGGAGGCCCAGCCCTCCTCCGCCTCCCTGTGACAAGGGGAGGCGTCGGGATAGAGCGATGACGACCTCGCCTCCACGGTGAGACCCTCCGCCACACACGGTGGAGTCGCGGTGCCTCGCGACCGCTCGAGCTGCATCGACCGGCTGACGATGTTCAGCGAAGACCCGGGGCTCGAATCGAGCCCCAGCCCAAGCCTATCCACTCCGCCCGATCTTCGGTAAGTCTCCTCTGACCTCCTTTGTGTTTTCTTCAAATTTTGCTTTATTAATTAGGCCCTTTCCTTTGTCTCCGACCCCCAATGATCACTTCCCGAGCTTCACCGCGCTTCCATCTTTCACGCGCCTACATCCGACCACCTTCTTCCTCCTTCGCAACCCCATACCACCTCAACTCATCTCCTCCGCCACCTCGCGGCGGAGGAGCTTCGAGCTCCTGCCTTCTTCGCCCATCGAGCTTCCACTCCATTCACGCACGCACTTTTTAGGCTTTGGCTATGTGCCTAATCCTGCAGGACGTCATCTCCTTCAATGGCCGGAAGAACATCGGAGCCAACTTCATTCGCTCCGTCTCCGACAAGCAAGCTCCGATGAGCGACTCCAGAGGGTCCTGGACCTTCCCCGAGTTCCCTGCTTCATCGACGACCTTTCCGTGAGCCCGGGGGAGGTTCATCGTGGCCGAGAGCGAGCGGCGGAGCCGGAGTTCCCTCGCCGGAGCTCGGTTCCCGCCGCCAGCTGACAATCAAGAAGGAAATCTAGTAGCCGTTGGATGACCTTCTCCTGGGGATCATCTAATGGGTCAGATCCAGCCACGTCGCCATCAAGGATGCACTCCAGATGCCATCGGATCTTTGAAGATCGGACGGTGCACAATCACCCACGTGGTGATGCCAGAGCCTCCCCGAGCCTAGCATCCGAGCCTCCAGGCTTGGATGCTACCGAGCCTTCACGAGCCTGCATCGAGACGAACCACTGTCCAAGCCAAGCCGAAGCAACACCAAGCCTCTGCCAAGTCCGAGCCTACCTCCGAGCATGGATGGCACGTGCCTGGCACGTGCGTGTCTGGGCAATTTGCAGAGACGCCCTCCGAATTTCTTCAATTTGCAAGCAGGTCCAGATCACGTGCACCGTATGTGCACTGTGGGCATTTTGCACCTTGGCCCTCGCGACTTTCAATATTTGCCAAAATGCCCCTGTGCGTGTGGGCAATTTACAGGGAAGGCCTCGTATTTTTCATATTTACATTTTAGTCCCTCTCAGGGACCTGTCTGCAACGTTTATTTCATGTTTTCTTTCATTTATGCCCTTATCTTTGATCTTGCATATCTTGAGCTATATATGTCCGATTGAGATGATTTCAGTTCCATTTTGAAGCTCTCCTTGCTATCTTTCTTATGGCATGCTTTAATTTCAGATTTGATACTATGATCCGTAGTGCATTATTTCATTATCTAAGTGTCCTGATTTCCGTGGTTTTCATGCCTAGATGCCTTACAAATTTAGAGTGCTTCTTTATTCGATTCTGTTTGACTCGCATTTTTTATGGCTCAAGTAATTATCATTTTGGGCATATTATTCGCTTTGTATGTGCATTCATTTGCCTAATGAAATAAAATAAAAAAAATTGCATGTATTTATTTAATGCATTGTTGTTGCCTTGTCTCACTTCATGCATGCCTTGACCTATTTTGCCTGTAACTCAACACTTAGTTAAATAGATGAAAATCTGACTAATATGAGAAAGGCTCGTGTCCCTGAGTTCGACCTTGGTATCTTACCAAGTAAAAAAATTATGACCATCGCATTTTGATTGACATATATTTAAATGAGGTGGTCTCTTTGATGAACTCGAATTGGCTCGACTGCTACGACATGTTGAAGTGCTAATTACACGCTTTTAAAGGGATGATTTTGCGGTTTATCAATGATATCAGCGGATCTCAAGCTACTGTCGATCATACGAAATCTCGTTGACTTCCATCAACGGCTCCTGCTTGTATGGGAATGGGGGAAGAATTACCAGTGGATGATCCTGCTTGTACACCACTATCTGAGTGTCATGAGATGGCGATGGCTGAGAATACTAGTGCTGCAGTTGTTGGACCGGCTCCTCGGTGGCAAGCCCATGGAACTTGGGTAAGAGCTGAATGGTCTGGGGAGGAAGCTTGAAGTCTCCCAGAATCACCGAAAACTGGATCCAACGGTGTATAAGGGTTGCACCAGGGTTGTGTAATTCCCTCATCGGTATGGCGGGTCTGGTTGGCTCCTGCGACTCTTATGGTTGTCCTCCATCTGCTCCTCCAACATTTGGGATCTCTCCACCTCCTGCTCGGTGCGACTCTTCTCTGTCGGCATGTATATGTGCTATCTCTCAATGCACCTCTGCCATGAAGGGTCCTTGGTCTCTAATCTTCCTCGGCATCATCTCCAGGGAGGATAGAAGTGTGTTGTTGATGGAGCCATGATCTAAAACATACGTCGAACCCTAAGGTTGTCCATCGGTGCGCTCCTCACTGTTGGCCATCTCGTGGGTCTCTTGAAAAGGAAAAAGACCCGAACTCAGGTGTCGTCATATGAACAAATAGTTGTGTTGCTGGTCTCTGCTCGGGCACCTCATGACTAGAAGAAGGGTGGTCGAGGGGGAACAGGGCGGAATCGAACTCAGGTTCGGAGAGCGGGTTAAGGCTCCCTAGAACCTCCCTAGATGAGTGGGTCGGAGTGCCCGAGAGCGGTGCTGTCAAAGGCAGCCTAAGGACCTCCAACACATCATCGTGATATGGACAAATGTGGATGAGATCTCGACGCAAACAAGATCAGCATTCAAACCCCCAATTCACCTACTCAATGTTGAGTTGATGACCGTGAAGGATCGATCGATTATCTTGTCGATTTTATTTAGGTGATAATTAAGTCTTGTAGAGTGATTAAGCGAGCTGGTAGGTACCCGATGCTCCCAAGAGACTGGCATGATCCCAAAGCTAAATCTTTCCCAACTAGTACGAGTTGCGGACCGTTTACCGGCTACCCTATCAACTCGATTTGCTAAGGATGTCGCGGCCCGCTTTACCGGAGACCGGAGAGATCCTCACTGGAGAACGACTAACCCTACGTCCAGTTGTCTAATGAGAGTTCAGGTGTGGCTCTAGACTAGTGTGCAGGTCACTCTCTCGCTCAAGCAAAACAAACAAGGAGGGGATGACTCTCCCAAAACAGATTTTTTAAGTGACGTGTCTTTTAAGATCAAGTTTTCAGTAACAATCCCAATTTTATGATTCTCTCTTTTTAGGTATTTTTCAATAATAAATATTGCCTAACAAATTTTTTGATCTCCTGATTATTTAAAGTCCAAAACAGGGGGAGAGAAGTTGAAAAAGCCGATGCGTGATCAAACACTATGATGCATGCAAAGTAAGAAAGGCATACCTGACTCCAACACTCTACATGCAGGGTGATCCGCGCATAAATTTAAAGATAGAAATTTAAACTAATCTAAATGATGCAAGAAGAAAACGGCCTTAGATGAACAATTTCTAATAATCATGAAGAACAACAGTTAACTAATCAAAGAGAGAGAGGTCGATGTCCGATTTCGGATGCTGATCGGTGTCCGCCACAACGGATCCTGCATGCGTTGTATACGGCCACTAGCGGCACGTGACCTCTCATCAATCAGATTAACTTTTTATTATGAATTATTAATAAGTTTCAATTACGAATCTATAGGTGCAAGCAGTCTTTTCGGGATTAGGCCTTAATGATTTATGTCGTAATCAAGAGAAAATCCTAAATCTAATGGCCAAAATCTTGGAGAATCAAAGAGAAAAAATGCGACAAAACAAAATCGGCGAAAACCGCGGTGAGGTCCCTCGAGCACACCAGTGCTCGGCGAAACAGACCACGATATGCCAAGTGTCCAGAAGAGTCGGATGGTCATGTATTATTACAATAATAATAGTATGTGCTAGAAATAAAAACTAATATAGGATAGTCTACTCTATCCAATATAATTGATTCCCTTATGTTATCTTGCTCCTCCGCGGGTGCGGTTACTCCAACCAAAAGCCGCAAAGTCCTCGGGCGGTCCCTCGCACAAAAAGCAAAGAAGAACAAATGTCAGAAAAGCAGTTATATAAAATAGAGATAACAATAAACAAAGGTCTAAAAGGACTACTAAACCGTGCTCCCCGGTAATAGCACCCTTCTGATGAACGACCTGCCGACTAGGGTTAAGTATGAAAAATAAGCAAGGGTCGTTGTGACCCCAATCAGCTAATCAGACTCAACAAGAAAAATCAAGACCATACAAATTAGACAATCGAAGCGTAAAATCAATGTAAGCGGTCTCCGTTATTTATTTAACTTGGTATAGTGACCAGGGTTGAACACAAGGAGAACGAGTAAAACCTATGAAGTCGTCCTAATCAAACTAATAAAAACATATTTTTGTAATTTTTATATTTGCAATTTTTTAGTATTTTTAAACTAAGAAAATAAAACAGGTAAATAAGAAAACAAGCACAAGCTAAGCTTTTGCAATTTTTATTAAGTCTAAAAAGGCTCAAAAATAAGAAACAAAAATATTTTTATATTTTTAAAATATTAAAATGTTTTTGGTGATTTTAGGGTTTTTATAAGAGATAATGCAACAAAATAGGAACTGAATATAAAACACATAAAAACAAGTATACGCGATTTTTTTGGAATTTTTTAGTCATTTTTTGGTATTTTATAAAATAGAAAGAAGAGTTTTTAGATTTTTTGATTTTTTGAAAATATTAAATAAACTAAATAAATTCACAAAAAAACAACATAAATATTACGCATTTGCAGGAGGTAACTATATTTTTTATGGAATTTTTGAAGTTAATTAGGTATTTATTTGATTAAAAACAACACACACGACAAGCATGGACCTAAATGCAATTATATGAAAGTTTCCAGGCCAAATGATAACATACATAAAAAGCTCAGGGTGATTCTTGCAATTTATTCAAGGTATTCATGCACAGGGGTATACTTGCAATTATTAGAAAACTTCTACTCAAATGATAACATCCATGAAGTTCAGGGATAATCATGCAAATAACCTACAAACTCACAGGAACATGCATGTGTCTCAGGTTTGAAAGGACTAAAATGCAAATACAGAAAACTTTAAGGTCCAAGCTGTGAAATACTCAAATTACAACTTTATTCTATGGAATGACTAATCAAAGCATAAAAGAGCAGGGTAAAACATGCAATATACCCTGAAGAGGCACGTGGCGTGCGTAGATGGCGTCGTGGACGTACGACTCTGATAAACTGGAGGGGCAGATCTGATGGCAGAGAGTATGTCGGGAATGTGCGGCCTTATGCATCAGGGTGCATCAGATCCAACGGCTACAAAGATGAATTGGTCGAGTGGTTGTGATCAAATCTGACAGAGCCAGGCCCATCTGACGGCAGTAGAGGATGCTGGACGAACTCCCTCCATACGACCTTCGATCGAGAGATGAGGTGAATCCGTCAACCCGATAAAAGATCTGAAGGTCTCGTCACGCTCGACGATACGTCACGCGTTAGGAGGTCGGCTCCGAGCAGAAGGATAACGGCCAGATGACCATCGCGGTGGAGGTGCGCCTGGAGCTGCTCCACCTGAGCAGTCCGGGGTTAAACAAGGGTCTTCGATGCGAACCAAGGCATGCAATGGAAAGAACGCTCGGAGGCATAGTTGAGGTGAAGGTTTATTGCAAGTAGAAGCAAGAAAACTGGTGGGGAATGGAGGTCAACTCCTGACGGTTTTGGAAGGGAGGAGCCTTGGCCTTAATCTCAACCTGCTGGTCGAGCCTAAGGGTGATCAGGCTGCGGTGCAAGATGAAGGGCGAGACGGAGGATCGATCTAAATGGATGGATGCGAATAACAGGGCTCCGACCAACTGGTCGGAGCAAGTGGGTGTGTGGTGGAGCTAAGTTGAATGAACGGAATCAAAAGTGAAAATGCGGAGGATGGAATGGGTACCTGAAGATCTAGATGGACTCCTGAGCTCCAAGCGATTACGGGAGTCGAGGTTATGGCCTCAACCGCATTGCGGCAGATGCGGAGGCTGCTTGCACAGGTCTACGACCACGAAGGGTGAGCTGCGTGATTACGCATCCAAACTCCAATATAAAGACGCTCTCCGGCAGCTGTCACTCAACCAAAGGTGTCTATGAGTGGAAGAAGGAGCGAGGCACGAGCTGAGCTGCAGTGGAGGCGGAAGAGATGATTTATATGCTTCCCAGAAGGCTGGAAGGATCGAGCGAGAGCGCACAACCCTAAGAAGATCTGCACCTTCCTAGGGATCTGTAAAGGTGAAGGATCCTCGAAGAAGGCTCGGGCGAAAGATCAAATCGAAAGGAGTCCTGACCCGACCAAGAAAAATGGGAGAAAACGTTTCGGCAGAAGGAATCGGGTCTGGTCAGCCCTGGAAGAGGGCGTTGACTAGAGTCAACGAAATGAGCTGGACCAATCAGGAAATTAGAATCTACAAAATATTTATAAATTCAATAAAAAATAGTAAATACATTCAAAACAAAAAGTGTATAAAATAAAAAACGTTTATTATTTTTCAAATGATTTATCTGTGATTTTTAATTATTTTTTATACACTATATAATATTATATACAGATATAATATACCCATGTATTATGTACGTTAATTTTTATTTTATTATTTTTACACAAATACCCCAATTTTGTATTTTATTTATTTTTCATGTGATTTTAGGAGTACAAAATAATTTTTATTTTATTTTTATGATTTATTTACAGGTATAAAATAATTAGGGGATGTGACATCTATACATGTATTTTGTACAAGTAAGAAGGATTTTATTCTTGTTTTTATTTTATTTTTGTTTTATTTCTAGGGTTATATACAAGGAGTAAAAAATAATGTTTTAAATTTTATTTTGTTAAAAATAATTATTTATATACATATGTAGTATGTACAACATAGAGTAGGCCATGTCTCTCTCTACTTATTTTATTTGGCGATCAGGTCAAGGCTTGACCTTCTCTTGGGGTTCGGGGTTACTTTGTATTTATTCTAAATACCTCCTTCCTTTTTCTTTTCCTTTATTGTTTTATTTTTGCACAAATACATGCTAATTGTACAATGTTAACACATGCATGTTGAATGCTAACTTATTGTATTTACACCTATTTACATGATGTTTTGCTAAGATAAATAGCTAAAATAAAAGAATAAAGAGTGAGAATCAGGGATTCATCACCTGCTACTTATGATGATCGGATACATGTTTCTTGCACTCGTAAGGAAAGCATACTTCAGACCAACTAGTAATAGCTTTAGTGTCGGTTCTGATCTGGCCAGCTTCTCGGTCACCTCTGAAATGGTGCTAGTTGGAGGATGTTCTGTCTGAACTTTTGTAGAGTTGCTGACCTCAGTGTTCTGTTGAGATTCTGACAATGTGCCGAAAGGATCCGTAATGGGATCATTGTATTCGGACCAGAGCGAATCATTGGATTCAAAAAGATGCATCAGCAAGTTGGACTCTGTCACCTAAATGTCCTCTGAGCTTGCGTCGACTGTGCTTTCTAGGTCCTCCTCTATAGAGAGGATTTCCTGTGTCCATCGATCGTTCAAAGAGAGTGGTGTATCTCTGATCTCTGTGATGAAGTCACAGTCTACTTCATACAATGCTCCAAGACCCTTATCAATTACGACTTTAGGCTCGTTGATCATGTCTATGGTGATTCTGTTGTTGACCGAGCTGAAGGTGATCTTGCCAGACCCATAGTCAACCATAGCTTCTGAAGTGTGCAGGAATGGCCAGCCTAGGATGATAGGAGTCTGGAGTAAGGGTGCAGGGGAGTCCATATCAAGGACTACAAAATCAACTGGAAACTGCATGTCTCGCACCTTTACAACAACATTTTCCAAAAGACCTCGAGGTCATTTGATGGATCGATCAACGAACTGAAGGATCATTCTTGTTTGCTTGAGAGGTCCTAGCCCAAATTCTTATAATAGTGATGAGGGCAGGAGGTTGATGGAAGTACCATTGTCAAGCAATGTTCGCTTAAGGACTTGATCGAAAATCACACAACTGATCAAGGGCACTCCTTTGTCTTGCTTTTTCTGTGGGAGATTACTGATGGCTGCAACCGTGATCATGGTGAGAATGCGCTTCTCAACCTGTCGACGTCTGTTGTTTCGTGCTGGTCGATGCTTGTTTGTACACGTCTCCTTCAAACCTTTCTTCAAAGCGGGCATGTATTACATGGCCTTCATCAATGGAATCTCAATAGTCAAATTATTAAGAATGTCCCCAATTCCAGGATCAGATAATGTACTTTTTCATTTTGCAATTTTTTTGGAATTTTCTATTGCTTCAAGAAAAGGTATATTTATAGTATTGAAATCAGAAATAGAGTTCTTATTTACAACAAAGTCTTTGTCCACAATATGTTGTACATCCGGGTCGCAAAAAGAAGTCCATGGTTTGTGGAAGACGGAGTCAAGGTCCTACCGCTCCTGAGAGTGACAGCATTAGATAAAGCAATAACATAATCATCTGACTCTACAGGCACAGACTGGACATCACATTCTACCTATTCTCTTCTTTTGAACCTATTGGGATTGGCTTCAACCTGAGCTGCAATGGAAGTTTTGGTAGCGGTCAGGTCATTGATCTTCTTTGTCAAGTCTGTGAGGCCTTTGATGAGTTGGCCCAAGCAATCACGGGGAGAGTTTGTAGGATTCGCCTCAGAAGGTTCAGTGTGCATACCACGATGTTGTTGCATGTTTAGGGGTTGAGGTTGCGATTTTTGGTGGTGTTGAGGTGGTGGAGGAAGCTGATACTGATGGTAGAAGGGAGGAGAGTAGTGTTGATATTGTGGAGGTGTGCAGCCACATACTGGTGGTATGGTTGCGGCTGACGGTACTACTGGTGTTGCCTCCATTGGTTGTTGTACTACAAAGGGTGGTGATACTACGGTGGGGGTTGCGAGGACTGCCCAAAATGACCACCCTGTAGTTGGTGGTATTATCTGTTGGCTTGTTGCTAGCCCTGTGGATGTCCGGTAGGACGGGTCAGTTGCGCATCATTGCTCCAAGCACCATTGACTTCTTGAATGAAGGGTGGTGGCTGGAAGGCTGGATCAGATGATGGAACGGTGATCCCTGATCGGGCGCTTGCACGTAGTAGACATGATGGACTGCCAGTGGTTGCTGGCTTGGCTGAGGTTGTTATGGCGGTGATGGCCCATCCTTCTTCTCACCTGAAACCTCTGTGGATGGTGTCGCCGACTGGACTCAACTGATGGTACCCACCAATAGCTCCACCTGCTTGGTGATCTGGTCCATATTGTCAAGGTGTTGTGTCCTCTACTCGATCACGGCGAGTTTCTCATGGTCTTGTGATCGCTTTTCGATGATGTCAACCTTTGAGAGATGGTCCCCGATGATGCTGAGGTTGGAGCTCTCATCTCTCTCCACCTCATGATATATGGAATTGCTTCTGGAGGATCTGGGGTTGCTTCAGATATGCTTTGGATGAAGAGAGGGCAGCCTCTCCTTCGGCCATTTCCTCAAAAATATGCCAAACTACGTCTTCATCCTTGTTGAAATGTGATCCCCCATAGGCTACGTCAAAGAGCCTTTTGCTTTCTACGTTCAGCCCCCTGAAAGATGTGTTGGAACAAGATGGTCCTTGGAATTTCATGATGGGGGCATTTCTCCTGGAGATCTGTGAATCTCTCCCAAGCTTCATGAATGGTCTCGTGGGCACCCTGGGAGAAATTGTTGATTCTAGCTTGCATCTGGTTGAGCCGACCGAGAGGATAGAATTTGTGCAGGAAGGCGGACTTCAGTTCCTCCCATGTCGTCACGACCTTTCCCAGATGATTGACCCAATATAGGGCCTTATCCTGCAAACAGAAGGGGGATGCCATTATCTTCACTACACCCAACGAAACATTGAGGTAGTGGGTAGTACAGCGGATGTGTGAAAACTGTTGCAGGTGAATGTAAGACTCTTTACTGGTATTTCCGTGAAAAGATGGAGGAGAGCAAGGAACTGAGTCTTCATCTCAAAATGAGCTTGCATCAGTGGAAGGAGGATCCACTCGGTCATCTGGTTGTCTCCAGAATTATAGGTCTCTTTCAGCGTGGGTTTCGGTCTCCCTTGTTCTGGCTCTTACTTGTCGGGATTCTCACGGGGTCTACATCCTCCTCCTCCTAGTCTATCTATTCCTCTTCCCGCTTGCCTATTCATAACATCATTCAGCATATTCTGGAACGTAGTCTACGCTAGGGCTTGCTCTGTCAGCTGCTGCTGAATGGCTTGGATAGATGCCAACAACTGAGCGTTCACCTGATTCTGGTCAGGCAACTGTCCCTGCTTCGTCTGGGGTTGCGAGGAATGCTCAAAACAACCGCCATGTGATTGTTGGTATTATCTGTTGGCTTGTTTCTAGCCCTGTGGATGTCTGGTAGGATGGGTCAGATGCGCATAATTGCTTCAAACACTGTTGACTTCTTGAATCAAGTTTGGTGGTGGGAAGGCTGGATCGGATGATGGAATGAAGTCTAGCTGGTAGACAATTATCTGTTGGTGCGGTGGGCCCTGATTGGATGCATGCACGTAGTAGACGTGTGGTAAAGGCTAAGGGATAATCATCGGTCATGTGTTCCAGACAAGGCAGGGGCACTGTCGTCAAGGTGACCGATGAAACCTCATATTTAATCAGCAATCAACCCACGATATACATAATTCAATTAATAGCAAAAATGTGGAATTAAGATTTATTTTCTCTACCATAAGATGTATAGCAAGCAAGTATTTAGAGGTCGAACCACAGAGAGCAAAATAGTAGCGTAAGGTTATTCATATACAACCAAGTCATTTATTATGTATAGATCTATTTTGTGGGTTTTCAATTTTATAGTTTTTTTTATTATTTTTTGTTTGATTTTTATATTTTCCATTTTTTATATTTTTTTTGTATATATTTTTTTATTTTTATATAACTTTTTCTTTTCTATAAATAATATAACATATATAAGGCTTTATATATACATATATAGTAGTATATTTATAAATACTAATAAATATAGATAGCATTTAGAAAAAATTGATTTTGGGTTTTTCATTTTTTTCTAATATTTTTAAATTTTTCTGGAAATTTTACTAATTTTTAAGTATTTTTAAAGTCAAAAATATCCCCAAATAAGGAATTAATTAAATACCCTAAATTGATTCGGATATTAAAAATAGCAAATAAATCCCAAAATTACCCAAATTAATTTTAATATATAAATATTTATATAAATAAAATTATAAAATAGAAAAAAATATTTTTGGATTTTCAAGAATTTTTACGTATTTTATAAAGAATTTTGGGGTTTAAGATTTTTAGGATTTTGTTTTTCCATTTTTAGTGATTTTTAATCTGTAAATAAAATAAATCAAAATATACTATATATAACTTTTTTGGAATTTTCAAAGACATTTTAATATTTTTTGGTATTTTATAAATCAAATAGGGAATAATTAGGCTATATTCTATTTTAATAAATAATTTAAATAACCAAAAATGCTAAGTAAACATGTGGCGTGAAAGTATTAGGCACAAGGTATTTTTCCATATATTTTTGTATTTTTAGGAGCTCAATTGGTATTTTTAATAAATAGATAAAATGCCACAAAATATATGTCCTAACAGGGGGCAAAATGCAAATAAAATAAACTACAGGGGCCTAGATGCAATTTGGCCAACTTAATAAAACATTTATTTAATTTTTAAAGATGAAATTATAATATACAAAAAATAAGGAACTCTATGCAAAATTTCCCTAGTCACGTGGGGACTACACGTGACTCTAGGAGGGACCAAAGTGCAATTACAGAAAGTTTAGGGTTCTTACAAAAATCCTAATTTATTTACAATGTTAACTTTTATTTACAGAACCATTTATTAATTACTAAAAAGATGGGGCGGAATTTTCCAAATTACCCCATAGAAGGCGCTGATGAACGACTGAGATTTCTTAACTTAAGCATGTGTCTCCATCCGAACAACCCATACCGCTTCGTTGGTGACGGCCCTGATTAGATCATCCGAGACGATCCGACAGTTGAAGCTTGGCATCATCCAAAGGCTGGCAATCAATATGGGTCGCCATTCCTGATCCGACGGTGGAGTGGTGAAGACGAAGAACAACGAGGAAGGTTCGCCTGAGCGAACTTCCTCCGACGAGATCTCACTCCTCTAACGGGCGTTGCAGCTCCAAGGGGGCCGATAGATCCACGATGAAGTCCTCTACTGGCTGAAGGTCTCAAGAATGGGCGGAGGATCACCGGAGCACCACCACAAGATCGGGGAAGGTTAGGTGCTCCAGGTACCTCCGGCAAGGGTCAAATTGCCTCCATGTGCCTATTCAGTTCGTAGGACCTGCACAAATGAACTCACGGGTTGAGGGCAAAGTGCCTTGACCCGGTTAGGCATGGAATGGGGCGGATATGGTGATGGGCGGCGCTCTTCGGTGACGGCGGAGCTTGGAGAATAGATCTCCAGATTCGCTAGGGATCTAGGGGAAATGAGATGCGCGGGGCGATCATAAGGGGACCGGGAACGAAGTGGAAGCGGAGGGAGCGATGGAGAGGTGATGTTGGGCGGAGGAGCTCGCCGGAGCTCAACTACGTGATTGATGGATTACACTAATCTAATTAACTATAACCTAATCTATGAATGGGAAATTAAAGCTATACTAATTGCAAGCAAAAGAAACGAGAAAAACACAACTCTTATACCTGGAATGAACTAGGGAGCAGGGTCATCGGACTTGGCGGCCGTGGGTGCACCCCGTGCTCCTGGAGCTCGGCCTGCCGTCGAAGAAGCTCCTCCTGTCACAAAGAACTCCTCTAGACATGAAACCAGGGCTCCTAGATGCTTAATGGTGACCTAAGAAGCGAAGGGAGATGGAGGCTTTTATGTATAGAATAAGTTGATTACCCTTATTGACCGTCTAAAATCGAGGATTTGGGAGTATATACAAGTGATTAAAGATCATGGTGTGTATGTACAATGATCAATGACCATTTTGTAAGAAGGGATTGACTACCATGGATGGATGGAGCGGCCGGGAAAAAGGGTGAAAACTTGGGGATTGGACAGGCCGCGTCTAATCTGGAGCTGAGGGGAGAGTTGACCAGCGGTCAACAAACTTTGGACACTGATTGGTCTACGTCGGCGCAAAATGATAAAGTAGTTTGACCAATCATTGATTTATTAATTACACCTAATAAATGATTTTATTAATTTTCAATTATAGAATAAAAATGTTTATTATTTAATTTAGTATTTTATTTTGATTTTTTTCTGGTGTATTTTATTAATAGTTAATTTTTAATAGTGTATTTATAGGCATATTTGCTTGTATTTTATACATGTTTTATTTTTATTTTGTATATTTTATTTTATTGTTTTATTCTTTTATTTCATATATTTACATCTTATTTTTAAGAGTATAAATATGTTTTTTGTATTTTTGTGATGTAATTTGTATACTTAAATAAATAAATATGTATATTTTATAGGTATATTTATAGGTATTTTACTATATTTTCTATACATTTTTTATTCTAATACATTTTATTGAAATTTATGTTGGGATTATATTTATAATAGAATCTAGATAATATTCACAATATTATAAAAGATAAAGAATAAAGAAAGGAAGAATGAAATCCACTTTTATTTTTAAACAAGTAATAGGTATTTTGCATGTGTTTTCACATAGAATTATTCTATTTATTTTTTCTTTTTGTTTTTAATTTAGTGTCAATATGCACACATGTTAAAAATAATGAGTACCAAATTACAAAAATATAAATTTGTGAAAATAATGAATAATGAATAAATTGAATATTTTAATCGGTATAATATACAGTGAGGGTCAAAAACCTAACTTTCACATAGTAACTCCAAAAAATAACCACTGCCATTAAATAGCGTGAAAAGTTATATACAATTAGAGGTGATTTTTCATGTTCTGAGTTTTTATTTGAAAGATATGGGTTTGGAAAGTTGGATTTTTGGCTTTTTATTTTGTGTATAAAATGAACATTGTGTATTAGTTTTATACAAACTCAATTTTTTATTTTTATTTACATTATTATCTATAACTTTCATGTACAAAGTTTCTTTAATTGATGAATAAATAATAAAGAATAAATAGGTATCAAAATAACTAAAGAAATAATAAAAGAATTGTTTTTTATTGTATTTTTGGCCCTTATCTCCCCCTACTTTATTCCTTGTCGACCAACTCAATTCTTGACTTGGTCTCGGATTTATGGTCATAAAATATCTTTGATATTTTATTCTTTTTCTTTTCTTCTCTTTATTCTACAATTTTGGCATTAAAAATCTTATTTTATATACAAATAATATAATAAATAATTAATGTTGTTATGTACAAATTAATGCTATTTACATGCATTGGCTAGGGTTTTCAAGGCCAAAATGATAGAATAAAGGTGATGAAATGGAGATTCATCAACGTGCTGGACTGCTGGGGGCTGCTGGCTCGGCTGAGGTTGTTGTGGCGGTTATGGCTCATCCTTCTTCTCACTTGGAACCTCTGTGGATGGTGTCGCCGACTGGACTGAACTGATGGTACCCACCAGCAGCTCCAACTGCTTGGTGATCTGGTCCATCTTGTCGAGGTGTTGCATCCTCTTCTTGTTCACGCAAGTTTCTTAAGGTCTTATGATCGCTTTTCGATGATGTCAACATTTGAGAGATGGCCCCCGATGATGCTGAGGTTGGAGCTCCCATATCTCTCCACCTCACGAGATGCTGCCATATGGACTTGCTTCAGGAGGATCTGGGGTTGCATCAGATATGCTTTGGATGAAGAGAGGGCGGCCTTTCCTTCGGCCATTTCTTAAAAAATCTGCCAAACTACGTCTTCACCTTATTGAAATGTGATACCCCACATGCAGCGTAAACGATCCTTTGGCTTTCTACGTTCAGCCTCTGAAGAAGTGTTGGACCAAGCTAGTCCTTAGAATTTCATGATGGGGGCATTTCTCTTGCATATCTGTGAATCTCTCCTAGGTTTCATGAATGGTCTCGTGGGCACCCTGGGAGAAGTTGTTGATTCTGGCTCACATCTGGTTGAGCCGACTGATGAATCCACATTTCATCATCTTTATTCTGTCATTTTGGCCGCAAAAACCCTGGCAAATGCATGTAAATACCTTTAATTCATGCATTTTAGCATTCATGCATGTATGTGTAAATAGTGTATAAAATACTGTTTTTAAAGCCAAAATTATAAAAATAAAGAAAAGAAAAGAAAAAGAATAAAATATTACAAATATTTTATGACCCGAAACCCCGAGACCTGGGCATCTAGATGAATAGGTCGACCACGAATAAAGTAGGGGGAGATAAGGGCCAGAAACCAATAAGGATTTTTGTATTAAATTCATTCTTTATTCATATTGGGACCTATTTTGATTCCGCTTTTTATACCTAAAATAAAGAAACTTTATACATGGAAATTGTAGATAATTAAATATAGAAAAATACAAAATTTATTTCATACAAAAATAATGTACTGATAAAAAGTTATGATCTGAATAAAATTCCAGAATCCCAACTTCTCAGACCTGTATCTCCCAAATAAAAACTCAAAATGCATCAACATCACCTTTAATTGTATATAATTTTAAATAAGCTATTTAATGAAGGTGGTTTCGCATTTGGCGGAGCTACAGTTTGAAAGTTGAGTTTTGGACCCTTATTGTATACTTGTACAGATTAAAATATTCATTTTATTATTTATTCATTCTTTTTATAATCTTATATTTTTATAATTTTGTAAATATTATTTATAATAAATGTTTATATTAAAATCAGAATAAAAACTCAAAGAAAACACAAAATAAAATACTTGTATATATATTACGTAGGTATAAGACCTATAAATATATCTACATAATTATTACCTCTATTTATTTAATTGTATAAAATACATCAGGAAAAAATATATATTTAAGTGTATAAATATATTCTAAGTCAAGAGGAAAGGGGAGGGCGGTGGGAGGGGGCTTTCATTGCGACGATGGAATGACGAATTCGGTGGAGGACTTCCTGGTGCGTGCCAATCATTCGACGTGCTGATCTGGCATAGTGAGCAGAAGTCGATTGAGGCAAACCACTCGTGATATGCATCGTCGAAGCCTGTTGTGTCATATCGCGATATGTAGTTGAGGCAGGTTGGGCGTTGGTCTTTTCCGTGAAGGGCGGCACTTGACGAAATCTGGACCACACCCTCCTCAAAGGGGGATTATTCAGAGTGGGATCAATGGACAATGGAGATGGAATAGTCTTTTTTTTTCTAAGGCTAATATGCGGAGGACAGGATGGACTCTCTTGTGAAGAAGGAGGGAAAAAATAAAGAGAAGATGTGATCTTAGAGAGTGGGGGTGGGGGGCTGCAGGTTCGGCTTGTACGGACATAGCCGCAGGTCTCCCAGAAGCAGCTGAAGACTAGCGAGGAAGAGCTAGGAGTCGATGTGCACCTACTGACGAGGTTCAGACTATTCTACTCCGGGAGAGGGGGGCTCGACCTGAGTCCGAGTCAGAAGGGAGGCTCGAGAATAAGGGAAGGAAGGTGGCTATTCGCGACTGGAGTGAATCGCAAACCCCCCTCCCACATAACCCGGAGGTTGATAAAGGTAAATTTATAAAATAATAAACAAAATAAATAAAATTAAATATACAAAATAAAAATAAATTACTAAAATACATAGGCAAATATACTTGTATAGAGGCTATAAAAGGAAACTTGTAATTATTAATCTCGAAAAAAATAAATAAAAATCATAATAAAATAATTTAGAAAATAATAAACATTTTTTATTTAATAATTAAAACTTAAATTCAATCACTATTTTTAAATGAATTTACAATTATTTTTCCAAGGTTTCTTTGGTTGGTCCACCTTCCTTGGTTGACCTCGGTCAACTCTCTGACCGAGGTCTGGCCTTTGTCAGAACTGGGTTTTTTTGGTGTTTTCTCCGAATTTTGGAGATCACGTCTTTCATTATCTTGTGTCGACTCCTTCATGACTTTTCAAGATCGTGTATCCATGATACACGCCCAGGGATTGTATCGATCTTTGGAGCCACGACAATCTTCGAGCTGCTCTAGCACCCATTCAAAACCATACCTGTCACCTCCTTCCTCCTTGGAACCGCATTAGGGCTTGGCTTAGATCTCCGGGTAGTTTCTAAAGGATCTTCGGTGACCGGGGATTGATCCAAGCACCTCGTCGAGGTACGATGGGGCCCTGAGGCATGTGTCCACTCCCATCTCCGGCCACCTGGCCGTGAGGTCCATCTCGGGCATCTTGCCCTTGAGGTTCACATTTTTTATTGATTTTTCTTGCTTAGTTGTTATTCCTAGTAGCTTTAGCATCCCCTTCCTGCTTACCATTCCGTCTGAGATCCGTCAACTCGCCTTCGTCGTCACCTCACTGGAGCTAGCTCCGGTGAGCTTCTCCCCTGTCACTCTCCACCTTCTACAGCCACTAAGCGGGGCGAGGCACTTTTCCCTCGCCTCCATTGACCATTTTTGCAGGTCGCAGAAGTCAGAGGACCCCCGTGGGGGTCGATTTTGGAAAGGCGAGGTTCCTGGACCCCCATTCCTTCTTCGACTCAGCCGCGGAGCATCAGAGCTCGTCGAGCCATTTTGGCACCATTGGCGGACCGAGGACACTTCCAGGCTTCATTGGAGGACTTCTGCTGCAAGGACAGCGGTCGGAGCAGTGCCATACAGCCGATTGAAGTTCGGTCAGGGCCGTGTTCTTCCCTGTTCTTCTAGGGGACTCCATGGCCGTCCGATCGAGCTTGGATCCCAGACGCTCCAACCACCGTCAGATCTTTTAGCCCTCCCCTGTCGATCGCCTCCCAGATCTTCTAATCTCCACCGTTCGATCGCAAAGCGGCATCGCGCATGGGGGCGTCGACACGTGGCGTTAGTAAAACAAGATCAACCGTCCGATCGCCCCCAGCTTTGGGTATTTTGCAGTCATAACCCGGCCATTTTGTGTATTTATTATTTAATCTACAAACTTTCATCGGCCTTTTAAAACCTTTTGTCCAATTTGCACCGTTCCCTCCAGAGTTTTGTATAATTACTTTTTAGTCCCCGTCAGGTCACGTGCTCTATGCACGTGACTTGGCAATTTTGCAGGGATACCTTTTTGCTTCTGGGTATTTGTCTTTAATTTATAAACATTTTTATTTAGTTGTATATTTTGTAGGAAATTTGCATTATGGCCCTGAACTTTCTGATAATTCCATAAATTCCCCTGCTAGTATCCATTTTCATGTTGTTGTATCTATTTATTTCATGCATCTCTAAATTTTTAAAAATCATCAAAAAATTAATGTAAGTTCCTGTTTAGTTGCTCTTCCATGCCATATTTTTAGTTCGCATTTTTATTGCATTTCCATATTTATAAAAAAATCAAAAACACGCATTTTCAGCACTGTTTGCATTATAAATTCCATAAAAAATATAAAAACACCTTAGAAAATTCCCCAAAAAAATATATTTTGCTTATTTTAGTGTGTTTTAACTTCAACCCAAAAATTATAAAAAAATACAAAAGAAAACCCATAAAAATTAGAAAACTCTAAAAAGCTTCATAAAAATATTAAAAATTCATAAAAAATCCTAAAAATGCAATTTCTACTTCTTAATTTTCTTTATTTTATTGTCTTTTTTTAAATTAATTTGGTGAATTTTTGTTACTGATTGATTTTTTATTTCTCCATTTTAATTTCAGACCTTTATTTTATTCACTATTTTCAGTATTTTTGAATTTAAAAATACCAAAAAATTAGGAAAAACTAGGAAAATAAAAAAAAACATTATGAAAATATAAAAAGCCTAAAAATATTTATTTTCTGAATTTTGTTTATTTTTACATATTTTTATAAATACATTATCTATCTCTTTCCTTATTTTGTATATATACTTTATTTTATCTTTTAAAAGAAAAAGAAAATATAAAAATATAAAAAAGGAAAATATAAAATCAAAAATTAAAAATTAAATAAAAATATAAAAATTAAAAACCCACAAAAATTTACATAAATAGACATTTGATCACATTCACTTTTTGAGCATTATTTCCATGTTCTATCCTGCTTGCTCCCTGAGTTCGACACTCTACACATACTTGTACTATACACACTTATTGTAGAGTTATAATAAATTATAACTCCAAATTTACTTTCATTGCTTGATTTGATTGTCGTGGGTTAATTGATGATTTAACCATGATTTTGTGTGGTCTGTTCAGCAACTGAGTTCCCACCTTATGTGGAACTTAAGACCACCGCTATTCGGGTTAATCACCGACCGAGAGGATATAATTTGTGCAAGAAGGCAGACTTCAGTTTCTCCCATGTTGTCATGACCATTCCCAGATGATTGACTCAATATAGGGCCTTATCCTGTAGACTGAAGGGGAATGCCATCATTTTCACTACATCCAACGGAACATTAGGGTAGTGGGTAGTACATCAGATGTGTGAAAACTATTGTAGGTAAATGTAAGACTCTTCACTGGTATTTCCGTGAAAAGATGGGAGAAGAGCAAGGAACTGAGGCTTCATCTCAAAGTGAGCATGCACCGGTGGAATGAGGATCCACTCGGTCATCTGGTTGTCTCCAGGGTTGTACATCTCTTTCAACGTGGGTTTCGGGCCCCCTTGTTCTGGCTCTTCCTTGTCGGGATTATCACAGGGTCTACATCCTCCTCCTTCTGGTCTGTATATTCTTCCTCCTACTTGCCTATACATAACATCATTCAGCATATCCTGGAACGCAGTCTGTGCTAGGGCTTGCTCTATTAGTTGCTGCTGAATGGACTGGATAGATGCCAACAACTGGGCCTTCACCTGATTCTGGTCATGCAGTTGTCCCTGCTCTGACTGGGAAGGTGGTCGTTGACCTTTGCCCTTTCCTTGGGGAGGCATTTCGCGATCAGAGTCCGAAGAGATGAATTCTGTGCTAGGATCCAAGACTGGGGCTGGCTTCTATCTACAATGTGAAAAAGCCCCAATCAGACCTCTTGTAATTAAGTCCCACTTTCCAAGATGGATATGGAATTAGGGTCAATCCCAAAGTGTCGTAAATGAAAAAGATATAGATTGTAATTGACTATCATTCACAATGGCGAAGTTCAGACAATAGTGGTCTTGGTTTATTAGGTGGTCAAAAGGAAGGATAGAAAACAAGGATTCTGGAGATCGACCCGTAAGGTCTGGATCGGATTCTCGGGAATCGCATGGAATTGTTGACGAGGTCAAGTCTGTGGAATCGATGTAGGTGTCAGTGTGGTCTTGATGAAGGGGATTGGGGCAAGGTCGTGTCTCTCCACAAGGTAGATCAACAGTCGCTGAGGTGACCTCAAACTAAATCCCAATCAATTAACAGATAACCCACAATTAAATTTATGCAATTAATATCTCAAAATTTGTGGAGTTAAAATTTAGTATAACTCTACAGCAAAGGTGTATAGGTGTAAGCATGTGTCGAGGTCAAACACAGGGAGGCGAATGATTTGTGTGGTGAAAAATGAATGTGCATTATTCAACTCTATGTTCATGTCCATTTTCTTATTGTTTTTGTGGGTTTTTAATTATATATATTTTTTATTTTTTTATTTTATAATTTTTTACTTGATTTTTAATTTTTTGATTTTATATTTTCTTTTTTATATTTTTATTTTTTTTATATTTTATTTTTTTTAATTTTATAGAAGTATTTTAGCCATATAAGGCTTTATTTATGCAATTCATAGAAATGTATTTATAAGGGCTATTAAATATAAATAAAATTTATAAAATAAATTAGTTTGGGTTTTAAATATTTTTCTGATATTTTTGTATTTTTCCAAGAATTTTTTTTAATTTTTATGTTTTTTTAAGTCGAAAATATCCCAAAATGGGATTAATTAAATACTTATAAATAATTTTTTTTAAAAAATAATAAATTGGTCCCAAAATTACCCAAATTTATTTTAATATGTAAATAATAATATATAGATGATTATTAAATAGAAAAACATATTTTTGGAATTTTTGTTGAGTTTGTATATTTTTTGTTGGATTTTGGAGCTTTCTGATTTTTTAAATTTTCTTTTACTATTTTTATGGGTTTTTGATTTCCAGACTCAATAAATGTCAAAATATATTATGTATACTTTTTGGAACTTTTCACTAAGTTTTCATGTTTTTTATTTTATACTTTAAACATGGATTAAATGTTCCTTTTTCATTTTTAATAAATGGATAAATGCTCAAAATTGCCAAATAAATGCAGGGCATGAATCTACAGGGAATGAAGCATCTATACTAATTTGTGTTGATTTTTAGGAGCTAAGTAGCTTTATTAGATAAATCCATAATATCACAAGATAATAAGTCCTGGCAGAGGCAAATATGCAATAAAAATGAATAACATGGGCTCCGTTGCAATTTTGCCTTAATAAAACAACATTTATTTAAACATTAGAGACTATTTTACAATATACAAAGATGCCAAGCCACGCATGCAAAATTACAACCCTCACGTGGGACTGCACGTGAGGCTGGGAAGGACCAAAATGATAATACCAAAACATACAGAAAGTCCTACGCAAAATTCCCAATTATTTAACATTTTATATTTTATTTACAAAACTATATAATAAATGCAAAAAAATAGTAGGGTGAGATGTGAAATTTACCCCAAACATAGGCGCGATCAGACGACTCTTCTTTCTTCACTTGACACGCGTCCATTCATCACGCGACGATGACGGTTCACTATTTGATGGTGATGATCGGATCTCACGGTTGAGATCTACAGTGAAGGGGTGACTCAATCGGACGATGTTGTTGTGATCGGGGGCTCCTCCCCAGATCGGATGGATGTTGCTGTCCTCCAAGAACAGGGAAGAACAGTGAGGTCCACCTGCTTCGATCGTTGATTCCTCCTCGTCCAGACGGGATTTAGCGATGGGGACGGGCTCTATGCGTCTGAGGTGGTGTACCGCAGCTGATGGTGTGCACAAGAATGTCCAGGACCCCATGTATAGGTCTGGCGAGCTTGGAGAAGAAGGGGGTCCTGGAAACCATGAGGTTAAGATGATTTGTGCCCAGGAGAGCTCCTTTGAGCGTGTGACCTGCACAGAGAGAGCGAGTGGCTCGAGGGGTTTCTCCTCGACCTAAAATGAAGCTATGAGCACAAAGGATGAGGTGTGCGACGAGGTCTCCGATGAGATGGTAGAGCGAGACCTCGATTCGCAGAACTAGGAAGGTTCTGGTTGGTCAAAGGTGGCTGGGAGGTGGAGAACGTGATGGGGAAGGAAATGGAAGTGAAAGTGGGGGTCGGAGAACAAGTGTACGACAGTGAAACACGACCGGAGCTCGAGAGCTCCGACGAGCTAATCTAACCTATTATAACTAATTAATCGACTAAAATACGAAATAAAATGCAGTAAATGAAGCCTACGACTAATGCTAAGCTAATGAAATTCAAATGCGCAGCTCAAACCTGGGCATTAGCCAAGGAGCAGGACCGCCGGTGATAGTGGCCGTGGGTGCATCCCCTTCCTCCATCAGCTGCCTCCAAGCTCCAGGGGACCTCCCCCTGTCACAAGGATGCACACTAGGCCGGAGTGGAGTGGCTTTAGGGTTCTAGGAATGACCAAATTTAAGAATGGAGGAGGTCTTTATTTATAAACATTGGTGTGCGCCCTTATTGACCAGGTGATGGTGAAGAATCTACGCTATATACAATGTGTACAAGGTGTGGGCGTGTATGTAAATGTGCCAGGAACATTTCTTGTGAAGGAAGCAAGTGCGATTGATGGATGGTGCGCCCAGGAAAAAAGGGAGAAAACGCGAGGTTTGAGAGATTTGATGGGCTGGAAGCTGGGTTATTTATGATCATAATGGGAAGGCCTTATTGACCAGCCAAAAATAAGAAATCGGAGCTATATACAAGGGATACAAGCCATGGGCGTGTATGAGGGTTGTTTTGGGAGTATTTTCCGTGAAGGGACCGATGTTATTTGAGCGATGGATTGGTCGGTAATATTGGGAGAAAACGCGAGGTTTGACAGATCTGACGTGCTGCAGGGACTGGAGGCTGAGTTGACCAGAGGTCAACAGAGGGAGCCGTGCCATCGGTCCATGTAGGCTCGCTACATGATAAAACAACAGGGTTATTAAAGAATGATTATTTAAAAATAAAAAATGATTTTATTAATTTTTGGGTATAAAATAAAAAATGTTTATTATTTTATGTAGTATTTTATTATGATTTTTATTTATTTTTTGTTGTATTTTATTACAAGTTAATTATTAATGGTGTATTCATAGGTATATTTACATGTATGTTGTATAATTTATTTTTATTTTGTAAATTTTATTTTATTATTTTATTTTCTTATTTTATATATTTATAATGTATTTTTAGGTACATAAATATATTTTTATTTTATTTTTATGATAGTATTTGTATACTTAAATAAATAGGTATATGAATTGTATAGGTATAGTTATAGGTATTTTGCCTATGTTTTATATACTTCTTTTTTATTTTAATGTATTTTGTTTGTTTTATTTTGGTTTTATGTTTTTAATAGAATTTATATAATATTTAAAATATTATAAAAATATGAAAGAATAAAAGAATTAAAGAATGTATTTCCCTTTTATTTATATACATATAGAACAAAGGTATGTCATCTATGTTTTGACATAGTTTTATTTTCTCCTATTTTTTTGGGTTTAATTCTAATTTTAATGTACACATATGTTATAAATAATGTTTACAAAATTATAAAAATATGAATTTGTAAAAATAATAAGTAACAAATAAATTGAATATTTTAATCGGTATTATGTACATTAGGGGCCCAAAACCTATCTTTTGCACAGTAACTCCAAAAAAATATAAAACCACCAACATTAAATAGATCATGAAAAGTTATATACAATTAGAGGTGATTTTGCTATGTTTTGAATTTCTATTTGAAAGATATGGGTCTGTGAAGTTTGGTTTCTGGCTTTTTATTCTGGGTATAAAATGTACATTGTACATTATTTTTGTACAAACTCAATTTTATATTTTTATTTACAATATTATCTACAACTTTTATGTACAAAATTTCTTTATTTGATGAATAAATAATTAGATACAAAATAGGTGTCAAAATGCATAAATCAAGAATAAATAAATGAGATATTTATTGTATTTTTGGCCCTTATCTCCCCCTACTTTATTCCTTGTCGACTAATTCCATTCTAGACTTGGTCTCTGGGTTAAGGCATAAAATATTTGCAATATTTTATTCCTTTTTCTTTTCTTTTCTTTATTCTATGATTTTGGCATTAAAAACCTTTTTATGTACAATAAATACAATAAATAATAGATGCTATTATGTGCATATTGATGCTATTTACATGCAATTGCTAGGGTTTTCAAGGCCAAAATGATAGAATAAAGGTGGTGAAATGGAGATTCATCAGGTCCCGATTGAACCATCCATGGATCGACATCGTGAAGCAAGAGGGAGATCGATGTAGGAGGAAAGATACGATGGTCAACGAGGAATAAAATAGAGTGTAAAATAGTAGAAAGGCTCGAACTGAGCGGGAGTCAAGAGGATGACACATGTGATAAAATTTATGCAATTGCATGGAACTTTATTCTTTGAACCTTAATCTAGATCCATACAAACACAATACAAGATTGGGTTCACCAATTCACGTCATTTGAAGCTGTGAAGGTTCGGTTATTTATTATCTTTTCATTTTAGAGTTGTTATTTTAGGCATATCTTATAACAAGTCCTTAGGAAGCTAACCCTATAGGAGAGAGAGAGTACTGCCAGAAAAGTATCACGCACTTATCCTCCTCCTTTGTAAGCTGTAGTCCGCACTTTTTGAGGTCCTTGTAACCCTTCCTGGATCCCTACTCAACCAAAGAAATAGAGAGAGGAAGTCGATAAGTGAAACCTCTACTTCGGTCCTCGCTCACGACGGAATCACCTGTGAGCGTGCAAGAACCTACTTGGACGCAAACCGATGAGATAGACACCCCCGTGAAGGTGCTTCCTATGCTCAGTACTTGAGACCATGTCGATGCTCCACACAAGACGGGATCACCATCGTTGACAAAGCTGTACTCGATCACGTACGATAGAAGCATCCAGACATACATAAGGCAGTTACAAACTGGGTTTTGGGCGTTAATCCTTAGCGGGTCGTGCCTCGCTCATGGGAGGGGTTTTGGTACCCTCCTCATGTATCCGAAAATAATGAGGGCTTTATGAACCCAAGACAATGAAAGTCCATTACGGATTTTAATTAAGGTCAAAGTTCATTTACCAGTCCACGTGTTTTAATTTTTTTGGTTTCGCTTTTTTGGATCTATTTCATACAAGCGCCTATCATTTTTGCAGATTTTCATTTAAGTCCTAGGTACTTAAAATCAGAAGGAGATAGAAAAAAAGTCGTGCAAGTCGATTCAATGATGGAAATCTCACCATTGAATCTAATGATGCATGCTGAGTTAAAGGACTTACGGTGCTTCCCAGCTCTCTCCATGCGGTATGCAAAATAGAATTTTTAAACCTATTCCACGTGGCAGTGTGCAATTGACAAAATCGCCCTGAATAGTAGATGTTGTTAATCATGAAGAACCAATTGTTAGTTAATCAGAAATGAGACCAAGGTCTGGTCTTCGATGTCGATCGGTGTCCGTCACAATGGGTCCTGCAAGCGTTGTATACGACCTCTCTCGGCACGCAGTCTCAAGTCCAAATTATTAACATTATTAATTTGACTAGATCCAAACATAAAAGACTATAGAAACAAGCATTCTTATTAGGGTTTGGACCTAATTACCGAGTCAAGCACCCTATGTCTAGGGGCTTCATGCACACAAAACAAAATAAAATAAGGCAGAAAACTCAAAACAACAGAAAACAAAATAAAAACAAGAAAAACACAAAAAACTACGATGAGGCCCCCAGGTGAACAGACACCCGAGCACTGAACCTTGCTATGAAGAGTAGAGTCAAAAGTCCTTAATCATTACATATTAAAATTGTCTCTATCTCACCAATAATTACATAAATACAACTAATCTAATTCTATGCTAATTCCCTCTCCTTGCTTCCTTTGTATCCTCTCCAACTGGTCACATCGTGAAGAACATTCTCCTCCAAGCTTGGTTGCATCAGCCTCCTAAAAAGCCATCCTTGCATGGCAGGCCCTCACAACAAAGTCACAAACAGATTGAATTAGCACAAATAATCAAATGAAGTCAGAAAGAGCTATAGATAAATAATTAATTGAATGACTATATACAAAATAAATTAATTGATATTTACAGCAATAAATCAATAAATAGGAATAAATGACTATACAAGATAAACAGAAAAACGAGGCTACGCTCATTGCTTCCCGGCAACGGCACCATCTGATAACAGAGATTTGAATAATGGTCGCACGGTTACACAAGGTGAAACCGCAGTCGATGTGTTGACCGCTCAATAAATCCCAATTAGTCAGCAAATAACCCACATAATGAATAAAAGTAATGAAGTGCACAAAGTGAGTTAAAATTTATTATTCTCTACTATAAGATGCATAGCGAGTAAGAAGGAAGAGGTCGAACCACAGAGAGCAAAAGGGTAGCCTATGATTATTTGTGTACAACCAAGTCATTTGTTATGTACATATATCTTTTTGTGGGTTTTTTTTAATTTTTAATTTTATTTCTTTTATATTTTTGTATTTTGTTTTTAATTTTATAATTTAATATTTTCTTTTTATAGATTCAGATTTTTCATATTTTTTTCTTTTAAATACATATATATAGGATATATTAGACTATGTATACAATATAGAATAATTAAATTTATAAACACTAGTGAATATAAATAAAATAAAAAAGTATTTTTGTATTTTATATGTTTCCTAATGTTTTTCTATTTTTCTATGTATTTTAATAATTTTTATGGATTTTTAAAGTCAAAATTATCCCAAGTAAGAGATTAAATAATTACCCGAAATTGATTTGAATGTTAAAAATAGTAAATAAGGTCCAAAATTACTTAAATCAATTTTAATATATAAATGCTTATATAAAGAAAATTATGAAATAGAAAAACATATTTTTAGATTTTTTAATGATTTTTTATATTTTTACGAAGGATTTTAGGGTTTTCAATTTTTAAGCATTTATTTTTCCATTTTGAGATTTTTGGTATGCATTTAAAATAGGGCAAAATAGATAATACGTAGTTTTTTTTGGAATTTTTAAAGATGTTTTATATTTTTTGGTATTTTCTAAGCTAGACAGTACAAAAAGAAGCTCCTTTGGATTTTTAATAAATGGATAAAATGCCCAAAAATGCAAGATAAAACATGCCTTGAAAGTACATGGCAAGATGCATTTATCCCTATTTTTGTGAATTTTTAGGAATAAAATAACTGCTTATAAAAATTAGATGAAGTGTACAAAAATACATGTCCTGATAAGGACATATTTGCAATAAAAATAAACTTCAAGGGCTCAGATGTAATTTTTCCAAAAATAAACAATGTACTTTTATTTTTTATGGACTATTTTACAATTACAAAAATGCTAGAGGCATACATGCAACTTTGCCACCTCACGTGGGACGACGTGTGAGGGGACGTGGAATGGACTCTTATGCAATTTAAAATAAATACATGGGCATATTTACAAAATTTCCAATTTATTTTGAGTGTTACAAATTATTTATAAAACTAACTAATAAATACAAAAAAAGTCAGGATAAGATGTGCAAATTACCCCATTTATGCGTGCCATCGGACGGTCGAGCTCCTTTCATTAATACATGTGGCGCGACTCGAGCGAGGGATGCCTCTTCGACGATGGTCGCTTCGGATCTGATCTCAGACTTGCATCAACGGCTGAGGGGAGCGCGGGATGGATAGTTGGGATTTGAACTGGGCCGCTCCCTCCATCGGACAGTAATTGATGTCCCCAACAACGGTGCCATCTGACGAATCCAAAAATACCCTCTTTAATTTATGAGAATTATTAATGTGTCATTGTAATTACATCGGGAATTTAGAATCGATCAATAAATAACCACAATAAATTAATCAATTTTATTCGGTGTGGTTTTATGTTTATTTTTACTTGGGCAAGTCCCAAGGTCGAACTCAAGGAGGTAAAGGAACGACCCAGAATAATGTTTATCAAAGTTCGTGCATGATTCTCGAGATGGTTTTTTTGGTATTTTTTAGTGCATTTTTTGGGATACAAATGTAAATAAGGCCAACTTTAGGGACTAAAAAGCAAATTTCAATCAAACGATGTCCAAAAATTATGAAATTTGGCTGAGATGTAAATAACGATAAATAAATACACTATATTTTTTTGGAATTTTTGGATGCAAGATAAATATTTTATGAATTAATGAATGCAAATTGTGTGAATTTCAATATTTAATTATAATAAATATTAAACCTATTTATTTTCAAGGAATAAAATTATCCAAAAACTATCACTAAGTGATTGATCTCAAAAAATCCCAAACCTCAAAAATACTAGATTTAGTACCTGTTAAAAATTAAAGATTGAAATATACGAAATGATTTTTATAGGGTAATTTATGTATGTAAATGTAATTCTTTTTGGGTACGATGTAAAATAAATTAATTCTATGATCACTGAATTTTGGGCAATTTTTCGAGCAATGGTTAATTTTATACGAATTTCCAAGCACAGAATGGGTAAAATACGCAATTTTCCACGAGAATAATTATTGCTAATTAACCATAGTGCGTAAAAATGTCACAAGCATGCCATGACGTAGAGAATTAAATGTAAAACAAAATACCTATTTTTAATAAATAAAATGATGTGATGTCGTGGTTCAAAATAAAGGGGGAACACAGGGGTCTTAACACAATTACAGAAAATAAAAAATGAAGTGCATGGACTAAATATTAATTACCAAAACTCTGTAGGGTTATTCTGCAAAATTACCAAAGGGTCACGTATGTAGCATGTGACCTCTGGTGGCAGGATGGATATGCTAATAGGCAGGAGTCCAAGGGCTTTACTGCAAAAAGACCACAACACACGTGCATGTCACGTGAGCCGGGGGTCTTTTGTAATAAGGTGTACCCCTAGTGGGTCTTTGCAAGATGTCTCCTCCCGACGCATGCTCCTCACGTGGGGAGGATCTCGGGTATGCCCCTCGACGGCGAAGGGCGAGCCTTGGCTGATTGCGGAGGAGGCACAACAGGGTTCTTGAGCGGAGGAGCAAGGCCGTTGACCGAGGCTGTGGGCGATGAAGCTCCTGGCAGTCGTCGATGAGTATGTCGGTCGTGGCGAAGGTGGAGTAAAGGCGGAATTCTGCGGCGGGCGGAGGCATGGTCGGCAGAGTCGAAGTCGATGCGGAGGGTCACTGGAGAGGGGGACCTCCCCCATAGCAGAGATTGATTGCGATGGAGATGCGGCTATGGCGCGGTTGTCCTTCAGTAATCGATGGAGGTGGTTGAGGAGCTCCTCACAGGTGGAGGAGAAGAGATTCGATAGAGAATAAGTGTATCGAAGGTTCGAGCAGGAGATGCGAAAGACATTGTGTTTGCGGTGGAGAAGGATAGATGGGAGGGGTGTACCTGGAGGCACATCTCGACAGAGGATGTCTAGAGCGGAGCAGCCTCGCTAAGGAGGGTTGCAACAAGGTGCGACGTACCATAGATCACGCCAAGCGATGGGTGTATCTGGTGTTGTCACCACCGGAGGGTTCCTATGCTGATGAACGACGGATGGTGGAGACGGGGGCAGGCTATGGTTTTATAACAGGAGAAGGGGGTGCTGGGGATGGAAAGTTCGATGAAATCAAAGGGATTGGAAGGAGGTCTGATTAGGTTTTGACGAGGAGATGCTGAGGGAGGCGACAATCATTGAGGGAGATCTGGGATCCAAAGGGGTGGCGGTCGGCCATAGATGGAAGGGAGGATTAGCAATTGGAGATGGAAAAAATCGCAAGATGACGGGAGGCGATCGGAAGGGAGATCGTGCGGAAGAGGGGGATTGGCGAGGTGTGAGATCCGCGGGGGAGATGGCGAGTACCAGCCAAAGAACGAAGGTGATCGGGGAGCGTGTGAAGGGCGGTGGACGACAGAGGTTGCTGGTCTGGATTGGGAAAGGGGGAAGAACGAGAAGTACAGCGGTCGTCTAATCGACCGAGATCCGACGCCCTGGATGCTGCCATGTGGCAGCGAGTGGGAAGGGAGAGGGCAGACACGTGCAGGGCGCATGCGCAGGATGCACGTGCGAGGCTTTTGATTTTTCTATAAAAACAAAATATAAATAAGGCCAAAAATGGGTGACACGTGGCGGCTCCAGGAGATGCAACATGTTAGCCCCGGAAAAATCGAAAATAAAATATAAAGATAATTTAAAAAGGAATAGCAAACAATCTCGGATCAAAAAATTTTCTTCACGAAAGTTGCTCGTCTCGATGACATCTACAAGTTTTATGACAAGGAACAAAACCAAAATAGATCATTTGTGCAAAGCGATGTTTTTGGGGTATCCCATGTACATAGAATACCTTAATTTTTGGGTTTTTATAATTTTTTTGTTATTTTTAAACCAGATAAAAATCCAGAAAAATATGATAAAATCAAAGATAAATATTTACACATTAATTTATTTTTTTATTTTTATTAATTAAGAAAAAGAAGAAATAAAATAAAACATGAAAAGATAATTTTTGTACAAACTATTAGTGAAGACTCTGACTCAGTTAATTTCTTTGATTTTAAGCTCAGTTTTTACTTGGATTTTTACGCATTTTATCAAAGAAAAAAATGAATAAGATGTATTAATTGTGTACATAAAATAATTGGTCAAAAACCGTTAAAATTTTAAAATACAAAATGTACAAAAGAGACCCAAAACCCAACTTTCACATATGAGCTCCGACTCACTTGAACTTGGTCTTGTTTTGAAGGTAGTTGAATGTACATTAGTCCAAAAGTGATTAAATCAAAAACTGGATGAGGAAGATATCAAGGTTTTAGTCCGGAAATCCTAGAACTAGTTTTGGGTTTTTGGTCCGCTTATTTCAGTTAGTGTTTTTTTTCGTATTTTTCATTTATTCATGTTAGTGATATGTACACAATGAAGGTGGTTTCAGGTCGTTTGGAGTTAGCATGAATTAGTTAAAAATCAGGGGACTTAGGCTATTTTACAGGTCATTTTGGTTGGGAATTTGGGCTTCTAATTTTATTCAATTATGAGTAATAAAATGCAATTACTATTAATACATGCTAATTATGCAGAATAAATGAAGATATGCCAATGAATTTTAGATATTTGAGCTTAATTAGTCATTTTTAGAGTGATGAATCTGAGATTCATCAAAGGTGTTCTTACATGAAGTTCACGACGATTTCTCCTTCCACCGGTGGTGTCTGATGGGTCTCTTTGGCTCTACACCTCCGGGGGATACGTCTGCGTCGATAAAGGTACTTCAGAAGGTCCAGAACCCAACGATGGGATCCTGATACATCGAGGAAGAAGAGGAACATGGGGATCTAATAAACGAGGAAAATTAAGCCGAAATCGTGTCATTCCACAAGGCGGAAGGACAGTCGTTGATGTGACCTCAAACAAAATCTTTGTTTAATCAACAATTAATCCACAACAAGAAAGAATCAAGCAATTAAAATAAAAAATGTGGAGTTAAAATTTATTATAACTCTACAACAACGTATATAGCGTGTAAGTACGTATAGAGGTCGAACACTGGGAGAAAACGGGAGGAGGAGGCAAAAAGATGCTAAAAAAATTGTCTTTTATCTCTAGTCCATGCAATTGTTTTGTGGGTTTTAAATTTTTAATTTTTTATATTTTTTTTATATTTGATTTTTATTTTTTTTTTCAAGTTTTTTATTTTCTTTTTATATATTTTTTTATTATTTGTATTTTACGTAAACAATATAACATATATAGGACTTTATATATATAATATAAATTAATATATTTATAAATACTAATAAATATAGATAAAATTCAGAAAATAAATCGTTTTTGAGTTTCTTATATTTTTCTATTTTTCTATAATTTTTGCTATTTTTGTATTTTTAAGGTCAAAAATATCCCAAATAAGGGATTAAATATATACCAAATATTGATTTGGATTTTAAAAATAGCATATGAGTCCAAAAATTAACCAAATCAATTTTAATGTATAAATATTTATATACATAAAATTATAAAACTGAAAAATGTACTTTTGGATTTTTTTAAAAATTTTTAAGATTTTTATAAAAGATTTTGGGGTTTTTCGATTTTTAGGGTTTTTGTTTTTATCTTTTTTAGTGATTTTTGCTCTGTAAATAAAATAGGTCAATATATATATATATTTGGAATTTGTAAAGATGTTTTTATATTTTTTTGGTATTTTATAAAACAAACATGGAATAAGTAGGTTCCATTATATTTTTAATAAATAGATTAAATGCAAAAAATGCCAAATAAAATAATAGTGTGAATATACATGGCATGAAGCATTTAACCCGATTTTTGTGGATTTTTAGGAGCATATTAGCTTTATTTAGTAAATAGATAAAACATACAAAATTCAATAGCCTGGTTGGGGCATTTTACAAATAAAATAAAGGATAGGGGCACATGTGCAAATTTGCCAACATAATAAAAAATTTATTTAAGTTTTAAAGACCATTTCATAATTACAAAACCCGCCAGTGCTTACCTGCAAAATGCCCAGCACGACTACACGCGACGCAACTTGGGAAGGATCAAAACGCAATTATACTAAAATCTAGGGGCCTTCCAGCAATTATCACAAAAATATACAATGTTATTCACATTTTATTGGACTAAATATAAATACAAAAAGTATAGGGGTGTGCATGCAATGTCACCACATCATGTGGGCCACCACGTGAGGTGACGTGGACTAGATCCAAACACAATTACAAGAAGTTCGGGGGTCCGTTTGCAAAAAAGTCCAATTTTATTTACACTCTAACTTTTATTTACATAATTAAATAGTAAAATACAAAAATTGAGGGGTTAAATATGCAATTACCTCAATATAAGGCGCAGATCGGACGACGGGAGGTATTTCACTTGACATGTGGCGACGCCGAGTTGCGCGGATGACGCTTTTCACATATGCGCGGCGGAGATTAGATCGATGGGGCTGATCCGAAGGTGAAGATGTTGCGTAATCTGACGACGAGAGATCAAACTGGAGCGGGGGGGCTCGATCAGACGGCTCTGAAGGCACTCGAAAGAACAGGGAAGAAACCCGTTCCTCCCGAGCTTCGATCCGGTGTAGCGTGCGCATCCGATCACCTGGGTGGCTTGCAATGGGTGCAAAACATTGCTGGGGCTCCTCCGCATCCAGTGGCATCGCGAGGAGGTTCGCCGGAGCTCGGACGACGGCTGGCGAGCCCGATGAAGATCAGAGCTCCAGGAACCTCACTTCCTGTAAGAATCGACTCCGTTTGGAGTCTTTTGGCACACCAGACCTCAAAGACGTTACACACGAGAGAAGGAAGGATCTGGGGGACTTATTAACGAGGGGAAATGGCTGGGGAGCGGGCGGAGATCTCCGGTGAAGCTGGCGGAGGTGGAGATATGATGTCCAGATCGGGTCTCGATCTGGGTGAGTGATGACCGAGAAATCGACGAGCGACTAAGGGAGATAAATAACTGAGGACGTTGCGACCTCAATCACTCGTAAATCGATCAATCAAGAAAATATAAGAACCACCAAATAAGGTATAAAACAATCAAAATCAGATAGCGGTCCTCGTTATTTTTATTAACCTGGTATAGCGACAGGGTCGGACTCAGGGAGCACGAGTTGGCCTTGCGGCCTACGAAGTAGTCAAAAAGAATAAATAAAGAGAAACCATTTTTGGTGGATTTTAAATATTTTTAATTTTTTTGTATTTTTTTAATTATGAAGAAAAATAAGAAAATGGGGAAACAAGCAAATGCAACAATTTATTTAAGCACTCAAAAATACTCCAAAAATTCAAAAAAAAAATATTTTTTGTGTTTTTAATGTTTTTAATTTTTTTTGAATTTTTCAGAATTTTTCAATTTTTAGTTAATTTTATAAAAATCGAGAAAGGGGAAAAACAATACTCAATGTGCAGCCAGACTTGAAAGATCAATTAAAAATATATAATTGATCTATAAAAATATGGAAACAATTTTTTGAAAAATATATATAAAAAAACTAAACTACATAAAAAGAGTGTTTTTTTATTTTTATAGAATTGTTTAGAATTTTTACAAGGTTTTTAATGTTTTTTAAATTTTTTTGTTTTTATACATCCAAATCACACCAAAATTGGACAAAAGCTAGAAAACACTAAAATTAACTATCACTAATTTTTTTAGAATTTTTAAAGAAGTTCTTATATTTTTCTTTGATTTTTCAAGTCAGACAGTAACAAAAATGCGGGTTTTTGAATTTTAAAATTAGTAAAAAGCCTCAAAAATATCCCAAAATTTTAGGGAAATTTTTACACTGTGGCAGGAGCCACGCATCCAAATTTCACCTAATTTGGATTGATTTGATGTTTTATTCAATAAAAACAAGGCATACAACAATCAGGGACCTAGATGCAAAGAAACATATTCCCAGGACCGAATGATAACAAAGCAAGAAAGACCAGGGCCTGGAATGCAAAAAGCCCACAAAAACACGCGCAACACACGTGACAGGCACTCAGAGGGGCATAAGTGTAATTCCTATTTAAAAAGATTCAATCAATAACACACAGGAACCACAGGACTAAAAGTGCAAATAACCCAAAACCTCACGTGTCGATGCACGTGGCTCACAAACACAAGGACTAGATTGCAAATAACATAAAATCGAGGGCCTAACTGTAATTGTTCCAAATAAAAATAACGTGCTAAAATATTTACAGGACTTGACAGAAATAATGAAAAGGCGAAGGGCCTAAGGGACATTACCCCTTTATTATGATTTGATGGACGAGGGCGTGCCACGTGCTGATCTGACGGCTGAGATGCATGCACACCCCTTCGCCGATGAACGCTCCAGATGAGCTCTTGATCGAGATCCGACGGTCGAAGTGCTCGAAGAACGAAGGGCTGAGATCAAAACTGGGACGTGGCTCGATCGAATGGCGGCTGAAGGTCCTAGAAGAACTCAACTCCGACGAAGTTCGCTGGCTCCCTCTATGCGCTCGGGACCTCCTCCTGGGCTGCTGAGATGTGGAGAAGAAAGCTCAGACCCTTCCGCAGCTAGTGGGCACCTCCGATGAGGCCGAGAAGCTCCGGAGAGCTCCAGCGATGGTGGAGGAGCAAGGCGGTTGTTCTCGAACTCTTGGACCCTCAGATGGGTCCATTTGACCTGCAAAATGGCATAGCAAAACTCCTGGGTCGAGGGTAAAGTGCCTCGACCCGGTTAGGGGTGGAATGGATGGTCAGAGTGGTCGGAGCGGAGACCTCCGGCGAAGCGACGGTGGTGGAGGTCCACTTCTTGGTTCCGGGGCGAACCAAGTTGATCGGATGGGTGAAGAATGTGGGTAGGAGGCTCGCGAAGGTGAATCGATGATCGGATGAGTGAATGAATGGTCGGATCGGTGGGAATCGGCCGACGACGGCCGGCAGCACGATTGGGCGTAAATGGAATTTATGCTAAACTAGAGAGTGTCGAGATTACCTGATGGCTGAGGTCGACTGTGGATGAGCTGGCGGAGCTCTGGGGGTCTTTGCCTCAAGGAATCGTCGGGGTCCGAGGCTCTGCGCACCTCGCGGCAGCGCACGGCGAAAGAGCTCGCCGGATCAGTGGCTGGAGACACCTCCTCCTCACTGCGACACGACCCTCGGATAGCTGTCACTCTAAGGAGGGTAGTGGAGTTCCTGGGATGGAAGGGTGGAGCCAAAGATGGAGAGGAATTGCGGCTGGAGGTGAGGTTTTATATGATGAAGGGTCCGGCAAGAAGGAGTCGGGCAAGGTTCATAGAAGCACGGATCCCTAGAATTACCCATGGGCAAGGATCTCGAATGTTGCATCTATAAACAGGACCCGGGGTTTAGGCGAATGGAGACCAGATCAGATGGGGGAAATTAGGAGAAAACGGGTCGGGGCGCATGATCCGCGCCTGGTGGTCTTGGGGGGAGAGTTGACCGGGGGTCAACAATCCCCCGTGGGCCAATCAGAATTCTCCATTTATTAAATATTTGGAAATTCAATTATAATTATTAAATGGTTTTATTTTAAAAAAGTTAAAACATGAAAAATGTTTCTTATTTTTCAAATTATTTTTTAGTGATTTTTATTTATTTTTTTGAAATATAAATTATGTATTTACATTATATTATTATTATATATTGGTATATACATATATGTATTTTTTTATTTTAAATTGTTTATTTTTGCACAATTATTCCAATTTTATATTTTATTTATTTACAACATAAAATTTGGAATAAAAAGGTATTTTTATTTTATTTTTGTGATTTATTTACATTAGTTAAATAAATAGGTTTATATACATATGTACATGGTATATATACAAGGTGAAAAATGATTTTTATTATTTTTTTATTTTTATGATTTTTATTTTATTTTTATAAATATGTACAAGGTATAAGAAACACTTTTTATTTTTATTTTGAGGAAAATAAATTTATTTATATACATAGGTGTATATACAAGTGTGATTGACCATATCTCCCTCTACTTGGTTTCTTTTGCGGTCAGGCCCATGCTGAGCCCTCCCTTGGAATTAGGTCGCTCAATATTTATTCCAAATATTTCCCTCCTTTTCTTTTATTTCTTTATTCTTTTACTTATGCACAAAAACATGCTAATTATCAATATTTACACAATGCATGCTCTTTGGTAATTTATTCTATTTACACTCATATACATGGTGTTTTGCAAAGGTTTTGTAGCTAAAATCAAAGAATAAAGAGTGATGAATGAGGATTCATCACCCCCTTGATGAATCTCCATTTCATCACCTTTATTCTATCATTTTGGCCTTAAAAACCCCAGCAAATGCATGTAAGTAGCATTAATTTGTCCATAAAAGCATTCATTATTTGTTGCATTCATTGTACATAGAATAAGGTTTTTAATGCCAAAAATATAGAATAAAGAGAAGAAAAGAAAAAGGAATAAAATATTGCAAATATTTTATGACCCGAACCCCGAGACCAAGGCCAGCATGGAATTGGTCGACAAGGAATAAAGTAGGGGGAGATAAGGGCCAACAATTCAATAAATACCTCATTTATTTATTCATTTATTTATGCATTTTTGACACCTATTTTGTATATAATTATTCATTCATCAAATAAAGAAACTTTGTACATGAAAGTTGTAGATAATAATGTATATAAAAATACAAAATTGAGTTTGTGTAAAAATAATACTCAGTGCACATTTTATACCCAGAATAAAAAGCCAAAATCTCAAGTTCACAGACCCATATCTTGCAAATAAAAACTCCAAATCACCCCAACTCACCTTTAATTGTATATAGCTTTCTAAGATATTTAATAAACTTGGTTTCATAATTTTTGGAGTTCATCTGTAAAAGTTAGGTTTTTGGCCTTCATTGTGCAATCTCCCTGATTAAAATATTCAATTTATTCATTGTTCATTATTTTTACAAAATTATATTTTTAGAATTTTGTAAATAATGTATACAAAACATGTACATATTGAAATTAAAAGAAAACCAAAAAAGAATTTGTAAAATAAAATAAGTCTATAAGATACATAGACAAAATACCTATGCTATCTATATGAATATAAAATAAAAGGGGATTTCATTATTCATCTAAATTTTTATAATAATGTAAATATTACATATAACTTATTAAAAATACAAATCCAAAATAAAAACCAAGAAAATACATTAAATAAATTAAGTATATATAAAATATAGTTAAACTACCTATAGGTATACCTATATATATATATATGTACCTATTTATTTAAATATGAAAATCAACTCATAAAAATTAAATAAAAAATACCCTCACACTCGCAAAAATAAATTATAAATTATAAAATAAGACAATAAAATAATAAAATAAAATAAACAAAATAAAAATAAAATATACAAAATACATGTAAATACATGCATACATACATTATTAAAATAAAACCATAATAAAATACATCAAAAAAATTAAATAAAAATCATAAATAAATACTAAATGAATTAATACACATTTTTTATTTTATAAGAAAAAAATAATAAAATCATTTATTATGCTAAATAATTCATTTCAGAATAAAGGGGCCTATTTTGTCCGTTTGTGGCCGATGTGGACCAATGGGGAGCCAGCCTTTGGTTACCTCTGGTCAACTGTCCCATCGGGACCTGGCGCCTCTGAATCTTGATGTTCCCTTGACTTGCTCCATTTTTCCTGAGCGTCTCGTCCCTTATTCTCGTTGCCGCCTTCATGAGATCTGTAGAGGGATCATCCATCTATCATGCATGCTTGTTGGATCGAGAAAACGATCATTGCATTCGCCGGAATATGCGAGCCAAGTAGGGCGCCCAGAATGTCTATAAATAAGAGCCCTCGACCTCCTCCTCAAATTTGGCCAATTTCCATCCACCCAAAAGCCTCGAATCAGTTCCTGGGAGTTTCCTCGTGACAGGAGGGGCGTTTCAGCAACGTTCATCGGCCGGAGGAGGGATCAGTTTTGTCGCGGCGGAGCTCCGGCGTCCGTCCTGCTCCCTGGTGGCCCCCAGGTATAAGAGTTGTTCTTTATTGCGTTTTAGGTAGATTTTAATTCCATCTTTTCATTCTCGTGCTTAGTTTAGTTCCTAGTTCAGTAGCGTAGCGTGAAATCGTCAAATCGAAGTTCGTCGGAGCTCCGCTCCGGCGACTTCTTCACCGTGATACCCACTGCTTCCGACCGCCATATACACCTCATTTCGTTCCCCATCGCATTCTCCATCTCTCGATCATTGTTGTTCAACCAAGGACCCCCAGTCCTTGCGAATCGGAGCTCCACCTCCGCCTATCGCCGGAGCTCATCCGCCTCACCTCACCTTGCTGCAAAGCTTCAAAACTTGGGGTCGAGGAGATACCCCTCGTTCCCCTGGTTCTTCCTATGCAGGTCTTACGAAGCAACGAGCCCTTTTGGACTCGATTCGATTCAGGAAGAGGCTCCTGGAGGTCCCAACCTTCATAGACCTCGCCTGACCTCCGTGGACCCCCAGGAGCCATGCGAAGACCACCGGCAGATGCGGGACGCCTCCAGCTACGATCCGAACACCTCAGACGCGAGGAAGAGGCCCGGAGGAGCCCATGCTCCAAGATCGAAGCTCGCCTGGCACGAGTTCATCCCCTATTCCTCCAGACCCCTTCATCGTCGTCCGGTCAGGAGGAGCGCCCCATATTGAACGAGAACCGTCAGATGAAGCGTGGCCATCACCGTCAGATCAGCGAGGCTGATCTAATCTCAACCCTTCATCGGCGAAGCGGTACAAGCCGTTGGATGCACGACGCGTGTCCAAGTGAGAGCATCATCGCTGTCCACCAGCGCGCACTTAGGGGTAATTTGCAGATCTTCACCCCAATGTTTTTGTATTTATTGTTTAGCCCTGTAAATAAAAATCGAAGTTCATTTTATTTTGGACATTTTGCATGGGCCTCCCTGTACATTTGTGATATTACTTTGAGGTCCAGTCCACGTCACCTCACGTGCCGCCCCACGTGAGGTGGCTAAATTGCACAAGACCCCCTGTACGTTTGTATATTTGTCTTTAATCCATAAAATAAATTTTTAAGGGTAATATTTTTGTGAAAATTTGTGTTAAGGACCTTGAACTTTCTGAAATTCCTTTTTGGTCCCTGTGGGTGCGGATCACATGTAGTCCCACGTGATGGTTATTTTGCGTGTGGGTCCTTGGCTGGTTTTGTATTTCATTTTAGCCCTTAAAATTGCAAACCAAGTGTAATATTTTTGGTGTTTTTGCACTACAACCCCTGTCATTATTTTTATTTGCATAAATGCCCCTACTAGGCCATATATTTGTGCTTACTTGTTCTATTTATTTCATGCATCATATTAACTTGAAAAATTATACAAAAATTACTATAAGCTCCGGTTAGCTTGCTCTTGCACGCCATATTTTTAGTTTTTATTTTTGTTGCATTTTTGCATTTATTAAAAATCAAAAACATGCATTTTATCTACTGTCTAGCTTAGTAAACATCAAAAAATAGTAAATCACCTCGAAAAATTCCAAAAAATTTACCTATTGTCTATTTTATCATACTTTAGTGTCAATCCAAAAATCACTAAAAAATTCAAAATAAAAACCTTAAAAATAAGAAAACCTCTAAAAACTTCAGAAAAATCTAAAAAATCCTAGAAAAATCATTAAAATACAAATTAAGTTTCTGTAGTTTCCTTCTTTTATTATCTATGATTTGAAATTGATTTGAGGATTTTTGGATGTCATTTTCTATTTTTAGACCTCATTTCAATTCTGTCTAGTAGTTTAAGTCCATGTTTTTCTTTATTTTCCCTTTTAAAAATACCAAAAAGATTCTGAAAAATATCTAAAAATCATAAAAATAGTAAAAATTTATAAAAAGCCCAAAAATCATTTATTTCTGCATTTTTGAGCATTTTTGTATATTTTTATAAATATTATATCACCCCTCTCACTACATTGTATATACATTCCAATATTGAAAAAGAAAATTAAATATATATATATACATATATTTATTTATTTATGTGTAAAAATCTGAAAATTAAAAAAATCAACATATAAAATTAATATATATATATATATATACAAAAAATATAATATATATATAATCTATCTATATATATATGTATTATATTCTCTATACATACCCTTTATGGGTGTATATCTTTATATATTTATTTTCTATAGATTATATATATATAAATATATAATATTAAACAATATATATTAATAAAAAAATATAATAAAAAAGGAAAAAGAAAAGAAAAACCCACAAAAATAGGATTCATACAAGGATGACTCTATTGTACATGGACATCATAGGCTGCTTCATTTTTGTATTGCTCTCTGTGGTTCGACCTCTACATGCTTATTCACTATGCATTTTATGGTAGAGTTAAATGTTAATTCACAAATTTGGGGACTTAATTAATTTATTCTTTCATGTGGGTTAATTACTGATTAACCTTGGATTTTGAGTGGTCAACACTTCAATTGTGTTCTCGCCTTGTGCGGAACACAAGACCGCTTAATCATCTGGGTTTATCAGATGGCGCTGTTGCCGGGGAGCAATGAGCGTAGCCTATTATATTTTGTCATTCTTATTTAGAAATTGATTTATCATTGATTTTGTGAGCAACTGTTTCTCTTGCAATTGATCACCATGCTTTATTTATTTATTTATTGTGATTAATTCCTATCTGCTTTATTTTATTGATTAAGCTATACTAATTCAATCTCTTTGTGACTTTGATGCGAGGGCCCGCCACGCGAGGATGGTTTCTTAGGGAGCCAAGGCAGCCGAGCTTGGAGGAGGTTGGTCTTCACTTCATGACCAGCTGGAGAGAGTACCAAGGATACAAGGGGATGGGAGTTAGATAGGTCTAGAGCAATTAGGATTATTTTTGTAATTTATTGTGAGAGAGAGACAATTTTGGCATGTAATAATTAACAAGACTCTACTCTTCACAATGAGGTCCAGTGCCCGGGTGATTGTTCACCTGGGGGCCTCATTGCGGTTTTTTCGAGTTTTTCCATCGCTTCTTTTCTTTGTTTCCCGAAGTTTTGAGTTTCCGCCTTTATTTTACTTTGTTTTGTGTGCTTGGAGCCCCTAGATATAGGTTGCTTGACTCGGTAGCTAGGTCCAAACATTAATAAGAATGCATGTTCCTATAGCATATTTCGTATGGATCTAGTCAACCTTAAACAAGCCGTTCATTTGTCTCTTAGCCCTTGTGCCACAGCAAGCCCCATAAAGCGCTTTCTTCTAACTCAAGTGTGTTGAGTAGAGGAGGGGTGAGCCAAGACCGGACTTTTTAGGCTAAAGATGAATGAGCGACTTATGGTTCTTCACGCTAATAGCAGCTAATGTTTAGGGTGATTTTGTGCCTTGCATACCGATATGTAGGTAGGTTTAAAAATTATGTTTTGCATACCGCATGGAGAGAGCTGGGATACACTGTAAGTCTTCTAACTCAGCATGCATCATTCGTTTCAATGGTGAGATTTCCATCATGGAACAACTTGCACGGCTTTTCCGCTATCTCCCTCTGATTTTGAGCATCTAGGACTTAAATGAAAATCTACAAAAACGTTAGGCGCTGGTATGAAAACAGACTCAAAAAAAAGTGAAAAATCCAAAAAGCTAAAACAAGGGGACTGCTAAATAAACTTTGACCTTAATAAAATCTGTAATGGACTATCATTGTACCGGGTTCATAAAGCCCTCATTGTTTTCAGGTACCTTGGAGGGGGACCAAAACCCTACTCCCTTGAGCGAGTGCGACCCCATAAGGATTAAAGCCAAAAACCCAGTCTGCAACTGCCTTGTGTATCGCCTGGATTTCCGAAGTAATGACACTTCTATCGTACGTGGGCAAGTAGGACTTGGTCACCAGTGATGACTCTCTGTTGTGTAGAGCATCGACCCTGTCCAAAGTATCGAGCATAGGCCACGCCTTCACGGGGGTGTCTGTCTCATTGTCCTGCGTCCGAGTAGGTTCTTGCACGCTCACGGGTGATTCCGTTGCGAGCGAGAACCGAAGTATTGGTTTCGCCTATCGGCTTTCTCTCTCTATTTCTTTGGCTGAGTAGGGATCTAGGAAGGGTTACAAAGACTCCAAAAAGTACAGACTACAGGTTACACAGGAGGAGGACAAGTACGGGATACTCTTCCGGCGGTACTCTCTCTCCTATAGGGTAGCATACTAAGGACTTGTTACAAGATATGCCTGAAATAACAACTCTAAAACTTGACAAGATAATAAATAGCCGAACCTTTACGGCTTCACATGACGTGAGTTGGTAAACCCAATTTTGTATTGCGTTTGTATGGATCTAGATTAAGGTTCAAAGATTGAGTCCCGCACCTTTGCGCACATTTTGTTGTGTCATTCTCCTTTTGACCACCCCGCTCACCCGAGCCTTTCTACTGTTTTACACTCCTTTTTATTCTTTGTTGACCATCGTATCCTTCTTCCAACATCCGATCCTCTTTCATGCTTCGCGAAGTTGATCTATGGATGGTTTCCGTCGGGACCTCGCCAACACCCACATCGATTCCATAGACTCAACTCCGCCAATAAATTCGAGGCGATTCCCGAGAACCCGATCCGGACTTTGTGGATCGATCTCCAGACTCCTCGTTTTCTACCTTTCTCTTGACCACCCAATAAACTGGGATCACTTTTGTCCTGCTTTTGCCGTTGTGAATGGAAGTCGATTACAGTCCACATCCTTTTCCATTCACACCATGCTGGGGTTGACCTGAATTCCATCTTCATCATGATAGCTGAACAATATTGCAAGTGGGATGATTTGGACTATCTCATTCTGCAGATAGAAGACAGAGCGAGCCCTGGAGACTACTCCGGAGTTCATTTCGTCCGACTCAGACCCCGATATGGCTCCCCAAGGAAAGGGCAAGGGTCAGCAGCCACCCCAACCAGAAGGACAGATGCCAGACCAGAATCAAGTCAATGCACAAATGCTGGCGTCTATCCAGGCCATCCAACAGCAGCTGACCGAGCAGGCCCTCGCGCAGACAGCATTTCAGGATATGTTGAACGATGTGATGAACCGAGCCGAGGGAGGAGGAGGAGGCAGAGGAGGAGGAGGTAGAGGTGGAGGTGGTGGTGGGACTAACAATGACGATCCAGAATTCCCACCACCACCCAAGCCTACACTTAAAGAGACGTACAATCCGAGAGACAACCAAATGACCGAGTGGATCCTCATTCCACCGGTACACGCTCACTTTGAGCTGAAGCCCCAGTTCATTGCTCTACTTCCAGCATTCCATGGAAACACTAGTGAAGAGCCGTACATTCACCTGCAGCAATTCTCACGCATTTGCCGCACCACTCACTATCCCAATGTCCCTTTGGACATTGACAAAATGCTGGCATTCCCCTTCAGCTTACAAGACAAGGCCCTCTATTGGGTCAACCATCTGGAGAAGGTTGTGACGACCTGGGAGGAGCTGAAGTCAGATTTTCTGCATAAGTATTACCCTCTCGGTCGGCTCAACCAGATGCGAGCCCGAATCAGTAATTTCTCCCAAGGAGCCCATGAGTCAGTACACGAAGCATGGGAGAGATTCATCGATCTGCAGGAGAAGTGTCCCCATCATGAGATTCCGAAGACCAGCTTGGTCCAGCACTTCTTTGGGGGACTGAACATCGAGAGTCAAAGGCTCGTTGACGTAGCATGTGGGGGTTCGCACTTTAACAAGGATGAAGACGTAGTCTGGCAGATATTCGAAGAAATGGTCGAAGGAGAGGCCGCCCTCTCTTCATCCAAGGCATATCAGAAATAGCCCCAGATCCTCCAGAAACAAGTACACATGGCAGCGTCCAAAGAGGCAGAGAGAGATGAGAGATCCAACCTCAGTATCATCGGGGGCCATCTCTCTAAAGTTGATATCATTGAGAAGTGATCACAGGATCTTGAGAAACTCGATGTGATCGAGAAGAGGACTCAGAATTTAGACAAGCTTGATCAGATCAACAAGTACCTTGTACTGTTGGTGGGCACCATCAACTCTGTTCAGTCGGTGATACCATCCGAAGCTCCAACTGAGAAGAAGGACGAGCAGCAACCGCAGCATCAGCCTCAGCCGAGCCAGCAGCCATCGGCAGTCCAACACGTGTACTACGTGCAGGCGCCCGACCAGGGCCAGCCGCTGCAGCAGATGGTTGTATACCAACCAAAGTTTCTTTCAGGACCTGATCCAGTTTTCCCACCACCACCCCTGATTCAGGAAGTGAACCGGGTATGGACCAACGATGCACAGCCGACCCGTCCTATAGGACAACCTTAGGGTCAGCCACTTGCCAACCTCAGGGTGGTCATTTTGGATAGTCCTCTCAGCCTCATCAACAGTATCATCAGCCTCCCCAGTATGCAAATCAATGGAGGTAGAATCAGCCATACCAGCAGCCGCAATACCGCCATCCATAGTCGTTTCATCAGTATGCGGCTGCCCCACCTCAGCAGTATCAGCAGTATCCTCCCCCTTCTTATCAGCAACTTCAACTTCCTGCACCACCCCAGCACCACCAGCAACAACCTCCGCACCCATCCATGCAACAGCAGTGTGGTCTGCACGCTGAACCCACCGAGGTAACCCATGTGAACCCTACTATGGATTGTCTGGCCCAACTTGTCAAAGCGCTGGCGGAAATGACCAAGAGGCTTGACGACCTGACAGCCACTAGAACTACCATTCCAGCTTAGGTCGAGGCCAACCCCAATAACCTCAAAAAGAAAGAGCAGGTAGAATGTGATGTCATGTCTGTGTCTGACAATGATATTATTGTTTATTCTAAGGCTGTTACTCTCAGGAGCGGTAGGGCCTTGCCTCCCCCTGCCACCAAGAATGGGGTGAATAAAGAAACAGGTGGATCGTCATCTTCCGCATCAGCCGTGCCAGCTACAAGGGCGGGTGAGGAGGAAGAAGAAGGAGAAGCCATTCCAGCCGTCGTGCATTTCCAGCATCCCCAGCTAAAATTACAAAAAAATCAGCAAAATCCAAAACAACAAAAAGAAGTTTGCAGCCGAAGCGAAGTCGCGCCAGCATTGGAGGAGCCGCCAGTAGCAGCCGACCCCTCGCCAGCCGACGGAGCAGACGCTACACTTTTTGCTCGCCCTACAGCACCCGCATGTCAGGATACAGTTTGTACTCCTTTTTGTAGTCCGGATGTACAACATCCTATGGGCGATGATTTTGATGTAAATAAGAACTCTATTTTTCCTACTAGAGATGTACATATTCCTTTTCCTCATGCAATAGAAAAATCCAAAAAATGCAAAATGAAAAAAGGCATTGTCTGGTCCAGGAGTTGTGGAAATACTAGACAAGTTGACTGTTGAGATTCCCTTGTTGAAGGCCGTGGAGTACATGCCAGCTGTGAAGAAAGGACTAAAGGAGGCATGTACCAATAAGCGTCGCCCAGCACAGGAGAACAGATGTAGGGATGTAGAAAAGCACGTGCTATCCATGGCCATTGTGGCAGTCATCAGCAACCTCCCACAGAAGAAGCAAGACACAGGAGCACCTCTTATCAGTGTGAGATTTTTGATCAGGTCTTCGAGCGCACCCTCCTCGACAGTGGGTCTTCCATCAACCTTTTGCCATCATCAATAATGCAAGAATTTGGGCTAGGTCCGCTCAAGCAGACACGAATGATCCTTCAGTTCGCTGATCGATCCATCAAGCGGCCCCGGGGTCTTTTGGAAGACGTTGTAGTTACAGTGCATGAGATGCAATTCCCGGCTGATTTTGTAGTCCTTGATATGGACTCACCAGCACCTCTGCTCCAGACCCCTATCATCCTTGGCAAACCATTTTTACGTACTTCAGGTGTTGTGGTTGATTACAGGTTTGGCAAGATTTCTTTTAGCTCGAACGCCAAGCAAATAACTATAAACATGAGCAGAGAGCCTAACGCCATGACTGATGAGAGGCATGCAGCATCCAAAGCAGACTGTGACTTTATTGCAGAGATCAGAGATTCATTCTTGGCATTGAATGATTCATGGATCCGAGAAATCCTCACACTCGAGGAGGACTTGGAAAGCACAGTTAACCTATGCTCTGATGATTCTTGGGAGACAGATTCTCAGATGCAGGCGCATCTCTTTGATCATTCACTCCAGACCGAACACGATCAGCCTAGCGCAGAACCGTTCGGCACATCACTGGGATCTCAACAGAATGATGAGGATGGTATCCCCTTCAAAGAAGTACATCCCACCACCAACATAGTATCTGAAGTAACCGACAAGTTGGACAGGTCAAAACCAGAACTCAAGCCACTTCCTGCAGGCCTGAAGTATGCTTTCCTTGCGGGTGGAGAACAAATGTATCCGGTCATCATCAACAGCAAGCTGAATTCGGATCAGGAATCTCATCTTCTCGAGGTACTAGAAAAGAATCGCAAGGTACTTGGTTGGTGTGTATCAGATCTCCGAGGGATAAATCCAGCTTTGTGTTCGCACCACATCTATCTGGAAGAAGATGCCAAGCCGTCCCACGAATTCCAAAGAAGGTTGAACCCTAACCTCCGGGACGTCGTCATGAAAGAGATAACGAAATGGTGTGATGCAGGCTTTATCTATCCCATCTCCGACTCAAAATGGGTAAGCCCACTGCATGTAGTTCCAAAGAAATCCGGGCTTACCGTGGTTACAAATGACAAAGGAGAGGGAATATCCACTCAGGTACCAACATCCTGGCGGGTGTGTGTTGACTACCGCTGTCTTAATGCAGCAACTAAGAAGGACCACTTCCCCTTGCCATTCATTGATCAAGTTTTGGAAAGACTAGCAGGCATGGAGTTCTTCTGCTTTTTGGATGGGTATTCCGAGTACAACCAAGTGGCAATCGCTCCTGAAGATCAAGAGAAGACTACCTTCACTTGCTCGTTCGGCACCTACGCCTTCAAGAGAATGCCCTTTGGATTATGCAATGCACCTACAACCTTCCAAAGATGCATGTTAGCAGTCTTCGTCGAGATGGTAGGCAGTTTTCTCGAGGTGTTCATGGACGACTTCTCTGTCTATGGTGATAGTTTTGATTCTTGTCTTGAGCACCTAGACAAAGTGCTTCAGAAGTGTCAGGAAGTCAATTTAGTGCTTTCATGAGAAAAGAGCCACTTCATGGTCACCGAAGGCATCGTGCTGGGTCACATCATTTCCAAACGTGGCATGGAAGTCGACCCGACGAAGGTGGATGTTATTGCAAATCTACATCCACCTCAGACAGTGAAAAATATAAGGTCATTCATGGGGCATGTGGGATTTTATAAACGATTCATCAAGGATTTCAGCCGCATTGCCCGACCTTTGACAGAACTTCTGTGCAAGGAAACTGAGTTCAATGTAGATCAGCAGGTTCTCCTTGCTTTCAACCAGCTGAAGGAGCTTATTACTCAGGCTCCGATCCTACAACCGCCAGACTGGTCTCTTCCCTTTGAGATAATGACCGATGCGTCAGACTTTGCAGTCGGGGTTGTTCTTGGGCAGAGGAAAGAGAAAGCGCCTATGCCATTCACTACGCCAGCAGAACATTAGATGAAGCACATAGAAATTATACAGTGACAGAGAAAGAGTTGCTGGCTGTGGTTTTCGCCCTTGAGAAGTTCAGATCCTATTTGCTAAGATCAAAAGTCACAATTTTTACCGACCACTCTGCTATCCGGTACCTCCAGCAGAAGAAGGATGCCAAGCCGAGACTGATTCGATGGATCCTTCTCCTCCAGGAATTTGATCTGGAAATTAAGGACAAGCCTGGAGTTCAGAATGTGGTAGCAGACCATCTCTCCAGAATTGAGCAGCACGAGCCTTCTCTGAACAGTGCACCCATTACAGAAACCTTTTCTGACAAATCAATCTTAGCAGTGGATTCTCTTCCTTGGTATGCTGATATAGTCAATTACCTCGCCTCTAGGGTAACACCATCGGATTGGACAAAGAATCAGAAGAACAAATTCATGTCGACCATCCGATTCTATCAATGGGAGGATCCTCTTTTATTCAGGGAAGGAGTGGATTGCATTTGGCGCAGGTGCATCCCTCAGGAGGAGCAATCTAGTGTCCTCGAGCATTGTCACTCGCTCGAATCTGGTGGACATCACTCTGGAGATCGTACGGTAGCCAAAGTACTTCAGTGTGGGTTCTGGTGGCCCACATTATTTAAGGATGCAGCAGAATTTGTCAAACTATGTATTGACTGTCAGAGATTGAAAGGTACACTCACTGTAAAAGATTTGATGCCCCTGAAAATCATTCAGATAGCAGACGTTTTCGATGCATGGGGCATTGACTTCATGGGACCTTTCCCTAACAGTCAAGGTTTTGAGCACATCCTTCTTGTCGTCGATTACGTGAGTCGTTGGGTTGAAGCTATCCCTGCTCGAGCCACCGACAGTCGAACAGTGTGTCAGTTCCTGAAGAAGAACATCATTTCGCAGTTCGGGATATCGAAAATTCTCATATCAGACGGTGGTAGCCATTTCATTAACAAAGAGGTCAAGAAATTGATGAAGGAGTACGGCATCGATCATCGTGTCGCATCTCCTTACCATCCTCAGACCAATGGCATGGCAGAATTATCAAATAGAGAAATCAAGACTATCCTGTAGAAACTTATCAGGCCAAACAGAAAAGACTGGTCCCAACTCTTGGACTCGGTCCTATGGGCTTACAGAACCGCCTACAAGTCTCCCTTGGGTATGTCGCCCTATCGTCTTATATACGGGAAGCCGTGCCATTTGCCCGTCGAATTAATTCACAAGTCTTTATGGGCAGTTAACAATTGCAATTTGGACTCATGCAAAAGTGGTCAGAAAAGAAAGGATGATCTGAACAGACTTTTGGAGTTCCGAGACTATGCATACGATAACACATTGATGTACAAAGAGAAGGTGAAACGCTGGCATGACCGGCACATCAGACGAAAGACCTTTGATGTTGGACAGAAGATGTGGTTATTTGATGCAAAGTTGCGGATCTTCCCGGGCAAATTAAAGAGTAAGTGGACAGGGCTATTTCGAGTTTGTGAAGTACGTGACAATGGAAGTATTGCTATATCAGAATCGTCTCCTGACGTACAGCCATTCATCGTCAACGGTCAACTCCTGAAGACTTACCTTGAACCAGATACATTCTTGGCCGTTGTAGACTTCATTCAGCTCGTGCACCATGATGACATATCCACAACAGCGACAGCATCAGAAGATTCAGACGATGCACCCCAAAAACTATTTATCTAATTTTTGTCTTTTCTTTTTTTCTTCTTTTCCTTTTTTATCTTCTTTTTTATCAAAAAGGTGTCGCCCTTGTAGACAGTTTTCCATACTTAGGACGTACTTTGTCCTAAGTATAGGGTGGGTGTACCCCGAGTTTTTCATTTCATTTCGATCCTCTCCATTGTCTCCTCTTCTTGTCTATACTTAGGAGTATCTTACCCTAAGTATAGGGGGAGACAATCTGAGTACGATCTATGTATTCCCACCCTTGACCCTCCCTGCTTTTTGTACAGTCTGCTTTAATTAGGATTCCTTGATCCTAAGTATAGGGAGGACGGTCAACTTCTCATTCATATATTCTTTAGATCTGTCTATACTCAGTACGAGTTATGCCTTCGCTTTTCTCTTCGACCTATGAGGACATAGCTCAGGCTAAGTATAGGGGGGTCGTATATATCATGTATATACTATAAGCCATAACTCATACTGAAAAATAAAACATCACCTCAATCTAAAAAGTAATAAGTAGTTCCATAATAATAAAAGATGATTGTGAGCTCCTCAGACTCTTTGTACTTGTACTGATTAATAAGTTAGGAAAAGCGTTTTGTGCAAAAAGTTTCTTTGAAAAATCTTTTGAAAATTATGTGAAAAATAGTGTGTACAAGTATTCAACCTTTGTAAAATAAGTTTCTTTTGTAAAATTTCTTTTCTTTGAGTGAAAAAAAAATGTGTGAAAATTAGGGTGCAAATGATTGGAAAAATTTGGTTGTCAAATTGCTTTGAAAAATCTATCTATCCTGTGTGAAAAACCTTTGTAAAATCATTTTCAAATGCGTGAACATGTTTGTCAAATTAGTTTGGACTATAGTTTTCAAAAATCTTTTGAAAATGATTCTTGAATAAGTCTGAGGAGTCTGCACAAAAATCTCTCATACAAAAATAAGCAATAATCCAAATAAAGCTTATAAGAGCCAAAACCATGGTGTACATCAAATATAGTTTTCCTTTGCATATACTGATTAATAAATCAGGTTAAATACCTTTACAGTATGATTTGAAAAAAGTGTGAACTGTTTGGAAAATTTGCTGTGAAATGTTTTCAACCTGTGTAAAATTGTTTGGTTTGAAAAACTTTGTCTTTGTGTGGAATAAAGGATTTGAAAAACCTATGTGCAAATGTTTTTGAAAAATGTTTGTCAAAACTATTGTGGAAAATGTATATATATAGTGTGAAAAATCTTTGCAAAAATAGTTTTCAAATGTGTGTAAATGATTGCAAAAATTATCGTGTACTATAGTTTGCAAAAATTATGTTCAAACTAGACCTGAGGAATAAAAGCATCATTACAAATACTTGTAAATCGTAAATAAAATACATAAAATTCTTTATGTACAATCTGAATAAATTACTTCATTAAAACTTGTAAAGTCTTCAAAAAAATCATACATTTTGTAAATAAAGCAGCAAGCCCGTGTAAATAATTGTGTGTACTTTTTGTATGTGTCAAGCTTTTTATTTGCAAAAATTCTTCGTGTAAAAAAAAGAGAGAGAGAGATTCTTTGATTCTTGTAAATTCCTTGTGAAAAATTGCATCATTCATTGTGCATAGCATGAGCATACCATTCATATTCTTTTTGAGTGAGCTTGATGATTGAATCAGTCCAATAAAGTCTCAAATTGGAGCTTGGTTAGACCTGACCACACCTAACTGCACTGGAACCTTATGGGAACTAGGTTTAAGGTACTGCAGGTCTAGGCAGACTTAATTCTTTGAGAAATCAGGGCTGGGTTCAAGTCACCTCAACTGACTAACTAGAACTTTTCGAGACACACGCATGACTCTTGCCGACCGTGACCTTACTTGGACACTTGCACCTTTCACTTGGCTCAACTCAGTTGGAGTGGTGAGGGGGTTGGATTTGCCAGTCTGAGACGCACACGGGTGGAAACATTCGTCCTCGTCTAGGGAGGGAAGTGCACCCCAACCTGGTTCAATAGCCATGAGGTCTAACGACAGGAGATTGTGGGTTGCAATAAAGCTTCAAAAGAGGGATAGTCTACTGGCTCAAGAGAAAAAAACTCCTTATGAAAATGCTGCTGTGAATAGTATGTCGAAAAAAAATGGTCAGGCCTGTACAAAAATAAAATGCCTGCAAAGTATGTACATATGTTGTAAAGCCAATAAGCAAACTTGAGTTCCAAAGTCAAATATGTAAGCCTGCAGCTGGATGACTTGACTACACTGGTCTTGCATCCTAGGATAGGTAGCTACACTGGCTACCGTCCATTCTTCTCTTCACCCCCTCCTCTTGAGCTGGTTGCCACTTGAACTTAGAAGGGAATACCCTGCTCCTCGAGGAAAGAGCTATTGGATTGGGGAATCATTGGGTTGTCATTCTGGAGAAGTCAGTTCCTTTGTCATTTCAGTTGGGGAGAGCCACCATCACTTACACTGTACAAGTCAGCCACATAGTTATAAGGGTTTGCGTATGATGTAGACCAGTTCTGACCAGGCTATTGAGGTGGGTTGAACCGAGTTCTGTGACTCTCGAAGGCTGTTGTATTTTCAAGCTGGTTCCCGACTAGGTTCCACACACATCTACACCCAAGGTCTGACAGGAGCTCCAAATTCAGATTTTATAAAGACATACATTGCACTGAAAGCACCCCTACTCACTTTATCCTTCTTTAATGCTCTTTTTCTTTTCTTTATTCTTTTTGTACTTATTACATAAGTATTTGCTAGGGACTAGCAAAGGCAAGTATAGGGGGGTGATGAATCTCCATTTCATCACCTTTATTCTATCATTTTGGCCTTAAAAACCCCAGCAAATGCATGTAAATAGCATTAATTTGTCTATAAAAGCATTCATAATTTGTTGCATTCATTGTACATAGAATAAGGTTTTTAATGCCAAAAATATAGAATAAAGAGAAGAAAAGAAAAAGGAATAAAATATTGCAAATATTTTATGACCTGAACCCCGAGACCAAGGCCAGCATGGAATTGGTCGACAAGGAATAAAGTAGGTGGAGATAAGGGCCAACAGTTCAATAAATACCTCATTTATTTATTCATTTATTTATGCATTTTTGACACCTATTTTGTATATAATTATTCATTCATCAAATAAAGAAACTTCGTACATGAAGGTTGTAGATAATAATGTATATAAAAATACAAAATTGAGTTTGTGTAAAAATAATACTCAGTGCACATTTTATACCCAGAATAAAAAGCCAAAATCTCAACTTCACAGACCCATATCTTGCAAATAAAAACTCCAAATCACCCAAATTCACCTTTAATTGTATATAGCTTTCTAAGAACTATTTAATAAACTTGGTTTCATAATTTTTGGAGTTCATATGTAAAAGTTAGGTTTTTGGCCTTCATTGTGCAATCTGCCTGATTAAAATATTCAATTTATTCATTGTTCATTATTTTTACAAAATTATATTTTTAGAATTTTGTAAATAATGTATACAAAACATGTACATATTGAAATTAAAAGAAAACCAAAAAAGAATTTGTAAAATAAAATAAGTCTATAAGATACATAGACAAAATACCTATGTTATCTATATGAATATAAAATAAAAGGGGATTTCATTATTCATCTATATTTTTATAATAATGTAAATATTACAAATAACTTATTAGAAATACAAATCCAAAATAAAAACCAAGAAAATACATTAAATAAATTAAGTATATATAAAATATAGGTAAACTACCTATAGGTATACCTACATATATATGTACCTATTTATTTAAATATGATAATCAACTCATAAAAATTAAATAAAAATACCCTCACACTCACAAAAATAAATTATAAATTTATAAAATAAGACAATAAAATAATAAAATAAAATAAACAAAATAAAAATAAAATATACAAAATACATGTAAATACATGCATACATACATTATTAAAATAAAACCATAATAAAATACATCAAAAAAATTAAATAAAAATCATAAATAAATACTACATGAATTAATACACATTTTTATTTTATAAGCAAAAAATAATAAAATCATTTATTATGCTAAATAATTCATTTCAGAATAAAGGGGCCTATTTTGTCCGTTTACGGCCGATGTGGACCAATGGGGAGCCAGCCTTTGTTGACCTCTGGTCAACTGTCCCATCGGGACCTGGTGCCTCTGAACCTTGTTGTTCCCTTGACTTGTGCCATTTTTTCCTGGGCATCTCGTCCCTTATTCTTGATCACCGCCTTCACGAGATCTGTAGAGGGATCATCCTTCTATCACGCATGCTTGTTGGATCGAGAAAACGATCATTGCATTCGCCAGAATATGCGGGCCAAGTAGGGCGCCCAGAATGTCTATAAATAAGAGCCCTCGACCTCCTCCTCAAATTTGGCCAATTTCCATCCACCCAAAAGCCTCGAATCAGTTCCTGGGAGGTTCCTCGTGACAGGAGGAGTGTTTCAGCAACGTTAATCGGCCGGAGGAGGGATCAGTTTTGTCGCGGCGGAGCTCTGGCGTCCGTCCTGCTCCCTGGTGGCCCCCAGGTATAAGAGCTGTTCTTTATTGCATTTTAGGTAGATTTTAATTCCAGTTTCCATTCCCGTGCTTAGTTTAGTTCCTAGTTCAATAGCTTAGCGTGAAATCGTCAAATCGAAGTTCGCCGGAGCTCCGCTCCGGTGACTTCTTCGCCGTGATACAGACTGCTTCCGACCGCCATATACATCTCATTTCGTTCCCCATCGCATTCTCCATCTCTCTATCACTTTTGTTCAACCAAGGACCCCCAGTCCTTGCGAATCGGATCTCCACCTCCGCCTATCGCCGGAGCTCCTCCGCCTCACCTCACCTTGCTGCAAAGCTTCAAAACATGGGGTCGCGGAGATACCCCTCGTTCCCCTAGTTCTTCCTATGCAGGTCCTACGAAGCAACGAGCCCTTTTGGACTCGATTCGATTCAGGAAGAGACTCCTGGAGGTCCCGACCTTCATCGACCTCGCCTAACCTCCTTGGACCCCCAGGAGCCATGCGAAGACCACCGGCAGATGCGGGACGCCTCCAGCTACGATCCGAACACCTCAGACGTGAGGAAGAGGCCCGGAGGAGCCCATGCTCCAAGATCGAAGCTCGCCTGGCGCGAGTTCCTCCCCTGTTCCTCCAGACCCCTTCATCACCGTCCGATCAGGAGGAGCACCCAAGATTGAACGAGAACCGTCAGATGAAGCGTGGCCATCACCGTCAGATCAGCGAGGCTGATCTAATCTCAACCCTTCATCGGCGAAGCGGTACAAGCCGTTGGATGCACGACGCGTGTCCAAGTGAGAGCATCATCGCCGTCCACCAGCGCGCACTTAGGGGTAATTTGCAGATCTTCACCCCAATGTTTTTGTATTTATTGTTTAGCCCTGTAAATAAAAATCGAAGTTCATTTTATTTTGGACATTTTGCATGGGCCTCCCTGTACATTTGTGATATTACTTTGAGGTCCAGTCCACGTCATCTCACGTGCCGTCCCACGTGAGGTGACTAAATTGCACAAGACCCCCTGTACGTTTGTATATTTGTCTTTAGTCCATAAAATAAATTTTTAAGAGTAATATTTTTGTGAAAATTTGTGTTAAGGACCTTGAACTTTCTGAAATTCCTTTTTGGTCCCTGTCGGTGCGGATCAAGTGTAGTCCCACGTGATGGTTATTTTGCGCGGGGGTCCCTGGCGGGTTTTGTATTTCATTTTAGCCCTTAAAATTGCAGACCAAGTGTAATATTTTTGTTGTTATTGCACTACAGCCCCTGTCTTTATTTTTATTTGCAAAAATTCCCCTGCTAGGCCATATATTTGTGCTTACTTGTTCCATTTATTTCATGCATCATATTAACTTGAAAAATTCTACAAAAATTAATATAAGCTCCTGTTAGCTTGCTTTTGCACGCCATATTTTTAGTTTTTATTTTTTTGCATTATTGCATTTATTAAAAATCAAAAACATGCATTTTATCTACTGTCTAGCTTAGTAAACACCAAAAAATAGTAAATCACCTCGAAAAATTCCAAAAAAATTACCTATTGTCTATTTTATCATACTTTAGTGTCAGTCCAAAAATCACTAAAAACTCAAAACAAAAACCCTAAAAATAAGAAAACCTTTAAAGACTTCAGAAAAATCTAAAAAATCCTAGAAAAATCCAAAAAATACAAACTAAGTTTCTGTAGTTTCCTTCTTTTATTATCTATGATTTGAAATTGATTTGAGGATTTTTGGATGTCATTTTCTATTTTTAGACCTCATTTCAATTTTGTCAAGTAGTTTAAGTCCCTATTTTCCTTTATTTTCCCTTTTAAAATACCAAAAGATTCTGAAAAATACCTAAAAATCACAAAAATAGTAAAAATTTATAAAAAGACCAAAAATCATTTATTTCTGCATTTTTGTATATTTTTATAAATATTATATCACCCCTCTCACTACATTGTATATACATTCCAATATTGAAAAAGAAAATTAAAAAATATATATATCTATATATATTTATGTGTAAAAATCTGAAAACTAAAAAAATCAACATATAAAATTAAAAAATAAATATATATACAAAAAAATATATAATATATGTATAATCTATCTATATATATATGCATTATATTCTCTATACATACCCTTTATGGGTGTATATCTTTATATATTTATATTCTATAAATTATATATATATAAATATATATAAATATATAATATTAAACAATATATATTAATAAAAAATATAATAAAAAAGAAAAAAAAAAGAAAAACCCACAAAAATAGGATTCATACAAGGATGACTCTGTTGTACATGAACATCATAGGCTGCTTCATTTTTTATTGCTCTCTGTGGTTCGACCTCTACATGCTTATTCTCTATGCATTTTATGTTAGAGTTAAATGTTAATTCACAAATTTTGGGACTTAATTAATTTATTCTTTCATGTGGGTTAATTGCTGATTAACCTCGGATTTTGAGTGGTCAACACTTCGACTGTGTTCCCGCCTTGTGTGGAACACAAGACCGCTTAATCATCTGGGTTTATCACCCCTATATTTAACTTTACTAGTCCCTTAGCAAACACTTATTTGAAAAAGAAGTGAAAAAGAAAGGAAAAAGAAAAGGAGAGAAAATGCAAGGATCAATGCTGATTATTAAACTTGCCTTCATTAATTTGAAGTATGGAGCTCGATCAGATCTTTGGATTATTAATGTGTCGGAACCTTATTTGGACTTTGGTTTAAAACTTAACAGCCTCTAAGATCCACTAATCTATAGTCAAGACTCCTCAATAATCCAGATCAGAACAAGTCTACATACACAAACCTTGAAGACCATGAATCTTTCCTTGTACAGTGTAAGTGAGGTATAGCTCTCCACCTCAGAAGTAGCAGAAGGACAACCCTCCCCAACAAGGTAACTCTATGACCCTAGTCTGGCCACTCTTTCCTCGAGGAGCAGGGTATTCCCTTCTAAGTTCACGTTCAACCGGCTCAAGAAGAGGGGGAAGAAGAGAATGGACCATGGCCAGTGTAGCCATGTATCTTTGGGAGCTCAACCAGTGTAGCTAAGTCTCCCTGCTGCAAGCTTCATAAGATGGAACATGAGTCTCAATCTTTGCTTATTGCATTATATACACTCCGGTGGGATTATCATTTTCTCTCAGACCTACCACTTTTTTGGAGTTCTTTCTTTTTGCATTTTTTTGATGTGCATCTGTACAACATATCTACAAAGTGCAGCATATATACATAAGGAGTTTTTCTTCTTGAGCCAGTAGACTATCCCTCTTTTGAAGCATTATTGCAACCCACAACTCCTGTCGTTAGACCTCATGGCAACCAGACCAAGTTGAGACGCACTTCCTTCACTATAAGAAGAAGAGAGGTTCTGCCTAGAAGTACTATCCTCATATGCTACCCCAAGTTAAGGAAGACTGCCTCCTCACCACCTCATCCGTAGAGAGCTCGGTGTAAAGTGCGGGTCCAAGTCAAGCCATTGTCGATATGAGTCATGTGTGTGTTGTTAAGTGCTCTACTTAGGCTCATCGAGATGACATATGATCATAGCCTAGTGGACTCAAAGAATTAAGTCACCATGGACATGAAAAGTCTCAACCCTCAGCCCTATAAGGTTCCTCTTATAATTAGGTGGATTAAGATCTTAATCAAGCTCCATTTTCCAATTTAATTCTAGGCTTGTTTAAATGTCAACTATGATCCAGGAAAAACTGTATAAATATTTACAAAGATGCAATTTACAAACTATTTACACATGTGCAAAATTTTTTGAAAAATGTTTTGAAAACATGGATGTATGCATGGATGCAAGTTTTGGAAAATATGTACACAAATTTACACAAGGTTTTTGCAAACTTTTGATTTTCAAAACATTTTACAAAAGTTTTGTACTATATACATAATTTTGATATGAAAATATTACAAGATATTTACACAAAAAGGTTTTTACAAATATTTTTACAAAAATAATTTGTACAACTAGCTATGCATGTGCAATAAAAGAATTTTATTTACAAGGATTTTTTTAATTTCTATGGATTTTTGGGTTTTTAGCCATTTTTATTTATTAACACATTCACACAAAGTACGAGTTATGGCTAAAGTATATATGGAATATATACACACCCCCCTATACTTAGCTCGAACGATGTTCTCAGAGTCAAGAGCGATGAAGGAGACATAACTCGTGCTTAGTATCGGGAAGTGAAAAGGAAGGCTATATACAAAGATGAATGAAAGAATAGAAATGCAAGAGGATCTCAGGGTTTCCCCCTATACTTAGGATCAAGTAATCCTAAGTATAGCAGGCTGTACACAAAGGGAAATCCGAGTGAGAATGTACATGGTCTACCCCCCCCCCCATACTTAGGGTGAAATATCCCTAAGTATAGGCAGCAAAAATAGGGGTAGAAAGAACCAATATAATACCCGAGAGTCCTACACTCCCCCTATACTTAGGGTAAAGTACGCCCTAAGTATAGCATAATCATAAGATGAGAAAAGGGGTGTGGGACTAAATAATAGAGTGATATGGACATCTGGATCTATACAAGTCGGAAGAACAGTGATAATCAGGCGTGAGATGCAATAGATGTGAGTCAAGAGACCACATCTCACGCAAAGTGAATCGGGGCAACATTAACGACCCGCGGCTCATGATCTAGATATGGCTTGAGCCGCTGGCCGTTCACACGAAAGGTAGCATCATAAGACAACTCAGATATATCAATACTCCCATTGTCATGTACCTTTCTAACAAAATACGGTCCCTTCCATTTGCTCTGTAGCTTCCCTGGAAATAAACGAAGCCTAGCATCAAACAACCATACTCTCTGTCCTGGCTCAAACTGTTTGTGGCTGATATGAGAATCATGTCACTCCTTCACTCTCTCCTTATAATGTAGGCTGTTTGAAAAGGCGGTATCACGAAGCTCCTCCAAGGCTGCTAACTCTGCCCTCCTCTAATTTCCTACACTCTCTGGATCCAAAAGTATATCTGTAACAGCTCAAAGTGACCTATGTCTCAGCTCAACAGGTAAATGGCACGGCTTGCCATAAATGAGGTGAAAGGGAGATGTACCCAAAGGAGTCTTGAAAGATGTCCTATATGCCCACCAAGACCGAGTCCAAAAGCTGTGACCAATCCTTTCGGTCAGGACGGATGACTTTCTGCAATATAGTCTTGATCTCCATGTTCGACACTTCAGCAAGAACATTCGTCTGAGGGTGGTATGGAGTGGCAACTTGATGGTCTATGATGAACTCGCTAGCAAGGGCCTTTACCTTGTCGTTGACGAAATGAGACCCCCCGTCAGATATCAACACTCGAGGGACCCCGGACCGTGAAATGATATGCTTCCTCAAAATCGGCAAACAGTCCTAGCATCTGCGGTTCGGACGGGGATGGCCTCAACCCAACGACCAACATAATCCACGGCCAACAGAATGTACTCGAATCCCTGAATCCTAGGGAATGGACCCATGAAATTGATGCCCCATGCGTCAAAAACCTCACAGAAGTGAATGGGCTACATCGGCATCATATCACGCTGTCCACAAGTGCCCATCCTCTAATAATCAGTACACCTCTTCACGAACTCATCAGAGTCCTTGAAGAGGGTAGGCCACCATAGGCTGGATTGGAGCACTTTCTGTGTCGTTATCCTCCCAGAGTGATGTCCCCTTGCCTCAAGCTTGTTGCAGTAAGTGAGGAGGCTATGATGCTCCTCCTGAGGAATGCACCTACGCCAGACGTTATCCCCTCCTTCATGGTAAAGGATGGGATCCTCCCAATGGTAGAACATGGCCTTCGCGAGGAAGGTCTCAAGTCTCTGCTTGGGCCAATCCTGTGGGACTTTCTTGGCAACAAGAAAGTTCACAATATCGGCGTACCACGGGAGAGAGGCGCTAGCAAGGACTGCCTCATCTGGGAAGGTCTCACAAATAGGCTCGGTCTGCTCAGAATCCTCAAGATGCTCTAATCGGGAGAGATGATCCGCCACCACATTCTTGACTACAGGCTTATCCTTAATCTCTATATCAAACTTCTGGAGTAGAAGGATCCATCTGGTCGATCTGGCTTTGGCATCCTTTTTTGCCATGAGGTACCTGATGGTGGTATGATCAGTGTAGATGGTCACTCTAGATCCAATGATGTAAGATCTGAAATTATCTAGGGCGAAAACTACGGCTAGCATCTCCTTCTCAGTGACTGTATAGTTCCGCTGCGCGGCATCCAATGTACGGCTAGCGAAGTGAATGGCAAATGGGACTCCATCCCTCCTCTGTCCTAGCACGGCCCCTACGGCAAAATCGGAGGCATCCTTCATGATCTTGAATGGGAGAGACCAATCGGGTGGCTGAAGAACAGGAGCCTCTACAACACAGCTCTTGAGAGTCTCAAATGATGATAGACACTTATCATCTACAAGGAACTCAGTGTCTTTCATCAGCAGATCAGTCAACGGTCGGGCGATCCTGTTCAAATCATGAATGAAGCGTCGGTAGAAACCGACGTGCCCCAGAAAAGACTGTAACTGCCGCAAGTTGGACGGTGGATTGAGTTTTCTAATGACATCTACCTTAGCCGGATCAACCTCCATGCCCCTGTTGGAGATGATATGGCCAAGCACCGTCCCCTGAGTCACCATGTAGTGACTCTTATCCCAAGACAACACAAGGTGAACCTCAATGCATCGTTGAAGGACTCGGTCTAGGCGGTTAAGACAAGAATCGAATCTGTCGTCGTAGACTGAGAAATCATCCATGAAGACCTCCAAGCACTCCCCCACCATGTCCAAAAAGATGGACAACATGCATCTCTGGAATGTAGCCGGAGCGTTGCATAATCCAAATGGCATGCGTCTGAAAGCATATGTCCCGAAGGGACAGGTGAAGGTGGTCTTGTCCTGGTCCTCGGGCGCGATGGCCACCTGATTATAGCCGGAGTACCCATCCAAGAAACAGTAATGGCTCTTCATTGTCAGTCTCTCAATGATCTGATCAATAAAGGGCAGGGGGAAATGATCCTTCTTGGTGGCCTGGTTGAGTCATCTGTAATCCACGCAGACCCGCCAAGAAGTGGGTACTCGGGTAGCGATATCCTCTCCAAACTCGCTGATAACCGTAGTGATGCCCGTCTTCTTGGGCACCACATGCAACAGACTGACCCACTTTGAGTCGGAGATGGGGTAGATAAAATCGGCGCACCACCATTTCGAGATCTCCTTCATGACAACATCTCTAAGATTCGAGTTCAGCCGCCGCTGGAACTCACGCGACGGCTTCGCCTCCTCCTCGAGATAGATATGGTGGGAGCACAGGGCCGGACTTATCCCCTGGAGATCGGCTACACTCCAACCTATCGCCTTGCGGTTCTTTTCAAGAACCCCCATCAGACGGGATTCTTGCTCTCCAGTCAGCTCAGTGGAGATAATGACTGGGTACATCTCATGCTCACCTGCAAGGAATCTATACTTCAGCGATGTTGGTAGCGGCTTCAGCTCTGGATAAGTAGGTTCTGGCAAATCTGTCCTCTGAAATCTCTGAGTGAACGCTGCCAAATCTGCATGGGAGAATGAGAACTCCTGCTCACAATCTGAATCTGGAGAAGGTTGCTCGGCTGGACTGTCTCTGCTCTGCATGGGATCAACCTCCTCCCTAGCTGTAGGCTCAGTGGAAGTTAGACACGGTATCAAATCATCGAACTCTGCCCAATCAATATCTGACTCCGAGGGATCTGTATCATACTCACAAAAATCTGTCTCACAGTCGGAAACCGAATCTGCTGCTTGAGAAGTATCCTGGACCAGGAATGCGCTCCCTAAGCTCTCCTCTATTGGCGTCTCTGCATCAGCGAACTCTGAAGGTGAGAGGATGGCCTGTGTGACTAGATCTGCCCAAACTGCCTCATCATCTGTAATCACAAAATCGCAGTCCTGGTGGATATCTCGCCCTGCCTCTGTCATCTTCTCTGAATCGGAAGTCGGCTCTGAGCAAGCTAAATCTCTAGCTCTAGTCTTCTCGACCGTCTCTATTTGTATACTCTCGCCCTCGACGTGAAAGTACACCTTCTCGCTATCATGGCCGGGCACTGCCTTGGTTGTGGCCAACAACGGATGTCCTAGAATGATCGGGGTATCGGTCACCGACTCAGGGATCTCCATGTCCAACACAACGAAGTCCACGGGGAATTTCAGGCCCTGAATCGTGACGACAACGTCCTTTAGCAACCCCTTCGGCCTCTTGACTAATCGATCAGCAAACTGAAGGACCATCTTGCTCTGTCGAAGAGTTCCCAACTTGAAGCGGTCGAGAAAGGCTGCCAGAAGTAGGTGGATCGAAGAACCACTGTCTAATAGAGTTCGGTCGTACCTCTGCTCATGAATGTGGCATCTGACATACGGGGATCCTGCATCTGGCCTCTTGGCTGGCAAACGGTTCTGAATCGCGAAACAAGTGGCTCGAGTAAGCACATGGATCTCAGACTGATGGTTCCTCCTCTTCGTCCTAATTATGGTCCTGTCTATGAGTGATCTCTGGAGTAGAGGGATGTGCTCCAAGGCCTCCTGAAGAGTCAACTGTATATGGAATCGATCTATCATCTGCTGGCTGAACTCTATCTGGTGATTCTTTTTTGGATTTTCTGTTTTCTTCCCCTTTGCCATGTGAAGTGCTCGTGGAAAGGGGATCACAGGGTCCTTCTCAGATGAAGGACTAGGAGAGGGACTGACATGCTCATGAACAGCAGAATCAACACAATCATCATCAATCAACACATGTGGATCCAAAAATAACAACCCGTTCCTCTATTTCCAGAAACGTCCTGAGATACATGTACAGATGGAAAGGCGACAAGACTAGCAAAAGTAGAAATGGTGGCCTCAGTACCACCCTCGGCAGGTCGTCTCGCGACATCAGTACCGCGCTCTGGCTCAGCAACTGTGGTGGCGTCAGTACCATCTCCTCCAACTGGTGAAACGACGGCCTCAGTACCGTCGGTGGGATCAACACCCATGGTGGCATCAGTACCACCGTCATCATCTCTCGCGGCCTCAGTACCGCGCTCCTCCTCACCTGGCGCCCTGGAAGTGGCATGGTGTCGTCGCTCAGACGAGGCGCTGCCTGCTGGCATCCTACCTCTCCTAAGTGTAACAAAATCATCATCAAACATGTATGCAGACAAATAACCAAAGGAATCACTAGGAGTGGTAATCTCTGTGAACTCTACCTGCTCAGACTTCCTCTTCAGATTATTCGGGTTCGGCTCAATCTGGGCAGGAATGTTGGCCTTCCCTCTCACGATCTCCCGCATCTCCTGGAGGAACTCATCCATCTCCCGTCTGAAAGTAGCATGCTGCTCTGTCATGAGGCGGGCTAGGTCGTCTAAGGCGGGGTTCTCATAGGTTGGCCCATGAGAACCTGACGGGTGGCCTCGCTAGTAGTGAGGTTGTTGTTGTGGCTGGTGCGGGTGAGAGGGGTACTGCTGGGGATGATACTGCTGAGGCTTCTCTCGCCTCCAAGACTGTCCCTGTTGATAGGGAAGATGACCATACTGGGACGACTATTGTTGATGTTGTTGTACTGGGGGCGGGGGCTGCTGGTGCTGCTCTCGCTGATGACCGTAGTGGCCACCCTGAACTGGAGGCTGCTGCTGGGAACTGGCACCTCCGGCTGACCAACGGAATCCGGGATGGTCTCGTCGGATACCAGGCTGGGGTCGATTATACCAAATCCCGTTGACATCCATCAACGGCTCCGTCTTGTGGGGGGGTAGCGGGAGTACTGCCAGGGGATGATCCGGCTGGTAGACCACCATTTGAGTGTCCTGAGATGGTGGTGACTGGTAGTATGGTTGTGGCTGCTGGTATGGCTCCGTCTATACAAGGTGAACCTGTCTAGGCTGACTGGAGCGTTGGGACGAGCTGCAGCTGCTGCTCGGATCTCCTCGTGACTGAAGACGGGGCTGAGAAGCCGTCTGTTCCTCCTGGAGACACATGAGTTGTGTCTTCATATCACTCAGCATCTGTACCATCTGATCCATCTGCGTGATACCCTGGCACTACTTCTTCTTGATCAGCTCGATCCGGTCCAGCTTCTCGCTGATGATCCCCATGTATGTTGCTGTAGAATCGGTCTGTGCGGCTGTCGCGGACAAAGTAGAAGGACTGGCATCAACCCGTGCTATCCTCTGAAACTGCACGGTCTGTGGCTGGGGGCGTCCCTGAGTGTAGAGTCGGGTCTAGGACATCACTGTATAGTTCTCAGCCATCTCCTCGTAGATGGCCCATACCTGATCCTCATCCTTGGCGAAGTAGGAACCGCCACAAGAAGCATTCTCCAGGCCCTACAGCTCTGGTGTCAACCCGTAGAAGGAGCCCTGAACTAAGTTCGGCTTTATGATATCGTGGTACGGGCATCTGTCGGTAAGCTCACGGAACCTCTCCCATGCCTTATGGAATTGCTAGTTGGGGAGCATGGAGAAGTTGCTGATCAAGGCCCTTGCTGCATTGGTCCGCCCGAGTGGATAGTGCTTGTTCAAGTACTCGGTGCGGAGCTGCTCCCAGGTGTATACGAATCTCCCTAAGTTCTTCAGCCAGTTGGCTGCTCTGTCTGCCATAGAGAAAGGAAAAGCAATCATCTTGATGGTGTCCTCGTCCACCTGACGATCGTGGAATGTACTGCAGATCATCTCAAACTCCTGGAGATGTAGATGGGGCTCCTCCGTGGCGAGCCCGTGGAAGAAGGGGAGTAGCTGAAGTGTGTTCGGGGGGAACTTGAAGTCCCCAACGATCGTTGGAAGTACCACCCACCGGTGTGTCAGTGTCGATCCGGGGTTGTGCAACTCCCGCATCGGCCTCGGCTCTGCTGTTGTTGCTGTTGCGGCTGCTACTGCTGCCGGCTCATCGGGTCTCCGTGGTCCATCTCTGGGCCCGCGCTGCTCATGGTCGGCTCTCATCTGCTGCATCTCTCTCCTCATCTCTACCATGAAATCTCTCTGATCTCGTATATGTCTCTGCATGGTCTCGAGGGAAGCTAACATGGTGGTGTTGATCGCACCCTGGTCTAGTACGTACGTGGTCGTCTCTACCCTCTGACCCTCGGTGCGATCCTCGTTGCTGGCCATGGTCTATGCAAAGGCAAAAGACCCAAACTCAGGTGCCGAAATATCAGTCCGTTGTCTCGCATCTGGCACTGGTAACTCAGGAATAGAAGAAGGGTGGTCAAGGGGGAACAAGGCGGAATCGAACTCGGGTTCGGAGAGCGGGTCTCGGCTCTCCCGAACCAACCTAGATGAATGGGCTGGAGTGCTAAAAAGCAGTGTAGCCAGAGGCTGCCTAAGAGACCTCTTGCCCATCATCTTGATCTGGCGAGTCGGGCGGATGAGATCTGGAAAATAACCAAGATGAGTGATAAACATGAAATTCGAGGGTCGTATGGTTTCACAAGGCGAAACCGCAGTCGAAGTCTTGACCACTACAGAATCTCGTATTTAATCAACAATTAACCCACACTAGAAGTATCAAGAAATAACAAGCAAATGTGAAGTGAAATTTATTTTTAAATCTACATAAATGATGTATAGGTGTAAGTACGTAGAGAGTTCGAACATAGAGAGCAAGGCAGGATAGATCAAACAGGTGCGTGTGTGTGTGTGAATGTGATTGTATATGTCTACACTATGCAAATGCAAATATTTTTGTGGGTTTTTTATTTTTAAATATTTTTTAATTTTTAATTTTGTATTTTGATTTTTAATTTACTGATTTTTTTAATTTTATATTTTATATATATTTTTTTAATTTTCTTTTTCAATATTAGAATATATAAACTATATAAGAAAAGAGGTGCTAGAATATTTATAAAAATATGCAAAAGTGCTCAAAAATTCAGAAAAAAATTTTTTGGTCTTTTTATGATTTTTTACAGTTTTTTTGATTTTTGGGTATTTTTCTAATTTTTTTTGGTATTTTTAAAGGTGAAAATAAGAGAAAACAATGAATAACATATAAGGCTAGAATTAAAATGGAGAAATAAAATAGAAAACAGTAACAAAAATTCTCCAAATTAATTTTTTCTTAAAGATAATAAAACCAAGAAAATTCAGAGATAAAGTTTGTATTTTAATATTTTTGTAGAATTTTTAATATTTTTATAAAGGTTTTTGAAGTTTTGTGATTTTTATGAGTTTTCTTTTGTATTTTTTAATTATTTTTGGACTGATACTAAAATAGACTAAAATACACAGTAGATGATTTTATTTGGAATTTTTCTAGGGGTTTTAATATGTTTTTGGTATTTTCTAAGCTAGGCAGTGGCTAAAATGCATATTTTTTATTTTTAATAAATAGAAAAATGCAATAAAAACAAATTGCAAAAATAGGGCGTGAAATTGCAAGTTGACAGGAGCTTAAGTTAATTTTTGTAGGATTTTTGGGCTTTTAGAAATGCATGCAAAAATTACTAGAAGCATAAGGAAACTACACACGGCTAGGGGTATTTATGTAATATTAAGGAAAGTCAGGGGCCTATATGTAATTTCCACAAAATTTTATAACTGGAATAAAGCATTTCTGGACCAAACACCAATAGCAAAAGCCGCAGGGGTGCCCTTGCAAAATCTCCCAAACGCACGTGCGTTACACGTGCGCTTGGTAGGGGCACGGATGCAATATCACAAAAGCTCAAGGGTGTAGATGCAAAATGGCCAGAAAGTTATAACTGCAATGGAAATTTTATAGACTAAAGGCAAATACACACAACACCCTGGGCCCTTTTGCAAAATCGCCAAGTCACGTGCGCAACGCACGTGACCTGGCAGGGGCCTATATGTAATATAATGAAAATCAGGGGGGGTGATGCAAATGTCACAAAATTATAAGGCGACAAACGAAAGATTAAGTACTGATATTTAAATACAAAAACAGGTGGGGTCGAAACTGCAAAATTCCCACCTAAGGGCGCCGGCGGACGACTGATATTGCGCCACTAATACACGTGGCGACGCGAGGTGAGGTGATGCCGTTTCGCGCAGCTGCGGTCCAAATTAGAAGGATCAGTGGAGATCAACGGCTGGGGACGCGCATCATCCGATGGCAGCTGTGCCACACCAAGAACAAGGGTGGATCGAGCGGCTCTGGAACGTGGAGAAAGAACACGCGAAGAACAGCCTCCGGGCGACTTTGAAATGGCAAAATCTCGACGTTCGGAGCTCTTTCGTTCCCTTTGAAGGATCACGATGCGACCTGGGAGCTTCCTCAAGTGGTATGCGGCTTCAGAATGGCGGTAGGCCCGTCGGAGCACCACCACGGCGATGAAGAAAAGGAGAAAGCTCCAGGGAGTCGGCCTTTGTCAAAAACGACCCTAGGAGGGGGTCTCTTTGCTCCTGGACCCTACAAAAGAAGTACACAACAACAGAGATGGATCCAGGATAAATAGTGGGCGGTTGAGGCGGTGTTTGGGCGTAAATAGGCGCTCGCCGAAGCAAGCTCCGGCGAGGGTGTAGATGGTGGCGAATGGATCACAAAACAGAAAAATGAAGAGATGGAATTAATCCTAGCACTATATCTAATCTACAGCATGAAAAAGACAAAGAAAACGAGTGGAAACTACCTCGATTGGTTCAAGACCAAGAGGAGGGGTACCTCACGGCCAAGGCCGGAGATTGGGGGTTGAATCCGGCCTTAGACCCTCGCCATACCTCGACAGAGATGCAGGGACACTTCCCTGTCACCGGAGCATAACTCGACCAGCACCCGGAGGTCTGAGGCGCCTAGAGAAAGATTCAAAGGGGAATGGAAGTGTTGGGTGGTTTTTGAAAAGTGGTGAAGAGGCGAACTTCGAGGCAGGTTCACGGGCAGGTGAAGAAGATCCTAGAGGATCTACTAGGTCGGCGTGGATCCTGGTGGTTCAGGGAGCAACTTTCGTGAAGGAGCAATCTTCCCTCGAGCAACGCATCAATGGCGAAAAAATTGAGAAGAACAAGTCACGGGGTGTTTGATGAATCCACGATTCATCATCTTAATATCTTGATCTTAGCAAAATCCCCAAGTAAAATCCCAAATAAATGTCTATAAAATCCATAAATTAATAAAATGACACTTGTAAATAAAATACACTAATTATTGTATATAAGATAGTACAAAATGAATTAACAATAAAAAGCCGCAAAAATAAAGGAGTTTTATACTTGTAAATAGCCCAAAACTTCATATATTTTTAATAATTTCATTTCAACTCCTTTTTTCCTAATTCTTTCTCTAACTTGTTTATAAAAATGTATATAAAAATACAAAAATACAAAACAAATTTTATCTCAAATAAATGCTCCTAGATCCCAAAGAGAAAAAGCCGTAAAGTCCAACTTCCAAGCTAAATTCCCGCTCCGTATGAACTCCAAATTTACCAAACTCACTTTTAAAGTTCAAGTTAGAAAATTATCTATCCAAAGGAAGTGGTTACATTAAAATCGGAGCTCATTTGCAAAAGTTGGGTTTTGGGACCTAGATGTACATTGTATATCTTGTATATATTCATTATTTCTTAATTTTTTATTATATCTTTCTTAATTAGTAAAAATACAAAAAAATCATACTTGTGTTGTATTTTAATTGTACTATTTTACTGTATTTTTTCATTGTAAATATCTCTTATTAAAAAGACAAAAAAAATACATATTAGAAAAGTAAAAAAATGTGTACATGTTGTTTGTCTTCCCTTGTAAATTCTCCACTATCTATTTTATTCTTTTTTATTCTATTGTAATTAAAGTAGCCAACTTTATTTCATTTATTTATTTATTTTAATTTACATTCTCTACAATAACCACCAATTCAACTCCATTACTCCACCATATTTTCTAACTTCTAATTCAACTCCACCATTTTATTAACCTCCATCACACTCCATCTTAATTCTAACTTCCATTTTTTTTCTTCTTTGTATACATCTCATTCTCCTCATTTTTGCCTTTGATCCATCTTTATGTGAGGAGAGCCTAGTTCCTAGAGTTGAATCGGTGACAGCGACGCAACCGCGATCGAGCGACGACGGCCCTCTCTCCGGTGGGATCCGTTGGCTTTTTGGCCAACATCGCAGCCGCACCCGCGTGCTGCTCGAGCTCATCGCTCGCCGGCGATTCGAGCGAAGACTGTGCTCTCATGAGCACATCATAGGCGACCGTCCATCGTAGGTAATTTTTCGGCTCATTTTTTTATCTTGTCATTTTTGCATTTTGTAGCACATCATTTCACCTCCCAAAAATCCACCATTTGTTTATATCCTCATCTTCATCACCATCATCACAGTTTTTTTTCCATCTTATTTATTCCCTGCTTTAACAAAATTAAAAAAATATAAAAAAATTTAAAACAAAAAAGTTTTTTTTGTTGTTTAATTCAGCAGCAAAACAAAAAAAATAAAAAAAAAAGAGAGCAGCAGGCGCCGCCCGCTGCCCCCCTTCTTCCAAGGGCAGCGGCGCCGCCCGCCACCACTTCCTCCGCACAGAGCACCGGTCGCCGCCCCTCCCTCTCCAGCCGGCTGCCCTCGCCTCCACAGCCGCCGGCCGCAGCCCTCCAGGCCACAGCCGCAGCCAGCGGCTCCGTTCCTCTCTTCAACCTCGCCGCCCTCCGCCTTGCAGCCACCAGCCGCCGACGCCTTCCACGCCGGCCACGGCCCCCTCGTGCCACCCTGCCTCCTCCGCGCGTCGGCGCGCACGCTGCGCCTCCGCGCTCCACTGTGGCCGCGCGCGTACGACGGCGCCGCCCCTCCCTCCAGTTGGGTTCATCTCCTGCAAGGAACGAAGGAAGAAGATGGTAACGCTTTTTTATTTTTTTATTGTAAAAATTATGTAAATTTTGTGTATAATTTTAGTAATTACAAAGTAGTCCCTGTATATAGTTTGCTTGTGAATTTTCTTTCCGGATATTGCACAGAGACCCCTGTCTTTATGGATTAATTTGGACATCACCTTGCGTCATTTTATTCAATAAAAAATGTTTTCATGTTGAGCAACTAGTTCTCTACCACATGGATCTTTATTTGAATTTTTATGGTATTTGGGTAATTAACTAAAATTGTTCAACTGAAATTTTACATAGTTTACCCATTCTGTGCCATTAAATTTATATCTCACACACGGTTGCTCTAAAAATTCCACAAAAATTATATTTGATGCCTTGATAAGTGCTTAACTTACTATCCAAATTTCATCCAAAACAGTTTTATCATGTGCCCAAAATAAATTATAGAGTGTTTTTAGTATTTGATTTTTAATTAAATCTACATAAATCATTTTTGTGAAATTTCAACTCTCCTGGATTGCTTATCTAAATATCTTTTTGAGATAATTTGCACTCTGATTAATTTGATAATGTGGATTTAATAGAAATTAATTACTCAGTGCCACTCTGTTTTTAGTAAAAAATACATAAAAAATTCATATTTTGTCAAAAAAAATCCAAAAAAATAACTGTAGCTTCCTTGCATCACGTTTATAATCCAATAAAATTTTCATGATTTTTGCTTACTGTTTGTGTGATAAATTATGAAAAAAACTCCATAAAAAGTGTGCATTTTTAGTTATTGCATTTTAACCCATATAATTCCAAAAAAAATACCTTGCATTCATCTCTGGATTAGGACTCTAGGAAAAATATAATTTGGCTAAATTGGACTAATTTGACATTAAAATTAATTTGGCCTTGTTGTGTATTTTCTTAGTGTTGTAATTCACTTGTATTTGCATTCTATTTGCATAAAAAATTATAAAAAAAACCACGCTGAAAACCTAGATCTCAATTTTAGAATTAAACCCAAAGTTGTTCCTTTGCCTCCCTGAGTTCGACCCCGGACTTGCCCGGGATAAAAATTAAGCTGAGACACTCTTCACGGAGATACTTCTCTCGGTTCTGACTGAATCGCTAAGTACATGTATTACAACGTGACCAAATTAAATATCGTATTTAGCGACTCGTCAGATGGCGCCGTTGCCGGGGAGGCAAATGGCTTAGGGATTAATTTAAAAATTTTGGATTTAGATTTTCGCTTTCTCGGGTAGTCTGACCCCCGAGCCACTTGTATTTATTTCATTTTTTTTGCAATTATTTCTCTTCATATTTTTGTATATATCTTGTTGTTTATCTCTCTAATACAAAATCTCATTTTCCTTGCGAGGGCCCGGTGGACTTGGAGTGCATCGGAGATCGACGGACTCGACGCGTGCCGACTGCTAAAGAGCGAGGAAAAGTAATTTATTTTTGAGAGAAATTTTGTAAATTCTTGTAATTATTTAGCTTGTTCATTTATAGCGGCTCTTGTTTGAGAGCTCACGCGTGTAAAAAGACTTGAACATTGTTTGTGATGTGTTGAGCCTGTTTCACTCTCCGGTGAGGGTGGGGCTCGACTTGAGTGGCGAACTTAAGGATTAGGCACACGATAGTATAGATTCAAACTTGTTTGTGCCCATCGTAAATTAGGTGACACATATCTTATAAGATTCATAATGAGACGCACATAGACACGTACTACTTAGCTCAAATTCAATCAATTCTTCCCTGCTAATAGTATATTGTTTAGGTGTGATTTTCTCGATCCGCATGCATTTAGTGTAATATTTATAAATTCTGTTCTGCATAACGCATGAAGAGTGCTGGGATTCACTGTAAGTATACCTTCTTCTGAGCATGCATCATAGTTTCTCGTTTGCATTCTGATTTCCGATTCCCCTCTTGTTTTACGACTTAAGGTCAAAAGGAAATTGGGACTGAACGGTAGACGTGCTTGTGTGTTCACATAAATTTCAAGTGATAACCTAACTCTAAAATTGGGACTGAATTGAGCATGTTGATTTAATTAATTGGAATAAAAAGAACCTTTGTTCTCGGGTGCATAAAGCCCTCATTGTTTGTTTTTATTGCAAGTGAGAGAGAGACGACCCTAGGATAGAGTCAAGTCTGGATTTCTTACTTACTACTGGTTCTTTATTTTTAGGCGATTAGCTACTTTTCAGTGAGGATTTGCGGGTAGCCGGTAAACGGTCCAGACTTCCTTAGTAGAGTGGGAGGTTTAGAGGTCGCGTTAGTCCTCAAGGAATGGGTAGCCGTATTTATACGGTCCGTACTTACTCCTATACTGGTTGAAAGTAGGTCAAACTAGTCGTAAGAATCGGGCCAGTCTGTAGGAAAATACGGGCACCTAACAGCTCGTTAATCTTTCCAAGATTGTATTTTCACCAACTAAAATTGACCAGATAATTCGGCCGAACTCTTACGGCCATCACGTGTTGAGTTGGTGAAATTGGGGGTTTGAATTGCGTTTGTATTATGTGAGTTCACTCCGCACATTTATGTGCACTGTAGAACTAGTGCCTCATTGACTATCGTGATCTAATCGGTTCTTTTGACATCGAAGATGACTGATTGGGGGGATATTTATTCGGACTTTGCGAATCTCTCGTTGAACCCTTCAAAAAGTATGTCTTCAAAAGTCCAAGCGCAACTTGGACCAACTTGGACTCATGACCCTCTTGAGCCCAGGATCACTCACTCTCGGGATGGTTACTCTCAAACCATTCCATTTCTCTCTTCCCACCTCATCGAGGAACACCATCGCATCGGTGAGAATATCTTGATTCATAAATCCTCTTCTAATCCAGAACACCTTGTTGATTCATGACATAAAGAAGATTCAAGTAAAATGCTAAAGAAGAAAGAAGAGTAAGAAGAGAACCATGAAGACCCAATGAGAATGATACTTGCCCGATTAGTTGCATCTGAGCAGCAACATGCATTACTGAGAGCTCAGTTAGGATAGTTAAATGTTGGGGTCGAACCACCAATGGATGCGGCGTATAACCACGGACAATATCAAATTCATAACTACTTGAGTCCGGCCGAACCCACTGTTGACTATGAATTGAAGCCGCATTTTCTGAACTTGCTGCCATATTTTGATGGGAATGCTTCTGAGGAGCCATATGCATTCCTAAGGGATTTTGAGCTCATCTGTGCTAACCTCAAACATAATAATGTTAGCCAGGATTATATTAGGCTCAAAGCCCTTCCATTTGCCTTGGGTGGAAAAGCCGATTACTGGGTAAAGAATCTTGGAATCATCATCACCACTTATGCCCAGTTCAAGGACCTATTCCTAAAGAAGTTCTACCCGTTGAGTAGAACTAACATGACGAGGATGCGAATTACGAGTTTTTCCCAGTTACCCCATGAAGCCTTCTGTGATGATTGGGAATGATTCAAGGACATCCTACAAAAGTGTCCTTGTCATGGATTAGATGACAACATCTTGGTCCAATCCTTCTTCACTGGTCTCAACCCTGAGATGCAGGGTTTAGTGAGCGCTACCTGTGGAGGCAGCTATACATCACGAGGAGCGGATACCATCTGGAGGGTATTCGAGCAGATGGCTGAAACTAGCCGCTCACAGATAGCCAGCAGGGCCTATACACCATCCCCCAGTTCACTCTCATCTGGAGGGGGAAAAGCATTTGTAGTCGATCTCTCTCAGGACGTGATCCCTAGCATGGGACTCCTTGCTGACAAGCTTACTGTAGTCGAGAGGATCGACGGGAGGATTGATGAGTTAGACCGGAGCGTCTCCAAACTTCCAAAACAGATGGAGGAGTTGACTGAGAAGGTATCTAAGATACGGATACCCGCCGTTACTGCACCCTCTGCTCACGTATACCGAGTTCACCATGTTCAGGAGCAGTTGGTGTCAGGGCAACCCCAGCCGTGGGAGCAGGACCAATCCTACACCCAGTCTTTCCAACAGCCACCTCCAGTAGCAGAGACAATCCAGGAGGAGCCTCCACAGTTTGGGAGGTGAATGGGATATGGTATACTCAGGACCCTGCCAGGCAGGGAAGTATGGGAGACCGACAGACCTATCAGCGTCCCCCGACCTTTCACAACACCGCATTCACCTCCGCACCACCTCCTTCACAGCAGAGCCCTGTATTCCAGTCACCCCAGCAGCAGAGGCAGCAGTACCAGCAGTATGGCCGACAGGGCCATTACCAGACGGGCCAGCAGGGCCCGCAACCCCAGCAGCAGCAGCAGAGGCAGTACACTGGCCAGCAGGGCCAGTCTTCCCGTTCTTCTTCCCAGTCTTATCCACTTCCTTCATCATCTAGTCCCGTAGATATTCAGCAGCAGGTACTCGACGAGCTATGTTCCTACAGGAACGAGATTCAAGACTTACGGGTGGATGTCAACCGCCTGTCCAGATGGCGAGACGAGCAGACTGCACCCTCTACCTCTATCCCAGCCCAAGTTCAGGCTAACCCAAATAGCCTGAACCATTCTAGTTCTCAGCAGCACTTTGGTCAGGTATACTATTCAGCATCTCCTAAATATGAACATGAGATTCTTTTGTGTGACGAGGCTAACCACATGTCACTCAGGAGCGGAAGGACCGTGGTCGTACCTGACCGGGCGAGGGACACGAGGAGGGGAATCTCTGGAGCTCTACCTGAGGAGTCTTCAGAGGACGAGGAGGAGAGGCATCATATTTCAGAGCCCCATCAGCATCATTCGAGGATTTCCACTCAGGGAGTCGAGAGGAGGAGGAGAGCACGTATGCAGCATCGTCAACATGGATATTCTTCTGAGTCTACGGAGGACCTTGCATCTCCGGTTGTGGCGGATACCACTCCAGCTTCTATTCCACAACCTTTAGTAGATAGTTTTGATTTCGATTCCATGTTGCATCAAAAAGATTCTTGTATGAAGAACTCTGTTTCCGTTAAGTCAAAGAATGATCTTTCAGTTCATGATTCAGACTCTTCATTCTCTATTTCCTTAGCTTCAAAAACTTTCCCTCGTGCTCTTACGGCAAGAAAGCGCATCAAAAAGATTCAGAAAGATGACCCCGATATGGCACGGTTTTGTAAAGAAAACATCACAATTAAGGTGCCATTTGATGAATATATGGCTAACCATCATGCATTCCAAAAATAACTTAAGGTGAGATGCATACCTACAAGGGTTAGCAGCAAGAAAGATAATCGAAATATAAAGACACATGTCTTATCAGTAGCCACAACCTATTGTCTCAAGAATCAGACTTTGCCAAAGAAAAAGAGAGACATGGGTGCTCACTATGTGGAGAGTCGTATTGACGACATTGTGTTTGCACGCACACTCTTAGATAACAGTTCTTCGATCAACTTACTTCCCTTAGCATTATATCAGAAATTGGAGTTGGGACCACTTCGCAAATCTAGAGCTTTACTCCAATTTGCAGATCGTTCAATGAAGAGACCTAAGGGAGAAGTGAAGAATGTCGTTATCTCGATTGAGGGGCAGAACTATCAGGTGGACTTCACAGTCTTGGATATGGCGACCCCCAATCATTGGAGAGAATCTCAGATCATTCTCGGGCGACCCTTCCTTAGGACCACAGGCGCAGCTTTCGATTATGGTACGGGAATGATGAAGTTACGTTCTCCAGGTAGAGAAGTGAACCTTGAGATGAAGCAAACCAAGTATCAGCGACCTGATTCAGAGAGTAGTACAGAGTACTCATCTTCAGAGGCAGATTGCAGTATGATTAGCACAGTTGGTATTTGGGGACAGATTCCTTCAAGACAGAGCGAGACCCTTTCCTATGGAGAGGATATAGTGCATGATGCAGTTTGCCAGGTGTTGTCTAATCTTACTAGAGATGCATCAACCTATTCTCATGATGACTTAGAGATCCATCCGGATTTGTCAGTTCCATCCTCTTCAGAACAATCATGGGACATAGATGACGAGTCGGACGTGGCTTTTGCCGATTGTTTGGATATTTTTGACGATCCGACTCCCGATACTTCTGATTTGGTGCCGAGTACTACTCAGCTTAGCCCACCTTCATACAGCACGGAACCAGATTCAGATTCAGTTCAGCCATATTTGATTGATGATACCACATTGCCAGAGCTGAAATCACTACCTCCTACACTCAAGTATGCCTTTCTTCGGGACCCAAAGAGAGATATCATGTCATCATTAGCTCAGACTTGACTTTAGAACAGGAGTCTAGGTTGTTAGAGGTCTTAGAGAGGAACCGCAAAGCAATAGGCTGGACAGTGTCGGATCTCGTGGGCATCAACCCCGCTCTCTACTCGCACCACATTTTTACTGAGGATAACGTGAGACCTTCCCATGAGTTTCATAGGAGACTTAACCCCAATATACGAGAAGTGGTGAAGAAAGAAATTGAGAAATGGTGTAAAGCAGGGTTTATATGCCCTATTTCTGACTCCAAGTGGGCGGCCCCGCTTCATGTTGTCCCGAAGAAGTCGGGAATTCAGATGGTCACCAATGAGGAGGGAGTAGAGATCGCGACATGAGTACCCACGTCGTGGCGCGTCTGTGTTGACTACAGGCGCCTGAATGCTGCGACCAAGAAAGACCACTTTCCCGTGCCTTTTATTGATCAGATCTTGGAGAGACTAGCAGGGAAAGAGTTCTTCTGTTTTCTTGACGGGTACTCAGGCTACAACCAGGTGGCCATAGCCCCTGAGGACCAGGAAAAGACCACATTCACATGTCCATTCGGTACTTATGCTTTCAGGCGCATGCCATTCGGGCTCTGCAATGCCCCGGGCACATTTCAGTGGTGCATGATAGCCATATTTGCCGAGATGGTGGGAGATTTCCTGGAAGTATTCATGGATGACTTCCCGGTCCATGGTGATTCTTTTGATACATGTTTAGCACACTTAGACCGAGTCCTCACGAGGTGTAGAGAGGTGAATCTGGTACTCTCATGGGAGAAGAGTCACTTTATGGTGACGGAGGGTATCGTGTTGGGGCATGTCATCTCCAAAAAGGGAATGGAGGTTGACCCTGCCAAGGTGGAGGCGATCAAGAAACTCGATCCACCTACCAACGTGAAGTCAGTGCGGTCATTCTTAGGGCATGTTGGATTCTATAGGAGATTCATTAAGGATTTTTCAAAGATCGCCCGCCCACTGACTGAGCTCTTAGGGAAGACACAGAGTTCGTTGTAGATCACGGGTGTCTGGAGGCCTTTGAGCTCTTGAAGAGGAAGATTTGTGCCTCGCCTATCCTACAAGCTCCTGACTGGTCTCTCCCCTTTGAGATCATGACTGATGCTTCAGATTTTGCTATAGGAGCTGTGTTAGGACAACGACGAGAGGGGATTCCGTTTGCGATCCATTACGCGAGCAAAGTATTAGATCCTACACAGAAAAATTATACAGTGATTGAAAAGGAAATGCTCGCAGTAGTATGGGCCCTCGAGAAGTTCAGATCATATATTTTGGGCTCTAAGGTGATAATATATACTGATCATACAGCCATTCGATATTTAATGGAAAAGAAGGATGAGAAGGCGCGTCTTCTTAGGTGGATTTTACTCCTCCAGGAATTTGATTTGGAGATAAAAGATAAACCTGGAGTGAAGAATGTTGTGGTTGATCACCTTTCTCGGATTGAACTTAAGGATTCTCCTGATCATGAGCGAATTAGAGAGACCTTCGCAGATGAGTCAATTTGTGTTATTGACTCACTCCCGTGGTATGCCAACATGGTGAACTATCTTGTCTCCAAGCAGGTTCCCCATGGTTGGACTAGGAGCAGCATTGATCGACTGAAGTCGGATTCGAGGAGATACCACTGGGACGATCCTTTCCTTTTCTTCGAAGGACTGGATTGTGTTTGGAGAAGGAGTATTCCTCAGGAGGAATACCATAGTGTCCTCACATATTGTCATTCACTTGAGGCTGGAGGACACCATTCGGAAAAGAGAACCGCTCACAAAGTACTTCAATGTGGATTGTATTGGCTGACCTTGTTTAGAGATGCCATTAATTTTGTATGGTCGTGCCCGATCTGTCAAAGGATGGGAGGGACAGTTGGACAGAGAGATGAGATGCCTATGCAACCGATGATTATTTGTGATGTTTTTGATGCATGGGGCATAGATTTTATGGGTCCCTTTCCCAACAGCCAAGGATATGAGTACATATTGTTGGCGGTTGATTATCTATCGAGGTGGGTGGAGGCTATCCCGACCCGAACCGCAGACAGCAAGACTGTCTGTATGTTTGTGAGAGACCATATTATTTCTAGGTTCGGGGTGCCAAAAGTTTTGATATCTGATGGGGGTAGACACTTCGTAAATCGAGATATGAGATCTTTAGCTAAGGACTATGGATTTGAGCATAGAGTTACTAGTCCTTACCACCCACAGTCCAACGGCATGGCAGAGGTTTCGAACAGAGAGGTGAAGAGTATTTTGTAGAAATTGGTTCGTCCCGATAGGAAGAACTGGTCTCAACTCTTGGACCAAGTTCTGTGGGCCTATAGGACAGCCTACAAGACACCATTGGGTACTTCACCATTTAGAATGATCTATGGCAATCCATGCCATTTGCCCGCAGAATTGATTCATAAATCCGAATGGGCAATTAAGAAGATTAATTGGAGTTGTCACCTAGGGAAGCTTTGCCGAGACTTGAACTTGAACGAGCTCGTGGAAATTCGAAACAGGGCATATGACAACAGTTTGATTTATAAGGACAAAGTAAAGAGATGGCATGATCAGCACATTAGGTGCAAAGACTTTGTCCCTGGGCAAAAGGTATGGTTGTTCAATGCCAGGTTGAAGATGTTCCATGGGAAGCTCAAATCTAAATGGACGGGTCCCTTTGTGGTTAAGAAAGTGCACGAGAATGGAAGTGTAGAGATAGCTGATCTCACAGATGGTGCACAATCTCATGTGGTGAATGGACAACTGTTGAAGCATTTTGTTGATTCGAAAAAGCAGTTAGTCCAAGTCGAGGTCATCAACTTCATGCAGAGTGAGCAAAGAACAGATACATCATATTACTCGTCATGAAGATGCAGCATACAGATTCAACATCTTAGAAGATTCAATCACTCTTGTACATTCTCCCTTCCTTGTATATTCTCTAGATCACATTGGTTCTTACACTTACTCTTGTCCTATACTTAGGCTTACCAAGAGCCTAAGTATAGGGGGAGCCGATGCCCACCATATGTCTATACTCATCCATTTCTCCTCTTGACCTTGTCCGTCCCATTTTTGCCCTTCTTCTACACTTAGGCTATCCAGAGCCTAAGTTTAGGGGGCGGATCGACTTCTATACTTTTTATTATTTTAGCTTTCCTACGCTTAGTACGAACTATGTCTTTTTGTCACCTAGTGCCATGAGGACATAGCACAAGCTAAGTATAGGGGGTGTGTATATATTACGTATATACTTTACCCATACCTCGTACTTTCACGTATTTTTGTATATATTATACAATAATTATAGGGAGGGTAAAACAACAAAAAAAAACTCTTTCCTAAAAAACTCTTTTTCCTTATTTCCTAAAAAAATTTTCAAAAAAAATCCTCTTTTATAAAAAAAACTTTTTCAAAAAAAAAAGTCTTTTCTTATTTACCTATCTTTTTCAAAAAAACTCTTGAAAAAAAGCAAAACTTTTCTAAAAAAAACTTCTTTACCTTTGTTTGTCAAAAAAAACCTTTTTGGAAAAAAAACTTTTTCTAAAACTTAAAAAAATCAATCAATCATCAAAAAAATTAAAAAAAACTAACTAATAAGTTGGTTTAATCCCTGACACAATTCACTTTCACACAAGACTAGTGATGTTCAAGAACACTTGGTTTATGAGGTCTTGAGATTTTGAGTTAACCAGCCTTAGTCATTAGGGTCTTGGACTTAATTATTCACATTTCCCTTGTTTGAAAGATTTGTGTGCTATATTGAATGCTTAGTCTCTACCTTAAGAATATGATCAGCACCTCACGTACACGACTGCAGTTATGATGAGATGAGTTGAAATTTCACTTGAGGAACTGGGATGAGGGATTTGAGTTTGGACTTGATTTAAGGATGCTCGAGGATGGGATAAAATCAATGAAGGCTTCATGAAACCTGAGTGTCAGCACATTTAGCCAGTATGAGAACATGGTTCTTGTACTATCTCTTGACATTTACCTATGTGCCAGGGTGTGATAAAATAAAAAAATGTTGATCAGTGTGTGCCAACTCTTGGTAAAAGCAGTGGAGCTAGCCAAAAATACTACGAAGCAATGAAATGTCAAAGAAAAGCTCTCATTCCACAAAGTCAATTATCAAAAGAGCTTCCACCAAAGGCGAGCGCTCCCAACCATTTCAAAGTGTCCACTTGGACCACCGCTATTAGGACCAGGAGTCGGGCTTGCACTAAAAAAGGGCTCTGCATCGTAAATGCTACAAGTCTGGGTGTAGAAGGTACGATAGGTACTCAAAAAAGGCACATCCCGGTGTACTCCCAGGAAAACAAGTGCAGACGGCTCCAACTTCTCTTGACGGACGCACTGATCAACACCAAAAATATGCGTTGCGTAATAAGGCACTTGAGAGGATCCTTGTTCCAATGAGAGGGAGAGAAGAAATGACACAATCCTATGCCCTCCATCAACTGGCCTTCCATCTACACTTTTAAGTCTGACAACTAAAGAGACGGTGGATTGGTTGCAAGAAATGGTTTATTCCGTAGTGGTTAGGATCGCGTCCTTAGAAGAGTCTCTTGGACTGGAACCTTGTGTGACGTTGTGACTCTACTCTTGTAACTGCGGTCAACACTTAAAGTCATATCCCTACTATATATGTATACAAAGAGAGTCTGATGATTAGGGAAATTGGATACCTTTTGACTAGAGCTTGGTTCAGCTTAGAATTTTAGGATCTCTAAAATCGAGAGTTCTTGAACGGATCAAGTCTTGTATTCACATGCACAGTCAGGGGTTAACCCAATTTATTCATTCTTTATTTGCTCGAGGACTAGCAAAGTTTAAGTATAGGGGGGTGATGAATCCACGATTCATCATCTTAATATCTTGATCTTAGCAAAATCCCCAAGTAAAATCCCAAATAAATGTCTATAAAATCCATAAATTAACAAAATGATACTTTAAATAAAATACACTAATTATTGTATATAAGATTGTACAAAATGAATTAACAATAAAAAGCCGCAAAAATAAAGGAGTTTTATACTTGTAAATAGCCCAAAACTTCATATATTTTTAATAATTTCATTTCAACTCCTTTTTGCCTAATTCTTTCTCTAACTTGTTTATAAAAATGTATATAAAAATACAAAAATACAAAACAAATTTTATCTTAAATAAATGCTCCTGGATCCCAAAGAGAAAAAGCCATAAAGTCCAACTTCCAAGCTAAATTCCCGCTCCGTTATGAACTCCAAATTTACCAAACTCACTTTTAAAGTTCAAGTTAGAAATTTATCTATCCAATGGAAGTGATTTCATTAAAATCGGAGCTCATTTGCAAAAGTTGGATTTTGGGACCTAGATGTACATTGTATATCTTGTATATATTCATTATTTCTTCATTTTTTATTACATCTTTCTTAATAACTAAAAATACAAAAAAATCATACTTGTGTTGTATTTTAATTGTACTATTTTATTGTATTTTTTCGTTGTAAATATCTCTTATTAAAAAGACAAAAAAATTACATATTAGAAAAGTAAAAAAATGTGTACATGTTGTTTGTCTTCCCTTGTAAATTCTCCACTATCTATTTTATTCTTTTTTATTCTATTGTAATTAAGTAGCCAACTTTATTTCATTTATTTATTTATTTTAATTTACAATCTCTACAATAACCACCAATTCAACTCCATTACTCCACCATATTTTCTAACTTCTAATTCAACTCCACCATTTTATTAATCTCCATCCCACTCCATCTTAATTCTAACTTCCATTTTTTTCTTATTTATATATATCTCATTCTCCTCATTTTTGCCTTTTATCCATTGATGAATACTCATTCATCACTCTTTATTCTTATATTTTAGCTACAAAAACTTCTGCAAATACATGTAGATATGTGTAAATAGAAATAATTACCAAAAGCATGCATTGTGTAAAACCTATAATTAGCATGTTTTTGTGCAAAAATAAAAGAATAAAGATTAAAAAGAAAAAGAGGGAAATATTTAGAATAAATATTGAGCAACCTAACCCAAGGGAGGGCTCAGCATGGGCCTGACCGCATAAAAGCCAAAGTAGAGGGAGATAGGGGCTCATGTGTAAATATTTATGTAAATAAATAAAAATAATTTTCCTCACAAAAATAGCCTAAAAATATACTTGTAGATACTTGTACATATTTATAAGTATAAAAACAAGATAAAAAGAGAAAAATCAAAAAGAACAAAAATATCACTTTCATCATGTACATAGACTCACCTACATATTTATTTAGCCTTATAAATAAATAAAATTAATTTTTATAATCTTTTGTAAATATTCTATAATGTAAATAAATAAAATAACAACAATAACAAAAACCAAATAAAAATAGCAAAATTAAAAACACAAAAATATATTGTAAATATACCATGTATATAAATGTATATATGTATTGATTTTACCTATGTATATAAATATAAAAATTAAACAAAAAGATTTTTTTATTCCTTTTTTTATAATGAAAATAAATAAAATATAAAATGGGAATAAAAGTGTATAAAAATAACAATTAAAAAAATCAAAAATTAAAAACCCTATATAGTGTACATATACCTATATATTACATATAATGCAAATACCTTATTTTTATTTCGAAAAAATTATAAAAAATCACTAAAAAATAGAAAAAAAATAAAATAAAATTATTTCATGTTTTAACTTTTTGCAAATTCGGCCATTTGCTACCCTAATTTTCACCCCTAAGATCCGGCCACGTGGCCAATTCCTGTTGGCTCCTGGGGATGTTGACCGCCCGGTCAACTACCCCCCCCCCCCCCCCAGGACCACTTTGCACGGTTCTTAGCGGGTAAGCCCGCTTCTCGGATTTTTAGCACTTAAACCTGAATCACATTCACTCAAACCCCGGGTTTGTTTTGATCTTGACATACCCGAGACCCTCGCTGGAGCTCTTGCATCGGGATCCGCGCGCCTCCAAGCTTGCCCGAACCCCTCTTAGCCGGACCCCTAGCCATATATAGTCGTTGCTCCGCCACCCTAATTCCCTATCTTTGGCCATTCGAATCCTTCACCTGTGAGCTCCAGAGAGTGCGCGAGAGTGACAGCTCGCGTCCGGTGCTGTCGAAGCGAGGAGAGGAGGAGAGACCATCGATCCGGCGAGCTACGCCGCCGCTGCTCCGCCACCAGCAGGAGTACCGAGCCTCGGAGGGAGACGCTCCTCGAGGCAACGACCAGGAGCTTCCCCAGCTCCTCCCCAGTCTCTTCGTCCACCCAGGTAACCTTGTAGGCCGTTAGTTTTCTCTGATTTTCATTTACGCCCAATTCGTGCCGACGCCATCTCTAGCTGATTCCGACCACTCTGTCACTCTGTTCGACCATCGGAATCGACCATCACATCCGCCTCCTTCCGACGCACCTTCTTCACCCCTCCATCCAACCCAGCTCGCACAGGAGCTGGGAGCCGAGCTCCTCCGTCTACCCCCTTCGCCGGAGCTCGCCATATCGACCCCCCAGACCACCATCACCTTGCCTAACCGGGTCGAGGCAGTTTGCCCTCGACCCGCGAGTCTTCTGGATTGCTTTGCAGGTTGAAGGAAGGCCATCTGAGGCCTTTCGACATCGAGCCAGGAGCTCCGCCTCCGCTGACCTCGCCGGGGTTCTACAGAGCTCGGCTGGGTCATCGGAGGATACCATCAGCTGCGCATCGTCATGCCGGATCTTCTCCGATCCTCAGGCGCAACAGGGGAGGCTCGGAGTGAGCGTATTGGGCCAGCGAAGTTCGCCGGCCGCCTGTTCTTCGAAGACCTCCAGCGACCGTCAGATCAGCCTCAGAGCTCCAGATCGTATCCTGGCCGTTCGTTCGTGGAGCTGCAGATAGCGTCAGATCAGAGGAGGTCTGATCCCAGCCGTCAGATCTACACGTGGCTCAGCCCAGACCGTTGGATTAGCCCGAGAACCTCAGCGCTGGAGTGCCAGCCGATCCAGACCATCCGATCCAACACGTGGCAACCATCCAGCGGTTCACCTTAATAAAGGGTAATTTACCCTTAGGCCCTCTTAGTTATTTTATTTCGTTTTTAGTCTTGTAAATATTTAGCATAGTTGTTTATGTTTTGGTACATTTGCATAGAGACCCTGGTACTTGCTTTTATTTGCTGATATGCCCCTGTATGTGATGTGACACGTGCTTCGACACGTGATTTTCTGGGTATTTTACATTTCATGCCCCTGTTATTCTGGATGTTAACAGTTGAATGAAACTTTTAGTTTATTTGCATTTATACCCCTGTGCGTGATATATTTCAACATGTGCGTGATATTTTGGGTATTTTGCGAATAAGGCCTTGGACTTTTGGTACCTGTTACCAATAAGTCCTTGGAACTTATTTTCATTACATTTGGGTCCCTGAGTGCCCCAGGCATATGTGTTTTGCTGGGATAATTGCACCAGACCCCCCAGACTTTTGGGTATTTGCACTTTGGTCCCTGTGCACTGTGTCGTCTCTTTATTTTTGAATAAAATAGCAAATTACCTCCAAATCCAACAAAAATTGCACACATGGCTCCTGCCATGGTGTAATATTTTCGAGGATTTTTGAGGACATTTTTGTTTTCATTTGATATTTTTAAAAATTCAAAAACCTCTCTTTTCTTCACTGTCTAACTTTAAAAATCACAAAAAAATATTAAATAGTGTCTAAAAATTACAAAAAATTTGTCTACTGTCCATTTTGTTGTGTTTGATTTTCTAGTTTTGGCTATTTTACCATTACTGAAAACCACTAAAAATCGAAAAACACCTAAAAACTTATAAAAATTCTAATAATTAAACCAAAAATCCAAAAATACTAAAATAGGGCCTAAATTTTCCTTATTTTATTCTCTTTACAGGAAAATTACTTTCCAGCTAATTTGGGGTTTTAGATATTTTATCTAAGCCCTTTTAGCTCGGCTGGACAGTACCTACTGTTTTAGTTACTTTTTGATTTTTAGAAAATTAAATAAAGATTAGAAAATTCTCAAAAATTCACCAAAAACACTAAAAATTATAAAACACATAAAAACATTTTTGTTAGAATTTTTGATTGATTTTTAGTGCATTTAATAATTTGTTGAAGTGTGTGTTTCTTTACTTTTCTTATTTTCTTAATACATTAAAAAATCCAAAAAAATATATAAAATAATTGAAAACCACTAAAAATATTTTGTTCTTTTATTTTATTCCTTTTTACTACTTCGTAGGCCGAAAGGCCAATCCGTGCTCCTTGAGTTCGACCCTGGTCGCTATACCAGGTTAATCCAATAGCGAGACCGCTTTCGCGTTTTTGATCGATTTTGTCTGTTATTAGTGGTCTGATTTTTCTTGATTGACATAGCCGAGTGATCGAGGTCGCAACAACCATCTAGATACCTTTGCCTTAGTCGCTGGGCGTGTCATCAGAATGGCACCGTTGCCGGGGAGCACGGCTTAGTAGTTTTTGTTTTGGCTTTATTTTTGTTTTCGCGGCTTTTTCGCGGCTTTTGTTTATATTTTATTTTTGTTTTATTTTGTTTTATTTTCTTTTTCTTTTTTTTTTGTTTTTATGTTATTTTGAGTGTTTATTTTATTTTATATTTTTGCATATATACCCTCATTTTCTTTCATTTATTTTTCTTCTTATTATTTGATTATTTTTATTGGTCTGACCACTTGTCTTTCTTTCTTGCGAGGGCCCGAGGACCGAGGCGGTCGATCTCGAGAAGCCGACGCAACCGCGAGACTCGGAGGCGGCTCTTTTCTTTACGGAGCCGCAGGAGAGAGCGAGAGAGAGAGTTGAGTGGGTGAGGTTTAGATTAGACTTTTGATTATTATTGTAATAATACAGGGACTCAGACTGGACACTTTGGACTGTGATTGGACTTAGTGGGTCTGTTTTGCCGAGCACCGGTATGCTCGGGGGACCCTTAGAGTTTTTCGCGGCTTTTTACGCGGTTTTATTTTCTTTTCATTTTTTCTGCCTTTTCCGGTGTTTACGCGGTTTTTCATCGAGCCCCTAGACTTAGGATTTTCTGCTTGCTTGTGCCGTACTTAGTAGGGTCCCCACACTTAACTATTTGCATGTTCCTATAGTGCGCTAATTGGACTCACTAATAATCAATTAATAAAAATAATCGACTCATCTCCTTCGTAGCCTACGTGCCGCAGCCCACCCTGTAAAGCGCTTTCTCCTACCCCCAATTTGTCGGGCAGAGGAGGGGTGGGTCAAGACCGGACCCTTTGGCTTGGAGGTCGGTGACCGATTAGACGGTTCTGCGAGTAGAAATTGCTGATCTAGGACTCGGTTTTTCCCGCTGCATCATTTAGGGTAGTTTACTTTTCTGTCTTTAAATTCTGCGCGGATCACTTGCATGTAGACTGCTGGAGGCAAGGTACGCATTTCTGACTCAGCATGCATCATTGATTTCATCGTGCATCGGCTTTTTCGTCTTCTCCCCCCTGTTTTGGACTAAATAACAAGGAGAACCGAAAAATTCGTTAGGTGTTTGTTTTCTATTTGAAAAATATTAAAAAGAAAAATCATAAAATTGGGACTAGATAAGACTATTGACCCTAAAAGACACTCACCATAAAAATTTGTCTTGGGGAGAGAAACCCCCTCATTGTTTGGTTTGGATGCGCGAGAGAGTGACCCGCACCCTTGGTAGAGCCCTCAGGTGTTATTCCCGACTGATTACCGACTTTTCTGTGCGGGCCAGTCGGTTGGGGTAGCATCGGGTATCCTAACAGGTCACGTAAGTGCTCTGATATCTTGTGTGTTCACCTAATAAAAATTGACAAGATAATTTGACCGAGCTTTTACGGTCTTCAGCTCGCGTTGCGTTGGTGAACCGGGGGTTTGCATTCTGATCATAGTTTCTCCAGATCTCATCCGCACTACTCGCCAGATCAAGATGATGGGTAGACGCTCTCTTAGGCAGCCTCTGACTGCACCGCTTTCGGGCACGTCTACCCGATCATCTAGGTTGGCCCGCAAGAGCCGAGACTAGCTCTCCGAGCCCGAGTACGACTCCGCCCTGTTCCCCCTCGACCCCCTTTCTTTCGGACCTGAGCGACATAAGCCCGAGGAGAGATTAGCAGATTTGACAGCACCTGAGTTGGGCTCATTTGATTTTGCAGACGTCATGGCCGGCAGTTCTGAGGATCGCTCCCGCCAGCCTGAGCACTTCGTATTGGATCAGGGAGCGATCAACTCCACCCTGATCGCCTCGTTAGAGACCGTCCAGCAGCAGCTGAGGGATCAGGGAGCATTCATGATCGACATGAGGAGAGAGATGGAGCAGATGAGAGAAGAGCGAGAGCAGAGGAGAGAGGGACCGAGGATCCCAGATGATGCAGATGCAGCAACCGCCGCAGCAGCGGCAGCCGCTGCAGCCGCGGCCGGAGGACCACCGAGACCGATGCGGGAGTTACACAACCCCAGATCGACGCCGACGCACCACTGGGTAGTACCCGAACACTTTGCAGCTACTCCCCCACTTCCACGGACTCGCGACAGAGGAGCCCCATCTCTACCTCCAGGAGGTCTTGATGATATGTAGCACTGTCCACGACCGTCGGGTGGACCAGGACACGATCAGGATGATCGCCTTCCCTTCTCCCTAGCAGACAGAGCAGCCACCTGGCTGAAGCATTTGGGGAAGTTTGTTTGCACGTGGGAGCAGCTCCGCGCCGAGTACTTGAACAAGTACTATCCACTCGGGCGGACGAATGCAGCGAGGGCCCTGATCAGCAACTTCTCCATGCTCCCCAATGAGCAATTCCATGAGGCATGGGAGAGGTTCCGAGAGCTCACAGACCGATGCCCGCATCACGACATTTCGAAGCCGAACCTTGTGCAGAGCTTCTTCAGCGGGTTGACACCAGAGCTCCAGGGCCTGGTGAATGCTTCTTGCGGTGGGTCCTACTTTGCCAAGGACCACGACCAGGTCTGGGCCATCTACGAGGAGATAACCGAGAATTATATGGTGATGTCCCAGACCCGGTTGTACACTCAGGGGAGACCCCAGCAGCAGCCAGGACCCGTGCAGTACCAGAGGATAGCACGGGTCGATGCCGGTCCATCCAGTTCATCCGCAGTTGCAGCAGCACAGGCAGAGTCGTCCGCTGTGGATATGGGCATCATCAGCGAGAAGTTGGACCGGATAGAGCTGATCGAGAAGAAGCAGTGCCAGAGCATCACGCAGATGGAACAGATGGCACAGACTCTGAGCGACATGAAGACCAGCTCATGTGTCTCCAGGAGGCACAGACGGCTTCACAGCCCCGTCTTCAGTCGCGAGGCGACACCGGCGGTAGCAGCAGCTCGTCCCAGCGCTCCAGCACCTTTCAGCAGCCTAGACAGGTTCACCTTGTACAGGCGGAGCCGTACCAGCAGCAGCAGCCCTCCTACCAGTCCCCACCATCTCCAGACTTGCAGATGGTGGTATACCAGCCGGATCAGCCTCTGGCAGTACTCCCGCCAGCCCCATACGATGCAGAGCCGTTGATGGATGTCAACGGGATTTGGTATGACCGCCCCCAGCCTGGGATCCGACGAGAACATCCCGGATTCAGGTAGGGGAGTGGAGGTACCCATCCCCAGCAGCAGTCATCCGGTCAGGGAGGGCAGTATGGCTAGCAGAGAGATCACCAGCCGCAGCAGCAGCCCCCAGCCCACCAGCCCTATCAGCAGTCATCCTTCGTGCCTCGTCCCTATCAGCAGCAGGGACAGTCTTGGAGACGTGAGCAGCAGGCTCACCCACCACACCAGCAGCAGCATCCTTCCTCCTACTCCTCTTACCAGCAGCACCAGTTCCAGCAGCCTCAGCACCAGAGAGGCTACCCGTCGGGTTCCCATGAGAGCCCCGCCTTGGATGACAAAGCCCGCCTCCTTACGGACCAGCAGGCTACCTTCAGACGGAGATGGACGAGTTCCGCCAGGAGATGCAGGACCTTGTGAGAGGGAAGGCGCCATTCCTGTACAGATAGAGCCAAATCCGAACAACCTGAAGAGGAAATTTGAGCAGGTAGTTTCCACTGAGCACGCCACTCCTAGTGATCCATTTGATGATATGTCTTCAGATCTGTTTGATGCTGATTTTGTTACACTTAGGAGCGGTAGAGCACCAGCAGGCGGCGCCTCATCTGAGCGACGACTCGAGGATCCACCCAGGGCGCCAGATGAGGAGGAGGAGGAGAGCGGTACTGAGGCCGCACACGATGATGACGGTGGTACTGATGCCACCAAGGATGCTGATTCCACCAGCGGTACTGAGGCCGCCGCTTCACAGTTCGAGGAGGTGGTGCTGATGCCACCAGAGTAGCCGAGCCAGCCCGCGGTACTGAGGCCGCGAGACGTCCAGTAGCAGAGCCAGCCCGTGGTGGTACTGAGGCCACCGGTGTTCGTTTTGATAGAGATGTTGTTTTTCCTTCGGTTGATGTATCTCAGAACACTATTTTGAATAAAGGAAAAGGTTTAGTTTCTTCTGGTCCCACTGTGGTGATTGATGTATGTGCGGATCCGGCCGTCGAGCCGTCTAGGCCTTTTCCTAGTCCTTCATATGCGAAGGACCCTGTGATCCCCTTCCCTAGAGCCCTTCAGATGGGGAAGGGGAAGAAAAAAGAAAAAGACCAAAAAAGAGAGAGCAGGAGGAATTCAGCCAGAGCATGATCGACAGATTTCACATCCAGCTGACCCTCCAGGAGGCTTTGCAGCACATCCCCCTTCTTCAGCGATCTTTGAGAGACAGGACCACAGTCAGGAGGAGGAGGAGGAACCACACTTCAGAGATTCATGTGCTGACGAAAGCCACGTGTTTCCGCGATCCAGAACCGTCTACCGGCCAAGAGGCCAGATTCAGGGGCCCCGTATGTCAGATGCCAGATTAGTGAGCAGAGGTTCGACCGGACTCTACTGGATAGCGGATCGTCGATCAACATCCTTCCGACAGCCCTTCTCGACCGCTTCGAGTTGGGCACTCTTAGACAGAGCAGGACAGTCCTTCAGTTTGCTGATCGATCTGTCAAGAGGCCGAAGGGGTTGTTGCGAGACGTTATCGTCACGATTCAGGGCCTGAAATTCCCCGTGGACTTCGTAGTGTTGGACATGGAGATCCCTGATTCAGTGGCCGATACCCCCATCATCCTTGGTCGTCCGTTCTTGGCCACAGCCAAGGCGGTGACCGATCATGACAGCGGGAGGGTATACTTTCGCGTCGAGGGCGAGAGTATACAAATAGAGACGGTCGAGGAATACAGAGCCAGAGGAGAGCACGCTCAGAGGCCAGCACAGATTCAGAGCAGCTGACAGACGACGGGCCAGACATCCACCAGGACTGTGATTTTGTGATCACAGACGATGAGGCAGCATGGGCAGATCCTGCAGCACAGGCCATCCTCTTCATTTTCTGACATAGCTGATGCCGAGATGTAGTAGAGGAGAGCTTGGAGAGCACAGCCCTGGTCAGGGATACTACAGAGGCAGCAGAGCCGGTTCCTGACCGCGACACGGTTTTCAGTGATGGTGGTGCTAAGGCCACCTTGTGTTACGGTGGTACTGATGCCACCGCGTGTGATGCAGATCCCTCGGATTCAGAGTCTGAATGGGCAGATTGTGATTATCAGATGCCAGACTTGAGTCCACCTGAGCCTACAGATGAAAAGGAGGTAGATGCAGAGCAGATCAGAGACAGCACAGTTGAGCAGCCTTCTCCAGATTCAGTTTGCGAGAGTTCGCTTTCTTTCTCCCAAGCAGATTTGGCAGACTTAGCAGCACTCACACATCTTCTTCCGAGGCTAGATTTGCCAGCACCGAGTTGTCCAGAGCTGAAGCCGCTCCCTACTTCGCTGAAGTATCGATTCCTTGCGGGCGAGCCTGAGATGTACCCAGTCATCATCTCCGCCGATCTGACTGGAGAGCAAGAATCCCGTTTGATGGGGGTTCTTGAAAAGAACCGCAAGGCAATCGGATGGAGTGTAGCAGATCTCCATGGGATTAGTCCATCAGTGTGCTCCCACCATATCTATCTCGAGGAGGGGGCAAAGCCGTCGCGTGAGTTCCAGCGGCGGCTGAACCCCAACCTGAGAGAGGTCGTGATGAAGGAAATATCAAAATGGTGGAGTGCAGATTTTATTTATCCCATTTCCGACTACAAGTGGGTCAGCCCCTTGCATGTGGTGCCCAAGAAGACGGGCATCACGACTGTGATCAGTGAGTCGGGAGAGGAGATTGCTACACGAGTACCCACCTCTTGGAGGGTCTGTGTTGACTACAGGAGACTCAACCAGGCCACCAAGAAGGACCATTTCCCCCTGCCTTTTATTGACCAGATTATTGAGAGACTAGCAGGGAAGAGCCATTATTGCTTCCTGGATGGGTACTCGGGCTACAACCAGGTGGCCATTGCTCCTGAGGATCAGGAGAAGACCACCTTTACATGTCCCTTCGGTACATATGCCTTTCGACGCATGCCATTTGGGCTATGCAATGCCCCTGCGACTTTTCAGAGGTGCATGTTGTCGATATTTTCGGACATGGTAGGGGAGTGTTTGGAGGTCTTCATGGACGATTTCTCGGTCTACGGCGACGGATTCGACTCCTGTCTTGACTGCCTAGACCGAGTACTCCAGCGATGTATTGAGTACCATTTGGTTCTATCTTGGGAGAAGAGTCACTTCATGGTGACTCAAGGGACGGTGCTTGGCCACATCATCTCCAACAGGGGCATGGAGGTTGATCCGGCCAAGGTTGATGTCATTAGAAAACTCGCACCGCCGTCCAATTTGAGGCAGCTACGGTCATTTCTGGGGCACGTTGGATTTTATAGGAGATTTATTCAGGATTTCAGCAGGATTGCCCGGCCGTTGACTGACCTCTTGACGAAAGACACCGAGTTCCTTGTCGATGACAAGTGTCTTTCGTCCTTTGCGACTCTCCAGCAGTGTGTTATTGAGGCTCCTGTCCTCCAGCCGCCTGATTGGTCTCTCCCATTTGAGATCATGACGGATGCCTCCGATTTTGCCGTAGGGGCAGTGCTGGGACAGAGGAAGGATGGAGTTCCATTTGCCATTCACTACGCTAGCCGCACATTGGATTCTGCCCAGCGGAATTACACTGTTACAGAGAAGGAGATGCTAGCCGTAGTGTTCGCCCTAGATAAGTTTCGATCTTATATCATTGGATCTAGAGTGACTTTGTACACAGATCACACCGCCATCAGGTACCTCATGGCAAAGAAGGATGCCAAGGCCAGACTTACTAGATGGATCCTTCTACTCCAGGAGTTCGACATTGAGATCAAGGATAAGCCTGGAGTCAAGAATGTGGTGGCGGATCATCTCTCCCGTTTAGAGCAGCCTAAGGAGTCTGAGCAGATTGATCCCATTTGAGATACCTTCCCAGATGAGGTGATCCTTGCTATCGCCTCACTCCCATGGTATGCTGATATTGTGAACTTTCTCGTTGCTGGGAAAGTCCCACAAGATTGGCCCAGGCAGAGGCTTGAGACCTTCCTTGCGAAGGCCAAGTCCTACCACTGGGAGGATCCCATCCTTTACCACGAAGGAGGGGATAGCGTCTGGCGTCGGTGTATTCCTCAGGAGGAACACCATAGCGTCCTTACTTACTGCCACAAGCTTGAGGCAGGAGGACATCATTCTGGGAGGAGAACGGCACAGAAAGTGCTCCAATCCGGCTTGTGGTGGCCTACCCTCTTCAAGGACTCAGATGAGTTTGTGAAGAGGTGTACTGACTGTCAGAGGATGGGCACTTGTGGACAGCGTGATATGATGCCGATGCAGCCCATTCACTTCTTTGAGGTTTTTGATGCATGGGGCATCGATTTCATGGGTCCATTCTCTAAGAGTCAGGGATTTGAGTACATTCTGTTGGCCGTGGATTATGTTAGTCGTTGGGTTGAGGCTATCCCCGCCCTAGCCGCTGATGCGAGGACAGTTTGCAGATTTTTGAGGAAGCACATCATCACGCGGTTCGGGGTTCCACGAGTTCTGATTTCTGATGGGGGATCTCATTTCATCAATGACCAGGTGAAGGCCCTTGCTAGCGAGTTCGGTATAGACCATCGTGTTGCTACACCTTATCATCCACAGACGAATGGTCTAGCCGAGGTGTCGAACAGGGAGATCAAGACTATACTGCAGAAAGTCGTCCGCCCTGACCGAAAGGATTGGTCACAGCTTTTGGACTCGGTCTTGTGGGCATAAAGGACGTCTTTCAAGACACCATTGGGTACATCTCCCTTTCGCCTCGTATATGGCAAGCCGTGCCATTTACCTGTTGAGCTGAGGCACAAGTCACTTTGGGCAGTTATAGAATTCTTATGGATCCAGATGGTATGGGAGACCAGAGGAGGGCAGAGTTGGCAGCCCTGGAGGAGCTTAGAGATACAGCATTCTCAAACAACCTACATTATAAGGAGAAAGTGAAGGAGTGGCATGATTCTCATATCAGCCACAAGCATTTTGAGATTGGACAGAGAGTATGGCTGTTTGATGCGAGGCTACGTCTATTTCCAGGGAAGCTACAGAGCAAATGGAAGGGACCCTACTTGGTCAGAAAGGTACACGACAACGGTAGCATTGATATATCTGAGTTGTCTTCTGAGAGTACCTTTCGAGTGAACGGCCAGCGGCTCAAACCATTTCTAGATCATGAGCCGTGGGTCGCTGATCTTGCCCCTATTCATTTTGCGTGAGATGTGGTCTTTGACTCACATCTAATGCATCTCATGCCTGAGTTTCACTGATCTTCCGCCTTGTATAGATCCAGATGTCCATATCACTACATTCTTTAGTCCCACATCCCTTTCGTCATCTTATGATTATGCTATACTTAGGGTGCACTTTACCCTAAGTATAGGGGGGGATGTGAGACCTTTTGAGTATTCCTTTTGTTTCTGCCTACCCCTATTTTGCTGCCTATACTTAGGGATATTTTACCCTAAGTATAGGGGGGTAGACCCTGTACATTCTCCACTCGGTTTTCCCTTAGTGTACAGCCTGCTATACTTAGGATTATTTAATCCTAAGTATAGGGGAAGACCCGAGACCCTCTTGACTTTTCTATTCCATTCATTCTTCTTTGTATATAGCCCTTCTTTTCACTTCCCTATACCTAGCACGAGTTATGTCTTCTTCATCGCTCTTGACTCTGAGGACATCGTTCGAGCTAAGTATAGGGGGGTGTGTATATATTTCATATATACTTTAGCCATAACTCGTACTTTGTGTAAGTGTGTTAATAAATAAAATGGCTAAAAATCACAAAAATTAAAAAATTTTTATATACATAAACATTCTTTTATTTGCACATAAATAGCTAGTGTACAAATTATTTTTGTAAAAATGATTTCAAAAATCTTTTGTGTAAAACTTGTGTAAATATTTTCTTATTATGTATATAGTACAAAATTTTTCCAAAATGTTTTGAAAATCAAAAGTTTGCAAAAATCTTGTGTAAATGTGTGTAAATATCTTTTTGCAAAACTTGCACTTCATGCATCATTCATCCATGATTTCAAAACATTTTTCAAAAATTTTGCATGATTGTAAAATTTGTGTAAATAAGCATCTTTTGTACATATGTATATAGTTTTTCTGGATGATAGTTGACATTTAAACTAGCCTGGAATCAAATTGAGGAATGGAGCTTGATTAAGATCTTAATCCACCTAACTTCTAAGAGGAACCTTATAGGGCTTAGGTTTAAGGCTTTTCAGGTCCATGGTGACTTAATTCTTTGAGTCCACTAGGCTATGATCACATGTCATCTCAATGAGCCTAAGTAGAGCACTTAACAACAACACATGACTCATATAGATTATGGCTTTACTTGGACACCAGCACTATGCACCGAGCTCTCTACGGATGAAGTGGTGAGGAGGCAGTCTTTCTTGACTTGGGGTAGCATATGAGGGTAGTACTTTTAGGCGGAACCTCTCTTCTTCTTTTAGTGAAGGAAGTGCGTCTCAACTTGGTCTGGTTGCCATGAGGTCTAACGACGGGAGTTGTGGGTTGCAATAAAGCTTCAAAAGAGGGATAGTCTACTGTCTCAAGAGGAAAAACTCCTTGTATATATGCTGCACATGTATATGTTGTACAGATGCACTTGAAAAAAAAAATGTGCAAAAAGAAAATAACTCCAAAAAAGTGGTGGGTCTGATAGAAAATGATAATCCCACCGGAGTATGTATATAGAGTGCAATAAGCAAAGCTTGAGTTTCATGATCCACCTGATGTAGCTTGCAATAGGGAGACTTGGCTACACTGGTCAAGCTCCCAAGGGTACTTGGCTACACTGGCCTTGACCCATTCTCTTCTTCCTCCTCTTCTTGAGCCGGTTGAACTTGAACTTAGAAGGGAATACCCCGCTCCTCGAGGAAAGAGTGGCCAGATTGAGGTCATAGAGTTACCTTGCTGGGGACGGTTGTCAAGTTGCCATTTCTGAGGTGGAGAGCTTAGACCTCACATTCACAGGACAAGAAAAGATTCATTGTCTTCAGGGTTTGTGATTGATGACTTGTTCTGATCTGGAGCATTGAGGAGTCTTGGTTATAGATTAGTGGAACTTAGAGGCTGTTGAGTTTTAAACTTAGGTCCAAATAAGGTTCCGACACATTAATAATCCAAAGATCTGATCGAGCTCCATACCCAATTTAGTGAAGGCAAGTTTAATAATCAACCTTGATCCATGTACATCCTCTTTTTCTTATTTCTTTATTTCTTTTTCACTTCTTTTTCAAATAAGTGTTTGCTAAGGGACTAGCAAAGTTAAGTATAGGGGGGTAATGAATACTCATTCATCACTCTTTATTCTTATATTTTAGCTACAAAAACCTCTGCAAATACATGTAGATATGTGTAAATAATAATAATTACCAAAAGCATGCATTGTGTAAAAACCTATAATTAGCATGTTTTTGTGCAAAAATAAAAGAATAAAGATTAAAAAGAAAAATAGGGAAATATTTAGAATAAATATTGAGCAACCTAACCCAAGGGAGGGCTCAGCATGGGCCTGACCGCATAAAAGCCAAAGTAGAGGGAGATAGGGGCTCATGTGTAAATATTTATGTAAATAAATAAAAATATTTTTCCTCACAAAAATAGCCTAAAAATATACTTGTAGATACTTATACATATTTATAAGTATAAAAACAAGATAAAAAGAGAAAAATCAAAAAGAACAAAAATATCACTTTCATCATGTACATAGACTCACCTACATATTTATTTAGCCTTATAAATAAATAAAATTAATTTTTATAATCTTTTGTAAATATTCTATAGTGTAAATAAATAAAATAAAAACAATCAAAACAAAAACCAAATAAAAATAGCAAAATTAAAAACACAAAATATATTGTAAATATACCATGTATATAAATGTATATATGTATTGATTTTACCTATGTATATAAATAATAAAAATGAAACAAAAATATCTTTTTATTCCTTATTTTATAATGAAAATAAATTAAATATAAAATGGGAATAAAAGTGTATAAAAATAACAATTAAAAAAATCAAAAATTAAAAACCCTATATAGTGTACATATACCTATATATTACATATAATGCAAATACCTTATTTTTATTTCGAAAAAATTATTAAAAATCACTAAAAAATAGAAAAAAAATAAAATAAAATTATTTCATGTTTTAACTTTTTGCAAATTCGGCCATTTGCTACCCTAATTTTCACCACTAAGATCCGGCCACGTGGCCAATTTCTGTTGGCTCCTGGGGATGTTGACCGCCCAGTCAACTACCCCCCCCCCAGGACCACTTTGCACGGTTCTTAGCGGGTAAGCCCGCTTCTCGGATTTTTAGCACTTAAACCCGAATCACATTCACTCAAACCCTGGGTCCGTTTTGATCTTGACATACCCGAGACCCTCGCCGAAGCTCTTGCATCGGGATCCGCGCGCCTCCAAGCTTGCCCGAACCCCTCTTAGCCGGACCCCTAGCCATATATAGTCGTTGCTCCGCCACCCTAATTCCCTATCTTTGGCCATTCGAATCCTTCACCTGTGAGCTCCAGAGAGTGCGCGAGAGTGACAGCTCGCGTTCGGTGCTGTCGAAGCGAGGAGAGGAGGAGAGACCATCGATCCGGCGAGCTACGCCGCCGCTGCTCCGCCACCAGCAGGAGTACCGAGCCTCGGAGGGAGACGCTCCTCGAGGCAACGACCAGGAGCTTCCCCAGCTCCTCCCCAGTCTCTTCATCCACCCAGGTAACCTTGTAGGCCGTTAGTTTTCTCTGATTTTCATTTACGCCCAATTCGTGCCGACGCCATCTCTAGCTGATTCCGACCACTCTGTCACTCCGTTCGACCATCGGAATCGACCATCACATCCGCCTCCTTCCGACGCACCTTCTTCACCCCTCCATCCAACCCAGCTCGCACAGGAGCTGGGAGCCGAGCTCCTCCGTCTACCCCCTTCACCGGAGCTCGCCATATCGACCCCCAGACCACCGTCACCTCGCCTAACCGGGTCGAGGCAGTTTGCCCTCGACCCGCGAGTCTTCTGGATTGCTTTGCAGGTTGAAGGAAGGCCATCTGAGGCCTTTCGACATCGAGCCAGGAGCTCCGCCTCCGCTGACCTCGCCGGGGTTCTACAGAGCTCGGCTGGGTCATCGGAGGATACCATCAGCTGCGCATCGTCACGCCGGATCTTCTCCGATCCTCAGGCGCAGCAGGGGAGGCTCGGAGCGAGCGTACTGGGCCGGCAAAGTTCGCCGGCCGCCTGTTCTTCGAAGACCTCCAGCGACCGTCAGATCAGCCTCAGAGCTCCAAATCGTATCCTGGTCGTTCGTTCGTGGAGCTGCAGATAGCGTCAGATCAGAGGAGGTCTGATCCCAACCATCAGATCTACACGTGGCTCGGCCCAGACCGTTGGATTAGCCTGAGAACCTCAGCGCTGGAGTGCCACCCGATCCAGACCATCCGATCCAACACGTGGCAACCATCCACGGTTCACCTTAATAAAGGGTAATTTACCCTTAGGCCCTCTTAGTTATTTTATTTCGTTTTTAGTCTTGTAAATATTTAGCGTAGTTGTTTAAGTTTTGGTACATTTGCATAGAGCCCCTGGTACTTGCTTTTATTTGCTGATATGCCCCTGTATGTGATGTGACACGTGCTTCGACACGTGATTTTCTGGGTATTTTACATTTCATGCCCCTATTGTTCTGGATGTTAACAGTTGAATGAAACTTTTAGTTTATTTGCATTTATACCCCTGTGCGTGATATATTTCAACATGTGCGTGATATTTTGGGTATTTTGTGAATAAGGCCCTGGACTATTGGTACCTGTTACCAATAAGTCCTTGGAACTTATTTTAATTACATTTGGGTCCCTCAGTGCCCCAGGCACGCGCGTGGCGCGTGTTTTGCTGGGATAATTGCACCAGACCCCCCAGACTTTTGGGTATTTGCACTTTGGTCCCTGTGCACTATGCCCTCTCTTTATTTTTGAATAAAATAGCAAATTACCTCCAAATCCAACGAAAATTGGACACATGGCTCCTGCCATGGTGTAAAATTTTCGAGGATTTTTTAGGACATTTTTGTTTTCATTTGATATTTTTAAAAAATCAAAAACCTCTCTTTTCTTCACTGTCGAACTTTAAAAATCACAAAAAAATATTAAATAGTGTCTAAAAATTACAAAAAAATTGTCTACTGTCCATTTTGTTGTGTTTGATTTTCTAGCCAATTTTAACTATTTTCCATTAATGAAAACCACTAAAAATCGAAAAACACTTAAAAACTTATAAAAATTCTAATAATTAAACCAAAAATCCAAAAATACTAAAATAGGTGCCTAAATTTTCCTTATTTTATTCTCTTTACAGGAAAATTACCTTCCAGCCAATTTGGGGCTTTAGATATTTTATCTAAGCCCTTTTAGCTCGGCTGGACAGTATCTACTGTTTTAGTTAATTTTTTATTTTTAGAAAATTAAATAAAGATCAGAAAATTCTCAAAAATTCACCAAAACACTAAAAATTATAAAACACATAAAAACATTTTTGTTAGAATTTTTGATTGATTTTTAGTGCATTTAATAATTTGTTGAAGTGTGTGTTTCTTTACTTTTCTTATTTTCTTAATACATTAAAAAATCCAAAAAATATATATAAAATAATTGAAAACCACTAAAAATATTTTATTCTTTTATTTTATTCTTTTTTACTACTTCGTAGGCCGAAAGGCCAATCCGTGCTCCTTGAGTTCGACCCTGGTCGCTATACCAGGTTAATCCAATAGCGAGACCGCTTTCGCGTTTTTGATCGATTTTGTCTGTTATTAGTGGTCTGATTTTTCTTGATTGACATAGCCGAGTGATCGAGGTCGCAACGACCATCTAGATACCTTTGCCTTAGTCGCTAGGCGTGTCATCATCCATCTTTATGTGAGGAGAGCCTAGTTCCTAGAGTTGAATCGGTGACAGCGACGCAACCGCGGTCGAGCGATGACGGCCCTCTCTCCGGTGAGATCCGTTGGCCTTTTGGCCAACATCGCAGCCACACCTGCATGCTGCTCGAGCTCATCGCTCGCCGGCGATTCGAGCGAAGACCGTGCTCTCGTGAGTACATCATAGGCGACCGTCCATCGTAGGTAATTTTTCGGCTCATTTTTTTATCTTGTCTTTTTTGCATTTTTTTTGCACATCATTTCACCTCCCAAAAATCCACCATTTGTTTATATCCTCATCTTCGTCACCATCATCACAGTTTTTTTTCCATCTTGTTCATTCCCTGCTTTAACAAAATTAAAAAAAATATAAAAAAATTTAAAACAAATTTTTTTATTGTTTAATTCAGCAGCAAAACAAAAAAAATAAAAAAAGAGAGAGCAGCAGGCGCCGCCCGCTGCCCCCTTCTTCCAAGGGCAGCGGCACCGCCCGCCGCCACTTCCTCTGCACAGAGCGCCGGCCGCCGCCCCACCCTCTCCAGCCGGCCGCCCTCGCCTCCACAGCCGCCGGCCGCAGCTAGCGGCTCCGTTCCTCTCTTTAACCTTGCCGCCCTCCGCCTTGCATCCACCAGCCGCCGACACCTTCCACGCCGGCCACGGCCCCCTCGCGCCGCCCCGCCTCCTCCGCGCGCCGGTGTGCACGCCGCGCCTCCGCGCTCCACTGCGGCCGCACGCGTACGACGGCGCCGCCCCCTCCCTCCAGTTGGGTTCATCTCCTGCAAGGAACGAAGGAAGAAGATGGTAAAGTTTTTTTGTTTTTTTATTGTAAAAATTATGTAAATTTTGTGTATAGTTTTAGTAATTACAAAGTAGTCCCTGTATATAGTTTGCTTGTGAATTTTCTTTCCGGATATTACACAGAGACCCCTGTCTTTATGGATTAATTTGGACATCAACCTTGCGTCATTTTATTCAATAAAAAATGTTTTCATGTTAAGCAACTAGTTCTCTACCACGTGGATCTTTATTTGAATTTTTATGGTATTTGGGTAATTAACTAAAATTGTTCAACTGAAATTTTACATAATTTACCCATTCTGTGCCATTAAATTTATATCTCACACACGGTTGCTCTAAAAATTCCACAAAAATTATATTTGATGCCTTGATAAGTGCTTAACTTACTATATTTCATCCAAAACAGTTTTACCATGTACCCAAAATAAATTATAGAGTGTTTTTAGTATTTGATTTTTAATTAAATCTACATAAATCATTTTTACGAAATTTCAACTCTCCTGGATTGCTTATCTAAATATCTTTTTGCGATAATTTGCACTCTGATTAATTTGATAATGTGGATTTAATAGAAATTAATTACTCAGTGCCACTCTGTTTTTAGTAAAAAAATCCATAAAAAATTCATATTTTGTCAAAAAATTCCAAAAAAATAATTGTAACTTCCTTGCATCACGTTTATTCTCCAGTAAAATTTTCATGATTTTTGCTTATTGTTTGTGTGATAAATTATGAAAAAAACCCATAAAAAAGTATGCATTTTTAGTTATTGCATTTTAACCCATAAAATTCCAAAAAAAAGTACCTTGCATTCATCTCTGGATTAGGACTCTAGGAAAAATATAATTTGGCTAAATTGGACTAATTTGATATTAAAATTAATTTGGCCTTGTTGTGTGTTTTCTTAGTGTTGTAATTCACTTGCATTTGCATTCTATTTGCATAAAAAATTATAAAAAAATCGCGTTGAAAACCTAGATCTCAATTTTAGAATTAAACCCAAAGTTGTTACTTTGCCTCCCTGAGTTCGACCCCGAACTTGCCCGGGATAAAAATTAAGCTGAGACACTCTTCACGGAGATACTTCTCTCGGTTATGACCGAATCGCTAAGTACACGTATTACAACGTGACCAAATTAAATATCGTATTTAGCGACTCGTCAGTGTTCTGACAGGGGCGCAGGGCTAGGGCCAGGAAGTTGACCAGCGGGTCAACTTCCCAGGCCACCTGGTTGGTCCACGTGGACCAACCAGGAAAATCCCTGAAAAAAGGTTTTGTTAATTCATTATAAAATAATAAATGATATTATTTTATCTAGGTTATTAAATAAAAAATATTTATTTTTTTATATAGTATTTTATTCTGATTTTTAATTATTTTTATGAGGTATATTTTTATAAGTTTACTTTTATACCCTTTATAGGGTATATTACCTATATATTTTATTCTTTTATTTTTATTTTGTGTATTTTAATGTTATTATTGTTATTTACTATTTTATAAAATTATAATATACTTTTATATATGTAATTATATTTTTATTTTATTTTTCTGATTTGTTTTGTATGTTTAATAAAATATAAGTATGTGTTATATAGGTATGTATATAGATATAATACCTATGTATTTTATATACATATATTTTATTTTATTTTTAATTGTGTTTTTATTCTGATTTTAATGTACATAATTATTATAACTAATATTTACCTAATTATAAAAATGTAAAATTATAAAAATAATGAATAAAGAATAAATTGAATATTTTATTATGTACAATTATACAATGAGGGCCCAAAACTCAACTTTCAAACCGTAGCTCCGCCAAATGAGAAACCACTGCCATTAAATAGCTTATTTTACACTATAAACAATTAAAGGTGAGTTTGGTGCATTTGGAGTTCTTATTTGTGAGATACGGGTCTGGGAAGTTGGGATTCTGGATTTTTATTCAGACCGCAACTTTTTATCTGTGTATTATTTTTGAGTGAAATCAATTTTGTATTTTTTCTTTATTTAATTATCTACAACTTTCATGTTCAAAGTTTCTTTATTAGAGGTGTAAAAAGTGGAACCAAAAATAGGTCCCAAAATGAATAAAGAATGAGTAAAAAGAATAGGTATTTTTATTGTATTCTGGCCCTTATCTCCCCCTACTTTATTCCTTGTCGACCTATTCATCAAGATGCCTAGGTCTCAGGGTTTTGGGTCATAAAATATTTACAATATTTTATTCTTTTTCTTTTCTTTCATTTATTCTATAATTTTGGCTTTAATTACAGTGATTTATACACTATGTACATGCACATGCATGAATGCTAATATGCTCTAATTAAGGGTATTTACAGGCATTTACTAGGGTTTTTGAGGCCAAAATGATAGAATAAAGATGATGAAATGTGGTTTCATCATCCCCATATACGTTACCTTTGCTAGTCCCTAGCAAACACTTATGCAATAAGTGCAGAAAAGAAAAAGAAAGAAAATAAAAAGAAGAACTTGGATTTAGTTTAATTGTCAAACTTGTCTTCACAAAATCAAAGCTTGGAGCTTAAGTCGGACCTTTGGAAGTTTAGTGCATGCGGAACCTTAATGAGAACCGAATTTGAAATCCAACAGTCCTTGAGAATCCCAAAACTCTGTCCAAGTCTCCTCAATAGCCAGGTCAGAAATATCTCAATTCATACGCAAACTCTTACGACTATGAATCTGACTCGTACAGTGTAAGTGATGGTGGCTCTCCCCAACTAGAATGACAAAGAGACTGACTTCTCCAGTATGACAACCCAATGATTCCCCAATCCAATAACTCCATCCTCGAGGAGCGGGATATTCCCTTCTAAGTTCAAGTGGCAACCAACTAAAGAGGAGGGGGTGAAGAGAAGAATGGACGGTAGCCAGTGTAGCTACCTATCCTAGGATGCAAGACTAGTGTAGTCAAGTCATCCAGCTGCAGGCTCACATATTTGACTTTTGAACTCAAGCTTGCTTATTGGCTTTACAACATTTGTACATACTTTGCAGGCTTTTTTTTTGTACATGCCTGAACTTCTTCTTTTTATACTATTCTCAGCAGCATTTACATAAGGAGTTTTTCCTCTTGAGCCAGTAGACTATCCCTCTTTTGAAGCTTTATTGCAACCCACAGCCTCCTGTCTTTAGACTTCCTTATCACTGGACAGGTTGGGGTGCACTTCCTTCCCTAGAGGAGGACAAATGTTTCCACTTGTGTGTGTATCATACCAGCAAATCCAATCCCCTCACCACTCCAACTGAGTTGAGCCATGTGAAAGGTGCAAGTGTCCAAGTTAGGTCATTATCAACAAGAGTCGTGCGTGTGCTCCGAAATACTCTACTTAGGCAGTCAAGAATCCATTGAACCAAGTCTCGTGATCCTCAAAGAATTAAGTCAACTAGACCTGAAGTACCTCAAACTCAGTTCCTATAAGGTTCCTGTTATTAGGTAGATTTTAAGGTCCAATCAAGCTCCAATCTTCAGATTTTATTTAGACTTGTTCAACTATCAAACTCAATCCGAAAAATGCGAATGCTGTGCAATGCAATGCAGAAAATATTTTTGTGATGCAATTTTCAATGGTTTTGAACTTTTTATGGATTTTTTGAAAAGATGATGATGATGCATATGCATTTTTTGTTATTTTAAAAAATATTTTTTCAAATGTTTTTGGATTTTTAATTTTTCAAATGTTTTTGGGATTTTTGAAACAAAAAGTTTTGGCTAAAAACTAGGTGAAAAATATGCACACGGGAGTGCTTCATATATATACAAGAAATGGATTTTTAAGAATTTTACAGGGTACGTGATCAATTTTATACATATAATGGATTTTGGTGAGATGTACATATTCCTCAAACTTATTTGACATAGATTTTTCAAACAGTTTTTGAAAACTATAGTCCAAAATAATTTTTACAAACAATTTTACAAACATGTACACACATTTGAAAATCATTTTGCAAAGGTTTTCAAACAGTATAGATAGATTTCTCAAATATTTTTGCAACCATTTTTCAAACTATTTGCAAATCATTTTTCAAACCTTTTATTTCACATAAAAAATAAATTTTACAAACCACACATTTTTACAAAGGTTGAAAACATTTAACAAAACATTTTCAAAATAGTTTTCAATAGATATTCACAAAGATTTTCAAACTATTTTTCAAACATTTTGCAAAAAACATTTCACCTGATTTATTAATCAGTAAATACAAAAAGGATTTGAGGAACAGTAACATCTTTTTATTAAGGATTTTAATGAATTTTAAAGAATTATTAGCCATACTATTAAGAAAATACGAAAGTACGAGTTATGGCTAAAGTATATACATAGTATATACGGCCCCCCTATACTTAGCCTGAGCTATGTCCTCATAGATCGGAGAGAAAAGAGAAGACATAACTCGTACTAAGTATAGGCAAGTCTAAAGAATAAATAAATAAAGGAATGGATGAACAAACGAATGAGAAGTTGACCTTCCCCCCTATACTTAGGATCAAATAATCCTAAGTATAGCAGACTGTACACAATGCAGGGAGGGTCAAGGGTGGGAATGAACAGATCGTACTCAGATTGTCTCCCCTTATACTTAGGGTCAGATATCCCTAAGTATAGCCAAGAAGAGGAGACAATGGAGAGGATCGAAAAGAATAGAAGAAACTCGGGGTGCACACCCCCTATACTTAGGACAAAGTACATCCTAAGTATGGAAAACTGTCTACAAGGGCGGCACCTTTTTGATATAAAAAGAAGATAGAAAAGGAAAAGAAGAAAATAAGAAAAGAAATCAACAGATGAAAGGAGAGCTCAGAGGATGTACACACCACTCCCCCTATACTTAGGGTAAAAGAAGCCCTAAGTATAGGAAACAACAGGAGTGATGACACGGAACGATTAGAGAACACTCGGCTCGTCCACCCCCTATACTTAGGACAAAGTACGTCCTAAGCAAGGCAAACACGAGAATGGGTGGACGAGCAATACGGAAGATAGACAGAGAGTCACGGGAGAGAATCTACAACATAAATGGATGATCATAAGAAGGTGGAAAGCAAACCTTCTTGCGGGATCATTGAGGGATAGATCTGGTGTGGTGTATGTTGACATCGGGGTCCACAGTGGACGGAAACCGATCAGGGTCGACACGGTGAAGGCCCTCAGTGGAATCAAGTCGGAAAGGGATGAACTGATCAATGGAAGCAGTATGGCTAGGTTCTCCCTTGGTGGTCCTATGGTGTGAAGGCGCAGACGTGTGAGTTGAAGAAGTGTGGTCAGGTCTGGCCTTGGAAGTCTTGCAGATATCGAAGTGGAATGGGACAAACTCATCATCCTCGGAAGAAGTGTAATCGGAGTCGTCCTGCGAGGTCTCGTCCAGGTCAAAATCAAAAGGAATGAACTCATCAGTGGAAGTATACAAACTCTGCTCGTCCTCAAGAATCTCTCCCGGATCATTTGTTTCCTCATGAGGTCTGAATCTATCAAAATAATGGGCAGCATCATAACTGACCTCAATCATCTTTACTTGTGAGTGGCCAGGAATGGACTTATCAGTGGAAGTAGTCAAACGAGGTCCGTCCTGTCTAGTCTTGGTATCTGCCCTCCGCTCAATTGGATCAATCACGTAAATGCTTTGAATTTCATCAACACATCGCCACACACCAGGAGGAGGTACTGCGAGGTCCATGCTTTCCGATTTCCTCCCCTTTCGGGGGATCCGTCGGGTCTCATCAGTGGTCGCTAAGCAAGCATCTCTAATATCATCAAATCGATCACAGGCCTCGGAGTCAGCTATAGTCGGTGAAGGAGCATCAAGTGCAGGTCTCTGGTCTACTATCGGTATAGTAACCAACACTTCGCTCTCGTCATTAGGACGGAAGCGAATCTCTCCTGATCTATAATCAATAACGACCCTCGCAGAGGCGAGGAATGGTCGTCCCAGGATGATTGGAGATGGTTCCCATGTGGAGGTCTCCATGGGCAACACGACAAAGTCAACATGATGGCTCGTGCCCTGAATAGAAATGACGGCGTTTTCAAGGATACCCTTTGGCCTCTTAATAGATCCATCAGCAAACTGAACGATCATCCAGGTTTTCTCGAGAGGCCCTAAGTGAAGAGATTGTACCAGCGAGAAGGGTAATATGCTAATCGAAGCACCACCATCTAGGAGAGTGTGATCACATGTATGGTCAGAGAGGTGCAAGTGATGAAAGGAGTAGTTGTGTTCTTCCTTCTAGGAGTGGGACGATGTGTGATGGCGTGGGCAGTGGCCATGGTCAGAATGTGACGCTCAGATCTGCTCCTCCGCTTTCTCTTCTTGGGAAGAGGAGCAGATAAATTGGTCATGGCCTGCTGAACTGGGGAACGGATAATCTCATGAATAGTGGCCACCACTTCGGGTTCAGATAGCATTTTTTGAATTTTTGGACTTCCTCCATACAAGGGAGGAAGTCGGAATCAGCATATATACGAGGCATGCTAAGAGCAGTCTGTACAGCGGCATCCTCGGGGTCAAAGGTGGGACAAGGTGTGAGAGGTTGTGTGGGTGAAGGTTCTGGCAAATGGGCGCTCTCCTCACGGTATGAATCAACCAACAGTCTCCCGAACTCTTTTTGTGTTTTTATGTTTTCTCATTTTTTTGTATTTTTGGCGATTGCAAGCTCCCATGATCACCGACAAGTAAATCCGTATCCCCGACGAAAGGAGCATTAATCTGATTATTCCTCAAGATAGCAAGATTATCATTCATCAAATCAATACGCACCATCATCCGGTTCAAGGTATCACTCATAGAGATCGAGGGAGGTGACTCCAACAGGTCAGACTCGGGTGGATGTGCAGGTGGAGGTGGATAATATACAAATGGGGGTGGACGTAGGTAGAAATCCGAAGTCTGATACTGCGGCTGAGGCGGATATGTACAAAATCAGAAAAAATAGGAGGTGGGTCCTCCTGATAAAAGGGAGGTGGACCGGCTAGAGCGAGCGAGGAATCCGCAAAGTCTGGACAAAAAGTACTCCAGGGGTCCATCTCGGAATCAAAAGGAAATGATTCGGGGGAGCACGACGGTCAAGTCAAGAGAGTAAAGAAGAAGGCGCAAGTGCGCAGGAGCGATCTAGGACACACACAAAATAATCACAAGCAAAAATGAAAACAAGTCAAACTCTCAATTCACCTACTCAACTCGGTAGAGACCGCAAAGAGCGGTCTTTTTATCTTGTCTGTTTTAGAGTTAGGTGAGAAGTCAAAGATTGCACACACACTTAGGGGGCTGAAATGGGATTTGGGCACTAATCCTTAGCGTGTGTGTGAGCAATGTAAAACGAAGACAATGAGGGGATCACTCGCCCCAATACAAGATTTTTTTTATCGGTTTTAGGTCAAGTAATATTAACAGTCCCAATTTTTATTGATTATCACTTTTTTTGGATTATTTAGTGAGGAATGCACGAGCCTATCGGGGAATCAATTCCTTTGAGCTCCTAAGTTGGCAAAATCAGAGGGGGAGTCGGAAAAGCAATGCAAGCGGTAATCGATGATGAATGCTAAAGAGAAATGCCCACCTTGCCTCCAGCACTCATCATGCAAAGATGCTCAGCAGAATTGAAACATATCTATATGCAAATGCAATCCGATGAAATCACCCTAAGTTTCAGAAATTGCTATTATCGTGAAGAACCACAAGTTGACCACAAATCCTCAATCCTAGAGTCCGGTCTAGGCTCACCCCTCCTCCTCTCGACAAATCGAGTTCAGGAGAAGCGCTTGGCAGGGTGAGCTCGCGGCGCGACATCTCGAAGATAGTGAATCAATTGTTTAATGATTTGATTAAGTCCAAACGATACTATAGGAGCATGCAAGGGTGATTAATGTGTTTGGACCTAATCTATCGCAAGCAATCCTAGAACTAGGGGCTCAATCACATAAAATAAAGAAAATCGAAAATCGGAAATCAAAGTAAAAAAATGCTATGAAAACCAATAAAACCGCAGTGAGCCCCCAAGTGAACAATCACTTGGAAATTAGGCTCGAAAGTCCAAATGTCCGGGAGTACCTGTATTATTACAATAATAGTGGTCTCTCTCTCACTTGAATTATAAAAATAAATGCAATGAAAGAAAATGCAAATAAAGTAGAGCTCGGTCTTCAAAATTTTTCTTCTCGTCTCCTCGGTGCTAGGCGGGCTAGAGACGGCTTCACGTGGGTGCGTCGGCGCCTCGAGTGACGTACCTCCCTCGGTCTGCGGCACCTCACACAAAGTCAACAAAGAAGAGGGATTAGACAGCTCAAAAGGTATATCAAGTAAAGAGCAATCAAATAAAACCACAAAAAGTAGACAAACTATCACAACACAACAAAAACAAGTTCTACGCGTTGTTGCTCCCCGGCAACGGCGCCATTTGATAAACAGGAAATTCGAGGGTCGTATGGTTTCACAAGGTGAAACCGCAGTCGAAGTCTTGACCACTACAGAATCCCGTATTTAATCAACAATTAACCCACACTAGAAGTATCAAGAAATAACAAGCAAATGTGAAGTTAAAATTTATTTTTAACTCTACATAAATGATGTATAAGTGCAAGTACGTAGAGAGTTCGAACACATGGAGCAAGGCAGGGAAGATCAAACAGGTGCGTGTGTGTGAATGTGATTGTATATGTCTACACTATGCAAATGTATATATTTTTGTGGGTTTTTAATTTTTAAATATTTTTTTAATTTTTAATTTTGTATTTTGATTTTTAATTTACTGATTTTTTAATTTTATATTTTATATATTTTTTAAATTTTCTTTTTCAATATTAGAACATATAAACTATATAAGTAAAGAGGTGCTAGAATATTTATAAAAATATGCAAAAATGCTCAAAAATTCAGAAATAAAATATTTTTGGTCTTTTTATGATTTTTTTACTATTTTTGTGATTTTTGGGTATTTTTCTAATTTTTTTGGTATTTTTAAAGGTGAAAATAAGAGAAAATAGTGAATAACATACAAAGCTGGAATTAAAATGGAGAAATAAAATAGAAAACAGTAATAAAAATTCTCCAAATTAATTTTCACTTAATTATAATAAAACCAAGAAAATTCAGAGACAAAGTTTGTATTTTTAGGATTTTTGTAGAATTTTTAATATTTTTATAAAAGTTTTTGAAGTTTTGTGATTTTTATGAGTTTTATTTTGTATTTTTTAATGATTTTTGGGCTGGTACTAAAATAGACTAAAATACACAGTAGGTGATTTTTTTGGAATTTTTCTAGGGGGTATAATATTTTTTTGGTATTTACTAAGCTAGACAGTAGCTAAAATGCATACTTTTTATTTTTAATAAATAGAAAAATGCAATAAAAACAAAATGCAAAAATAGGTCGTGAAAGTGCAAGTTGACAGGAGCTTATGTTAATTTTTGTAGGATTTTTGGGCTTTTAGAAATGCATGCAAAAATTACTAGAAGCATAAGGAAACTACACACGGCCAGGGGTATTTATGTATCAGGAAAATCAGGGCCTATATGTAATTTCCACAAAATTTTATAACTGGAATAAACCATTTCTGGACCAAACACCAATAGCAAAAGCTGCAGGGGTGCCCTTGCAAAATCTCCTAGACGTACGTGCGTTACACGCGCGCCTAGCAGGGGCACGGATGCAATATCACAAAAGCTCGGGGGCGTAGATGCAAAATGGCCAGAAAGTTATAACTGCGATGGAAATTTTATAGACTAAAGGCAAATACACACAATACCCTGGGCCCTTTTGCAAAATCGCCAAGTCACGTGCGCAACGCACGTGACCTGGCAGGGGCCTATATGTAATATAATGAAAATGGGGGGGTGTAATGCAAATGTCACAAAATTATAAGGCAACAAATGAAAGATTAAGTACTGATATTTAAATACAAAAACAGGCGAGGTCGAAACTGCAAAATTCCCACCTAAGGGCGCCGACAGACGGCTGATATTGTGCCACTAATACACGTGGCGACGCGAGGTGAGGCGATGCCGTTTCACACAGCTGCGGTCCAGATTAGAAGGATCGGTGGAGATCAACGGCGGGGGACGCGCATCATCCGACGGCAGTTGTGCCACGCCAAGAACAAGGGAGGATCGAGCGGCTTTGGAACGTGGAGAAAGAACACGCGAAGAACAGCCTCCGGGCGACTTTGAAATGGCAAAATCTCGACGTTCAGAGCTCTTTTGTTCCCTTTGAAGGATCACGACGCCACCTGGGAGCTTCCTCAAGTGGCAGGCAGCTTCAGAATGGCGGTAGGCCCGCCGGAGCACCACCACGGCGATGAAGAAGGGGAGAAAGCTCCAGGGAGTCGGCCTTTGTCAAAAACGACCCCAGGAGGGGGTCTCTTTGCTCCTAGACCCTACAAAAGAAGTACACAACAACAGAGATGGATCCAGGACAAATAGTGGGCGGTTGAGGTGGTGTTTGGGCGTAAATAGGCGCTCGCCGGAGCAAGCTCCGGCAAGGGGTAGATGGTGGCGAATGGATCACAAAACAGAAAAATAAAGAGATGGAATTAATCCTAGCACTATATCTAATCTACAACATGAAAAAGACAAAGAAAACGAGTGGAAATTACCTCGATTGGTTCAAGACCAAGAGGGGGGGTACCTCACGGCCAAGGCCGGATATTGGGGGTGGAATCCGACCTTAGACCCTCGCCATACCTCGACGGAGATGCGGGGACACTCCCCTGTCACCGGAGCATAACTCGACCAGCACCCGGAGGTCTGAGGCGCCCAGAGGAAGGTTCAAATGGGAATGGAAGTGTTGGGTGGTTTTTGAAAAGTGGTGAAGAGGCGAACTTCGAGGCAGGTTCACGGGCAGGCGAAGAAGATCCTAGAGGATCTACTAGGTCGGCGTGGATCCTGGTGGTTCAGGGAGCAACTTTCGTGAAGGAGCAATCTTCCTTCGAGCAATGCATCAATGGCGAAAAAATCGAGAAGAACAAGTCACGGGGTGTTCTGACAGGGGCGCAAGGCTAGGGCCCGGAAGTTGACCAGCGGGTCAACTTCCCAGGCCACCTGGTTGGTCCACGTGGACCAACCAGGAAAATCCCCGGAAAAAGGTTTTGTTAATTCATTATAAAATAATAAATGATATTATTTTATCTAGATTATTAAATAAAAATATTTATTATTTTATATAGTATTTTATTCTGATTTTTAATTATTTTTATGAGGTATATTTTTACAAGTTTACTTTTATACCCTTTATAGGTATATTACCTATATATTTTATTCTTTTATTTTTATTTTGTGTATTTTAATTTTATTATTTTTATTTACTATTTTATAAAATTATAATATACTTTTATATATGTAATTATATTTTTATTTTATTTTTCTGATTTGTTTTGTATGTTTAATAAAATATAAGTATGCGTTATATAGGTATGTATATAGGTATAATACCTATGTATTTTATATACATATATTTTATTTTATGTTTTAATTGTATTTTTATTCTGATTTTAATGTACATAATTATTATAACTAATATTTACCTAATTATAAAAATGTAAAATTATAAAAATAATGAATAAAGAATAAATTGAATATTTTATTCTGTACAATTATATAATGAGGGTCCAAAACTCAACTTTCAAACGTAGCTCCGTCAAATGCGAAACCACTACCATTAAATAGCTTATTTTACACTATAAACAATTAAAGGTGAGTTTGGTGCATTTGGTGTTCTTATTTGTGAGATACGGGTCTGGGAAGTTGGGATTCTGGATTTTTATTCAAACCACAACTTTTTATCTGTGTATTATTTTTGAGTGAAATCAATTTTGTATTTTCTTTATTTAATTATCTACAACTTTCATGTTCAAAGTTTCTTTATTAGAGGTGTAAAAAGTGGAACCAAAAATAGGTCCCAAAATGAATAAAGAATGAGTAAAAAGAATAGGTATTTTTATTGTATTCTGGTCCTTATCTCCCCCTACTTTATTCCTTGTCGACCTACTCATCAAGATGCCTAGGTCTCGGGGTTTTGGGTCATAAAATATTTACAATATTTTATTCTTTTTCTTTTCTTTCATTTATTCTATAATTTTGGCTTTAATTACAGTGATTTATACACTATGTACATGCACATGCATGAATGCTAATATGCTCTAATTAAGGGTATTTACAGGCATTTACTAGGGTTTTTTAGGCCAAAATGATAGAATAAAGATGATGAAATGTGGATTCATCAATGAGAAAACAAACCCCGAGTTCACCTACTCCACGCTGAGCTGAAGACCGTAAGAGCTCGGTCAATTATCTTGTCAATTTTATTTAGGTGATCATGTCAGGATATAAGAGCGATTACGTGACCTGATAGGAATCCAATCCGCCTACCAGACTGTCTCTTATAAAAGGCCGGTAGTATGATCAGGGCTCGGATGTGGCTCTAGCCTAGTGTGCGGGTCACTCTCTCGCGCATACAAACCAGACAATGAGGGGGTTGCTCTCCCCAAGACAGTTTTTTTAGGTGAAGTGTCTTTTAGGGTCGAGTTTGTTTAGCAGTCCCAAATTTATGGTTTTTTGTTTTTTAGATATTTTTCAGATCAAACAACGCCTAACGAATTTTTCGTTTCTCCTGATTAAGTCCAAAAATTGGGGGGAGAAGACGAAAGAGCCGATGCACGAGAAATCAAAGATGGATGTAGAGTAAGAGATGCGTACCTGACTCTAGCAGTCTACATGCAAAATGATCCGTGCATAAAATAAAGACAGAATATAAACTACCTATATTATGCATGAGAATCGACCTTAAGCAAAGCAATTTCTACACGAAAGAACCGATGACTAAGTGGTCAACAGGAGGGGTCGGTGTCCGGTCTCGGATGCTGATCGGTGCCCACCACAACGGGTCCTACCAGCGCTGTATACGACCTCTAGCGGCTCAGGACCTCCTCCTGGGCCGCTGAGATGTGGAGAAGAAAGCCCAGACCCTTCCGCAGCTGGTGGGCACCTCCGATGAGGCCGAGAAGCTCCGGAGAGCTCCGACGACGGTGGAGGAGCAAGGCGGTTGTGCTCGTACTCTCAGACCCTCAGATGGATCCCTTTGACCTGCAAAACGGCACGACAAAACTCCTAGGTCGAGGGCAAAGTGCCTCGGCCCGGTTAGGGGTGGAATGGATGGTCAGAGGGGTCGGAGCGGAGACCTCCGGCGAAGCGACGAAGGTGGAGGTCCACTTCTTGGTTTCGGGACGAACCAAGTTGATCGGATGGGTGAAGAACGTGGGTAGGAGGCTCACGAAAGTGAATCGATGATCGGATGAGTGAATGAATGGTAGGATCGGTGGGAATCGACCGGCGACGGCCGATGGCGTGATTGGGCGTAAATGGAATTTAGGCTAAACTAGAGAGTGTCGGGACTACCTGATGGCTGAGGTTGACTGTGGATGAGCTGGAGGAGCTCTGGGGGTCTTTGCCTCAAGGAATCGTCGGGTTCCGAGGCTCGGCGCACCTCGCGGTGGCGCACGACGAAAGAGCTCGCCGGATCAGTGGCTGGAGACACCTCCTCCTCATTGTGACACGACCCTCGGATAGCTGTCACTCTAAGGAGGGTGTTGGAGTTCCTAGGATGGAAGGGCGGAGCCAAAGATGGAGAGGAATTACGTCCGGAGGTGAGGTTTTATATGATGAAGGGTCCGGCAAGAAGGAGTCGGGTAAGGTTCATCGAAGCACGGATCCCTAGAATTACCCATGGGTGAGGATCTCAGATGTTGCATCTGTAAACAGGATCCGGGGTTTAGGCGAATGGAGACCGAATCAGATGGGGGAAATTAGGAGAAAATGGGTCGGGGCGCAAGATCCGCGTCTGGTGGTCCTGGGGGGAGAGTTGACCGGGAGTCAACAATCCCCCGTGGGCCAATCAGAATTCTCCATTTATTAAATATTTGGAAATTCAATTAAAATTATAAATGAAATTATTTTAAAAAAGTTAAAACATGAAAAATGTTTCTTATTTTTCAAATATTTTTTAGTGATTTTTATTTATTTTTTTGAAATATAAATTATGTATTTACATTATATTATTATTATATATAGGTATATACATATATGTATTTTTTATTTTTAATTGTTTATTTTGCTTAATTATTCCAATTTTATATTTTATTTATTTACAACATAAAATTTGGAATAAAAGTGTATTTTTATTTTATTTTTGTGATTTATTTACATTAGTTAAATAAATAGGTTTATATACATATGTACATGGTATATATACAAGGTGAAAAATGATTTTTATTATTTTTTATTTTTATGATTTTTATTTTATTTTTATAAATATGTACAAGGTATAAGAAACACTTTTTATTTTTATTTTGTGGAAAATAAATTTATTTATATACATAGGTGTATATACAAGTGTGATTGACCCTATCTCCCTCTACTTGGTTTCTTTTGCGGTCAGGCCCATGCTGAGCCCTCCCTTGGGATTAGGTCGCTCAATATTTATTCCAAATATTTCCCTATTTTTCTTTTATTTATTTATTCTTTTATTTATGCACAAAAACATGCTAATTATCAATATTTACACAATGCATGCTCTTTGGTAATTTATTCTAATTACACTCATATACATGGTGTTTTGCAAAGGTTTTATAGCTAAAATCAAATAATAAAGAGTGATGAATGAGGGTTCATCATTGAGCGAAGGCGTGCATGGCGTAGGGAAGCGAGCGGGGAAGAAGTGGGGGTGGTTTGGTGAGGCTAAGAATGGTCGGGCACAGGTGGAATCGTTCGCCGGAGCGGAGCTCCGGCGAACTACAAATCTGGCTAATTACACTAAACCTACAGGCTACCCACTAAACTAATTGCATAATCAAAAAGAACTATTCAAAATCCAAGTAAAATAATAAAAATGCACAGCTCTTACCTACCTACGAAGGCAGGGAGCATAGGTCGCCAGCGACGGCGGCCTTGGGCGCAACTTCCTCCTCCGCGAGCTTCCCGACCTCCAGGGATGCACTAGCTGTCACCTGGAGACCTTCTTGGCTGGAGGCAATGGCTCTAGGACTCGGGGATTGACCAAAACTTGAAGGAAAGGAGGAGGTATTTATTTATAAAATAAGATACGCACCCTTATTGACTGGTCAAAATCGATGATTCAAAAGTATATACAATGGATTTACAAGTTGGGCGTAGATCACAGACGAATGATGATTATTTCTTATGAAGGGGGTGAAGTCGATAGATGGATGGAATGGCTGGGGAAAATGGAGGAAATCGCAGGGTTTGACAGAATTGACGGGAGTCAGAGCAGGGAGGAAGTTGATCAGGGGACGGGACCCCCTGATTGGTACACGTCAGCCCAGATAAAGACAAAATAGTAATTTTATTAAAGAATAATTATTTAAAAAATAATAAATGATTTTATTATTTTTTGAGTATAAAATAAAAAATGGTTATTATTCTATTTAATATTTTATTATGATTTTTATTTTTTGGTGTATTCTATTAGTAGTTAATTTTTAATAGTGTATTTATGGGTATAATTGCCTATATTTTATACATTTTTATTTTTATTTTGTATATTTTATTTATTATTTTATTATTTTATTTTATATATTTACAACTTATTTTTAGGTGTATAAATATATTTTTATTTTTATTTTATGACGTAATTTGTATACTTAAATAAATAGCTATGTATATTGTATAGGTATATTTATAGGTAATTTACCTATGTTTTATATACATCATTTTATTTTAATGAATTTTAATGGGTTTTATTTTAATTTTGTATTTTTAGTATAATATTAATAATATTTACAATATTACAAAAATATAAAGAATAAAGAATAAAAGAATGAAATCCACCTTTATTTATATACATGTATGATATAGGTATTTTGTCTGTGTTTACACATAGACTTATTTTATTTTGCATTTTCTTTTTGGTTTTATTTTAATTTCAATATGCACATATGCTATAAATAGTAATTACAAAAATATAAAATATGAATTTATAAAAATAATGAATAATGAACAAATTGACTATTGTAATCGGTATAGTATACAATGAGGGTCAAAAACCTAACTTTGATATAGTAACTCTAAAAAATATGAAATCGATGCCATTAAATAACATGTGAAAGGTTATATACAATTAGAGTGATTTTTATATATTTTGAGTTTTTATTTGAAAGATATGGGTTTGGGAAGTTGGGTTTTTAGCTTTTTATTTTATGTATAAAATGAACACTGTGTATTATTTTTGTACAAACTCAATTTTGTATTTTTATTTACATTACTATCTACAACTTTCATGTACAAAGTTTTTTCATTTGATTATTAATAAAGAATAAAATAGGTGTCAAAAATACGTAAATAAATGAGTAAAAGAATTGGGTTTTTATTTTATTTTGGCCCTTATCTCTCCCCTACTTTAATACGTATCGACCAATTCAATTCTTGACTTGGTCTTGGGGTTTAGGGTCATAAAATATCTTCAATATTTTATTTCCTTTTCTTTTCTTCTATTTATTCTATAATTCTGGCATTAAAAACCTTATTTTATATACAATTAAGGCAATAAAGAATGAATACTATATACACAAATTAATGTCATTTGCATGCATTAGCTAGGGTTTTTAAGGCCAAAATGATGGAATAAAGGTGATGAAATGGAGATTCATTAGGATCCTCGCTTAGATGCTAATGAGCTCCCAATGGCGTCCTTTTTCCCTCGACACCTGTAAAGAAGGATACTAAAGGGATGGCTATTGAGTCACGGCTCGGTGAGCCAGGCTCGGGCTCGGCTCGATAAGGGCTCGTGAGCTTGGCTCATTAAGCTATTGAGCCGAGCTCGAGCCAGATTTTTGGGCTCGATAGCTTATCGAGCCGAGCCCGAGCCGAGCCCTGCTCAGCTCGATAACTCAATAACGGGCTCGATAAGTAATATATATATATATATTCTATTTGTGAAACTACAATGATTTTTATTTTTATTTGTATTTGTTTTGCAACATTATTAATGGTGGATTCTGTGTTTATGTTGTTTATGTAACAACAATGTTGGGTGGACTATGTTGTAGACTTGGATTTTCTACCTTTTATCTAGGTTAATCTAGGTTATAGTTAGATATTTAGTATTTTTACTTTTTATTAACAAGCAGAATGATACAGTATATATTATAATTTAACTTTTATATACAACTCAGATGGTGGCCTATTGGTAAGGTGGACTATCTTTAAAAAGAAGGTCTCGGGTTCGAGCCCAGGCAAAACACTATTTCACAAAAAAAACACATATTTCCTTAACGAGCATGAATAGGCTCGAGCCCAGACCAGGCTCGATAAGAGGCTCGACTCAAGACTTATCGAGCCCGAGCTGGCTCGGTAAGGGCTCGAGCCCACCGAGCTCGAGCCCGAGCCAGATCGGCCGGGCTCGATCGAACCTGAGCCCGAGCTCAAGCATAGTTGGGCTTATCGAGCCCGAGCCTGAGCCCAGCCTTGGCTCAGCTCGTTAGGCTCGATAGCCAGCTCTAATACTAAGGCTCGGGGTGAATCACCCCGACCAGTTTTGAAGTTGAAATGCACAAGGAATGAAGGGGGTGGCGAAGGTCGAGCGATCGACGGATGTGGACCTTCAATTTACGTATCACATGGCCGATCCGGTTGGCTGGGCGATCGGATTAGATGGAGAAGACGCTGGGGAAGATGATGGTGGTGTTTAGATAGTCAGAGAGAGGCCGGATCTTCGTGAAATAAGGCCGGAGTTCGAGAGCTCCGGCGAGGGGGTTTTACCTGGGTGCACCTCCGTCCTCCTGGAGCTCCGCCTGGTCGCGAGAAGACTCCTCTTGTCACGAGGGAACTCGCTAGACCAAGAACGAGGGCATCTAGTCTCGGAACAGTGACCAAAGAGGTGATTGAAGGCAGAGAGGTTTATTTATACACAAGGGTACACACCCTTATTGACCGGATTATTGGATGAGATCGACGCTACGTACAAGGATTCTAAAGGGCTGGCGTGGATGACGGTTGATCAATGATGAATTCATGTGAAGGGTTCGATCGAGATAGATGGACAAATTGAGTGGGAAAAATAATGGAAAAGAAGGGATTCGACCGTTCTGACAGATCTGCACGACCGGAAGGCGAGTTAACAAGAGGTCAACATATGATCTGATGTGATTGGTCCACGTCAGGTCGCTACATGACAAAACTATCAAGAAAATCGAAAATATATATTTTAAAATAGCATTTGATTTTATTAATTTTTGAGTAAAAAATAATTATTATTTTATGTAGTATTTTATTATGATTTTATTTATTTTTTGTGTTATTTATTAGTGGTTAATTATTAAGGGTTTATTTATAGGCATATTCATCTAGGTTTTGACTATTTTATTTTTATTTTGTATATTTTATTTTATTATTTCATTTCATTATTTTATATATTTATAACTTATTTTTAGACATGTAAATATATTTTTATTATAGTTTTTGTGTTGTTATTTGTACACTTAAATAAATAGGTACACAAATTATATAGGTATAATTATAGGTATTTTATCAACGAGTTATATACATTATTTTATTTTGAGGTATTTTCATGAGTTTTATTTTAGCTTTATACTTTTAATAAAATATAAATAATATTTACAAGAATATGAAAACATAAAAGAATAAAGATCAAAGGAATAAGGTTTACTTTTATTTTTGTACAAGTGATAGCATAAGTATTTTGCCTGTGTATTTATATAGACTTATTTTATTTAGTATTTTCTTTTTGGTTTTATTTTGGTTTTAATATGCACATAGGTTATAAATAGTATTTACAAAAATATAAAATTATAAAAATAATAAGGAATGAATAAATTGAATATTCTGATCAGGTATAATATACGATGAGGGTCCAAAACCTAACTTTCACACCTTAATTCCGAAAAATATGATACCACCTCCATTAAATAGCTTATGAAAGTTATATACAATTGGAGCTGATATTGATATATTTTGAGTTCTTATTTGGAAGATATTGGTTTGTTAAGTTGGGATTTTGGCTTTTTATTTTATACACAAAATGTACAGTGTTTATTATTTTGGTACAAACTCAATTTTGTATTTTTGTTTACATTATTATCTACAACTTTCATGTCAAAGTTTCTTTGTTTGATCTATAAATAATAAAGAATAAAATATGTGTCAAAAATGCTTTATTGAATGAATGAATAATTGTGATTTTTATTGTATTTTTGGCCCTTATCTCCCCTACTTTATTCCTTGTCGACCAAATCAATTCTTGACTTGATCTTAAGGTTTACGGTCATAAAATACCTTTGGTATTTTATTTTTTTTCTTCCCTTTATTCTATAATTTTGGCATTAAAAACCATATTATGTACATAATAAATACAATAAATGATGAATGCTATTTTATACAAATTGATGTTGCTTACATGCATTAGCTAGGGTTTTAAGGTCAAAATGATAGAATAAAGGTGATGAAATGGAGATTCATCACACGTGCACAAAACACGTGACCTGGCTAGGCTTGGAGTCACAGGCTCGGATGCAAGTGGATGCCTCTGCTACTTTGCTCTAGGCTCAGATTCTAGCTCGGTTCACGACCATGAGGCATGAAACGTTGCTTTGGATAGCAACGTAGCTTTTCTGCAATTGTTGGATCTCGCCCAAATAGGGAATATCAACGGTTGCTGCTACTTCATTTCTTCAGCTCCTCCGCACGCGGTGGAGTTATAGCCTCTGCTCAGGCGAGGGATGTTCTGCTCCTCCGTGCTCCTCCTGTATCTCTGAAGGTCCATAAACTTCCGTCGATGCCCGGCGATGATGATTGATGCTCGAAGAAGGCAAGAAGTTGCCTGGAGAGCTCTGTCGATGAAGATTCACTGAAGAAAAAGTGGGAGATCGGAGCTATGCTCCGATCTCCGATCATTGACGCCAATTAAGTACTTGGAAGGTTAGCAACGAAAGAACAAACACATGCAAGTATTTTGAAAGCTAGTGTGGACGAAATGAATGGCTATGCGAAGGTGTAGATCACGACCTAGTGGTTATCTTATTCATGTAGAAGACGACAATGGCATGATGTGAACACAGGAACGAAGCAATGGAAAGATTAACTGGAAGATCATGTGTAAATCATGTATCGAAGATGGAAGTAAATGAGAGTTCTAACACTAGATTGGTGAAGTGATATGGGTTTGATAAATAAGAGAATAATAGAAAAACTAATGATCAGAGGAAAACCTGGATTTGAAGGTTGAATATGAATCGCTTAGAGTTAAATCTTGAGCCGAAATATGAAGCTTGAAGCTTTGAGGTCTTCGCTTGAAGTTCTTGGATAAGGAGCTAAGCTCAAACAACCTTGAATTTGTTTGTAACTCAGTGACAAAACCAAGGATCTCGTCGGAGGTGCCCGACCGTCGTCGCGCCCGATCTTGCCCTCGTACTATCACTGGAGGTCAGAGTGGATAGGGTGCAGGTCCAGATATGGCAGATAGCCGGAGAAGATGGTCGGATATGGCTATTTATAGATGAAGTTTATCAGAGGTTGCGTATTCCAAGTGGTAGTTTCAACCTCTGCCATTGATTGGTTGGTTAGAGTTAGGATGAGAGTAGAGGTTGGCGGAAGTTAGGGTTGAATGGTGAAGGGATTAGTGGAGGTTTCGAGGGGAGATGACGCGTAAGGATGTTGGCGTAATTGGGAGAAGTTGCCATGGAATGAATAGTCACATCTTTTGGCAAAGGTGGCTGGAAGTTGAAGAAATAGGATAGCTGTTGGATCATAAGATCGGACGGTGGATGCACGGGTGCTAAGTGACGGGTTGGATCAGATCAACTGATCTGATCCAATGGGTAGGAATATGGTGCGAATGAGTGGTTGCGATCTGATAAGGGAATAGATCAGAGTGCTGATATTAGAGCGCTAATGGATGGCTGAGATCGCATCCAGAGGGGTTATCAGATGGCGCAAGAGGAGATGGGTGGCAAGCCAAGATCGGGCCACGTGGGCAGCTAAGGATGTGCCACGTGGCCCAATGAGATTTGAAGAAAATTAATAAATCAAAGATAATTAAGAAAGAAATAATTAGAGGTTGAATTAAGAAAAGTGGTAAACATGAAAGTTGTAGACCTCGATGAGATCTACAATTTCGTGTAGAAGTCAAAGAGATCAGAGGTCATTTTTACATAATTTAAATTTAATTACTAATAAAAACTGATTAAAATATTTTTCTTTGATTTTCTTTTGCTTATTTTTTGTATTTTTGTTTTGTTTTACAATATTTTATTTATGCACAATATTACTCCAATTTTTATTCGATTTTCAATAATAAATAAATACATAAAATACTACACCATAATAGAGTTATAATAATATATAATAATTAGTGTTAATTATTTACAGCACAATAATTAGTAATTAGTGTCAATTAGGCAGTGAATCTTGTGATTAACTCAAGCAAGCGAGATAAAAATAATCAAAGCTGATAAATCTGGGATTTATCACTCCACCTCATGTAATCCAAACTCTACATCGAGGTTCGCCCATCCTCCTCCACCATGTTGGTCTCAACAATTTTGACTCTATGAAGCTCATGTGAAAATCAAGCTCCTACGGTGTTCGTGGAATGTTTTCAGCTCTAGCAAATCCAGCTCCTATGGTGTTCACCGATCATCCTCCTCAATTCAGATATGGGTCCACTGGTTGAGAGATGATGTTTTCTTTTCTTCATGTCTATGTATCGTCTTGTCCCTTGGGGGTGCTCTCTCGAGCGACAATCCCATCATAAAGCGAATATGGTTTTGTTACAGTGGCATGCGATGCTTTTCTCTTCGTAGTTATCTACAGTGTTATTTTTTTATCTTTTTCCTCTTCATTGTATGTAATAAAATCCCTTCATTGGGAAGTCCGTAGACCCTCTTTAACGGACGATCAACCACTTATATTTCCAATCCTTTTTAACGAAGAACTGAGTTTATCTGTAAAAAAAGGTTTCTAGATTTTTGGATTGGAATATCAAATATGGCATCTCACAAGAGGAAATTTCATCCCAGCTACAAGTCTACAAACTTATTGGTCATATGCAGTCGATAAATATCTTACTTATTATCTATTGTAGGCAAGTATAGAAGAGGCAGCTTTATTCAGAGGTAAGCCGCTTCCCATAGAGGCAGCTTTGTTCAAAGGTAAGTCGTCTCCTGTAGAGTCTACTTTGTTCGAAGGTAAGCCGCCTCTCGTATAGGCATCTTTATCGTGACATCAAGTTCCAATACACCCGCCAGAACCTCCCCTCATGTTCGTGATATCAAGTTCCTTTCCCGTTGCTATTGATGCACCCGTACTTCCCCCGTTTAGCCCCTCGTCCCTATGCTCTTGGAGGCCTCCTCCATACAACCTCTGGAGCTCCTCCAAATCTCCTCCCTCCTTCAACCGACGTAAGGTGACGCCCTAATATACATGCAGCTGCTCACAACAAGTCATTTGTCTTGTTCTTTGTTGGTTTTATACTTTTGTAGGTTTTAGGATTTAGTTTATACTCGATATGGTAGTTCAAGGTTATGCTTTTGTGTCTTTTCATTATTATGAGTTATATCTTCTATGATTCAAATGAATGGAATTATTGCGATGTATTAGGATGTCTCAAGAAGTTTGTTGTTTTTGTCGTTGTGGTGGGAGTATCTCAAAGTAAGGATGTATCCTACATTGGAGGTCAGATGAAAACAATCAAGATTAGCTCAGAACTGGCATTTATGGGATTACATGAGAGGATCAAGACTATGTTCAGAATGGACGTTGCAATGGAGTTGTGTTGCAGGTGTTTCATAAAATGTTGTAGGAAGCTGGTACATATTACGTAGCAAATGTTGAGTACGGTGATGATGTTCGAGATATTGTGGAATATGTTGAAGATATGGGCGATGGATATCATCCATGATATTTATTAGCATGGGGTTGATGCCCATATCTGTATTTCCTTACGGAAATACATCTTTCCTCATGTGGTAATTGGAGGACAATTTGTGGGTACCAAAGACAATGATCCGGAACTTGATAGGTTGATGGAGCCCTCACCACAGAAGACTGATGATGAGATGGAAAATGATGATCAAGATGGTGAGAATCATTCAGGAACACCCATCATGTTTGACATACCCTTTTTGAAGATGCAAGGAAGGGATGAATATATTCTAAATGGCAAAGATTGCAAGAATTTTGATGATGGGATCGATTTGAGTAATGAGTTGAAGAATGGCATTCTTCAAATGCAAAGCTGACTTGGCGTATTTTTTGTGAAGGTGTTCCACACTAAAAGGCATTACAACTTTACTGTGGTTGAACCATATAGAATGATATGGGATGTGCGCTATGGCGAACAAGGAAGAGTTGGTTGTGGAGATTGTGTGGTCATTGTCGACCAATCAATGGAAAGTTTATTGTCTTAATGGTTGACCAACGTCACAATTGCTTGAATCAATCAATCACTTAGGACCATCCACGACTAGATTGCAACTTCACGGCATTCAGGTTTGTTAATCATATCAATATCTCTCCCTCGCATCTTCAAAAAGGAACACACAGAACCTCCCCTCATGTTCGTGATATCAAGTTCCTTGCCTGCTGCTATTGATGCACCTGTACTTCCCCCGTTTAGCCCCTCGTCCATATGCTCTTGGCGGCCTCCTCCATACCACCTTTGGAGCTCCTCCATATCTCCTCCCTCCTTCAGTCGACGTAATGTGATGCCCTAATATACATGCAACTGCTCACAACAAGTCATTTTCTTGTTCTTTGTTGGTTTTATACTTTTGTAGGTTTTAGGGTTTAGTTTATACTCGATATAGTAGTTCAAGGTTATGTTTTTGTGATTCTTTTCATTATTATGAGCTATATCTCATGTGATTCAAATGAATGGAATTATTGCGATGTATTAGGATGTCTCAAGAAGTTTGTTGTTTTTGTCATTGCGGTGGAGTATCTCAAAGTAAGGATGTATCCTACGTTGGAGGTCAGATGAAAACCATCAATATTAGCTCAGAACTGACATTTACGGGATTAATTGAGAGGATCAAGACTGTGTTCAGAATGGACGTTGCAATGAAGTTGTGTTGCAGGTGTTTCATAAAACTGTTGTAGGAAGATGGTACATATTACGTAGCAAATGTTGAGTACGGTGATGATGTTCGAGAGATTGTGGAATATGTTGAAGATATGGCCGATGGATATCAACCATGATATTTATTAGCATGGGGTTGATGCCTAGATCTGTATTTCCTTGCAGAAATATATCTTTCCTCATATGGTAATTGGAGGACAATTTGTGGGTACCAAAGATAATGATCCGAAACTTGATAGGTTGATGGAGCCCTTACCACATAATAGTGATGATGAAACGGAAAATGATGATCAAGATGGTGAGAATCATTCAAGAACACCCATCATGTCTGACATACCCTTTTTGAAGATGCGAGGAAGGGATGGATATATTCTAAATGGCAAAGATTGCATGAACTTTGATGATGGGATCATTTGCGTAATGAGTTGAAGAATGGCATTCTTCAAATGCAAAGCTGACTTGGTGTATTTTGTGAAGGTGTTCCACATTAAAAGGCATTACAACTTTACTGTGGTTAAACCAGATAGAATGATATGGGATGTGAGCTATGGCGAACAAGGAAGGGGTTGGTTGTGGAGATTGTGTGATCATTGTCGACCAATCGGTGGATAGTTTATTGTCTTAATGGTTGACCAACGTCACAACTGCTTGAATCGATCAGTCAATTAAGATCATCCACAACTAGACTGCAACTTCACGGCACTCAGGTTTGTTAATCAGATCAAGATCTATCCCTCGCATCTTCAAAAAGGAACACACATGACCTCCCCTCATATTCGTGATATCAAGTTCCTTGCCCGCTGCTATTGATGCACCCGTACTTCCCATGTTTATCCCCTCGTCTGTGTGCTCTTGGTGTCCTCCTCCGTACCACCTCTGGAGCTCCTCCATATCTCCTCCCTCCTTCAACCGACGTAAGTGATGCCCTAATATACATGCAGTTGCTTACAACAAGCCATTTGTCTTGTTCTTTGTTGGTTTTATACTTTTTGTAGGTTTTAGGTTTAGTTTATACTCGATATGGTAGTTCAAGGTTATGTTTTTGTGATTCTTTTCATTATTATGAGTTATATCTCCTTTGATTCAAACGAATGGAATTATTGTAATGTATTAGGATGTCTCGAGAAGTTTGTTGTTTTTGTCGTTGTGGTGGGAGTATCTCAAAGTAACGATGTATCCTACGTTGGGTGTCAGATGAAAACCATCAAGATTAGCTCAGAACTGACATTATGGGATTAATTGAGAGGATCGAGACTGTATTCAGAATGGATGTTGCAATGGAGTTGTGTTGCAGGTGTTTCATAAAATGTTGTAGGAAGCCGGTACATATTACGTAGCAAATTTTGAGTACGGCGATGATGTTCGATATATTGTGGAATATGTTGAAGATATGGGCGATGGATATCAGCCATGATATTTATTATCATAGGGTTGATGCCTAGATCTGTATTTCCTTGCAGAAATACATCTTTCCTCATGTAGTAATTGGAGGACAATTTATGGGTACCAAAGACAATGATCCAGAACTTGATAGGTTGATGGAGCCCTCACCATGGAATACTTATGATGAGATGGAAAATGATGATCAAGATGGCGAGAATCATTCGGGAATGATATATTCTAAATGGCAAAGATTGCATGAACTTTGATGATGGGATCGATTTGAGTAATGAGTTGAAGAATGGCATTCTTCAAATGCAAAGCTGAGTTGGCGTATTTTTGTGAAGGTGTTCCACAATAAAAGGCATTACAACTTTATTGGTGTTAGAAAAGACAGAATGGTAGGGGATGTGTGCTATGGCGAACAAGGAAGGGGTTGGTTGTGGAGATTGTGTGGTCATTGTCGACCAATCGATTGGTAGTTTATCGTCTTGATGGTTGACCAACATCACAACTGCTTGAATCGATCAGTCAATAGGACCATCCACTACTAGACTGCAACTTCACGACATTCAGATTTGTTAATCAGATCAAGATCTCTCCCTCGGTGAAGGTATCATATTTGCAAACATCGATTCACAATTACTTTGGATTTAAAGTTAGTCGAAGAAGGGTTTGGGGCACAAGGAGGAAGGGAATAAAAAAGTTGTACGGAGATTGGGCAAAATCTTATAACGAACTTCCCTATCTCTTCAGAGCTTTTGAAGAGGCTATTCCAGGATCGGTTACATATATCTTGACAACCACGGTGGATGAAGGAGAGATGTTCGAGAGGGCCTTCTGGGCATTTGGGCAACACGTTGCACCTTTTAGACATTGTAGAACCATTATTAGTGTGGATGATACACACATGTATGAAAGGTATAAACAAAAAATTCTGCTGCTAACCACATTCTACAGCTGGCATTTGCCTCTGTCAGCGAGGATGATGGATCTAATTGGGCTTCATTTCTAGAGAGGGTGAGCTTGCATGTATTCGGTGATCGTCCTGGAACCATATGCATGTTTTCAGACTGTGCTCCTGACATTTGTGTGGTAATTCGTTACCCCGATGTACATTTTCAACCACCATACATCCATTGACGCTTTTGCATACAACAAGTTGCTAGCAATTTCAATGATGTTGGAGTATTTTGTTGTGCACCACATGAGTTGTAGATGGGTAAATGGATCACTCCAGGATCCATTTACCCCATCCCAGTATTTAGTCCCACATCTACCAGTGGTGGGACTTGGAGGCTTTGTGGAGGCTATATAAGGAGCTCCCAACCTACTGTATCCATTGAGAAATAGCAATGAAGCATATGGCCCTTTGAAGCCTTCTCCCGTGGTTTCATCTCGCTCCTTAGAGAGGAGGTTCCACGTAAAAATCCCTTGTTCTTCCATGTTTTATCTTTATTTCTCCGATTTGCTTCTGCTTGTTTATTTTCTAACAAATGATACTCACAAAAATCAATCATTGAATAGGATGTAATGAGTGTGGGAAAATTTTATTCACGATTAAAGTGGCAAACCTATATGGACAGGCTTAAAAAGTGTGATGAAAATACTGCAAAGTGGTTTTATACTCATTGTTGCCCCAAAAAACAATGGCCAATTGCTTTAGATAGTGGTACATGTTTGGGTACATCACAACTGACTTCTCTAAAAGATACAATGTTGTTCTTAAGGAATCAAGGAGTTTTCCCATTGCGTCGTTGGTGATGGAGACATATTACAACTGTATTAGTTATTTTGTGACCGATAGGAAGAAGCACACGATTGCATTGCTCAAGGTGACAAGTTCACCAAATATGCACATGACATGTTGAAGCGTTGGATCGACATATGCAATAGACACCAATGCTTTTGCATATAGGGAGCTCCATTAAACATGTGGTCATCGTAGGACAACACATGACACAATTTGGGCTAAAAAGTGGGGAAGAAACACACGTTATTGATCAGTGACGCATCGTGTACTATTCAGAAATGACATATTAATATAATTCCATGCTCTTGTGCATGTGCAGTATTGTCTCATTTGAACACATATGTCGAGGAATACTTGGGTCCTTGGTATACATGGCAAGCGTGATAGCACATCTACGAGGGATTGTTCTGTCCAATTAGAGCTAAGGATAAGTGGCTCCATTTTGAACATGCACTAGTTATTCCAGATCCCAACATGGTAAGGAAGAAGGGATGACCGAAGTACATGAGGATATGTAAAGAGATGGACATGATAGGACATGGTATAGCTTCAATGCAGAACATGCAGGGAGGAAGGTCGTAACAGAAGAAATGGTAGACATGCGAGGGGCACTTGGAAGGCTAGAACAAGTGTGGCAATTGTAGTGGAGGTCATAACAGAAGAAAATGTCATAATAGAACTAGTATGAGTGCTTCTTTATTTCATTTTATAATTTTCTTGAATTCCAGTATTTCGTTATATGAATTTCAATTTGACAATTTCAATTTTTTTAAATAGATAGAGCGGGGCCCGGCCGATCGCTCCATTTTATGCTGCCAGCGTGAGCACCATCCCGTGCAGTTTGGGTTGGAGATGTAAGTTAGTTTCTATAAGCATTCATTGTGTAGTAGTTTCTAATATTCTATTAAATAGTACAATTTACTTCAAGTCACCAGTTGGCTTACGTGTAGGAGAAGATAGAGCACTCTACGTCACGTACCCTTAGACGAGCACTTGGTCCCCTATATATACATGGTAGTTTTTTGGGGGATCATACAACTGTATTTCATATCTTTGGACTGATACCTCATTAGCGCACTGGTTGAGAGATTGCAACTAGAGAAACATACCTTTCACATGCGCCACGGTTAAATGACAGTTACGTTGCAAGATGCGACGTACATTTTCGGGTTAAAAATTGTCAGGGAGGTAGTGATGGGGTACACCTCATCTCCCAACTAGGCAGGGCTCTGTGAGAGACTCTCGGGTTTAAGGCCGGAAAGGCCCAATGGGGCACATATATATATATATATATATATATATGATGTGGTTGCTCGAGCATTTTTCAATACCCCTGACCGATGCAGATGGGGCGATTATCATACAGTTCACATGTGCCTACATTCTGCAACTGACGGGTGGTGTACTTTTCTCCAACAAGTCAGGGAACAAGGTTTTACTGATCTACCTTCCTTTGTTATAGGATCTCGAAGCATGCAGGAGATACAATTGGAGTTTTGCTAGTCTAGCCCATCTCTATAGACAACTTTGTGTCACATCTAGAGCTGAGGCAGTTGAGATTGGTGGTCCCCTCATACTAGTACATCTATGGGCTTGGAAGCGGTAACTTCACATTACACCCATCGACCACCATCGACCCATGGTGAGGTAGCCCTTTAGGATGCAGATGTCATGCAGAATTCAATGCTACTACAGAGCCGACACATGTGATGCTACATGGATGCCTTTGACTTGCAGACACCTGAGCATGTAATATTATATAATACGATTTTTCTATATCTCTTGGTCTAAACACTAAAATTGTAACTATTCTTACATGTTGTATGTACGCCCTACACACCAAATGTGGTGGATCAATTTCTGACGTACAGTCTGGGGGCGAATGATTTACATGTTGCCACAATACCCTTGATTCATCTTTGTATCATCGAGCCACAGACTGCAGATCGTGTCCTCTGACAGTTTGGAGGGATTCAGGAGATAGTTTGGCTTTGTGGATAGTGACGACATCTACGGTATGAAGGAAGTAGCCTTGGAAGCAGACGTCAAGTTGACGATGCCATAAAATGTCAGTTTAGAGATGGACTGCATGAGGTAGAGGCTGAGGAGGATGTTACCCCTGAAGCTGCAACACAGAGACAATCTCGGGGGCATGGTCAAGTGCATCATCAAGGGGGCCGAAGGGCTCATAACCACGAAGATGCCCAGGATGATACCCAAATACCCCAGTTCAAACTAGAGTTCGCAACTCCAATCCTCGAAGCAGGTCCTTCTAGAGATGACATCACACTGCCACACCTCAAAAAAGAGAGGTTGGTTGCGGATACATGGGTGTCGAGTCGTTCTCCCATAAGAGATTGAACCGATCAACGAGTCAAGCTAGCTTACTGCCTTTGACGGGTCAGTAAATATATGGCCTCTCATGGACCCCCAAGTGACGCTGCAGTACGAATGGCAGAAAGGAAGGTGCTAGTTTTTTGACACATAGATGTAAACAAAGAAATAATGAACTTTTTGTAATTATTATACGACTTTCGCCTTTATGTAGTTTTGAATGTGACATGTGGAAATGATGCTTGGATATTTTGAGTAGTTTGAATGTGACTTGTGCAAGTGATGCATGGATATTTGAATCACTCTTGTATGTGTTGAATCAATTTATCGTGTAATGTTAAATGACAGAACATAACACCAGTATGCTGGCCACCGATATGCTGCTGGTTTCGTTTTCTGTTCTTCTAGGATGCCATCTTTTCGAAATACAACTTATGAAAGCTGCCTTCCCTGGAGGCAGCTTAAAGCTACCCCTTTGCCTACATACATAACAAATAAGATATTTACCTCCCGCCAAGACCAATAAGTCAGCAGCTTCCAGCCTCCTCTATACCTCTACGGTACGGGTTGGTGGGCGGGCGGAATGTTTGCACTTTTCCTGGGTAAGAAGGGGCGACTGCTTCCTACTACACCTACCCATCCTTGTGTCTCACCTTCTATTTCCCACTTGTCCTCTTCGTCCTCGTCGTCGCTGGTTTGCTCCTCCTCCTCCTCGATCTCGATCCCGATCCCCAGACATGGGAGGTAACGGCGATGCGAACTGGGCGAAGATAGCACCGTCTATGCTATCATCCGACTTCGCCAATCTCGCCTCCGAGGCCGAGCGCATGCTCCGCTGCGGCGCCGATTGGCTCCACATGGACATCATGGTTGGTTCTTTATTCCCCACAGTCCCTATTACTAAACCGCTCTTTCTAAATCTTCAATTGGTTTTCCTATCTATTGGTCTTCATCATTTTTAATTTTTTTGCATTTGCTTTGCCTGTAGTCAAAACATCAAGAAAACAAGACCATGCCCGTAGTTAGAATAAGGGTCTGCCTTTCGAAGGTGCCGTCAGGCTTCGCTTGATGCACACGACTTTTACGAAGCTTCGAGCACATTCACATCATCATGTGCTCAGGTTAGCACTGCCTTCTGACAGGCGGGTTCCATGTATTTGTCCGGCATACGATCTTTAAGAAACTGTCTGATAAACGTAATTCAGGCACTGATTTTCCCATTAGGTAATTAGCATATGATCATCTTTGTCGAAGAAGAGAACTGAATGATAATGGTTATGAACATCTTAGAAGAATTCAGCTATCTGACAAAGGAACTCCTTTGCGGTGAAACTATGTCGCAGTTGGAGAGATTGTCCTGAATGCGAGCTGATGGAATTTGTTTAAGTGCGCGTTATCTGGATGCACTGATTGTATTTTGTAGAATTTTAACTACGAGGACCGTGTGTGCGATTCTTTTTGAAAGATCAGAAGGATTGTGTTTTTGCAATTTCAAATTTCATTTTGTTTTCATCAGTGAAAATAAACCAGTCTATTGAAAAAGTCCAATGAGAAGAAGTCCCGAGTGCAGTAGCAGGAAAACATAACTCATCATATACTGTAGCATTTTTTGGTTATTCAGTGCTGTCTTTTCTCCTCGTACAGTTTCTTTCGGAATTCACTGCGACAAAGCCATATTTTTTTTGTTATTTACAGTGACAAAGCTGGCTGACATGGTAGCAAAACTCTTTTTCTGTTACTTACCGTAATAAATTGTCATATACAGTGGTGGTGCCTCTGTTACAAATTTACAATAGATAACAAAAAATATTTTCCACCGTATATGATGAATTATGCTTTCCTTCAACACATATGAATTTTCCTCAAATTCCTATGCCTCCCACATTCCACACACACATACACTTTTTAATAATTTTAGTTCTTTGCAATGGAGGTGTGATTAATTTTTGTTGTGTACTTGCAGGACGGGTAAGTGATGCTGCTGGATAGATCTGATGCCTGCAATGTGCTTTTGATAGAAACTTTTCAGCATGCATTCTCCAAGCAGTTGAAATGTGCATTCTCGAGTTTTAAATTTCCTCATCTGTAGCATTTCTTTGGCAATATGTACCAAATTTAGTAGTGAAATGCATTAAATTGAATAACTAAACAACTGTCTATTTACCACATGTTAAAGCCTATTGAAATATGAAAAAATATGTCTAGTTTCTTCTGTAATCTATACCAGTTTTAGTGCTGACTCAACTTATTTGTGTTCATGATAAGAACCTTTCTTATACAAACTATGCTGATCCTCATTGGCTCATTCTGGGTGATTGAACTTTAGGATATCAACAAAATGCTTATTCTTATATCTGTACCTTGAAACCGTTAGCTTATCCTATACCAAGCAAGTGAAGGTTACAACCATTTTCGATATTCGATTTACCTTTTTAGGATTTTTCTCGAGCAGGGTTGGTATATCCAGAAGATCAGATGAGAAATATTCCCTACTGGCATGCACGTCTAACATCTATATATGAAAGCAAGTGCAAAGTTTAGTGTTGCTTGGGAAGATTACTGCTCAAAATTAATATTTCTGTAAAAATGCATAAAATTAGCTAATCTTGTGTTATTTGAAAATTAGCCAAGTCAGTGTTTTCATCTCAATTACTTTCTATTCAAGGCAAACTGTTTAATAACATGGACTATTTCATTTATAAGACTAAATGTATCTTGTTCCACAAGAAAGTGGCCGTTGAGTTCGCATCACAACTACGCTCATTTTGTCTGATATGAACTTCTTGATGTTTCTCCAAATTATAAGATTGTACACTTACATTCCCTTACATTTATGTCATGTTTGTTATATAGTAGTGGAACCTGGATGGAGGTAAGCAAAAAAGGAGAAAATTAACTTCCCATTCCATTATTTACATCGACAGAAAATTTTCATCAGGTTGAGGATTGATTGCATTCTAACGTTTGAAGCTGAGCCGCTTCTAAATGCATGATTTTTGAAAATTGGGATAACCATTTTCACGAACTACGACAATTTTATGATATTTTACCTAAACTTTGAAGAAACTACAACTTCAGACAAAATGATACTGGGACTTGTTGAGATCTGAAATGGAAATAAATGCACAATAAAACAAACACAATATCAAAACATTGATTTGCATGTTCGAGACAGTTGAGATTTCTCGACTGCCTAACTCCAAGAGAGAAGCAACCTAGTAGCCATGTTTGTAGATTGATTCTTTCTACTGAAACATGTAGCACAAGGTTCTATATATAGCACCCCCTCCAATTTCACTGTACTCTCTCACACGTACTGTGTGACTAATCTCATAACGCTTAATACAAAATAGGTGAATATTTCCAAACATCTGAATACACAATTGACTTGATCCTTCACTATTCTCAACATCCTCCCTTAAACTACAGCATGCAATGTTTAGTTTGAAGGATTTAAAAACTCACATACCCATGACTACGTGAAGAATCTTTCGACTCATTATATACTCCTCCGTTTGCTGGTGAAGATGACTTTGGCTTTCAGAACATGCTGGTTAGCGGGAGGAATTGGATGGTTGGCTTCTGGAATGATGATCTATCGAGCAATCTGGATAAAAAATTTGGCTTTCATATTTTGCATATGCATAAAGAGGTACCGGGTACAGTGAGACTGTCTTTGAAGATTTCTGTCCTACAACATTTCTCCAGAACCAAATACGAGCATCTTTCTCAAAGGCCGAAATGATCTTGTGGATGCCCTTATGAAGATCTCTCTGAAAAATGGACCACTCTCATAAGGACATCAGAATGGGCCTCTCTCATATGGAAGCTCATAGAATGAGCCTCTCCCATATAACTACCTCGACAAGTGAGTTCTCGCTCACAATAACCTTGAAAGGATCTTGTAGCAAGTGTTGAACACTAAGTTTTGATAATTAATACAAGTAATCGTTTAGTGATCTTAATATCTATATATCATTTGTGGTACCGACAAAGTTTCAAGTTAGAAGTCTCATGAAATTGTTGAAGCCTTTATAGATTATGTGCTATTCAAGCGGACAACATTGCCACAAGAAGATCGAGTGTCATTTAAGTCAGTTTGCAATAATATATTATTGTCTATGCTGTACAAAGTTTTCACAAACTCGAATTCCATACACAACACTGCTGCATCCGTAGTACACACCACCCATGCAGATGTACATCTTGACCTAAACCATAGGCGATATTTTATTTATTATCATACCGTTACACCCCTATTATGTACAGGTACACCTATTATCACACTTTGAATATTATAGCTTTCAATTCATATATATGTTTTCTCAATACATGCATCGAAATCTTCTTCAGATGCTAGAACCTATTGAACGACAACCTTCTTTTAGTAGCCATTTAAGATTTCCTTATTAGGCACTTCTGTTATCTTTAGCCACCTTAAATCAACAGTCGAACTCAATCAATTTTTAAGTTATTCTTTAGTGGGTTTCATGGCTAAAAATTATTTTTACGAAGTTTTATGCTGGCTTTACATCTAAACATTGTTTCAAGTTTTGCAATCAAACTTATCCTTTGATTTGCTTGGTTTGCATTCAATTCTTAACTCATGTTTTGAAGGCCTTAAGAGATCTTATAATTTATATTTATTCTTGGCTAGAAGGTGTTTTGTGTGAAGAGCTTTCGAAACTCTTATTGATGTTCTGTAACTTGAGGTGTTCTGGGTGAAAATCCTTCTTCTAGGGTAGAAATAAATATAGTAAGCTGTGTGCTTGTTTTATTGTTTGGACTACATTGAATGAGTTATGTTAGAGTAAACAATACTCTGATGTGTTATTCTATAGAGCCCTCGGGTCTCTTATATATAGAGAAAACCCTTGGGTAAATTACAGTGACGTACAATATATAAATAGAAAATATGAAACAGTACATCGCAACATAAATAAGTCTCTACACTCCCCCTCAAGATGGAGCATAGATATCTATCATGCTCAGCTTGGAAGAACATCTCTGGAAAGGTCCTCTGAGCAATGGCTTGGTGAATATGTCAGCAGTCTGGTCCTCTGAACTGACATGAGAAGTGGAAATGAAGCCCTTCTGAATCATGTCCCTAGTATAATGACAATCCACCTCGATGTGCTTTGTTCTCTCATGAAAGGCTGGATTGTTGGCAATAAACAATGCTGCCTGATTATCACATTGAAGGTTCATAGGCAAGGGGACATCTACATTCAGATCTTCTAAGACTGCTTTAACCCACATCATTTCTGTACTTGCTTGTGCCATGGCTCTGTACTCGGATTCTGCACCGGATCTCGCCACAACAGTCTGCTTCTTGCTTTTCCAAGAGACTAAAGAGCTTCCTATGAAGATAGCAAATCCAGAAGTAGACTTACGATCCCTTGGACATCCTGCATAATCTGCATCTGCACAAGCTGAAATAGACAGATCTGTATCTTTCTTGAATAGCAGCCCTGTGCCTGGGGAAGACTTCAGATATCTCAATATCATATACAAGGCATCCATATGAACTTGCCTCGGCTGCTCAATAAATTGACTCACCCGGTTTATTGCAAAGGCAATATCCGGTCGAGTTATAGTAATGTATAAGAGCTTACCCACCATCTCTCTGTACCTTCTCTTGTCCACCTCCTCGGTATCATCATCGTACAACTTCATGCTCGGGTCCATAGGTGTACTTGAAGGTCTGCATCCAGTCATTCCTGTTTCAACTAGCAAGTCTGTGACATATTTTCTTTGAGTCATCACCATTCCTTGTGCATTTCTTGCAAACTCTATCCCCAGAAAATATCGTATTGTGCCCAGATCCTTCGTAATGAACTGGCTTCCCAACAGGGACTTAGTTATCTCAATCCCCTGAGCATCATCTCCTGTAACCAAGATGTCATCAACATATATCATAACAACAACTGTACCTCTAGGGGTCTTCTGGACGAACAGTGAGTGGTCCGCATTTGATCTCCTGAACCCCTGTCGTTCAATTAGCTGGGAAAGCTTCTGGAACCATGCTCGGGGACTCTGTTTAAGGCCATAGATAGCCTTATGAAGTCTGCACACCATCTGAGTCTCCCCCTCAGCAGCAAACCCTGGTGGCTGCTGCATGTAGACTTCCTCCTGTAGCTCACCATACAAGAAAGCATTCTTGACATCAAGCTGGAAAATGATCCAGTTACGTACCACAGCAACAGATAGGAGGATGCAAAGAGTGGAGTGTCTCGCCACTGGTGAAAAAGTATCCAAATAATCTACCCCATATGTCTGGGTAAATCCCCGTGCTACGAGTCGGGCCTTGTATCTGTCTAGACGTCCATCCGCATGATATTTCACCGTAAATACCCACTTGCAACTCACCACGGATGCACCTGGAGGAATGGGGACAAGAGACCAAGTCCCTCTAGATTGCAAGGCACACATCTCCTCTTCCATGGCTAGACGGCAGCAGTCAATCTTCATGGCATCCTGATATGTCCGTGGAATCTCCACTGACGATACAACAGCTGCAAACTTCTGGAAATCCCCAGTGAGACGATGGAATGAGACTTGAGAGGAAAGAGGATATGAAGCACACTGTCTTCGCTGCTTCCTGTGAGCAATGGGCCGGTCCAAATCATCCATGACTGTGCTGACCGGTTGATCCTCCTCCTGTAGTAAAGGCTCCTGCACAGGTGCATTATCTAACCCACCATAAGTGTTATCATCAGAATATACCTGAGGCGTGTTGGATGGTTGACATGTAGCTTGAGCAGGGCCTGACCGCCTTGTATAGAACTTAGTAAAAGGTACAACTGGAGGTAGTGGCGGTGGTGGTGGTGGTGGTGGTGGTGATGGATGTGTTGGTGGAGTAGAGGACTGACCCAGGCTTGGAGGTGGAGGTACATAGACATTGGAGTCTGTTGATGTGGAGGAGACCAATCTGTCACCTGCAGGGGAGAAGTACATGACAGGTTCGAAAAATGTAACATCTGCACTCACATAGTACTTGTCATGAACAGGGTCATAGCAACGGTATCCTTTCTGTGTCCTGGAGTAACCCACAAAAACACACTTGATAGCCCTAGGAGATAGCTTATCAAGTCCTGGAGATAAGCGGTGGACAAACGCAACAGTGCCAAAGACCCGAGGTGTAAGTGTAAACAAATCTCTGTCGGGAAAAAGAACAGAGATTGGAGACTTTTCCCCAAGAACAGTTGTAGGCATTCGGTTGACTAGATAGCATGCTGTAAGTATAGCATCCCCCTAAAAGGATAATGGAGCACAACTTTGAATAAGTAATGTGCGAGCAATATCAAGAAAATGTCGATGCTTTCGTTCTGCAACCCCATTTTGTTGAGACGTGTAAGCACATGTGGTTTGGTGGACAATGCCTTTAGAAGAAAGAAAACGAGCAAGTGAGCGAGTGTAGAACTCCAATGCATTGTCAGTACGCACATACTTAACAGTAGACGAAAAAACATTCTGGACTTCATTGATAAGATTTTGAATAACACTTCCTGCTTCAGATTTATTTTTAAGAAGAAAAGTCCAGGACACTCTAGAAAAATCATCAACCACAACTAAATAGAACCTGTGCCCCTGATGATCTGGGACACGACTTGGACCCCAAATATCTATGTGAAATAACTCAAATGGGGAGCGACAGCTCCGACTCGGACGACTGGGGAAGCTAGAGCGATGGTGCTTCCCTAACTGACATGCTTCACAACGAAAAGAAGAACTCGGAGAGATCTGAGGCAGGAGGTGACGCATTTTCTGTAGCGGCAGATGACCGAACCGAAGATTCCAGGTATACGGAGATACGGAGCCCTGGGAATGCCGTGAGACGCCAGCATAAGAGTTTCGGACGAGACGATAGAGGCCATTGTGCTCAGAGCCACAACCAATCACCCTGCCCGTTAGTATGTCCTGAAAAATAACAGACGATGGGTCAAAAATAGCACGACAGTGCAAATCACGTGTAATCTGACTAATGGATAAGAGATTCATAGAGAATTCTGGAGCATGTAGAACATTCTGTAAGTGCATAGAGGGTAGCAAAACCGTCTCCCCCTGACCGATGATAGGGGAATGAGTGCCATCGGCAATGAGTACAGAGCGACCAGGCTGAACAACTCTGTAGGACTGCAGAATATCTTTCTCACGGCATAGATGATGGGTAGCTCCAGAATCGACAATCCATCCTGTGAGATCATGACTATGAAATGAGACTGAAGGACTACCTGAGGCACTGGCTGAAGCAGATGTACTAGCTGACGCCGAAGCCGCAACATCAGAAGCTTCAGTACCCTCTGACGATGATTGTGGCATGATATCACGAAGTCGTGCCACTAGCTCTTCGAACCTGTGATCTGGAGTAGATGCTGGTGGACCCTGAACATGATCAGCGACACATGCAGAAGGAGGGAAGCCATGCTTGGAATAGCATGTATCCTCCGAATGACCAGTACGACGACAGAATGAGCACGTAGAGCGTATGCGACCTCCGCGGCCACGTCCACCACTTCCTCTGCCACGAAACGAGGACGAACCACCACGTCCCCTGGAAACTGCCATTGCTGACGGAGGTGCAGTCGCTGTATTCGATGGAACAGGTACACGGCTGAGCCTCCTGTATACCTCTTCCATCGGTGGGATGGTGGCATCTGCTAGGATCTGAGAGCGTGCTGCCTCGTACTCCGGGTCAAGGGCAGCGAGTAATACGCCAACCATAGTGGCGTTGCGGAACGTCTTCTGCTGTTCCGGCGTGGCTGTGAGCGGAATGGTGCTATAGAGCTTCTCGAACATTCCACGAAGCGACGTGTACAGGGAATGAAGAGGCCTCCCATTCTGCTTCGTGGTAAAGATATCATGCTGCAACTGGAGCATCTTCGTCTCGTTGCGTACCTGAGAGTACGTCATGGCCAAAATATCCCACATCGCCTTGGCGGTGGGCTGGTGAAGAACATCATTCGCTATCTCAGTCGTAAGCGTTCCTGAGAGCCAAACCTTGGCATACGCATCATCAGCCTCCCATGAGGCATATATTCCTGTCTTCTCCGGCGGTTCATCCTCGGTAAGAATATGCTTCTTACCACACGACTTCATGAGACTGAGGAACTGCATAGCCCACAGTTCGTAGTTTGTCCCGTCCATTTTGACGATTGGTGCCGAACCTTTGAAGGCACCTATGGCGGGCATATCGACCTTTTGTTCTGACGTAATGCCGGAGAAGAACAACTAGTGATAGACCAAGAAAATGTTGTCTACCAAGACCTTTTAGGATTCAAGCGCATATGTAGACGTTATGCACTTGAATCCAACATCTATCCGAGACCGACCGAAGGAGAGGCGCCCCGGTGGCGAGTAGAGGCTGTGGAAGCCTCTACCGAAGAGAGACGACGGCTGGGGGGGGGTCTCGGCGGCGGGGCTGGGCGGCGCGGGTGGGTCCCCGGCGGTGGCTGGAGGCCGGGGGCGGAGAGAGAGAGCCGACGGGGTGGCTAGGAGCCCCGCAGGAGGGCTGGCGGGGGCCGGCTGGGACTGGCGTTGAGGGCTGGGGGCCGACGGAGGGGGTGGGGGCCCGGCGGAGGGGCTTAGGGCCTGGCGGAGGGGCGGCGGGGCCTCAAAGGGCTTGTGGGCAGCGGCGGGAGGGTCTTCGAGAGGCTGGCGGCGGCGGGGCGGGGGGGGGGGGGGTGGAGAGAACCCTAGGGTTAGGGCTCTGATACCATGTTAGAGTAAACAATACTCTGATGTGTTATTCCATAGAGCCCTCGGGTCTCTTATATAGAGAGAAAACCCTTGGGTAAATTACAGTGACGTACAATATATAAATAGAAAATATGAAACAGTACATCGCAACATAAATAAGTCTCTACAAGTTATTATAGTGAGTGTTGTAAGCATTGGACATGCCATCTACAGAACGTACACCTCACGTAGTCTGAATCTTTATAAATTCTTGTGTATTGTGGATTGCTTTTATAGTGGTTATTTGTGTTTATTATTGTGGTTAGCATAAGTGTTGAGTTATTTATATTATTCCACAAAGCACTATTTCAATGAGGACCATGATGGATGGGGATGGAGCCCAAGTCTTATCCACATGGACGAGCATAAGTTTCATATAGGAATGCAAACAGATATATACCGTGGAGAGGAGTGAAATGAAAAGTTGTATTCACTGTAGCCCTAGAGCTCTCTTATATAGGAGAAAAGCTCTAAGGGAAAATTACATAAAGAGTTGGAAGAAATAGAAATTACAAAGTAAAGATAAAGAGATAAATATCTCAATACTCCACCTCAAGCTGGAGCATATATGTCTATCATGCTCAGCTTGGAATAACAACGATGGTAAGGGCCCTTTGCAAGAGCTTTGGCGAACATGCCGGCAATCTGATCGCCTGGAGTAACATGAGAAGTAAATATAAGCCCATTCTGGATTAAATCACGGGTGTAAAGGTAGTCAACCTCAATATGCTATGTTCTTTCATGGAAGGTTGGATTATTAGCTATGAATAGAGCATCTTGATTATCACATTTGAGGTGCATAGGAAGAGACACCTCAGCAGTTAGGTCAGTCAGAACTGAATTGACCCACATCATTTCCGTGCTCCCTTGGGCCATGGCCTTATACTCTGATTCAACGCTGGATATAGCTACAACTGTCTGTTTCTTACTCTTCCCTGAAACCAGCGAGTTGCCCACAAAAACAGTGAGGCCTGAAGTAGACTTCCTGTCCTTGGGACACCCAGCATAATATGCATCTACACATGCAGAAATCGTGAGAGACACGTCTCTCCTGAATAGAAGTCCTGCACTTGGAGAAGACTTCAGATACCTCAAGATCATGTTGACTGCATCCATGTGAGTCTGTCTAGGCTGCTCCATAAACTGGCTGACCCTGCTGACAGCAAACGATATATCATGCCTGGTAATAATAACATACAACAACTTCCCTACCGGCTCTCTGTACTGTCTCTTATCCACCTCTGCAGAATCATCACCATAGAGCCTATCATTGGGATCCATTGGAGTAGTAGTAGGTCTACATCCTGTCATGCCCGTCTCAGATAGAAGATCAATGACGCATTTCCTTTGCGTCATTACCATACCATGCTGATTTCTTGCAAATTCTAGGCCAAGAAAATAATGCAGCTTGCCAAGGTCCTTGGTCACAAACTGCTGTCCAAGGAAATCCTCAGCTGCCTGAATACCCTGTCATCACTTCCTGTAACAATAATGTCATCAACATAGACCAAAATAGCAACAATACCTTTCAGGTTCTCTTAACAAAAAGAGAATGATCTGCAGTAGATATGACAAATCCCTGTTGTTCAATCAACTATGAGAGCTTCTGAAACCAAGCCCTCATACTCTGCTTAAGGCCATATACAACATTGTGAAGTCTACACACCATACTGGTCTCCCCCTCAATAGCAAACCCTGGTGGCTGCTGCATATAAACTTCCTCCTGCAGATCTCCATACAAGAATGCCATTCTTGACATCTAACTGGAAGAGCGGCCAATCCTGTACCACAACAACAACAATAAGAATCTGTAGCGTAGAATGACGCTCAACATGAGAAAATGTGTCCTGATAATCCACCTCATAGGTTTGGGTGAACCCACAAGCACTAAATCTGGCCTTATATCTGTCCAAAGAGCCATCTGCACGTTGTTTCACTATAAACACCCATTTACTACCAACAACAGATGCACCTGGAGGAGCCGGTAATACACTCCGTCACCATGTACCATGAGACTGTAAAGCTGCCATCTCTTCCTCCATCGCTAGACGCCACTGACTACTTGCAATGCTTCCTAATAGGACTGCGGTACTTCCACAACTGACAATCCAACAACAAACCTCTGAAAATCCCCAGATAACCGTTCCAGTGAAACATGGGATGCAAGAGGATGCATAGTGCATGCACACCTCTTCTTCCGTAGGGCAATAGGCACACCCAACTCTGTAGTTTCCTCAGAAGGTGTATCATCTAAGACATCCTACACCTCAAGCTGCATACGTAAATCACCAGTGCCATTAGTAGAACTCAAATGCTCAGAACATACCTTGGGCGTGCTGGATGATGGAAGAGGCAAATGAGCACGGGGTCGGCGATGGTAAACCTGCGGAAAGAAATTAGACGTGGCAGGAGGTGGTGGTGGTGACGGTGAAGGAGAGAGTGGTGGTGGTGGTGTTGTATTGTCACATGGAGTGGGCGAAACCAGAGGTAGAGGCATATAGATCTCTTTTCCACTCTATGAAGGAATGAGCTTGCCACCTATAGGAGAGAAATACATAATGTACTCAAAGAAGGTGACATCCGCACTAACGTAGTACCTTCTTCGAACATGGTCAAAGCAATGATATCCCTTTTGGGTCTTGGAATACCCAACAAACATACACACTTGACAGCTCTAGGAGAGAGCTTGTCAAGATTTGGTGACATCTGATGAACAAAAGCAATCGATACGAAAACACGAGATGTGAGAGAGAAAAGATCCATCCCGGAAAACGTAATCGAGAACGAGATCTTCTCCCATAGAACCGGTGAGGGCATCCGATTCACCAGGTAGCACATAGTTAGAACCACGTATAAGCATAATATATCTGATGCACAATGCCATAGGACCTAAGAAACTGATAAAGTTGAGTATTGCAGAATTCAAGTGCATTATCTGAATGTATAAACTTGACATTTGCAGAAAACACATTTCTTATTTCATTAATAAATGATTGAATAACATGACCCTCATCAAACTTTTTATTAAGAAGACATACCCACGACATTCTAGAGAAGCCATCGACTGCAACAAGATAAAACCTATGCCTCTAATGATCTGGGACACGACTAGGACCCCAAGTATCAAAATGAATCAACTCAAAAAGACTATGACTACTTCAACCCTGACGACTCTGGAGTGTGGACCGATGATGCTTCCCAAGCTGGCATGCCTTGCACTGAAAAGTAGAGCGGGGAGAAATATGTGGAAGAACGTGACACGACTTTTGCAGAGGAAGATGACCAAACCGAAGATGCCACACATAGGGAGAAATAGATCCAATGCGAAGAGAAGAGGCATCAACATAAGGAGATTGTACCAGTCTGTAAAGGCCTCCTTGCTCATAGCTAGATCTAACCACCCTGCCCATGAGAATATAATGAAACACAAGAGCAGAAGGGTCAAATAGGACACGACAAATGTAAATCCTTGGTGATTTGACTAATGGATAGTAAATTCATAGAATATTCACGAGTGAAGAGAACATTCTGAAGTCACATTGCAGGAGTTAACTGTACCTCCCCCTGATCAATAATAGGAGAGTGTGTCCCATATGCTACTACCACTGATCTACCTGATTGAGTTGGGCTATAAGTATCAAACTGTTCTCTGTCACTGCAGAGATGATGAGAAGCTCCTGAATCCATAATCCATTTCGACAAATTTGCCATGTAACAGCTAGTAAAAGCATATGCTATACTTGATGTGGACGCAAAAGCTGTCTGCTACCTCTGATGATCCTGACGGAGAGCTAGTTGAACCAGGAGCAGGCATAACCTCCCTGAGCCGCGCTACTAGTTCATCAAATCTCTGATCAGATGTAGGTGAAGAATTGCTAACCTTATGGGTCTGTTCTGCTGCACATGCTGAAGCTGGAAACCCATGCTTAGAATAGCATGTTTCCTCAGAGTGACCTGGCCTGTGGCAGTAAGTACAAGGCTGACCGCGGGGGGGGGGGGGAGTACCCCTGCCACGGCCACCTCAACCACAATATTGTGTAGGGCTCCCCCTACCACGAGATGCTGCCATGGCTGAAGATGTCTGAGGCAACTGAGTACCACCAGAAGGTATGGAGAGCCTTGTCAACCTGCGATATGCCTCCTTCACCGAAGGTATGATGGCATCAGTAAGAAATCTGTGCTCTAGCAGCATCATACTCAGGGTCGAGTGCTGCTAGAAAAACTCCGGTCATCACCGAGTCCCTATATGCCTTGAGATGCTCTGGTGTGACAGTCAAGGGAATATACCCATGTAACTTCTCAAGCATACCCCTTAGAGAAGTGTAAAGGGTACGGAGAGGACGACCATTCTGCTTCGACATGAAGATGTCATGCCGAAGTTGCAGAATCTTCGACTCGTTCTTCGTCGGAGAGTACGTAGCAGCGAGAATGTCCCACATAGCCTTTGCCGTGGGCTGACTCGATATGTCATTGGCTATATCCATGGACAGTCCCGAAAAGCCACACACGTGCATAAGCGTCGTCTGCCCCTAATGAGGCGTTAACCCCAGTCTTGTCACTAAGCTCCTCATGTGTGAGGATATGCTTCTTGCCATTACATTGCATTAGGCTCATGAACTGTATGGCCCACAATTCATAATTAGTTCCATCCATCTTCACAATGGGTGCTGAACCTTTGAAGGCACCCAAGGATGGAATATCACCTTTGTTGTCTGACGCGGCGACAACAATCTCTAAGACTGGGGTTGCAAATTGGAATAACTATGTCTACACAAACATATAGGAAGGTGGCTGTGGGTGCAGACTCATACCACAACCTCTTCCATCCACTGGAGGCTTCTTTAGGTACCAAGGATGGTTTTAGAGGACCAAAAACCACACCCTAGTAACCAAATCAGACCTAGCAGGACTTACGAGAGAGGAGGCCGGTAGCCCTTCCAGAACTGGGTTGCCGGCAGCGACCCTTTTGATGGTTGGCAACAACCAGCAACTGTAGGCAGCTGCTGCTGCATGGAAGTTGGCGGCGGCGACGGCCGCGTGAGGATGCACTAGGGTTTTGGTGGGGTAGGGATTCTAGGGCACCGGCTCCGGTCTAGGGCCGTCGCTCTGATACCACGGGGAGAGGAGTGAAATAAAAAGTTGTATTCACTGTAGCCCTATAGTTCTCTTATATGGAGAAAAGCTCTAAGGGAAAATTACACAAAGAGACGGAAGAGATAGAAAATTACAAAATAAAGATAAAGAGATATAACTATCTCAATATATACAAATATAGATATTGGTGTTACTATATCCTTATCCATATTAAAATATTGATAAGGATACATAAACATATATTTCACGGATAATCATGATACATGTACATATAATTAACAAATGAATAAGGATTATCCAATGGTTAATAAATGCCTCCTAACAGTTACAATGAGAAAGAATGTTTTTGTAAAGTTGAAATTAATGGTTGACTAAATGAAAATTACATAAGCTGTAAATACAACTAAATAAGAAAGAAAAATAAGTTATGTGTTAAATAATTAAATAGCATACACCTATACATTTTTCTTCTTTCATTTGAAAATTTCTCTAAAATTAAATTTGTTATATATAAACCTATAACATATTTAGATATATGTTTACACACATATAGATGTTTTTATACTATACACACATATAGAGTCACTAATATGGATACCCATATCCATATCTGCAAAAAAATATATTTTAATTGTATTCGTATTTGTTAGTAACTACGAATGCGGAAGCATAATCGGAGATAATAGAAGTAAACATTGAAAGAACACCTGGATTTTTACGTGGATCCCTACTCCCTAAGGAGCGGGATGAAACCATTGCAGAACACCTCAAAGGAATGATGTGTTCATTGCACTTTCTCATCTGATACAGGAGGTCTGGGGCTTTTTATATAGCCTCCACAACCTCCAAGTCCCATGACCGGTAGATGTAAGACTAAACACTGGATGTGTAATTGACGCATATACTCTAACACTCCCCCTCAACCTGGAGCATGCAATGCTCAACTTGGCCAAACAGAAAGAAATCTCAAACTCATAATATAAAACACTACAACCAATATCAACTCAATGCAAACACAACTGTCGGCTGATGTCGATGACGTTATTTCTCATGTCGTGCATGTGAGGAGAAACAAATAGGCTGGAGTGTGAGTCAAACTGGGTGTACTTTGTACTATTCCTGTCAGAACCACCAAAACAGAAACGAGTCTCCTCATCGGAGTACTCTGGTCCATCACAATCATGTGGACAACTGCTCCATCTCTGAAGGGCCGAACTGAGAAAGCCGTGGGAAACATCCTTGTCGGAGTCCACAGTCACTGGAGAATGGAGTCTGAAAAGTCTCTTCATTAGAGAATTGGTTCTTTTTCATATTGGCTCGGAGAATGTGATCTCTACTCTTGAGTTCTTACGAAACCACATGAAATCCCTAGACCACATGGCATAGGGAACGAGATCTCTACTCTGGAGTCTATGGATCACTTGAAAACTCTGCGACCAAAAAATAAAGATGGGGACTACAGAAATGATAGCAAATATTTGCACATCAACCTGAAGACTCGGAACCAATCGTCAAGCCTGAAAATATGAACATCTCTGTAGAGTCTGAAATCTGGCTAGCCTGGAATCTAGAAAATATGAAAATCAGAAACAGACCTGTAACTCTACACAATACTCCCCCTTTCCCCATATTGATCGGAAAACAATGACGTCGACCAAGTTGGGAGAAGACAAATACGATGGGGAGAAACAAAAAGTCCATAAGCTGATTCCAATTTTTTTCGGCTTTTCTTCTCACATTTTTTAAATCATTTTTTATCGTATGGGTTCTTTTTGTATGATCCATTTTTTAGCTGACTCTATTTTCCTTTTTTTAATAAGTCGTTCCTCTTTTTTTACGGCTTTCTTCTCACATTTTTCTGTTCGCATTCGGTTTTTTGTTGTATGCACATTTTTCTTTTCTTTTTTGAAACATGACTTGAAAATAGTGCCCAAATTGTGGCTCAACCCAATTGGGCTTACAAAAGAAAACAACGACCTTTTTTTTCTTTGGCCCTCCCCCCCCTTTAAAATCATGCCACTCTTTTTTATACAGCACATCAACAATTTTTTTAAATCATGGCCCACTTGGGCCTGGAATATTGTAGCCCGCTCCTTTTTTTAATAAGAGGACCATCAGGCCCCCTTCTATCACTGACTAGGGTTCCCATCGTGGGAACCCTTCTTCCACCGCCGCCTCTGGGGATCCTTCCAGATCGAGGATGCTACTGTTGATAGAGCTTGCCGCTGGAGGCCCGAGCTTGGGGAGAGGAGCTACTGCTGCCTGCGCGATGGAGATCTGGATTCGGTGATGCCAGTGGGTCCTGAAGCCGCCTTGTTGGAAGAGGGGATCTCCTCCTTAGATTGCCATCGTCAACTGTGAAGGGGACTGGAGATGATCATGTCCCTCATCGTGAGGGACTGGCACAGGGGAGGAGTCGTCGGCCTACGCCACTAGAAGAGTTGAGGACATGCGATCGTCGCCTGGAGTTTAGGGCGCCATTGTAGAGATATTTCTAGTATTTATGTACTTATGTGTCATGCTTATCTTTATTGTTCCGTCTTATGTAATTTACCCATAGGCTTCCTCTATATAAAAGAGCCTAGGGTTCTCTGGAATAAACATGTTCTTCATTTCCTACAACATGGTATCAGAGCCACCCTAAACCCCGCCTCCCCCTTCCCCCCCTCTCCACGCTGCCGCCGCCGGCCCCGGCCCTCGCCCCTCCACGCCACCGCTGGCCTCTCTCTACGCCGACACCGGCCCCTCCACGCCACCGCCGACCTCTCTCCACGCCGGCCTCGGCCCCGGCCCCAGCCTCTCTCCACGCCGCCGGCCCCGGCCCCTCCACGCTGCCGGCCTCTTCTCTCCACGCTGCCGGCCCTCGCCCCTTCTTTCGTTCATGGGTTTGAGTGCATAAGTCTACATATGCACTCATACCCCTTCAAGTTTATGTAGACAATTCTTCATTAGTCTACAAACCCTAGCTCTTCTTCTCCGGCAATATGTCAGACAGCAAGGTTGATATGCCCTCCATTGGCGCATTCAAGGGTCCAGTGCCTATAGTCAAAATGGATGGGACGAATTACGAGCTCTGGGCGATGCGGTTCATGAGCCTGATGAAGTCCAATGGTAAGAAGCACATTCTTACCGAAGATGAGCCGGTGGAGAAGACGGGGATTTACGCCTCATGGGAGGCTGATGACTCGTATGCCAAGGTCTAGCTTTCTGGCACTCTGACAATGGAGATAGCCAACGATGTTCTACACCAGCCCACGGCTAAGGCCATGTGGGATATTCTTGCAGCAGCGTACTCACAGATGAAGAACGAGACAAAGATTCTTCAACTTCAGCATGACATCTTTACGGTTAAGCAGAATGGCCGCTCGTTGCATTCGTTGTATACATCCCTACGGGGGATGTTTGAGAAGCTCTACAGCATCATTCCCCTGACAGCGACCCCTGAGCAGCAGAAGACGTTCCGGAATGCTACAATGGTGGGGGTCTTACTAGCAGCACTAGACCCGGAATATGATGCCGCTCGCTCACATATATTGGCAGATGCGACTATTCCTCCAGTGAAGGAAGTGTATCGGCGACTAAGCCGAATCTCGGTTCCTTCCTCTGCATCTACGCCACCTCCCTCCGCAATGGCTGCTTCACGTGGTAGAGGTGCTTCCTCCTTTCGTGGCCGTGGACCTCGCGGTCGTGGCGGTCGCTTTCGTCAGCCATGCTCCTTCTGTCATCGCTCGGGTCATACAAAAGACACATGCTACTCTAAGCATGGTTTTCCTGCCTCTGCACGTGTAGCCGAGCATGCTGTCTCTACACCGCCATCTACTTCCGACCAGAGGTTTGACGATCTTGTTGCCAGATTACGGGATATCATGCCTCCTGCCTCTACTGATTCGTTAGGAGGTCACTCGGACATCGCAGCCTCAGCCTTTGCCAGCACATCAGCCATGGCGAGCTCTTCAGGTAGCGTTTACTCATTTACTTCATGTCACAGTCCGGATGTTTCAGAATGGATATTGGACTCTGGTGTGCGACACATCATCTCTGTCGAGACAGAGATAAGTTTACATCCTATACTCAAGGGAGATCGGTAGTGATAGCAGATGGCACTCATTCCCCCATCATTGGGCAGGGGGAGATCAGTTTGACACCTTCCATTCGTCTGTTGAATGTTTTGCATGCTCCAGATTTTTCTATGAGCTTGCTTTCTATTAGCCAGCTTACGAAGGATTTGTATTGTCGAGCTATATTTGACCCATCCTCTCTTATCTTTCAGGACATTCTTACGGGCAAGGTGATTGGCCGTGGCTGTGAGCATGATGGACTTTATCGGTTAGTTCCCACATCCTATGCTGGTGTCTCATCTCAGTCCAGTGGATCTGCTTCTCCCTTTACCTGGCATCTGTGTTTTGACCATCTCCCTCTTCAGAAGCTACGTCATATCTTGCCCCAGATTTCACCCAAGTCTTCCTTTCAGTGTGACGCTTGTCAGTCGGGAAATCATCACAGGTCTACTTTCCCTAGTCGTGAGTCTAGGAGCAGTCGCTCCCCTTTTGAGTTATTGCATGTTGACATTTGGGGTCCGAGTCGTGTACCTGATCACCAGGGACACATATTTTACCTAGTGGTCGTAGATGATTTCTCTAGATTGTCTTGGGTCTTTTATTGAAAAATAAATCTGAAGCGAGGGATGTAATCAAGAATCTTATCAATGAAATTCGAAATGTTTTCTCTTCTAATGTGAAGATTGTACGTACAGATAATGCATTAGAATTCTGCAACCGTGCTCTTTCCCATTTCTTCTCATCTCGTGGCATTATTCACCAAACAACCTGTGCATATACGTCTCAATAGAATGGTGTTGCTGAAAGGAAACATCGTCATCTTCTTGATGTCGCTCGGACTTTACTCATTCATAGTAGTGCTCCTCTGTCGTTTTGGGGCGATGCGGTACTTATGGCAGGTTATCTAATCAATCGTATGCCATCTTCTTTGTTGGGAGAGAGAGTTCCTCTTTATGTTGTTTTTCCTGACAAGGAATTGTTCACTTTAACTCCTCGTGTCTTTAGTCCAGTTGCTTTTTTCCATCAACTTGCGCCAGGGATTGACAAGCTCTCACCTAGGGTTGCCAAGTGTGTCTTTCTGGGGTATTCTCGTACTCAAAAGGGCTACCGTTGCTATGATCCTGTGAATAACAGATATTATGTCAGTGCTGATGTCACCTTCTTTGAAAATGTCATGTATTTCTCGCCTACAGGTGATAGGATGATGCCTTCAAATACTGCTGATGAGATTTATGTGCCACCCCCTCCTATACGTCAGCCCGGTCACATACCTACTCCTACAGTGTCACCACCGGCGCCACCACCACCACCACCACCCCAATCACCAGTACCACCTTTACCAAAATTCTACACTCGTCGTCCGAATACTGCTCATGGAGGCCGTCATTCATCTACAATGCCCCAGGTATGTCCATGTGATATGAGTACTGATGGGACTGACAATGCATAAGTGCAGGATACTGATGTACAGGTGGACACTGCTGATGATTTGGATGTACCTATTGCCCTAAGGAAGTCCAAGAGGACATGTGCGTCTTATCCACTTGCTTCCCAAGTCTCCTTCCATCGCCTCACTGGTGATTTTCAGAGATTTGCCATTGCTCTATCTACCGTGGAGAAACCGCGGAACTATCAGGATGCATTGAAAGATAGCTGCTGGAGGTTAGCAATGGAAGAAGAAATGGCTGTTTTGCGATCTCGTGGTACATAGAGCTTGGTTGTTGCTCCTCCAGGCGCTTCTGTGGTCAGTTGTAAATGGGTCTTTACTGTCAAGTATAATGCGGATGACAGCCTTGATCGCTACAAAGCAAGACTAGTGGCCCGTGGATTCACTCAGACCTATGGGGTGGACTATATGGACACCTTCTCTCTGGTGGCGCGTCATTCAATGCTACATATTCTCCTCTCAGTTGCAGTGGTACGTGATTGGCCCTTGTTTCAGCTTGATGTCAAAAATGCCTTTTTGTATGGAGATCTGCAGGAAGAAGTCTACATGCAGCAGCCTCCGGGGTTTGCTACTGAGGGGGAGTGTCATATGGTGTGTAGACTTCACAAGGCCATATATGGCCTTAAACAAAGTCCGCGGTCCTGGTTTCAAAAGCTTTCAGATCTCATCCAGACGCAAGGCTTCATAAGATCGAATGCTGACCACTCTTTGTTTGTCCAGAAGACTCCCAGAGGTACTGTTGTTATTATGGTATATGTTGATAATATACTTGTTACGGGAGATGACATGCAGGGGATAAAGATGGCAAAAGCATTTCTAGGCAGTTAGTTTGTGACTAAGGATCTTGGTACTCTACGGTACTTTCTGGGATTGGAGTTTGCAAGGAATGCGCAGGGTCTTGTGATGACCCAAAGGAAATATATTACAGATATGCTTGTTGAGACAGGTATGATCGGGTGCCGACCCTCTACTACTCCCATGAACCCTAGTATGAAGCGATATGGAGATGACACATAGGAAGTTGATAAAAGAAGATACAGAGAAATGGTGGGAAAACTTCTCTATATTACCACTACCAGACCTGACATTGCGTTTGCAGTGAGTCGGGTGAGTCAATTCATGGAGCAACCCAGACACGTACACATGGATGCTGTATATATGATACTGAGATATCTAAAGTCGTCTCCAGGTACAAAATTGATGTTTAGGAAAGAAACAAATCTTTCTATCTCTGCATGTGCTGATGCGGACTATGCAGGATGTCCTAGAGATCGGAAATCTACCTCAGGATTTGCGGTATTCATTGGCAGTTCCTTAGTCTCTTGGAAGAGCAAGAAACAGACATTGGTGGCTAGATCTAGTGCTGAATCTGAGTACAGGTCCATGGCGCAGGCTAGCACGGAGATGATGTGGGTTCGAGCCGTATTAACAGATCTGCATATAGATGTATCGTTACCCATACAGTTACAGTGTGATAATCAAGCCGCATTATTTATTTCTAATAATCCTGCATTTCATGAAAGGACGAAGCATATTGAGGTAGACTGCCACTATACCAGGGACATGATTCAGAAAGGTTTAATTTCTACTTCTCATGTGAGTTCAGGTGAACATACTGCAAATATTTTCACCAAGCCGTTGCTCAGAGGGCCGTTTCAGAAATGTACTTCCAAGCTGAGCATGATTGACATCTATGCTCCATCTTGAGGGGGAATGTAGAGATATTTCTAGTATTTATGTACTTATGTGTCATGTTTATCTTTATTGTTCCGTCTTATATAATTTACCCACAAGCTTCCTCTATATAAGAGAGCCTAGGGTTCTCTGGAATAAACAGGTTCTTCATTTCCTACAACAGCCATAGCATGGAGAATGGGGCACCACCGCATCGGACTGGAAGTAGAGAGGAGTGATTCTCCGCCTGGAGGATGCACCGCTGGAACATCAAGTTGGCTTTTCACTATATGGTGCATCACAACAACATGAGGCGACATAACGTTGAAATTAGGGCTGTAGTTGCTCGATGAAAATTGACTTGGAGAACCAACTTCATCGTTGAGATTAGGGTTCATGTTCGAGAACCCTAATTTTCCCTGTAACGATCTCAAGAAAAGAACATAATCTCTAAAATAATCTTTCAAAACTGAATTTCGAAAAAAAAACAATCCACAGAACTGAACTGTCTGATACCATGTTAGAAACTATGAATGCCGAAGTGTAATCAGAGATAATATAAATAAACATTGAAAGAACACCGCCATTTTTACGTGGAACCATACTCCCTAAGGAGTAGGATTAAACCACGGGAGAACGCCTCAAAGGGCTGATGTGTTCATTGCACTTTCTCATCTGATATAGGAGGTCTGGGGCTTCTTATATAGCCTCAACAGACCCTCCAAGTCCTATCACTAGTAGATGTGGGAGTAAACACTGGATGTGGTAAATGGATCTACCACATAAGCGGCACATATAATCCAACAATATCCATATCCTTAAAAGTGAAAAAGATATCAATATCCATACCTCCATCCAACAACAACAACAACAACAAAACCTTTTCCCACAATTAAGTAGGGTCGGCTACATGGATTCTTCGCCTCCATTCAGATCTATCTTGGGTCAATCTCGGACTTATATCCAGCAAACTAAGATCCCTTCGTATAGTCTCTTTCCAACACTTCTTGGGCCGTCCTCGCCCTCTCTTAGCCGGCTCAACATCCCAACACTCGCATCTCCTAACCGGTGCATCAGTTGACCTTCTTTGCAAATGACCAAACCATCTTAAGCGGTTTTCTCGCATCTTATCCTCGATCGGAGCTACACCAACTTTCTTTCTGATTGCATCATTCCGAATCCGATCTTTACGTGTATGTCCACACATCCATCTTAGCATTTTCATTTCTGCTACAGCCATTCTCTGCACATGTCTATGGTTCACAGGCCAACATTCAGAACCATAAAGCATAGCAGGTCTCACGGCTGCTTTGTAAAACTTTCCTTTAATTTTTAAAGGCATTTTCTTATCACAGAGAACAGCGGAGGCTCCTCTCCACTTTAGCCAGCCTGCATTTATTCTATTAGTAACATCTTTATCAATTTCTCCATCATGTTGCAAAATAGATCCCATATATCTAAAAGAATCTCTCTTCTGGATGTTATCGTCACCAATCTTCACCTCGATTCCTTCACCATTGCTTCCATCAAAGGTGCATTCCATATATTCCGTCTTAGCCCTACTTATACGAAATAAAAACTCATATTCTCATCCATAGACCAAAATAGAAAATAAATATCCATATTTTCTTAAAAAAAGATAATGGACGGATAACCATATATCTATATCCACCTGCATCCCTAAGTTTCGTCCCCTCCACATAGGGATGAGAATCAATATATATTTTTGTCCAATATGCTGTTTTATTTTCTTTTATACATATTTTGACATTTTTATCTATCTTCCTTTTAAAATATGGATGTGGTTATGACGTTGATAAAAAATGACGAAGCCTTCTCCCACTAAACAAATATAGTGGATGTGGTTATGATGTTCATATCAACAATTATTCGAATTTGTATTGATAGTACATTTTAATATCAGTACAGTTGTAGATTTTATTTATAACTATATTACTAACAAAATTTTATGGCCTTCTCACCACATTTGATATATTTGTTTTGAAATAAATACACTCATTATATTTATGCAGACCATCTTATACATTTGTTTGAAAGAAAAAATGGCTACCACCGTAAATGTGTGAGCCTAAAAACTTCACCATTAATCACCAAAAAATGATTTTACAAGATAATAAATCGCTAACACTAGAACACAACTCATTACAGACTCCAACTATCACCTATAGCTCTTGCATGAGATGCCACATTCTCAGCATAAAATCTATCTTATTTGCAGATGAGTCCATTTCTGACCAATCAAATTGCCCAAATCACCGCAATTCGTCTTACTCTGTCCATCTTTGTGCCCCTCCATTCTGAACGAACGGATCTCCAGAAATTGGTTGTGTTGTCAACACCCCCAAGCCTCCCTCCAATGATGTTCCAAACCTCCGCCCAGTGTTGTCAAAGGCGCTCGAGGCGCTAAGGTGAGGCGAGGCGAGCCCTAGGCGCCTTGCTTTGCTTCAAGCGAGGCGTTTTGCCTTAGGCGCTGCCTAGGCGAGCGCCTGGCCTAAGGCGCCAGGTGCTTGAGGCGAGCGCCTGAAACAAAACTGGGGCTTTTTGCTGAATTGTTTGTATTTTTTTCTTTTTTAAAATTTAAAGTTGGATAAATATTAGTTCAGAGTAATATTTGGACATGTTAGTATATATATGCATACAAATACATGCATCAATTATACATACACTAGCAATACACATACATATACGCACTAAGCTCTAAATACACACGCACATTTATGCATACATATTAATTATAAGTATTATGATTAAAAACATAATGCATACATACAAACACATATATCTATATATAGATATATACACATTTACATGTAAACATATGTATATGCATATCCATGCATACACATATGTACACATGTACATGTATACACATGTATACATGTACATGTACTACACATATATACGTGTAATAGACATACACTTATAAATATTTATGCATAAACACATACATGTTAATCCTTAATTTTACATATACACATACATTTATACATGTTAGTTCTAAATTCTACTTACAAGTTACATTTATATTAGTTTTAAGTACTACACATATATGTACATTTATATTAGTTTTAAGTACTACACATATATGTATATATATAAATAAATATGCATGCACTTACATACATATTGGATTGATATTAGATGTTATTTATACATGTTAATAATTAATTCTACATATACACATACATGTTAGTCCTTAATTCTATAATTCTACATATACACATACATGTTAGTCCTTAATTCTACATATACATGTACACTTATACATGTTAGTTCTAAGTTCTATTTACACTTTACATTTATATTAGTTTTAGGTACTATAATTGCAGACATAATATATACTTACATACGCATATATATATGCATATATAAATAAATATACATACACTTACATATATATTGGATCGATATTAAATTATAATTTAGGTGTGTGTGTAATATTTTTTTGAAAAAATACATGCATGTACATATACATACATACATATATACATACATACATATATGTATGTATATGTATATAAGATTATATTTACATAAATATATGTAATATATATAGCGCCTCGATTGTCTCAGGCGAGCGCCTAGTCAAGCGCCTAGCGCCTCAGGCGTTTTGGACTCCTAGCGCCTTAGAGCGCCTTACGCCTTTGACAACACTGCCTTCGCCGATGCATCCATGAGAAAAAAGGTGATTAACATCCCCACCTCGTTGAAACATCTTGGACACCCATGTTCGCCCATATGTATGAATCTCGTCGGTCTGCTCCTAGTCAACAGTCTTTCCCCCCTAAAAATCCATATGAACACCTTCACTCGTGAAGGAGTCTTCCAATTCCAGATTCGCCTGCAATCTGTCTTGCACCCCTAGGATCGAAAGGCATAGTGTGCCTTTCCAACTGAAAAAATGATGTCCCTCCAGACCCATCGATCCCACCCCTTAGTGGGCCCATCAATCTTCCAACTCGGCTAACGACAAAAGGTCCATCACTCACTGCTCAGAAAGCTCCGATCTAAAGCTAAGGAAGAAGTTTTCTCCATCCCATGCCTCTGCCACCGTGCACCCAGGTATATCCGCCATTGCCTTCAACTGAAGGCATCTGACGTCCAGTGACCCCTCCGAACTAAAATAGAGTTGAGCCGCTTCGTTAAAGCTAAGGAAAGGTTCGAGACTAAACTAAATAAAAAGGCGTCAGCGCGGATAGAGCGAAGTCAGTCCTCAGAAGGTCCAGCGAGATGGAAGAAGTGAAAATGAATGGCGACGGAGGGAGACCCAAGGCACGAGCTGAGCTATAGTATAATAAACAGACTTATAGGAAGGAGCGTCACATCAGGGCATCAATCGACGAGGAAAATGAGAAGTTTGGCTTTCCGTTGTAGATCATACAGTACTTTTTCTACGGGTTTCAATATCCCAGGTTTGAATATAAACAATGCAGTGATGAATAGGAAAACATACTCTCTACAGGATCAAATCTCCTCGTCGTTCTACCCGTATGAGAAATTCTCGCTTTTTACCACTGGAAGATCTTTTCCTACTATATACCTCAAGGGCTTGTTTTCCTGCGAAGGGTGAAAGGGGCCCCTGCTGAATACCCCTTTGTGGTTGGAAGTATCCACCTTTGGGATGTCCATTCACCAACACTGTACAAGATGCCGTCATAACACACCTCTTCATTCAGGCTATCCACTTATCTGTAAAGCCGCCTGTGTAACGAGGCTCACATGAATCACCGATCCACATAATCATAAGCCTTCCAGAAGTCAACCTTCCACAAGATCCCTTTAACCTTCCTTCTATTTCAATCAACCATCACCTAATGCCATAACCACACTATCCATCAATTGTCTATCGGGCAAGAAGGCACTCTGCACAGGGGAGATGATTCAATTCAACACCCCCTTGAGACGGTTGGCTATCAGCTTTGCAATAATGAGATACACTGCATTAGATAGCACAATTGGTCTGAATTCCTCAATTCGCACCGCACCATCCCTCTTCGGGAGGAGAAAAAAATAAAAGACCTGTTCACGCGATTGAACCCATAATTTCCCACTTCAAATCCCGCCACCATCTGCACAAGCTCCTCCGAGATGACATCCCAGAACTCCCTCTTGCACCCCAACCCCCTATCATACCCTCAACCTGCTCTATAGACATCCGATTGACCCTAAGCCCTAACCAACATGACCCGCAGTGTATAGATTGCCTGCTCATCTCCCTGAATGTAGCAACACTCGCTACATCTCCCTCCCCATGGAACCTCTTTGATCCCACCTCTATTGAGTGAATCAAATTTCTCCTTCGTCTGCCGCTTGCCAAAAGAAGAAAAAGCGAGTATTAACATCTCCCTTCTTCAGCCACTTTTGTCTCGATCTCTACCGCCACTCCGCTTCACTCTTTCTGTCCTCTTCCAGAATTTTTTGGATCAGTCCCCTACACATCAATTCTTCCGCCTCCAAATCCCTCGCGTCCTCCATCACATCCAATCTCCCCAATTTGTCCTGTGCCTGATCACGTATTATCTGTCGCTGCTGCCTGATTGCTCTCCTGAACTCCACCAGTCTTTGCCTCAGCACTGCCAGCTTATGAACAATCCTCACTGTGGTGGATCCCTCCACCTCCAGTTCCGTCCAGAAATTGCTCACCAAGTCTCAAAAACCTGGCTCCAACATCCAAACTTCTCTCAAACCTGAAGTAGGAACCATATCCCATACCACTGCAGGAGTCAGAACATAGCGGGGTGTGATCCGATCTCGATCTAGGAATAGACGTGACCGCTGACAAGCTGAAGAACTCACGAGCTTCTGCGGACCGAAGAAATTCATCAAGACGCGACCGAGAAGAAGAGTTTCTCCAGGTGTATTTACAATCCGAGGCATCCAGAACCTCCCAAGCTAGCTCCTCAACCACCTCACTAAACAGACTAGAGCTTGGGTCCTATTCCCCTCTCCTCCTTAGGCGATCATCCGCGTAGAGAGCGACATTAAAGTCACCCGCCACGAACCAAGCCATCTCCGAGAATCCGTCACGAATCTGCCTGAGCTCATCCCATAGAGCCAAATTGGTGGATGCCCCTGTGCAACTATACACCGATGTAACCACAATGCGATAAAGATCCGCCTTGCAAAACAACACCACCGAAACCGAGTGATTAAGCACCACTTCATCCTCCAACACGAATTAAGTCATCATTCCAAGCCACCACAATTCCCCCCGAGCTGCCATCTGCTAATATCGAACGGAAAACATTTAGATGGGGGCCCGACGTGGATTCCCATCTCACAGATTCCCAAGAACCAACCTTAGTCTCTTGAAGACAAACAATATCTGCCCTCCACTTGGCCATCAAGGATCCAACCGCCATACGCTTGTCTGGCTATCCTAGACCCCTAACATTCCACGTCACCACCTCCATTGAGGAACAAAAAGGGGGGGTCACCCGCCACCACAACACCAATAACCCTTGCAACCTCCTGTTCCAAGTACCTCCCCTCATCTCCTGCATCAGCCTCAGTCTCGCGTCTCATCATGTTGTTTTCATCCACCCATCACATCATGCCTCTTCTTCCGCCCCTTTCCCTGACCACATCACTCTCGACGGTGACCCACCTTCCTTCCCTTGTGCACACTTCCCCACGTGCATCTCAAACTCCATGTCCAGGAGGCTGGAGTCCCATTCCACAACACCCATACGGCACCTTTTTTGCGAGAAAGTAAGGATTCCAGCCCATAATTCTGAGGAGGTCCCCACCACGTTGTTCCCCTCCACTGTAGTCAACCTCGCCCCAACTCTTCGCTTCTCCAACCCCCTTCCACCATTCCTGCACTACGCCACCCATCCCCTGCCCCACTTCCTCGCTTTCCAATTCTTTCCTCGAACCCCTTCACTACTTTGCCTGTTGGAGAGCTCTCTACTCGAAACCATGGAATCACACCTTCTGCCAAAACCCCACGCCTCCACCATCCTCCATTCCGAGGATACGATGCCACCTCCCTTCACCACACTAGAAGACCCCTCAGAGCCAGCAGCCTTAACCAAAAGTTTAAGACCCATAAGAAGGTTCGGGTTTGAAGTCCCCATGTTGAAACCTCCCCTCCTTGATGGCGATCTGCCCGGGGTGCTGGGCCAAGCCCGCGCAACAATCGAATCCGATGATGAGTCCGAGTCCCAGAGGAAGGCCGATCCAACATCCTCCCTACAGAGGCTTGAGAAGCCCATCTTTCCAAGCGTTGGATTCGAGAACTGCCGAACCGGGTCCTCCTGCCGGTTAGAACCATCTAGAGAAGGATCCACCAACCTGACCGAATCACGAGTACGAATAGGGTCACGCGTCTTCGGATCAAAATACGCGAAAGGGCGATTGTTGAGCTTCCTCAAAAGAGCCGTTGTGCTCCGCCGCCCGACCCTACGTCGATTGTGTTCCGTGCCATTGACGTTTCCCCTATCCCATCCACCGTCTCCTTCATCACCGACGAATCAACATGAGGCACCATCGTGACCCACAACGGCACCCGCCTCCTCCCCAACCACGACATCATCCATAGTGGCGAGATGGGGCGCTTCCCCTTCAAACGAATCACCATATATGTGCTTTCACCATGCAACAAACTAGAACTACATACCTCCAAGACGATCCTGATGGGTTTCAATGCTTCCTTGATTACCTCCAACGTACGACATTTTATCGGCACTCCGACCACCTATAGCTTCCATGTTGGAATCTCCTTTGTGCTCACGTCCTGGAAACATGGCCTCCTCCAGGATATCACCTCCCGCGATTCTATAGGAAGTCCTCCTTCAAGCCCCCATTATATCATTGCGATTTTTACCCGGCAGACCCTATAATCTTTGCCAATGACCTCTACGACCTTTGAAACATCGATATTCCTCCCTCGACCCCGTAAACTTGCTAACCCTTACCATATAAACCTTGTGGTTAACCTCCATCTATTTACCCGTTAAAAGTAACCGGATTCTGTTACATTATTTGATGTTATGCCTATTTTATTTATTGAATTTACATTAACTGCCACTCCCTCTCACCGTCCTCCATTTCCCCACCACCCAGCACCAACCATCTCGTCGATCTCCATCGTCGTCGGCGCTCCACCCTCCTCCGGCACTCGTCCCCCCTGCTCGGAGCTGACCTGCACCCACCCCAGCTCGCAGCCCCCCCACCCCTGCAGCCCCCTCCCACTCGACCCCCCCTGCTCGGAGCCCCCTGCACCCACCTCCAGCTCGCAGCCTCCCGCACCTCCCCTCCCGCAACCCTTCCGCTCGCCCCCCTGCACCCACCTCTTGCTTGCAGTGCCCCCCCCGCAACCCTACCGCTCCGAGCAGCCTCCCCCCCGCAGCCCTGCCGCTCCGAGCAGCCTCCCACCCTCCCGCAACCCTGCCGCTCGACCCCCCTGCACCCACCTCCTGCTCGCAACCCTCCCCCCCGACGCAACACCCTCCCGTAACCCTGCCGCTCGAGCCCCCCTGCACCCACCTCCTGCTCGCAGCACCCCCTCCCGCAACCCCGCCGCTGGAAGCCCCCCTCCCCGCAGCCCCCTCCCGCAACCCCGCCGCTGGAAGCCCCCCTCCCGCAACCCCGCCGCTGGAAGCAAACCCCCACCCCCGCCGCTCATCCAGCTCAGGTCGAGCCGCATCTCCACGCCCTCCAACCAGGCCAATACCCTCGTCCAGGGAGGAGAGATCGTAGAGGTGGTGCAGTCGAGGGATTTTTCTTCTTCTCTTGATTAATTCTAACCGTCCGATCGTGGATTGGTTAGATTAACTCGTTTTTAACCCAAGAAAGTTAACTCTACATGTGTCAATTTAACGGCAAGGTTCATGGGGTAAAACGAAGCAAGTTTACGGGGTCGAGGGAGGAATATCGATGTTTCAAAGGTCGTAGAGGTCAGTGGCAAAGATTATAGGGTCTGCCGGGTAAAAATCCCTACATCATTTGCTCCCACTGACGACAGCTCTCGGACGCAGATATATCTGTTGTGGAGCCACACATCATCCACTTCCGTACCGTCTTCTCTTCCCACCTCTAGCTTCTCCCATAGGACCTTCAAGACCACTTCCTCTCCTCACCAATGAGGGTCCCCTCCACCGGCCAGATCTTCGAGGCTCCATGAGTCAACCGCTGAAGTAGCATAACCCAATCCACATCAGAGATGCTGTTGTTGATGACATCTGTGGTGGGTTCCACAACATCACCTTGGTTCACCCCATCCCCGCTCGTTGGGGAAAATGGCATTGACCCTTGATGCGGTCTCCTTTTCTTGTGCTCGCAGTGCTTGCGCTGGTGGCGTGGTTTTCCACATTAGAAGCAGAGCTGTTCCTTAGCCTTGTAAGCCCATGACAGGTGGTTGGGATACCCGCACAGATAGCACCACCATGCGGTACCTCCCTCGTCACCCAAAGCTCACTTCTTCATCCTAGGTCGGCTCCACGAATCGGTCCCTACAAGCTCTTCCATGACAATATCGTCTTGGATTGCCCCATCTTTCCCAGCTTCTCCTCCGGACCTTCGCTCTTGACGTTCTCCAGTTGTAGACCCTCCCGCGCTGCCCACCTCGCCCCCCCCATCCACTCGGTCCCCCAAACGCCCTTCGCTCATCGCTCTCAAAAACTTTGACTCTTGATTGATCTTCTCAAACCATCTTCTACATGTATATGTAAGCTGATCCATAAGGTATTTTGTGATTATTTGAATCCGATTTGCATGTCTTATATTTGTATTTGTTTACGATATGGTAATTGGATTTTCCTTATCCTTCGTTATCTGTATCCACATTCGTGTTCATATTTTAAAATGGATAAATATATGATAATCACATATATTTGTATCTGTATCGGATCATTTTCATCCCTGAGTCTATTTTGAGAGAACTAAAAGAAGAGTGAAAATGAAAATAATCTTTTATCAATATTCCCATCTGCAATTTTTGGACCATTCTTCCTACATACATGAGTCTATTTTGAGAGAACTAAAAGAAGAGTGAAAATGAAACTAATCTTTTATCAATATTTCCATTTGCAATTTTTGGACCATTTTGGACCATTCTTCCTTTTTCTTCATTGTCTCCCTTATTTTCACAACTTTTCTCCTTTTTTTTGGTTAGTTTCTTTTCACTTTTCATTTTTTCTTTTTCTTTACCTCGGAAAGAATCGAGATCTTCTCTCCACTAGTCAAAAGGCGGTCGCTCCTCAGTAGGGAGGTGAAAAGTCAGATCCAAGGCAGTACCTTCCAACTCCATACGTCAGTGAACCGATCCGAAACAAGTGTCTGATCCAAATCCTCCAATAGTAGAAGGCAATGTATGCCTTCCGTACGATGAATCTCTCATTAGACCAAGATTAATGATCCACAGAGCTGCACATTCCATCTAGCAGTGTCTCAAGTAATAACAAAAATTCCGTGAAACATTGATCCGGCAACTCAGTACGAGAAGGAGGTCTTCGACAAACATGTATTGAAAACGAACCCGCAATGGCCCTTGTCCAGACCACTCATCTCCTCAAAAATGAAAGCTACATGGCCACTGTAAAGCGTTGTGTGCATCTTGGAGCTTGTAACGCGTTGTAACACTTTCTTTTTTTAGATTTTAATTATAATTTGAGGTGGGTCCCAGCTTGGACACCACCCTCTTTTTCTTGAAAAAACGAAAACCACATTCATTACCTAAGACAAACTTCATGAGTGGCACCACATGTGGAAGCATCGAGCAAATGACTTTCCAGAAATTAGAAGGCAAAAGTCCAAAAACACCATGTGATGAGGGACCCAGAAAAATCCCATAGATCGAGCGCAACATCTTGATTCGAGTCACCCACTTTGCTAAACACGTGATTTATTGCCTCCATGCTGCACATCCCTAGCCTACCATCCTCCTTTTCTAGCACTAGTGTTTTCCATCCCACCAAAGGCATCCTCTTCGCCTCCCCATAAGAAGCCAAAGGAAACATCTCATAATCGCCTCCAATTTCCTCTTCACCCCAGCTGACAGTAGGTATATAGAAAGGAAGAACACCTGGATAGCCGACAATGCCCTCTTTAATAGAACAAGGTGGCCACCTCTTGAGAGACACACACCATGCCAACTTAACAACTTCTTCTCCAACTTGTCAATAATAGGAAGCCACTTAGACTACCGAAGCCTGCCGCCAACCAGGGGAAGCCCAAGATAAGTGATAGGGAGAGCCCCCCTGTGTTCGTAGGGAAGTCTCCCAAGATGCTACATTCTCCTCGACCATCCCGAAAGAGATAAATTAGACGTGACATGTTTAATCTTTAGGCCCCAGACTAGCCCAAACAACTCAAGAATGGTGGTTACCCCTTCCACGGTCTCAACCTTTCCTCCACAAAGAAAATAGTATCCGTTTGTATACTGAAGAATGGGAATCGAAGTCTCACTAGTGAGGAAACTTGCTAGGAAACCACCCTATCCAGCCTTCGACACCGTTCTCGTGAGAGTATTTGCCACCACTACAAATTATAGTGGTGTCAACGGGTATCCCTGGTTAATTCCGCATTGCGGCTAAAAGAAGCCCCCCTCTTGTTTGCCATTCATCAACACAACATACTAAGCAGTCTTCACACATCTCTTCCTCCAACCATTCGAATCATTGGGGAAGCCCGTAAGATACAGGGTTGCCCACAAGAAACACACAACCATATGCCTTCGAAAGTTCTACCTTCCAAAGGAGGCCCTTAGGCCTGTTTGGTAACTGGGTTCGGTTGGAGTAACTTCCTGCGAATAGTAGTTGTTTGGATGGTTAGAAGGGTTGGAGAGGGTTGAAATGATAAATGTGTTGCGATTTTACGTTGGTTTGTGATGGAATCCCAACTCAGGAATGCATGGGGGTAACCAGGTTACACCGGAGTAACTGGTAACCAAACGAGCCCTTAATCTTCTTCCTTCGCAACTTGGCAACAATCTCAAACGCTGCCACAACCCCGTCCATCATGTGCCAGCTCGAGATGAAAGTTGTCTGAGTCGGATCAATAATAGAGCTAAGAACCTCGCGTTGGTAAATACCTTCACCACAATCAAGTACACAACATTAGACAATGCTACAAGGTTCAAGTCCTATACGCTCCCCACTACATCCTTCTTCAACAGATGGAAAAGAACGGAATGATTGAGCCGCTCGAAAACACCATTCATCTAGCAGCTCCCTCCACCACGTCCAACATATCTTGACCAACTAGGTCCAAGAACTCTCAAAGGAAGAATCCCGAAAATCCATATGGTCTTGAGGATCCATCCATATTGATATCAACAACCGCCCGTTTGACCTCCGATAACAAGAACGATCTCACCAACTCCTCAGACTGCAGGTCAGATATACACGGGGCATCTCTTTCCAGCGACATAGGGCTACTGCTTAGCACTCACCTATTGTTCTTAAGGTAGTATCTTCTCACTGCTTCACTAATGGCACGATCCCCAACAAGCTCTTACCTATGCACCTCGATCGAGTGGATCAGGTTCTACCTTTTAAGGTCATTGGCCATCACATGAAAAAAATAGTATTCGTATCTCCCTTCTTCAACCACTTCTGCCTCGACCGCTGAATCCATTCGGTCTTGCGCTTCTTATCCTCCTCCAATAGGATGTGATTGTCTTCACCATTTCCTACATTTGCTACTCCCTGCCCTGGAATCCTCAATCAGATCAAGGCTCACAATCTTGGCCCGTGCAGCATCTCTTCTTTGTCCTTGAAGAATCCTAGTCTCCTTTCTGAATTGAATAAGCATGCTATGCAAGGCCCTGAACTTCTCAACCATCCTCCTCGATGTAAAACCCACAACCTCTGTTTCCTCCTAGCATCTTGCGTCCTTTTAGTGAAAACCCTCCTCTTATAACCAGACACATCAAACGAAAGATGCCACCTGAGTGCTGTCCATCACCCGAATCCCAACAAATCAGTGTATGGTCCGAATATGACCTTGGTAGGGCCCACACAGACCCAAGGGAAATCACTCCAACATGCCCGCAGAAGAAAGAAAACGATCCAACCGAGATTAAGACGAGGAGGTCCTTCAAGAACACTTCAGGTTCGTCGCATCTAGTTCGTCCAACTCTATCTTTCATACAAACTCACAAAAGATGGGGAGCTGGGGTCAAGCCACCATGTCACGTGGTTGTCGACCACAAGCAGAGTGACTTTGAAATAGCCACCAAGCTATACAAGATCCAGAAATTGTGCTCACACCAACTGACATTTTGTGAGCACTAGATGTAAGTGCTTATTTTACCCCATAAATACTGGTTGATGGGTACGGGTGGATCGGACATTATGACCTTGATTGCAATAAATGATAAATTCAAATAACCACAACGCTACTTAGTACTTTCAATAACAAGATAAGCAATCAACCACAAGTGCACATGTATTTATTGTAGAAACCCTTCTGAGTAAAAATCACGATTAGAGTCTCCTGACTCAGGCTTTCAACCTGACCCACACCTGTCGTCCACTAACCTGAGTTGCTTATGCAGGCAACCCAATCGTATTACAATATGAGTTGATTACGCGGTCAACTCAACCGCATACATGTAATTAAATACCTAAAAAGTCTTAATATCAAAGTAAATATGCAATGAATAATACGGGGCAAAACTAAAGTGATCTTATAAAGTGAGGATTGGGCTCGTAAGAATTGAATGCTGAGAAACCGAGCTGTTGGAATGAAGAACACAACAAGAAATAGCTCTTGAATCTTTCTCTCTGAGTATGGAGTGGAAAACAGAGAGATGAGAGCTTGTCGCTCTTTATTGTGCGTTGTAGAATGTAGTTATGAGGTCCTATTTATCGGGTTAGAGTCCCCATAGACGTTGACTTTGAAAAAGTAGTTGTTGTGAACAAATCGAGAATGAAATCACCTTCAAAAATTTTCCTGAAATGGAATATGATCAATCATGATACAAAGTGTGATCGATCAACATTAAATGATCGATCATGTGGATTTATATGATCGGTCAGAAGCAAAAGATGATTGATCAGAGATCAAAAGTAGGCGATCAGAAATATAACCATTGTAATTCAAATAATGATCGATCAAGAAAACAAGGTTGTCATATGAGAATGGTTGATCGATCAGCTTGACTCTTTGACATGAAAGTCAAAGGGTTGAAATGCAATATGCATGATTCTTGGGCCTTCTTACATTCTAAGACAATTACAGAATGTAGGACTCAATAAAAGAAAAGTATTCGTTTTCTTCTTGAACTTGAGATCCTTCTTTGGGTTTGAGCTTGAGCTGAAGTTCCTTACTTTAAACTCCTTTGAGCTTCTTAGCTTCTTCTTTACATAAGTTTAAGCTCCTCGGGCTTGATTTTCTTCTTTGTCCACCAGCTTTCCCGCTCTTGACCTAGCTACAAGCTTTACACACAGGTTTTGTCTATTTGCAAAAGTTTTGTTACCATCAAAATATGCATGCTCATGCACTGACAATCTCCCACTTATGCATGAACTCACAGTAGGACTATGTTTATCATTGCGAAGTTATCGTTGCGATATGGCTTATCAATCATGTCCAGTAAAATGGTGGCTGCACGCTCTGAGTAGCTTTTACCTCCTATCTCTTTTGGTAATGGTGGTTCCTCCTTTGTGGGTAGTCATTTCCACTATTAGGGGGAATCTTGCTATTCCATCATTTATAACGTCATATGCTTAGAGCTGAATCGTTATCAAAGAAAACTGATCGGACAACTTGTTTAACTCGGTTCAAATTGGACCACTTGACAATCACCTAGCATACTTAAGCCCCATTTGTGAAATAATAACCCCCTCTCTTATGACTTATTCTAATAGTTTGTAAGTACTAGATGCGGGACTATGTTTAGGGTAGTAACGGGAGCCAATTTCATTGTTTGGTTTTATATTTTTAAGGAATTGGCATGGAGCGATTCTCATCTTCTCTTTTTCTTTTTACAGGCATTTTGTTCCAAATCTCACAATTGGTGCTCCAGTAATAGATAGCTTAAGGAAGCATACGACGTAATCCTTTTTAGATTATCTTTTTATTGCATAATCTGATTATTAACTCTGTTGTTTATAAGGAGCTTTTCCATGCAATCTTCTCTCCAGAGCATATTTGGATTGCCATCTTATGGTGACCAATCCTCTTGATTATGTTGAACCATTGGCAAAAGCTGGTGCTTCAGGTTTTACTTTCCATGTTGAGGCGTCTAAAGGTGCGATTTGATGGGGGTATTCTCATGTTAAAAATGATTTATAACTTCTCACAATGATGACCATGCATTCACGTATCTTTAGATAATTGGCAAGAGCTTATTAAGAAAATTAAAGCAAAGGGCATGCGACCTGGTGTGGCGCTTAAACCTTCCACTCCCATTGAAGATGTCTATCCTTTGGTATGAACATCTTTACCATACTACTATCTCTCTTTGTTTTAATGCTGAAATTCTAGAATTCATGTAAAGATCCAATTGAAATTTTTGCATTGGCTACCTAACTTATTATTTGGGCTTGAAACCAGCGATGGAAAGGCAAAACCTTAACTTTTGCAGACACTAGGTTCCAGTGTTCTGTTTATGCAGTAATAAGTAATAACAAGGTTTGGTAAAGTTGGTAACCTGGGCCGTCTTGTTATGAGCTCAGGTTAGCAACTTAAAATGGTCTAACAAGGTTTGGTAAAGTTGGTAACCTGGGCCGTCTTGTTATGAGCTCAGGTTAGCAACTTAAAATGGTCTCTCCGCTGCTCTAACTTTTCCATTGTTACTGTTTCTATGATGGTTTCAAAATCCAAGGAAGAATAGTATTTAGATCATGTTAAATGTGAGAACTTTAATTTAAAATATAGGAGTTGATCCTGAAATAATTGGGTGACTTTATTGGACATTGCTTTCCGACTTAGACCAGATTGAAATAGAAGTAGAAAGAAGATCCACTGCATCTATTCATTTCAAACAAAGAAACAATCATTGATTCTTTACGTCCAAACGTATCTACTTTGGACCATACTGGTATATCATTTGAGAAAAGGGAGAAAATAATGAATCGTATTTATTGAGATAAATGCCATCATATATATAGATGACTACATGCTACAGTATTATGACCACATATAGAAACAGATAGAAGTAGAATAGTCTAAAATTAGAAAAAACATCTACTAGTCTCTTAACACCCCTCAGGTCGGAGATATCCAATTATGCTCAACATAGACATACACATCTAGAATGGACCTGCAGCCTGGAATTTCAAAGGGGGAAAATTTGAATGTGAGAAGAGAAGAAATGGAATGAAGGGAGGTAAAGCACGTCAAGCTGCGTGGGATGAAAAGGAGTGAGTGGAGGGTTTAAGATATTTTTAGGAGGAATTGATTGTGAGAATTGTTAGAAAATAGGAATGCAGAAGCGAATATCAGAGAATAAAGAATAAACATTAAGAACACGAGATTTTTACATGGAACCGTACTCCCTAAGGAGCGGGATGAAACCACGGGAGAACACCTCAAAGAGCTGGTGTGTTCATTGCACTTTCTCATCTGATACATAGGGTTAGGGGCTTCTTATATAGCCCTCACCGAGTCTCCACATCCCACAGATGGTAGATGTGGGTCTAAAGACTTGGATGTGATAAATGGATCCTGGAGTGATCCATTTACCCATCTACAACATAAGTACACAACACATATACTCCAACACTCCCCCTCAAGCTGGAGCATGCAATGCTCACCTTGGACAAACAAAAAGAGATCTCAAACTCACGCTACAAGACACTACGGATAAAATCAACTCAACACACACAACTGTCGGTTGCTGTCGAGGACGTTGCTTCTCATGCTGTGTAAGTGAGGAGGACGAAACTCGCTGGAGTGCGAGTCACACTGAATCTCCTCGTCGGAGAGCATGTGCTCTGTATTGCGCCTGTCAGAGTCACTGCAACTGAAAATGAGTCTCTACACAGAGAACTTTGGCCTGCCACAACATGTGGACAACTGCTCCATCTCTGAAAGGGTCGAATAAAGAACGTCGCTAATTATCCATACGCAGATCTCTGAAGACAGGTCTATGAGAGGGACCTTAAAGTGGGTTCTCTCTCGTAGGAACCTCGGAAGGATCTCGTACTGGAGTTCACGGACATTGGAGGATGGAGTCTGAAAGTCTTCTCATCGGATAACTGGGTCTCTCCCATCTGGCTCTGAGAATGGGATATCTACTCTAAAGTCCCTATGAAACCTCGTGAAAACCCTATCCCACATGGCATAAGGAATGGGATCTCTATTCTAGAGTCCCTATGGAACACATGAAAACCTTGGCTGAAACACAAAAGACGGGGACCACAAACAATGATGGCATACATGTGCACATCTGACTGAAGACCGCATACATGTGCGTGTCTGAAACTGAAGACTCGGAACCAATCGTCGCGTCTGAGCATCTAAACTGTAGAGTCTGGAATCTGGTTGGCCTGGATAATCTGGATCCGACCTGTAACTCTACACAATACTCCCCCTTTCTCCCAGACTTGTCAAAACATAATGACATCGACAAAGCTGGGTAAAGACAAGAGAAATAAGGAGAAAACATGAATCACATAGCCGATAATAATATTTTTTGGCTTCCTCAATCATTTTTTTAAATAATTTTTTTCTTCGTCCTCTTTTTTTTTCATTTTTTGTACGCACCTCTTTTGTTCTATCTCTCTTTTTTTCTTCTTTTTGAACAAAATATCTTGGCCTGATTGAGCTTACAAAACTGTACCCCCTTTTTTCCGGCCACCATTTTTTTAAACAGGCCTTTCCAAAAAAAATTTTACTGCTCCCGCTCATTTTTCTTTGGGCCCGACTCCCCTTTCGTTTTTTATATAAAAAACAAAAAAAAAAACAAAACACGACCCATGGGCCCCCCATTTTTTATTATTTAGGGTTCCATGGTGGGAACCCTTTCATTCGAACCTGCCTCCCCCGATGGGACACTGCTGATGGGAGGTCGGGCACCTCCAGGAGGTGAGGTACGAGGAGGAGCTGCCTGGAGGTATGCTGTCAGAGGAGTTATAGCACTGTCGCCTGAGGATGATCGGGAGAGGGGTCGATCGCATGCTGCCCGGAGCACGAGGGTGAGGTGATGAAGGGAGGTGGGTGGGAGAAAAATTCGCGTATACCCCTGATAAGGTATCTTTTTCGACCTATACGGTGGACAAACTTTTTTTTGTTAAGTACCCCATGGAAGCCGCCTCTTGAATAGGCGGCTTCTGCCAGAGGAAGCCGCCTTTTCAAGACGCGGCTTCCAGCCAAAGCCGCAACTTGGAAATGCGGCTTCGGGGTAATATTACATCCAGCGCGCGGCCGAGCCCTCCACGCATCCAGAAGCTCGGCCATCGCCTCCACACCCGCTGCTCCCTCCCAGATCGCCGCCCGTCGCCCCCGTCGCCCCATTTCCCCGCCCCGTCGCCATCGACTCCTCCGCCTCCTTCCTCTCTTCCATCGGACGGATCCTCCTTGTCCACTCCTCCTCCGGTTTGTCTACATTGTCACATTGACCTAAGGTGAGCCTTTCTTTCATATAACTAACCCTATTTCGAGATTGTGTATAATGTGTTCGTCTCTCACTACGTATAGGATGTCCATGGATATTTTGTGCTTTTGTCACTTTGGAGGAACGATTAGAACATCCGGGAATGGCACAACATATGAAAGTGGTCGTATGAAACCAATTAAGATAGCTCCTAACATGACGTTTGATGTCTTGTTGGAGAAGATCGTGTCGTTGTTCCGTCTTGATCGTACACGTTCCGTGGATTTGAAGTTGTTTCACAGAATGGAGGCGAATGGCAGTAGTTATGTGGCAAATGTTAAGTACGATGACGACATACAAGATGTTGTTGACTATGCAGGAATGATGGGTTCATCATATCGTCCAATTTTATATGTAACCCATCAAGAGGAGTCATCACCGAATGTCACTCGAGCCTCTACACCAGTCACCCGAGCTTCTTCACCTCTAACTCGTGGTCATGGTGTTGCTACCTTTGATATGAATGACACAATTACTCAGGAAATTGACCGCGTGAGTACCGATGAAGAGTTAGATTTGAATGACACCGAAGATGAAATGGAGAATGCTGAGGAATCTGAGGAACACATTGTTTCTGATATACCGTTCTATAATGTCCGTGGTGGTGATGGCTATATCAGAAATGATGAGGGTGCCTACGATGCTGGAGAGGGACTTAGTCTTGCAGAGGAGTTGAGGAACGGGATGACCTTTAAGTCGAAAGCTGACTTGGTCTATTCTGTGAAGATGTTTCACATCAGAGTGTCAAAAAAAAGATGTTTCACATCAAGCGTCATTACAATTTTCATGTGCACGAGTCAGATAAGTCAGTTTGGGTTGTCCACTGCAGCGAGAAAGAAAGAGGTTGTAAATGGCGTTTGCGAGGTCACCGACGTCCACTAGATGGTCAATTTGTGATTTCTATGGTGGATGCGCCCCACACTTGTTTGCATCGTGTGGCTAATCAAGATCATCCTCAACTTGATTGTAATTTCATGGCCCAAAAGTTTCTTAACCAGATAAAAATTTCACCATCCGTAAGAGTCGTAGTTTTGCAGGGCATGATTTCTGAGGATTACGGCTACATGGTCAGCCGCAGAAGGGTCTGGGATGCTAGACGCAAAGGAATAGAGATTGTCTATGGGGACTGGGCCAAGTCCTACAATGAATTGCCGTACCTTTTCAGGGCATTTGAAACTTCCATTCCAGGTACTGTTACAGATTTGGATACTACAGCCGTTGATTCTGGCCTTGTGTTCGAGAGGGCCTTCTGGGCGTTTGGACCTTGTATCAATGCCTTCAGGCACTGTAAGCCTGTAGTTAGTGTTGATGGGACTCACATGTACGGAAGGTACAAGCAGAAGGTTCTTATTGCATGTGGATGTGATGCCGCCAATCACATTGTTCCTCTAGCTTTTGCATTTGTCAACGAGGAAGATGAACCTAGTTGGGCGTTGATCTTTGGCAAACTTATCCGTTGAAATTTTTATGCAGATGGAGCCGGGCCCAGCTGATCGTTCAGTCCTTCGCCAGCAAGGCGAGCACCGTTCACGTGCAGTTTGGTTGGGGGATGTATGTATCAAGGTAATTTTTAACATACGATCTTTATCTTTTTTATACTAAAAACTTTCCAATTGTCCCTTTGCAGGTGTCCAGGTGGCTGCGTTGTAGGCGACGAGAGGGTGCACTTCGTCGGACACAGTTGGATGAGAGATTGGTGGAGCACATATACAGAGCGGGCTTTTTTGGGGTACTGCAACTAGAGTTTATTTCGTTGGACTGGCATTTGTTGACTGCATTAGTAGAGAGATGGCGACCAGAGACGCATACTTTCCATATGCGCCATGGGGAGATGACGATTACTCTACAAGATGTTGCTGTTTTGTTGGGTTTGAAGATAGATGGGCTTGCGGTGATTGGACAGACGACTTCGCCGAGCTGGGCGGATCTTTGTGAGAGATTGCTGGGTACTCGACCACATAGACCGGATATTGATGGTGCTCGCCTACGGATGACATGGCTTCGGGACCACTTTTCAGAGCTCCCTGCAGGTGCAGATGCAGATACGATCATCATACCCGCACGTGCTTACATTTTGCAGTTGATTGGAGGGATTATTTTTCCTGACAAGTCAGGGAACGAGGTGTCCTTGATTTACTTACCACTTTTGGAGGACTTAGCAGCGTGTGGAGCGTACAGTTGGGGATCTGCTTGTTTAGCCTACCTTTACAGACACATGTGCGTGGCTTCGAAGACAGACGCAGTAGAGATTGGTGGCTCGCTCATCCTCCTGCAGCTATGGGCATGGGAACGATTTCCTCACATCGCACCGGTGGTGCATAGACGTCCGTTGTGGCGCGGTACTCCACTAGGTTGTCGCTGAAGAGTAGAGTTTGACGTCACATCAGAGCCTACCCATGTTGTACGACCTTACAGGGATGCATTTGATCTCCAGACTCCTGAGCAGGTACCATATTAACTAGAACTTTCTATCTTATTTAATTTTTGTTATGACACTACTTATGTAACCTTTATGTGACAGGTTATATGGGAGCCATATACCACTGAGATCATGAGCTCTCTCCCTGCATATTGCCTAGAAGGGCAGGATCTATACACTGCCAGGGTACCACTCATTCATTTCTGTATCGTGGAGTTGTACGTGCCAGATAGAGTCCTGCGCCAATTTGGTTCTTTCCAAGAGATCCCAGTGCTATGTGACACATCAACACATCTTCACAGCATTGATCTCCGAGGGAAGACATCCGTTGATTGGGTGCAATACCATGCAAACTATGTGCAGATGTGGAACAATCGACGTGACTATGTGTTGGCAACGACACCAATTGGCCATGGAGGGCATGATGTATCTGCGGATTATATGGCTTGGTACAATCGCATCACACGACGATTTATAGGGAGACATGGATGCGTGCTCGATTTGGTGGTATGTTAGCGTCATTTCCTTTGATAAATTTTTTGTATAGTGAAGATGTTGACTATATTTTTCCTTTTGCAGGCGACACGACTAGATGAGATTGTTCACCTTGTGGGACCTAATGAGGATGTGATCCGATTGGTGACAGACACTCGTCGCCTTCTCGATGACTCTATCCAGCGACAATTCAGGGATGGAGTCCATGAAGATGAAGAGGATGAGGAGGGACAAACGACAGATGGCGCATCTTCACAGCATCAAGGACAAGGTAGACGACATAGACGTGTACGCAGAACTCGAGGAGGGTGAACACACCCCCATGTCGAGGACGTACAAGCTTCAGGGGTGGAATATCAAACTCCAGTTGTTGAACGTGAGACAGAAGGAATCCATCACACTCCACCTGCACCGATGAGAGATAGACATCATAGCGAGGCTGGACCATCGCATCGCCATTCCCCATTACCTCCATTGGATTATGATGTAATGGTTGACGAAGAAATCTCACAAATTGAGCACATTGATCGTGCCAATCTATTGTCTGCCTTCTCAGTTGAGCCCAGTACATCACTTCCTCAACAAGCCCCATTACAGCTTCATTACACACGAAGGAGGCGAAGCATTTGATGTTATATGACTTGTACTGTAGAATAGTTCTTGTTTCATGTTGATGTAAACATTGTAACTTTTAAGCATTTGTGATGAATGTTAGACTTATGATGTTACATGTAATATACTTCTTGTTTCATGTGATGTTTCATGTTGACTTGTTTCATGTTCATGTTGAATTTTTCTCCACATGGTACATATTTAGCTAGCAAAACAGCAAGCCACGGACTGTGGCTTGTTGTTTCTGGCTACTGCCTAGGAAGCCACATTTCCAAGTAGCGGCTTTGGCTGGAAGCCGCATTTCCAAGTTGCGGCTTTGGCTGGAAGCCGCGTCTTGAAAAGGCGGCTTCCTCTGGCAGAAGCCGCCTATTCAAGGGGCGGCTTCCATGGGGTACTTAACAAAAAAAAGTTCCCCCACCGTATAGGTCGAAAAAGATACCTTATCAGGGGTATACGCGAATTTTTCTCGCGTGGTAGGGCTCATCAATGGCGCAACTGCTTGGAGCTGCGACTAGAATGAGGCGGCACCGCCATTGACAGGGAGAGGTGTGACCATTGCCGCTTGGGAGCTTCGAGAGGAGGGCTTCGCGTGGAGGGTTTCGAGGAGGCAACGATCTGAAGGAGCATCGTCGCCGAGGGGGCCACTAGTTCGTCGCTTGGGCGCGGGATTGAGCACATGCTGGAGTCGCCCGAAGGTTGCTGGGGCATCACGCGAAGGACAAGGACCGTGTAGAGGGTCTGCCGCCACCTGGAGGTGATCGACAGAGAGGGCTGCGGTGTCTCCGCCTGATGGTTGATCGGTGGAGGTCATGCTGGAGATTCCAGCACCGCCTGCACGTGAATCTGCCGCCACATGCGGCTGGGATCGGGGTTGCTGGAGAGCACCACCACTTGGAGGGCCTTCACTGAACCGAGCACCCCCTTTCGTTTTGCACCAACTGTTGCTTCGTGCACTCGCTGCCTGGAGCGGGTGGCTCGAAGGGCTGCCGCCTGGGGCTTGAAGCCTCCGCCTAGGCTCGATGGGAGAGAACATGATCGCTGCACCCGACTGTACGGTGCTCATGAAATTAGGGTTTCTGAACTGGGAACCCTAGTTTCCTTTGTATTACATGATCTCAAAAAATTACAATCTTCAATGCAGAAATTTGAAGGACAATTCTCTCAGAATATGAACAATAATCTTTAAAATAATCTCCAAGAACATAGTTAGGGTTTCAATAGAAACCCTAGAGTTGAATCTCAAATCTCGAACAAAAACAAAGATCTTGAATCCTCGAGAATCGACCCACTCTGATACCATGTTAGAAAATAGGAATGCGGAAGCGAATATCAGAGAATAAAGAATAAACATTAGGAACACGAGATTTTTACGTGGAACCCTACTCTCTAAGGAGCGGGATGAAACCACGGGAGAACGCCTCAAAGGGTTGATGTGTTCATTGCTCTTTTTCATCTTATACAGAGGGTGAGGGGGCTTCTTATATAGCCCTCATTGAGTCTCTACATCCCACAGACGGTGGATGTAGGACTAAAGACTTGGATGTGGTAAATGGATCCTAGAGTGATCCATTTACCCATCTACAACATGGCATACAACACATATACTCCAACAAAAAGGAAATAGGGTAAGGAGGAGCACACCAAGTTGCATGGGGGAGAAGAAAAAAGGAGGGGAGGTTGGAGTGGAGGGTTTAAGAGGAGAAAAATTCGGAAGGGAGGAGAGATATCAAATTCCTTAGGTAACCAGAATTCGTACCATTCATTCACGTTTCTTTTTCTACACATGATGGTGGCTCTATATAGAGACCATTACCATGTGAGGGGCATGCCTCTTCGTAAAAGACACAATCATTCCTCAAAAGCTACATCCAAATAACATCCTTTGGATTTGCAAGCATAAATAAATGGAAATACAAAAAAAATGTAATATTAGCTGTTGGGAAAATTAATAGAGATGCTTATTCAAAGAACCTTAGGCTCTCTTATATAGGGAGAGATCTATGGGTAAATTATATAAGATAGACATAAAGAAATAAAATAACCGAAAAGGTACATAGAAACATAGAAATATCTCTACACCCCCCTCAAGATGGAGCATAGATGTCAATCATGCTTAGCTTGGACGAACACTTCTGAAATAGCCCCTTGAGTAATGCCTTGGTAAAGATATCTGCTGTTTTCTCTCCTGAACTAACATGAGAGGTAGAAATTAGGCTCTTCTGGATCATATCTCTCGTATAATGACAGTCTACCTCAACATATTTCACCCTCTCATGGAATGCGGGGCTGTTTGCAATGAATAAGGCAACTTGGTTATCACATTGTAACTGCATGGGTAGAGGAGCATCTATGTACAAATATGCTAAAACTGCTCGAACACACATCATTTCTATACTTGCTTGCGCCATAAACCTATACTCATATTCGACACTTGATCTGGCCACAACAGTTTGTTTCTTGCTTTTCCAAGAAACAAGGGAACTGCCGACAAATACTGCAAAGCCCGAAGTGAACTTCCTATCCTTAGGACACCCTACATAATCAGCGTCAGCACACGCAGATACAGAGAGTTGCTCCTTTCTTGAAAAGTAATCCTGCACCTGGAGAAGATTTTTAGATATCTCAATGTCATGTATATCGCGTCCATATGTACTTGTCGAGGTTGCTCCAAGAACTGACTCACTCGACTTACTGCAAAAGAGATATCCGGTCGGGTAATAGTAACATACATGAGCTTTCCCACCATCTCTCTATATCTCCTCTTATCCACTTCATCTGTATCGTCATCGTATAATTTCATGCTAGGATCGATAGAAGTAGTAGAGGGTCGACACCCAATCATGCCCGTCTCAACAAGCATGTTTGTAATATACTTTCTTTGTGTCATCACAAGACCTTGCGCATTCCTAGCAAATTCCAACCCTAAGAAATACCTTAGAGTGCCCAGATCCTTAACAACAAACTGACGTCCTAGAAACTCTTTTGCCATCTTTATCCCATGCATATCATCTCCTATAACAAGAATACCGTCAACATAGAGCATTATGACAACAATACCTCTAGGTGTCCTCTGCACAAAAATCAAATGATCTGCATTATACCTCCTGAACCCCTGCTTCTCAATCAAATCCGAGAGCTTCTGAAACCATGCTCCTGGACTTTGCTTAAGGCCATATATATCTCCTTATGGAGTCTACAGACTTGCTGTCAATCCCCCTCAGCAGCAAACCCGGAGGCTGCTGCTTGTAAACTTCTTCCTGTAGATCTCCATATAGAAATGCATTTTTAACATCCAACTGAAATAAAGACCAATCACGCACCACTGCTACTAAAAGTAGGATACGTAGTGGAGAGTGACGAGCCATTGGAGAAAAAGTATCCAAGTAATCCACGCCATAGGTCTGAGTAAAACCGCGTGCCACTAACATTTCCTTGTAGCGATCAAGGCTGCCATCTGCATGATGTTTAACAGTAAATACCCACTTGCAACTGACTACAGATGCCCCAGGAGGAGCATACACCAAACTCCATTTACCACAGGACTGCAAGCATCCATCTCTTCCTCCATAGCCAGACGCCAACAACTATCCTTCAATGTCTCCTGATAATTCTGTCGGATTTCCACGACAATAGATCCACTGCAAAGGCAAATGCGACTGTGTAGTAGGTGGGGGTGGAGGAGGTAGTGGCGGCGGCGGCGGGACCACATACATAGGAGGAGGAGATGACTGGCTCGTAGGAGGTGGCATGTAAACCTCACCATCTGAGTCTGATGAAGCCAACCTGTCACCTGTAGGAGAGAAACATCACAGACTCAAAAAATGTGACATCCGCATTGATATAATATTTCCTACTCAATGGATCATAACATCGGTATCCCTTCTGGGTCCTTGAGTACCAACAAACACACATTTGACAGCTCTAGGAGAGAGCTTGTCAAGTCCTGGAGTCAATTGGTGGACAAAAGCAACAGAACCAAACACACGAGGAGTGAGTGAGAACAACTTCTTCTCAGGGAAAGCTATAGAGAAAGGAGTTTTCTCATCCAAGACAAACGATGGCATGCGATTCACCAAGTAGCATGTTGTAAGAACATCACCCCAAAGCGAATGTGGGGCATGACTCTGAATGAGAAGAGTTCGAGTGACATCAAGTAAGTGACGGTGCTTTCTCTCTGCGACGCCATTCAGTCGAGAAGTGTAAGCACAAGACGTTTGATGAATAATTCCTCGGGATAAAAGAAAATGAGATAAAAACACGAGTACAGAATTCCGAAGCATTATCAATACGAACAAATTTCACAGAGGTAGAGAAAACATTCTGCACTTCATTGATAAAAGTTTTGATCACATCCCCTGCTTCAGATTTATTTTTCAAAACATGATAAACGAGAAAAATCATCCACAACAACAAGATAAAACCGGTGTCCCTGGTGATCAGGAACACAACTCGGACCCCAAATGTCGACATGAATTAACTCAAAAAGGGAGCTACTGCTCCAACTCTGACGACTAGGAAAAGTAGAGCGATCATGCTTTCCCAACTGACATGTCTCGCACTGGAAGGAAGACCTTGGTGAAATTTGTGGCATCATATGACACATCTTCTGAAGAGGGAGGTGACCAAAACGTAGGTGAAGTGAACAGAGAGACTATCCGAATGAATGAGAGGACACGCCAGCGTAGGGAGTTCGGACCAGGCGATAAAGCCACCCTGCTCACGGTGATACCCAATCACTTTGCCTGTAAGAATGTTCTGAAAAGCAAGAGACGATGGGTCAAAAATAGCATGACAGTGCAAATCCTTTGTAATCTGACTAATATATAGCAAATTCATAGAAAATCAGGAGCATGTAGCACATTCTGCAGACGCATCGAGGGCGTCAAAGTTATCTCCCCTTGTCCTGTGATTGGGGAATGAGTCCCATCGGCTATCACAGCTATTCTCCCTGGAGGAATCTGTCTATAAGATGCAAGCTGATGTGTCTCCAATTAAATGATGTGTCGTCCCAGAGTCCATAATCCACTCTGTAATCTCAGATCCATGACATGATGTAAAAGCACCTGAGATGCTAGCTGTAGCAGAGGTGCTAGCGGAAGCGAAAGTTGCCACATCTGAATGGCCTCCTGGAGATGGTGAAAAGGAAGGAGGCATAATATCCCTCAGTATGTCTACGAGGTCATCAAACCTCCGATCCGCGGTAGGTCCTGCTAGAGACAATTTGTTCCGCTACTCGGGCCGATGGAGGAAAACCATGCTTGGAATAGCATGTATCCTCTGAATGGCCAACGCGATGGCAAAACTTGCAGGGCTGACGGATTCGACCCCCTTTACCACGAGGTCCACGCCCACGAAAGGTAGACGGGCCTCCTCTGCCTCGGGAGGCTGCCATCACCGAAGAAGTCTGACTACTAGTAGTGGACGGAACAGTAATCCTGCTAAATCGACGGAAGGCCTCCTCCATGGGAGGAATTGTAGCATCTGCGTAAATCTGGGAGCGAGCGACATCATATTCAGGATCAATGGTAGCTAGGAATACACCGACCATGGTAGCATTCCTATACGTCTTCTGCTGCTCAGGAGTGGTTGTGAGAGGCATGAAGCTGTGTAGCTTCTCAAACATCCCTCACAAGGATGTATACAGGGAATGCAGGGGCCTTCCATTCTGCTTGATCGTGAATATATCATGTTGGAGTTGGAGGATCTTCGTCTCATTCCTCGCTTGGGAATATGATGCTGCGAGGATATCCTGCATCGCCTTAGCAGTAGGCTGATGTAACACATCATTAGCGATTTCAATCATCAATGTACCAGAAAGCCAAACTTCGACATATGCATCGTCCGCCTCCCACGAGGCGTTTACCCCAATTTTCTCCACCGGCTCCTCCTCGGTAAGAATGTGTTTTTTACCATTTGACTTCACAAGGCTCGTGAATTGCATAGCCCAGAGCTCATAATTTGTCCCTTCCATTTTGACAATAGGCATTGACCTCTGAAAGCGTCTGTGGCGGGTACATCGACTTTATTCTCAGACATATTGCCGAATGTAGAAGACTAGAGTTTTGTAGGCAAAAGATTGAATGTCTACACAGACATATGTGGATTTGAATGCATATGTAGACTTATGCACCCAAATCCATCAACCAAGTGAAGGGACTGACATCGGCGCGTGGAGGCACAACAAAAGGAGACGCTGCGTGCGAGAGGACAACGTGCAAGTAGGGCTGTGCGCTGGAGGACAGCGGGCGGAAGGGCGATGCGCATTGGCGGGTGGCGTGCAGGCAGCGCGACGCACGAGCGCGGGTGCCGCACGGGCCGACGACTTGCGATCGCGGGAGGGAAGGGGGGTGATGCGTGGGCGGCGCACGGAGGGAGATGGGTTGAACGTAGGGTTAGGGTTTTGGATATGAGAGCTTCAGTCTAGGACCACCGCTCTGATACCATGTTGGGAAAAAAATAATAGAGATGTTTATTCCAAGAACCCTAGGCTCTCTTATATAGGGAGAGACCTATGAGTAAATTACATAAGATAGGCATAAAGAAATAAATAACCAAAAAGATACATAGAAATATCTCTACATTAACTAATAAAAATCACTCTATATCGATTCACCTCATTTTGAAAAATCTGACTCCAAATGAGTTGCAAACTTTGGCATTAATGGCGATGAAACAATTGTGACGATGAGGTCAACGGAGCTGTCGTGGTCGTTGAAATGACAAAAGAGCAGGTGGTCGAAGAGAGGTGGCACACAATGAGGTGGTTAGAGAGATCATACAACCTTGATGATGGTAGTTGGGATCCCAATGCAATTGGGCACCTGTATTCAATGGCGTTGGCAACATCTAATGCTTTGACAACCATGCTTCAACATACGTGACATTTTAGCAGTTGATGGATGTAGTTATCTCGATAATATCGGTGAGGGTATGGAGTAGGTTGTGGAGATGGTCGAGTTCGGAGTTAATCTTGAGAAATATTGACGATAATTTGTTGGAGGATGGAAGAGTAGTGCAAGTTGGAGGTGGTGGCATGGCTGAGTCATCAAGGATTTGTGGAGACAAATGCTAGGTAAGAATTACCGGTTGATTCATGACTTTTAATTTGCAATCAACAATAGAATGACATAAGGGGAAGGATGGAAGATGAAGTGGCTGGGGGCAATGCGCGAAAGTAGATTAGGAAATAAAATAGAAAGTGATGGTAATGGTTCAACAGAGATGATGATTTCAGGTGGTGATAGTTGATATTGGTGATGATGTTGGGAGTAAAATGCCTTCATAATATAAGATGAGATATTGACTTTCACTCATCGTATTTAAGATGCTATAAGAATAGTATTTATGTATTCATTATTTCCTTTCTTTGTATTTTTCTCATTGATTATTTGCTCTCTAGGGTTTTTCCTTTATATAAAGGAGCCTTATCGCCTATGAATAAACAAGTTATTCATTTATTTCCATATGGTAATGTAGCAATGGTTTAGGATTAGAGCTCTGGTGTCCCTCTAATTCGCTAAACCCACTCGCTGGCCTCTTCCCTGTCGATTCCTGCACCACCTCAAGGTTTGTGCCTCACCACCTTAGGACCTATGCCTCCTTGGGAACCATGCCGCGGGTTCGCGCGCCTCCTCAACAGTAATCATCCACTGCCTGCAAGCTTCCAGGCCCTAGCCCCTCTAGCGGCTACCTCGTGACACATGCTAGTGTGCATAGGTCCCAATTTTGTTGCAGTCCAAGGTATCTTCACATATATAAATCCAGTCTGCTGAGCGTAAAAAAAAATTAAAATAAATCCAGTCTGCTTTGCTTGTAACGCCTCAAGATTTGATGGGAATGGTTGTGCTCTAAGTCTGCACACACAACCTATTCCCTACATGATTGCGTAGACAAAATAAGATAGTTATATCACCCAGTCACGTTCTTCCCAATCTCCTTCGCTCATCATGGCAAAAGATATGGTTGATATGCATTCATCCAGGGGTTCAGATATCGTGGTATATCGACGATATATCACTGATATATCAATATCGCCAGAGGACTGATATCGATACAGATATGGCGATATGAGCACTTTTTTTGGTCCTTCACAAATGGACGTCGATATGGGCGAAATTTTGGTGACATTGTCGAAATATTGTACTGATATGAGACCAATATGGATACCGATATCGATATTTAAACTTTTGATTCATCTCCTCTTTCTAGGGCATTCAAAAGCCTCGCTCCTATCACGATGGATGGAACCAACTATGAACTATAGGTGATGTTGTTTCATAAATATTATAGAGAGCGACAACGACGAACACATCCTGACGTAATATGAGCCGACAGACAAGATTGTAGCAAATTCTTCGTGGAAGCAAGACTACACATGGGTACGTGTTTGGCCCTACGTCATTCTTATAATAAAGATCGCCAACAATATTTTACAACAGCATACTGCGAAGGCAGTGTGTGAGATAAAAAATAAGATAAAGACCCTCCAGCTCCAGTATGACATTTTCACGAATCACGATGAAGCGCGATTGCCCTCTCCAGGCTTTCTACTCTTGGTTACGAGGCATGTTCGATAAGCTTTACAATAGCTACATGTGTCATGACCTCGATTCTAAGTTGTCAAATCCTGCCATTTACCGTACTATTTAATCAACAATAACTTATCCAATAATAATAGCTAACAACATTCAGAAACAGACTACAATAGAAATTCTTGCAAATGCTATGAAGAAAGCATCCACTATTTTTCCATTCGCAAAATAAGATTAATATAACAAGCTGTCCCACTACTATATTAGTTTAAATGTACATCAAGTTGAAAAGTAAATAGAAGAACTACTATCTACCCGAGACTCGAAGCAACTACTTTGACTGGCTGGATGACTGCCCAATCACCTTACGATGGCTCACCGATGCCTGCTGGGTTTTCAGAAAACATAGGATATGGATGAACGAACATCCATTAGCGAAGAAAAGAGAAGAACACAAATAGGGTAATTTAAGAAGTTCATTATACCCGAAAATTTCCTTTTCTTCTTTATATCCTTTACTCCATTAAGTCCTATCCATTCTCTTCCACGTCAGTGATTGGTGCAGGCGATATCACCTCACCTATCACAGACTCCGAAGTTATGGATACTTTGGGATCGGAGGTTGTATTGACTGTTGATCTGATGATCTTATGTCGCCTCTGTTGAGAGTATATTTGTTAAGAGAATATTCTATAGAGAATATTCTGTGGCTATTTGTTAAGAGAATATTCTGTGTGGCTATTTGTTAAGAGAATATTTCATAGAGAATATTATGTGGATATTTGTTAAGATAACATTCTATAGAGAATACTCTATAGAATATTCTCCTTTGAGCACTCTAGGTTTTTATCCTATATAAGGACCCCTAGACCTTTTGAATAAGATAAGTCTTTTTTGTTCTTTCATATTTTTCCACATGGTATCGGAGTAGCGGTCCTAGACCGGTGTTCTGACCTAAATCCCTCCACCACCGCCAGTCCCGAGTCCTCCCCAAGGAGCTGCCGCCCACCTGCGGCAGAGCCCGCACCATCGCTAGCGGCTTCAGGCGGCCCAACGTCGCCCCATGCACGACGCTTCCATAGTGCCCTAGGGAGCACCGCCTCTGGCCCCCAGCGCCCTCACGCCTCCATCGCGCCTCGCCCTTGTGCGCTCGACCTCCCTCTACGCAGCAACGTGGGCTCTTGATTGCTATATATTGTCTATTGCTGCAAGTGTAAACACTTGATGTTCGGTTAAGAACAAGATATATTCTCTAGGTCACTTCTTGACCTAAGACGCCACCATGACGGCCACTGAGACCAAGCTCGTGTACCCTACTTCTTCTTTGATGGTACAAGGCGACATGGGTCGAAACTTTGGACTTGGACGTGGTCGTGAATCTGGACGCGGTCGTGAATTTAGACGAGGGCGTGAGCAAGGTCGTGATTCATCTGCTTCTTGATATCCAACTTATGTACACTGTGGATGCTGGAATCATCCTTTTGACATATGTTGGGCAACTTTTGACATGCAGCCTAATGCCAATAATACCTATGATGAAGCATTTTCTGATGTAATTGAAGATACATCTGCTTAGCAAACTGGAGGGGTACAGACCCCATTTATTGCTTCTGAATATACTCGTCCGCGGCAACTGCTACAAGACTCTGCTGGCAATAATATCGCCTCCGCCTCTTCTGCTAGTCTAGCTACTACCTCAGGTACAATAGCAAACTCAATCTCTACCTGTAAACATGCATGGATTATTGACTTTGTAGCCTCTACCCATCTGAAGGGAGAGGAAAACATGCTCACGTCTTCCCAGCCATCCTCATCAGTGAAGACTGGTCATGTTGCTAATGGGGATCATTCCCCAATTACTGCTGTTGGTACTATTGATTTCTCTCCCAAGCTGCGATTGACAGATGTTCATTGTGCTCCTGCTTTTCCTCTCAGTCTCTTATCTGTACATAAACTATGTCGTGAACTTAACAACCGTATTATTTTTGACGAGTTCTGCTGTTATTTTCAGGACATCTGGATGAGGAAGATCTTTGGTGGGGGACATGAGAGGAACAACCTCTATTATCTTGACATCCCTATGATTCCAATTTTGTTGGTGCAGTATCCATCTCTGACAATCCTCTTCTATGGCACCTTCGTGTAGGTCATCCTTCAGCCAAAGCTCTCTCCATGATGTTCCCTGAACTTTCGACCCTCAAACCCTTTGAATGTGAGGCGTGTCAGTTCGGGAAGCATCATCGAGCCTTCTTTCCTGCACAGACTAGCCTCACCGTAGTTCTCCTTTTTCTCTTGTTCATTGTGATATCTGGGGACCCTGTCCTGTCCGAACACTAAGAGGTCATAGATACTTTGTTGTCTTTGTGGATGACTACAATCGATTATCTTGGATCTTCTTATTGAAGGAATGATCAGAAATTTATAACGTTGTCAAGAATTTCTTTCATTATGTCAAAAATATCTTCTCCACTACTATTAAAATATTTCGTTCTGATAATGCCTTGGAATTTATCAACAAAGATTTGACGTCTTTTTTGCCTCCCAGGGCACCATCCATCAAAGAACTTGCCCATATACCTCTCAACAGAATGGAGAAGCAGAGAGAAAACTAAGACATCTTCTTGATATTGCCCGCTCTCTTCTTACGCAAATGAAGGTTCCCAAGAATTATTGGGGAGATGCTATACTGACTGTTGTCCACCTTATAAATAGGGTCCCCTCGGCATCACTTAACGGCTCTACTCCCTTTGGCTTACTATACCCAAATGACTCACCCTTCCCTCTGCCTCTGCGAATTTTTGGATGCACAACATTTGTTCATAATTTTCATACTCCCAATAAATTATCTCCTCGTGTGATTAAATGTGTTTTCCAGGGCTACTCTCAGACTCAAAAAGGGTACAAATGCTATGACCCTTCTGTCCATCGGTATTACATATCTATCGATGTCACATTCTTTGAACAAACTTCCTTCTTTACTCCAAACGTGTCAGATATACCACTAGACCTTCCTGCTCCACCTATTGTGTATAAAAGAAAACATTTCTCTGGTCTTGTTCATGTTCCTTTACATGTTCCTTTGTTACAGGAGAATACGCCATCTTCAAATGCTCCCACCAACTCTGTCCCGGATGTTCCTCAAGAGCTTCCCATTGCTCTACGTAGAACCAAGAGGCAATGTACACTTCATCCAATATCTCATTTCACGTCTACTAATAGATTATCATACTCTAACAAAAGATATGCATGTGCTCTTATGACAATTTCGGTTCCCAGAGATTATAATAGTGGACTGAAGGATTCTGGATGGAGAAAAGCAATGGATGAAGAAATGGACGCTCTTAATCCTCGAAGGACATGGGATCTTGTGCAGTGTCCCCATGGAACAAAACCTGTTGCCTGCTGATGGGTTTTTACTACAAAGCAGACTCCAGATGGCTCCATTGATAGATTGAAGGCAAGACTTGTGGCTAAAGACTTTACACAAATATATGGAGTTGACTACTTCGAGACCTTCTCACCTGTTGCACGAATGGGCTCCATACGGACCATCCTCTTAGTGGCAGTAAACAAGGGCTAGTATATTTTTCAACTGGATGTCAAGAATGCATTTCTGTATGGCGATCTAGAGGAGGAGGTTTACATGATGCAACCTCCAGGGTACGAAGTCGAGGGGGAGTATGTGTGCCGACTTCGCAAAGCAATCTATGGCCTGAAGCAAAGCCCGAGGGCATGGTTTGACATATTAAGTACATAAATTGGCATACTCTAAGGTTCCAGAGAACTACATCTGACTACTCTGTTTTCATTCGAAAACGATCGTCTGATACTGTTATACTTGCTGTATATGTAGATGATATGGTTGTTACAGGTGACGATGATAAAGGGGTACTGGAGATTAAGGCTTTTCTGCAAAAGATTTTTGTCACAAAGGATCTGGGCCAACTTCGCTATTTTCTGGGCATAGAAGTCTTACGTACCAAGAAGATACTATATGTCACAAAGGAAGTAATGTCTAGATATACTAACTGAGGCTGGATTACTTGGATCCAAACCCTATGATATTCTTGCAAAACCAAGGAAACACTCTACCTCTATTGATCCTCCATTTGAAGATACTACACGATACAGAAGCCTTGTTGGAAAATTGATGTATCTTATTGTTACTAGATCAGACATATCCTATGCTGTGAGCAACTCTAGCCAATACATGGAGAAACCTTGTTACAGCCATTGGGAGGATGTTCTTCTGATCCTTCGATATCTAAAGGAATCACCCGGACGTGGCCTATTCTATGGGGCAAATGGATACACTGATGTTGTTGCCTATGCTGATGCTGATTATGCAAGCTCGCTTGAGGACCGTCGCTCCACTACGGGCTATACTATGATGGTAGGAGGAAACCTTGTTAGCTGGAGGAGCAAGAAGCAGACCGTAGTCTCCCGATCCAGTGCGGAGGTAGAATACATGGCAATGGCTCAGGCTACATGTGAAATTACTTGGCTAATGACTTTTCTGCAAGAACTTAGCATTGATATCACCACTCATGTTCCTCTATACTGTGATAACAAATCTGCTACTTACATTGCCACTAATCCTGTATTCCACATGAGAACCAAGCACATCGAGATTGACTGCCATTTCATTCGTGATGTTGTACGAGGAGGCAAGATTGCTACACCACACATCTCGACAGATCTTCAGCTTGCAGACATATTTACGAAGGCCTTGTCAAAGAAGTGCCTTTCCTGGATTGCTTCCAAGTTGGGCATGATCGATGGATATGCTCCAACTTGAGGGGGAGTGTTGAGAGTATATTTGTTAAGAGAATATTCTATAGAGAATATTCTGTGTGGCTATTTGTTAAGAGAATATTCTATGGAGAATATTATGTAGATATTTGTTAAGAGAATATTCTATAGAGAATATTCTATAAAGAATATTCTATAGAATATTCTCCTTTAAGCACTATAGGTTTTTTGTCCTATATAAGGACCCCTAGACCTCTTCAATAAGATAAGCTTTTTTTATTCTTTCGTATTTTTCCACAGCCTCAACCTATTCTCCAATGCTATTCGACAAGTTTTCCTTTATTTTATCATTAAGGGTCTTCAAATCTTCAATATGTCTAATAAGGAAGCACAATGTCTCCGAGAACCCAATTGCTTATACCTACAGGCTAGTAAACATTAATCATCTTTACCAACGGCTTAAAATATATGTAATTGCGACACACCTGCCGCTTATCCCACCTCGTGCCTCCACTTGGCATGACAACATTTTCAGTCAAGCAATCTGTCTGATGGTAGTCGAGTACTACGCATTACATGTAATTTATTATTTTTTGAAATCAATTACATGTAATTTATTTCGTGTGCTCAACATATCAGGGACAACCAATACACCTAGGTTTGGCCTGCCATTCCGATTTCTTCTGATAAATTTACATGTTGTATGCCCGACCTATGGTATCTGTTCCAAGTCATTCTTATCATTATTGGATTAATTGTAAACCATATCAATTTTATACAAATTATAAATGTTAAAAATTATAAAGTATTATCCATAACATATACATATTATACATATTCTATACAAGGAAATAACTAATAAATATAAAATGAAGAAATAAAGAAATTGTTATGATATTTTTAAATTCTTAATAATTTCTCCCTTTTTTATCTTCAGAGCCCCTCCCGTCACATATGCTAAAAGTTGGCAAAGGCGACATGAAGGAAACTATACTGCCTGAAAGCGTAGACAATGATCAGGGTGGAACAAGTACCACTCCGTAGTAAACAAGTTCTTGAATTTCATCTGTTGATGGAGCTTAATCCCGAGGTGATTTTGGAAGAATGTAGATGCTTTTTTAAGAAGTCAAATATGAGATGAGTTGACTCTTAATTCTATATTCTTTTACGTCTACTTTGCTATGAGGGATCCGTAGAGATTGTCCCTCGGGAATGGCTTCTAACTCAGTGATGTTTGTCGCTTGGGAAAATCCCACTGATGTTTGGGAAGAGACGATTAATATCTATCAATAGACCTACTAAAGACCCAAATCATAGTTTTAGCACATGTGCCATAGAGAGATATGTTTTTATATCTTGCATTAGAAATCCTCCTTTATTTCTTTATTGTAGTGCTCTACGATGATATGTTGTTAAATATCTCTTGTATTTTTACGCAGATGAACCCGTAGATGAGATTTTCTTATCCTTAAAAAAGGACATAAAATGAGGATGATCGACTCTTTTCTCATCAGCATCACCGATAAATATTTATTCTTTTCTTCAGTTTTAAACGTGTATATATATTATGAGACCAACAAGAAGCAAAAAAATGGCAAGAAAATTTCATTTTACCCAATATTCATTTATATTTTGTCTCAAAATATAAATTTTCAGAATTCTCAATTTCACAAAATTTGCATAAATCATAAGAGCTACTACAAGTATGTAATGTAATATTACACTAACTCAAATTTTAGCAATTGTTTTGATGTTAGCCATGGTTTAATAACCCACAATTCTAGAAATAATGTGTGAACATCCTTCGTAATGAAGAGCATAATAATTCAGAATTTAATTTAATTTAACTTGAAAACTGTACAACAAAAGAATGGATTTCGTTACCTAATCATGATATCTTTAGTGTGACCCACGATCTACGCAGATTCACGATCATTTAGGATGCTTAATGGTTCTCAAAAAGATTGAAATCCATTTACAAATCAAGAATACAGAGAACATACGAAGAACGTGAAAAACACTAAGAACATGAATTCTCTCAAAATTTCAGCAGACTTTCCCATTGTGTTAGGTGATATTTCATAAAAAATTCGATAGAGTTTCCCCTTGTCTTGGCTGATGTTTCAAAGAAAAAATCGACATAGTTTCCTTTTATAAAAGCGATATTCAAAAGAGAAACATATTTTGGAAAGAAAGAATCAAACATAGTAATCGATAAAGAACATGTCATGGATAGATGAAGCATGTGAAGAAATTACATAATTCACTGACGGTTGGGCCGTCCGTACCCAAGTTGGACGTCACTCATGTTTTTTCCTTAGATACTAACACAAAAGGAGATGAACTTGAAAAGTTAGCGCAAGTCTGATCTATGTACCTTCTACCTAAAGCTGACTGGAAGAGGATCACACCATCTTCCTTCTCTTTTTCTTCACAACAACTCTTCGCTAACACTTATTTCCCGCCCTCATTCTCTCATACCTTTCACCCCTGGCCTTGGGAGGGGAGGTGTATGAAATGAATGCGTACAGAGTGAAGGGGTAGGGGGGTATTTATAGGCCTCTACCTGCTTGCATGTTATCCTAGTCATCGTCCAGTCAGCTTGGCCACAGAATCACCATTTGTATGCTTCTCAGGACGATCCCGGTCAACCATCCGTGTCTATCCCTATGCCAGTGTTTTTACTAACCACGCTTAGTTAGTGCTAATTACGATTAATTATTCTTAACTGCGATTAATGTTTAATAATTATGATTAACATTCACATTCCCTTGTCATGATTAGAAGCCTTAATTATTATTAGAATATTTATTGAGTAATTTATAACAATTTGTGACAATCTCCTATTGACATGAAACGAGTTTTATTGGATACATCTCGACTAGTCGGATCTGAAGATTGTATGCAAGGCAAGATCTAGAAAGGTTGAATTATGGACCTTACAACATGCCCCTGAGCGCTAGTCTTGAGCAACTGTTGATATGCAAAAACACCGCAATAGTGTGTGTTTTTCTTGCGACAATTGATTGCCAGTATGATGCTGCCTACAACATTTACTTGCAGGTGTTTTTAACCCTCCCATAAAGGAGGCCTATAGCCGTCTGAGTAGTATTACAGTTCCTCCTGCTTCTACTACTCAGACCTCCTCTTCTATGGTTGCATCTCGCAGTAAAGGAGGTTCGACGCAATTCAGAGTATGTGGTGTCTACGACAAAGGAAGTGGTCTCCCTCGCCCGTAGTGCACATACTGCAATTGTATAGAGCACTTTGAGGATACATGCTATCAAAAGCATAGTCTCCATGCATTTGCTTGTGCAACTGAGTAGTTTGTGCACACTGCTACACCCGTTGACCAGAAATATGAAGATACTGTCTCCTGTCTGAGGGAGATTTTGGGCCCCTTTACCGGTTCGACTAGTACTCCTCTGAATCATTTACATTACTACTTCCACCAGTACCTCGGATACATATTATGCTTTTACTGCATGTCACATTATAGATATTTCAGAATAGATCATGGATTCTGGAGCATCTTATCATCTTTACGGTGACAACGGGCATTTCATTTCCTACAATTTTGTTTGTTCTGGTGAATCTGTAGTCATTGCCAAGGTTTAAAAAAGCGCGAGGCGATCTAAGGCTTTTTCCCAAAATGTGAAACGGGGCATAAGCCTCGAGGTGATTAATGCATAAGTCTCAATTTTTTAGAAAGAAAATTAAAACTAATGCAAATTATACTTGAATAAATCACAAAAACATAAACTATTGCAACATATTGTCCAAAAGTGCTATACACAGTACAAACTACAACTATATTGTTCAAAGTTGAAATACAATTGCGAAATTATAAAAGAAAATAAAAAGTAGAAAAAAGTTCAACATAAGCATAAATCTAATGCAACATATTGTCCATCACATTCATGTGGTCAATCAAAAATCACTTATCATCAACATTGATTCAACGAATCAACATCAACTTTCTCGCTCCTCAACATTGTCGCCGCCATCGTCATCACTGCTGTTACTACTCGTTGGATCCTCATCAGAATCATCCATACAATTCAGATGCATATCATCACCGACCTCATCATCGCTTTCATCCTCATAATCAGAGAACTCCTTAACAATAATTAGAGTTTTCCATTACCTAACCAAGAAAGTAATATGCATAATCATTTATTTAAAAATTGATCGCAACAAAGCATCAAACATTCTTTTAATTTGTATTGCACCTTTGTCATGTTTTCACCCTTCTTTTTACGTCGAGCGACTCGAGCTCCTTCACCTCCTTCCTCCTCAATATGACCATCTTCAAGTGGTATGTTTGCATCAAGATCCTGATAGGACTTGACATCTTAGACTTCTGAAATCCATTCATCACCAAAGTCAGTATCTTCCAAACATAAAGGATCTTCTATTAATTTCTACGTTCATTCCTTGTATTTCAATTTGAGATTGAACATGATGTAAACTAGATCATCGAGCTTCACTTGTGTTAATCGATTTCTTTTCTCTTTGTATGGATTTATATAGAAATATGTAAGGTTTAAAATGAACGAAAACACTATCATAAAAATATATAATGTTTAACCACTTAATTGAACGAGCTCTGATTACGTTCACACCCAGAAGCACTACAAGTCAAGCTTGTTTATATGTTTTATGTTGTAACTATTTATGGTTCGTTTATTTCTCTGTCCTTATTTTGCAATTTACCCACTAGGGCTTCTCTCTTCTATATAAAAGAACCCTTGGACTTTATGAATAAACAACAAAGTATTTTCATCAACATGGTATCAGAGCGACGGTCCTAGATCTCGGAGCCATGAGCCCCACCTCCCAACCCTAACTTCTGGCATCGCCTTACGGCCTCCCGTTGCACCTCAGATAGGCATGCCGCCGTCCGACAGTACCCCAAGGCACCACCTAGTGGCAGTCCAATGCTGCAGTAGGTCATGCGGGAGTCCGGCGCCGCCAGGCAGTGACTCAAGGCACCTCCCAACAACGACATGCGCTGTCAAGCACCGTTCCAGCACTGTTCAATGCTGCCCAGCGTTGTTCCAGCACCTTCTAGTGTTGCCTAGCAGTGGCTGGCATTGCTTGGAGGTTCTCCTACTGCCCTGGTGCATCGCTCAGACATTCGTTGCTGCTTCGCACTTGGTTTTCTAGTCTGATCCCACAGTTTTGGCCTGATTTTATTTTAGAGTTTTTTGGCCTGATTTTGGTCTGAAAATCGGCGGAATCAGACCGTTTTGGTCTTTTGCACCAACATTTGATTAGGGTTGGTTGTGGTATGAGTGTATGCCCATAAGGTTCATGTCCATGTAAATGCATCATGATCTATCTAAGGTTCCAATTATTTGTCCATGATGTCAGAAAGCAGAGTTGATACACCATTTACGTGTGTCTTCAAGGGTCCAACACCTATTATCAAGATGGATGGCACAAACCACTAGTTGTGAGAGATGTAGTTCATGAATCTACTGCAAAGCCATGGTAAGAAGCATATTCTGACGCAGAATGAGCTGGTGGACAAGATTGGGACCAATGCCTCATGGGAGGCAGATGATGCGTATGCCAATGTATGTCTATCTTATATTGTCTCTGTTGAGATAGCCAATTATATCCTGAGTTAATCCACAACAGAGGCGATATGGGACATCCTCACCGGTACATACTCTAGCGAGGAATGAGTCGAAGATATTGCAACTCCAACATGGTTGGTATCTTCACAACCAAATATGGTGATCATCCTCTTCACATCCTCTACATATATCTGAGGGGTATGTTTGAGCGACTCAATAGCCACATGCCCCTGTCAGCCTTACCAGAGCATCATAAGACCTATACGACTCAGCTCGCTCTCAGCTTCTCACAGACGCTACTATATAGCCTATGGAGGAAGCGTACCGCAGGCTGAGCATACCGAGTATTACATCTGCCACGTCTTCTCAAACATCGTTGGCTATTACGACCTCCCGTGGTAGAGGTGGCTCATCTCCATTCAGAGGACGCGACACACATGGCATGAGGTCTATGTCCACGTCAACCCTGTTTATACTGTCACCCATCAGGCCACTCAGAGGACACACAACATGGTACTCCAAGCATGGCTTCCATCATTGGCCCGTGCTGCAGAGCAGGTTCAAACTGCTCCTGATGTATTAGATCATTGTTATGGTGACTTTATCGTACGCTTGAGAGAGATCACGCCACCGGTCGTCGGATCTCTTTCTTAGTACTAGTCCCTCAGACATTGCTGCTTCTGCCTCCACAAGCACGCCATGTATTACTCATGCATTTACTGGTCGCTCTAGACCAGATCCTTCAAAGTGGATAATGGACTCTGGAGCGTCTCATCATCTTTGTGGAGATTGCTTACAGTTTGGTACTTATAGTCCTGCACAACCAGGTAGATCAGTAGTTATTGTTGATGGGATACATTCTCTTATTACTTGATAAGGGGAGGTCCATTTAACTCCCTCCATCTGTCTACATAACGTTTTTCATGCTCTGCCTTTTCAATGAATTTACTATCTATCAGTGATACTACAAAAGATTTGCATTGCCGTGTTATTTTTGACCGTAGTTCTGTTGTTTTTCTCAGGATATACTCACGGACATGGTGATTGCATATGGTCGTGAGCATGGAGGGCTATACCGGTTGACCATGTCTCCTTATGCTGGTACCACTTCTCTTTCTACTGGTTCGCTTTAAAAAATCTCTCTACACATGACATCTCAGATTTGGTCATCTTCCATTGCAAAGGATTTGTCGCCTCATCCCTGGCATCTCTACCAAGCCCAATTTCCAATGCAAACCGTGTAAACTTGGAAAACATCATCGGTCAAGTTTTCCAATTCAAGGTCATAGTAGTCAGAACTTATTCGAGTTGTTTCACCTTGATATGCGGGGTCCAAGTCATGTTCCTGATCACCAGGGACATCGGTATTATGTAGTTTGTGTGGATGTTTTTTCTTGTCTATCATTGGTATTTTTGTTAAAGAATTAGTCCGAGGCTAGTATGTTGATTCAGAACTTTGTGATTGAAATAAAGAATATTTTCTTTGCTTCTATCAAACATATTCGTTCTGATAATGCTCTTGAGTTCTGTACTAAACAATCGTCTCATTTTTTAGTTCTCGTGGCATTATCTATCGGACTTCCTGTCCCTATACTTCTCAACAGAACGATGCTACTGAACGTGAACACCGTCATGTTTTGGATATCACCAGGGCTCTCCTCATACATAACATGACTCCTCATTCCTTTTGGGGTGATACTGTGATGATGGTATGCTATCTTATCAATCGGATGTCCTCTACCATTTTGGGTGAAAATGCACCCTTCTCCCTTGCTTTTCCCGAGGACCTTTTCTCACTCACACCACGAGTTTTTGGTTGCGTGGCCTTTATCAACCTCTTGCATCCTGGTCGTGACAAGCTCACTCCTCAAGCTGTCAAATGTATGTTTGTTGGATACTCTTGTACCCAGAAGGGTTATCGATGTTTTGATCCAGTCAAAAGAAATACTATGTTAGTGCTGATGTTACTTTCTTTGAGTCCATGTATTATTCTCCTACATGTGACAGATAGAGTTCCTCCGAGTCTAAGGATGCAGTTGTTCTTCCACCTCTACCTATACATGTCCATAAGCATGTACTCTATAGTCCATATTCCAATATCTTTCCCAACATCCAGCATGCCTCAGGTAAATTCTGAAAATTTGATTTCAACTGATGGTACTAGTGGTGTGCATGGTGAACATGTACATTCAAAGGATGAGAATGCATATATACAAGTTGAGATGGAATCATCACATCAGATTGATTTGAGATGGTATATTTCCTTGCGGAAAGGCAAACGTTCCTGTGCGTGATACTCACTTGCTGGGCGTGTGTCTCTCGAGTGACTTTTGCCAGATTTCTAGTAATTTGTCGTGGCATTATCTGCCATGAAAATCCCATGCACCTATCAAGAGGCTCTCAAAGTGAGCCAATGACGCCTAACCATGGAGGAGATGTTCGTTCCATAGTCACGTGGCACGTAGAGCATTGTTATAGCTCTTACAAATGTGTCAGTTGTGGGATCAAGTGGGTGTTTACTTCGAAGCACCGAGCAAATGACATCATTTATCGTTACAAGACAAGGCTTGTGGCTCGTGGGTTTATCCAAACCTATGGGGTGGACTACATGATACCTTCTCTCCCGTAGCTCGACATTCTATAGTCCGAATCCTTCTCTCTATTGCAGTAACACGGGACTGGCCTATATATCAGCTTGATGTGATGAATGCGTTCCTATATGGTGATCTACATGAGGAAGTCTACATGCAGCAACCATCTGGGTTTGCTGCTGGGGGAAGTGTCAGAAGGTGTGCATACTTCGTAAGGCAATCTATGGCTTTAAGCAGAATCATAGAGCATGGTTTCAAAATTTCTCAGACGTGATTGCGCAGAAGGGGTTCGTGATATCAACTGTAGATCATTCCCTATTCGTTCAGAGATCTCAGAGAGGTACTGTTGCTATACTGATCTATGTAGACGATATCATTATTATAAGGGATAATGTGTAGGGTATTCAAGCAGCCAAGGCTTTCCTTGGTCAGCTGTTTGTAACAAGGACCTTGGTAGTCTACGCTACTTCCTTGGACTGCCATTTGCCAGGAACCAACGAGGTCTTGTGATGACCCAACGAAAGTATGTTACATATCTCCTATCCGAGACAGGTATGGCAGATTGCAGGCCAACAACTACTCCTATGGACCCGAGCATGAAGCTATATGATGATGACACTGAGGAGGTTGACAAGAGGAGAGACATGGAGCTTGTTAATGTGACTTGAATCCTGACTACTTGTTGGGCTGCTGATGTGGCTAATATGTGTCCTGGATTCTGATTGGCTGAGGGCTGTTGGGTCAGGATAGCTGACATGTTTGATCTGTGTCATGCTTTCTGATTGGCTGAGTTGTTGGGTCAGGATTGCTGACATGTCTGATCCGTGTCCTGCCTTCTGATTGGTTGAGAGCTGTTGGGATGGATTGCTGAATACAGATGATATTCTTCTGTTGTAGTATAAAAGGGGACTTAGGACCACTAGATACTGTAATCCTCATTCTGATCCTGATTCTCATCCCACATATGTACCTTCTCTGTACGTATGTATTACCTTTTTTCTCCATATAGTGAAATCGATCACCGCTGATAAGGACGTAGCCCATTTACGGGTGAACCTTGTAAATCTGTGTTTTTGCGGCTTGCTTGTTTGATCGTGTTTGTGAGTGTTTGCTTCCGCAATTCGCAACAATCTGGTATCAGAGCTTCAGGTTCCGCCAGGATCATCCAGTAAGATGGCATCGCATAATCTGAAGATCGAGAAGTTCACGAGGAAGAACGGATTCAGTCTATGGCAGATCAAGATGCGCACCCTTCCGAAGCAACAGGGCATCTGGGCACCATTAGATCAGGAGCGGGCGAAGGCACTTGAGCCGTCTGAGTTGATGGTGTAGAAAGAGAATACGCATTCAACGATCATGCTATGTTTGGTGGACGAGATTATCGCTGAGGTTGCCGATGAGGATTCCGCTGCCGGTCTGTGGTTGAGACTCAAAGGTATATACATGACGAAGTCTTTGACCAACAAGTTGCTCTTGAAGCAATGTCTGTTCTCTCTCCGCATGCATGAAGGTACATCATCTCTTAAAGAACATCTAGATCGCTTAAATACATTATTGATGGATTTAAGAAACATAGATATTAAGATTGAAGATGAGGATGCTGCCTTGATTTTATTGGTTTCTCTTCCATTATCATTTGAGAATTTTGTTCAGTCATTCATTGTGGGAAGGGAATCCATAACCTTAGAGGAAGTTTGTGCGAGTCTGCATATGCGTGAACTTCGACATATGGCTATTGAGATGCAAGACTCTAATGCTGCAGGTTTGGTTATGACTCATGAGAAGAGTCATGCCGGTTCTGACTACACAAATAATGGAAAACAGAAGTCCAAGTTGAAGAATTACAATGCTAGAGACATCTGCAATTACCATAAGGAACTTGAACATTGGAAGAAAGACTGCCCAAAGAAGGCCACAATTGCTGCAGAGGCTCAAGGTGGTAGAGATTCTAAAGATGATTTTGTTCTCACCGTCATAGATCAGAAGACGACAGATAGCACATGGATTCTTGATTCAGGATGTTCTTACCATATGACTCCCAATGAAGATTGGTTCTGAACCTATGAGAAGATAGATGGTGGAAACGTCATCACATGGAGGAATGCAACGTACAAGATTGTAGGGATCGGCTCCGTGAAGATTGAAATGCATGATGGAGTCGTGAGGACTGTGACAGAAGTACGACATGTTCCTAATCTGAGGAAGAACCTGATATCCTTTGGAGTCTTGGACTCTAAAGGATACGGGTACAACGCTGAAAGTGGAGGCATGCAGGTTGCCAAAGCTGGGGTTGTTGTCATTGAGGGCAACAAGCAGAAGACCCAATATGTCTTGCAAGTGTGTACAGTTCCTGGGAGTAAGTTCAAGCGTTGTTTGAACTTGCTCAATGTCAAAAGTTGGCAATAGCCCCAGGGGGGCTGGTGGAGGCACGGTGAAGCTTGGAAAAGCTTCTTCGAGGATTTAATTCAAGGTGAATATTCTTTATAATTCCTTGATTCATACTATCTGAATTTCAAGTGAAGTATATCAGTGGTTAATTCTGCTATACGAGAATTCAACCCCGGTTGAGTCTAGCAGTGGTTAAGTCTGCTAGTGGAGAATTCAACTCATGGTGGAGTATAGTAGTGGTTAATTCTGTTATATGAGAATTCAAAATCGGTGGAGTCTAGCAATGGCTAATTCTGCTAGTGGAGATTTCAACTCATGGTAGAGTATAGTAGTGGTTCATTCTGATATATGAGGATTCAATTTCAGGTGGAGATTGTTAATGTAACTCGAATCCTAACCACTTATTGGGCTGCAGATGTGGCTGATCTGTGTCCTGGCTTTTGTGGCTAAGAGTTGTTGGGTCAGGATTGCTGACATGTTTGATCTGTGTCATGTTTTCTGATTGGCTGAGAGCTGTTGGGCTAGGATTGTTGACATATCTGATCTGTGTCATATCTTCTGACTGGCTGAGAGCTGTTGGGATGGATTGCTGAATGCAAATGGTATTCTTCTATTGTTGTATAAAAGGGACCTTAGGGCCACCAGATACTACAATCTTCATTCTGTTCATGATTCTCATCTCATATTTGTACCTTCTTAGTACCATATGTATTACCTTTTTTCTCCATATAGTGAAACTGATCGTCGTCGCTCAAGGACGTAGCCCATTTACGGGTGAACCTTGTAAATCTGTGTGTTGGCGTCTTGCTTTTTGATCGTGTTTGTGCGTGTTTGCTTCCACGATTCGCAATAGAGCTCGTTGGGAAGCTCCTATATGTGACCATCACCATGCCATATATATCCTTTGCAGTAAGAAAAGTGAGTCAGTTCATGGAGCAGCCTAGACAGACACTTGTGGATGCATTCCATATGATTCTGAGGTATCTGAAGACCTTACCTGACACTGATCTCTTATTTAGCAGAGGCACATCTCTTGCTATTACAGCCTGTTCAGATGCAGATTATACACGATGCCCCAAGGGCAGGAAGTCTACCACTGACTTCGTTGTGTTGATAGGGAACTCCTTAGTATCGTGGAATAGCAAGACGCTGATAATTGTCACGAGATCTAGTATATAGTCATAATATAGAGCTATGCCATAAGGGAGTACATAGATGATGTGGGTCAGACCCGTTCTGACTGACCTAGTTATTGAGGCACCTCTTCCCATGCATCTCCAATGCGACAACCATGCTGCACTGTTTATTACCAACAATCCAGTCTTCCATTAGAGAATTAAGCATATCGAGGCAGATTGTCACTACACTCGAGACATGATTAGGAAGGGTCTCATTTCTACATCTCATGTTAGCTCAAGTGAGCAGACAATAGACATGCTCACCTAGCCCGAGGATCATTTCAGAGATGTTGTTCCAAGCTGAACCTGATAGAAATCTATGCTCCAGCTTGAGGGCGAGTGTTGAGAGTTTTTATGTCATGTCACTATTTTACAGTTTATTTATTTGTCCGTCCTTATTATGTAATTTACTCATCAGGGTTTCTTTCTTCTGTATAAGAGAACACTTGAGCTCTGTGAATAAACAACAAAGTTTTTTCATCAACAAATCTCAATGCCCTAATCGCAAATGTTGCCAATTCATGCGTTTAATCTCCAAGAAACATGCACATATCCGTTGAAAATCGTCAACACATATTAGTAATAATGTTAAAGAATGTGCAAAACTCATTAAAATTATTTACAGTAGTCACGTGATTTCTTGTTTTCCTCGAATTGACTGCATTTTCCCATCCAATCTCTCCATGCACAAAAACAATCTCATTTTGACATCTAAATGATTAGAGAATGTCGGTTCATAATGAAGTGGTGATTGAGGAAATAAGCAACAATATGGAAAGGCATGTGTAGTTGACGATACCAACGACCATTCATAAATTTTGACAATAGGCGCTGGAACTTTGAAAGCACCTGTGACAGGTACGCCGACTTTGTTTTCTGACATATTGCCGGATGTAGATAACTGGGGTTTTGTAAACCAATGAATGAATGTCTACGCAGACTTACGTGGATTTGAATGCATATGTAGACTTATGTACCGATATCCATCAACCCAAAACCGTGCTTGATACAAGCGAAGAAGATCAGAGAAAGAAGAAGGCCGCAGCGGCGCAGACCGTGCCGCTCGGCAACGACGCGGCGGGTAGGCGGCAACTACAAATAGACGGCTGCGACATGGGTAGGCGGTGGCTGCGGGTAGGCTGCTACCGGCGACGACGGAGAGTGGAGGGAGAGGGCCAGAGGGTGGGGATTTAGGGTTAGGGTTAGGGTATGGAACTTTGATGTAGGACTGTTGCTTTGATACCATGTTGGGAAAAATAGAAGAGTTGTTTATTCCTTGGAACCCTAGGCTCTCTTGTATAGAGGAGAGACCTACGGGTAAATTACATAAGATGAACATAAAGAAATGAAATAACAAAAAAGTACATAGGAACATAGAAATATCTCTACAATGCTAAAAATTTTCCAAACAATGGATAAAAGTTGATCAGGAGAAATATCATCAAGTTGATAACATTACTTCTAAACTGTAGGGAAAAATGTTGGAGAGTAATAATTTTGTAGTCCGCTCCAATATCCACCTACTTTCATTCTCTCTCATCTACTCTCAGATTTGTTTTTTGCATTACAAGAACGTGTGAATTGGTATGTACCCCTTCTTCCCTATTTATAATTCATGGGGTTCTTGTGTATTCATAGAAAAATATCTCATATGGTAATTAGAGAATCTCATTAATCAATCAAAGAGAGAATCAAGAATCTTTTCAATCAATCTTGGATTGTAAATTAATTAAGTTGATATTGTCAATCTTTTACAGTTTTTGAAAGATTTGTTGATGTTGTCAATCTTTGACTTTTTTTTGAAAGATTTGACAAATTTTCTTGTATCATATACGTCCAAATGAGGAGAAGTTTCATATGTAGGGAAACTTACCAGATAAGATATTATCCAAACAATCTCAAGATAAACTAAACTTTAAGCTAATAATCCTTACAACCTAAAGGATGAAAATAAAACAAAAAATGGAAATTACCCGATCATCTAACAACCTAACGGATAAAAAGTTTAAAACTAGACTTAATAAGAGAGAAATGATCCCCTGAAATTAAGCAATAAAAGACTTGTGGGAAGGGCATCTAGGTTATCTGGCTTCTGAGAACGATGCGGTCTTTCCTATATTATAACTTTTATACCCAATCTCTCGCTATTGGAACTTGTGGGATGGGGACTGGGGAGCCTTGAAACTTCTCAGGTTTTTTAATGTATTCCCTGGGTTTTCAGTTCTTAGGTTAATATTTTTCCTCATATATGGTTGACAGGTAGATTTATTTTTACGTATCAAATGCATTTCCTGTAGTTATGAAATCTTGTATTGAAGTGCATATAGCAGGGTTACTTCAAGATAGCAGAACCATGCTTAATATCTACAAAAACCACGTTCATGAGTGTGTTGTGGTTGTTGGTCTGTTGTATCTGCAGGTAGACCACGAGTTCCCAGTCGAAATGGTCCTTGTTATGACGGTTGAGCCAGGGTTTGGTGGGCAGAAGTTCATGCCAGAGACGATGGATAAGGTGCAATGGATTTATTTGGACAATACTTTTCTCTTCATTTTATTTTGTTTCCTTTCGATTGTACTAATTTGAAAATCTATTTATGGTCCAGGTACGTGCACTGCGGACGAAGTACCCATCGCTAGATATAGAGGTAATTCTGATGAATTCCGTGAAACATGACTTAAAAATCCGTTCAGTAAAGTTAGCAGCGTTGTAGAAATTTTTCGCTTCCATGTGTTGAGGAACATCCATCTTAGCTAGCTTGGTAGTTTGTTGGCAACGCTACACAATTTGAAAGCTTCAACTCAGTGACCATAGGGGTTTTGCACGTGTCCGTCTTTCTTTTAGTTGTCTTTTTTTCAGGGGACCGATCCACTTAATGTTCATGCAACCGATGCAGGTTGATGGCGGATTGGGTCCTTCGACAATTGATGCCGCTGCCTTGGCAGGAGCCAACTGCATCGTTGCGGGTAGTTCAGTATTTGGGGCTTCCGAGCCTGCTCAAGTAATATTGACCATGCGGAAAAGTGTAGAAGCCGCATGAGAGTATTGCTGATGGTCTGTTCAGGGAATTCGGTTCATTTATAAGAAGCTTGTGTAATTTATTCTGCCCTGATATTTTCAGGAGTATACTGTGCATTTATATTGAGAAGGAAATCCAGTTGCAGACTTTATAAATATCCCATTTACATTATCCATGACTTGAATATACCAGAAGAGGAGACTTTGAAGTTGGATATTAACTGAATGCTATCCACACATTTATCTGCTTGTCCAGAGCTTCTTGTTTATTCTGGAGTTTTTTGTATTATTTCTAAAGTATCCATCCCCAATAAGAGAGCGTAGGTATATTTTCAGTCAAGGTGGGGATCCAATGATAGAGAATTGACAGTTTTTTCTTGTTCATATTAGGGTGAAGTATAGAAAAGTTGAATTTTGGTGCCATGAAAGCTGCGAATTCCGGCATTTACTGAGCAGCATTTCTGGGCATTTTTCTCTCTTTTTGGTTGATGGGATTTGTGTTTGAGGGATAATAGTGATAAATGGAATTATTTCTTATTTTTAGTTTGGTTGCTCTTTTATGTTGTGTGTAGCAGAAATAGACTGTCGATTGAACCACTAAGCAAGCAAAAAAGATAACCACACAATACAAAGATGTACTACAGAGTGGCATAGGAGGCTCAAGCGAAACTCCTGTTTGAGACGGTTGGCTTCGCTACGCAATGATATTGGAAGGACATGTAATCAGACTCTGTGATGCATCGGAAGGAACATATGGATTAGGATACATGGCATCTAAACAGTTTATAATGTAGGTTAAGTGATAGTTATTGCAGGATATGTAGTGTGAGTTCGATATTGGATATTGTATCGACACCATGTCGAAACGAAATTTCACATAAATTTCGTTGAAATTTTGGTCACATTTCACCCAAATCTAGCAGCATTTTGTGAAGGAAGTCTCCCATATTGACATTTCGCTTGAAATTTTGATCCTATGTTGAATTGAAATTTCAGTGAAATTTCACCAATATTTCGTGTAATCTGAAATCATGTGTGAGGGAGAAATAAATGCTAATTGTTCTTCGAAGGAGCAAGGACATGTATTTCAATTTTTGAAAGGTTAAGTAGTGGAACCTATATTTGTATCATGATAAGCTTGTTTTGCCATAAATTCTTACTCCAAGGGCTTATTCTTATTTATCCTTGATCCAAAAAGGATCTAAAAGTATTACCATCCATATTCCCAAGGTCATTCCGACAATTATCCCACAAACAATAATTGGATGACATGAGCCCCATTCTCATGAATGGATCCTCAAAACACACATGACATGTCTCTTTGGTCCCCGTCAGACCCAACCTCTCATATCCTACCAAAGCCTTACAACACATCTGTCTTGATGTGCCAATAGATAAAAAAAGCTTTTTAACATTGATGTGCTATAGGGAATTTCATATCACAAAATGTATCCTATGCAATTTTAATGTCTCCTAGGATCATTACAAAAGTCTTGTGTGTACTTCACTCATGTCCTTGGAGGTATCGCATTTGGTTCAACAAGTGGTCTACCACTACAACATAGGTACCCCTACATGCTAAATAATATAGGTTATAATTTTAGGAAGCTATTAGCATATGATGTACCATCCTTAGCACATGACAATGAAGATGCATTCATGGTAAAACTCATGGAAGATGTATCAAATATTCATCTCAATCCAAAAGGTATTGAAGTGCCTACCACTTCAGAAATCTTTGAGGCCCACATTCCATCTTTAAGTCTTATAAGAAAAGTTGCCTTTGCCCACCATAACACACCTATTGTCGGAAACTTTTTGCTCACGAACTACAAGGTTGATGAACCTTAAAATTATTGGGATTTATCCTGTGAAGATTGATTAGCTGAGAACTAGTAGAGAGGATTACTAATGTGGTTCATCTCCCTTCTGCCTTTTGATTGTCTGGGAATTGATGGAGTGGATTACTGAATATCACTGGTAATTTTTTAATTGCGGTATAATAGAGGCCTTGGGACCACCACATATAGAATCTCGAAAATCATTCAAGTAATAATAGAGAGAGTCTAGTGTAAGCAAGTGGAGTATGCACATTGTCGAAACACTATAAATCCTTGCCTTATGTGATTTTGCATGCTTTTCTTCTCTAATCGTGGTTCTATTTGCGTGGTATGTATTTTATGAAAAAATCTTTTCAATTAGAAGATGAGCGAGAACTCCTTGGTGGCTTCATACCTGAATGATTTGAACAATATCATTAACTAGTTGGAGTATGTGAAGACCGTATTTGATGACGAGGTAAAACTCTTCTACTTCTTTCTAATCTACCTGACAGTTGGAATGCACTAGTTTTAGCGGTTAGCAACTCCTCTAGCTTTGCGAAGTTGAAGTTGGAAGATGTTGCTTGTTTTCTTCTTAGAGATAGGCACAGTGGAAGATGTATAGAGAAGAACACTTCTAAGGTTCTACCTTAAATACAGAAGGGAGAGGCAAGAAGAGATACATGCACCAAAATCATTCTAGGAGAAAGTCACAGAAAGGGGATCCAACTATAGATACATAAAGTCCATAGTCTGCTGGAATTGCCACCAAAAGAGGCGTTACATGACATATTGCAAGGTCCTAGAAAGTAGAAGGGAGAAAATGCCAATGGTAAGAATACTGTAAATCTTATCGATGATGAGGATAAGGATAGCTTGATATGTGTTGTAGATGCTCGAAGTGAGTCTGAGATTCTGAACTCGAGTGCTTCCTTTCATACCAGTCCACAAAAGGACACCATCCAAAATTATGCGAAAGGTGATTTTGGGAAGGTGTATCTAGGAGATGATGAATGTTGTAGCATAACAGGAAAGGGAGACATTGACTTTATCAACCTAATGGTGACATCTTGAGTTAGACAAATGTTAGACATGTACCTAGCTCAAGAAGGAATCTCGTATCTATCAGACATGTATCAGAAAGCGGTGTAGTGATATCATATAATGCCGATTGTGGAAAATGTCCAAGGGATTATCGATTCTAGCTTGAGGTATGAAAAAGAAATCCTATATATTGCATCCAGCTCATATGACAGAATAAACGTTGCATCCTCTAGGTGTGATGTTAGCACTCGCCTCAAACGACTTGGTCACATGTGCGAAAAGGGAATGGAGATCATGCGGAAGAAGGGAAAATTGATAGGATTGCAGACTGTTGATCTAGACTTTTGTGAATATTGTATCTTAGGAAAGTATAAGAAAGTCAATTTCACAAAGACTATAAGAATGCGGAAGATGAAAAGATTGGAGCTGGTGTATACAAAAAACTAAAAGACTAATTATCTGAGAACTAGTGGAGAGGAATGTGATTGATCTCCCTCATGTCTTCCGATTGCCAGGGAGTTGATGGGATGGATTGCTAAGATGCATGATCCCCCTCTTTTATTATGATTGGTTGAGAGCTAATGGGCTAAATTGCTGAGATGCGTGATCCCCTCCTACATTCTGAGTGTGTGATAGATGAAGGGTTGGATTACTGAGATGCTCGATCCTCCTCTCGCATTCTGATTAGATGAGAGTTGAGAGGTTGGATTGTCAAGATGCATGATCCTTCTCCTGTATCTTGATTGGCTGAGAGTACATGGGCTAGATTGTTTAATACCATTGGTATTCTTTTGTTGTAGTATAAAAGTGACCCTAAGACCACTACATATTGTATCTCGAAAGGTATTCAAGCAGTAATAGAGAGAATCTAGTGTTAGAAAGTGGAGTATACACATTGCCGAACCACTACAAATACTTGTCTTGTGTGATTGTGCATTTTTTCTCTGATCATGGTTCTATGGGGTGGATGCTTGTTTGGATTTGTCCCCAACAATTGCAATGCTTTTAATGGAACTATGAGGAGGGAGATTTGTGAAATCCTAAAGTATTAAAAACACTAACACACAATTTGTGACCTAATTCAATGTCCAAAATTTATAAATAAAGACCATATCTTATATTACTCTTCGAGACCTTTCCAAGAGCCTAAGGACATCAAAAATGGACATCATATGTGAAACTTATGCGTGAAATAAGACATTTTACAGCTTTTGAGCCACAGAGCCTATATAAAGTCTAAGTGGCCGAACCACTTAGTCACTTTATCCACACCTGTCTCTGCCCCAGAACTCATCGGAACTCCATTGCTGGTGACTTTCTGACCCCCAATCAACGATCTAAAGGTACCGTTTTGAAGAGGATGATGAGGTCCATGCCGTGCTAATGCGTGTTTCATGCTAAGCACCTTGAAATCGTAAATTTCGGGGTGGAGGAGATATCCGGGGAACGACGTTCGGTGGTACGGAGTTTTAGTTTCTAGCTTGCTATTGGGTCGCACGTCTTTCGTACACAACGTATTTGTAGTTTTCGCGTCGATTTAATGTATGGATCATCCAGGATCGTGCATACAAAGTCAAATTTCAGATCGAATCGTCGTCTTCCATCGCAATTTTCAAGAGATCCAGTGATCCAAGAAATACGAAGCCTAGTTAGATTTATCCTTATTCCTTGTTCAATACACATATGTAAATTGCTTTGAAATCAGAGACGAAAAGTTAGACACGAAATCAGACCAACCACCACATTCAACTATGATTTTTGAGAGATCAGGTAATCTGAAAAATATGAAATTTAGGTTAGATTTATCCTTGTTCTATTCTCTATACATGCATATAATTTATTTTGAAATCAAAGATGAAAAATCGGATATGAAATCGAACCATCCACCACATTCAACTGCATTTTTCAAGAGTTTTAGTGATCGGAAAAATATGGAAATTATGTCAAATTCGTCCGTGTTGAATGCTCTGTCCACGCATCTAGTTTATTTTCAAATCTTAAATAAAAAGTTGGACACCAAATTGTAGCACTAACTCATGGCCTATGACTGTGATTGGTCATAAAATGGTTTGATCAATGTAATGAATCATTGACTTAGCAAATGCTAGTCATTTAAATAAGTTAATTACCTAAATATAGTGAGACCTTTTACATCTATTATATAATTGGTTAAACATAGAATCATGGTAGATGATCTGAATGCTAATTGGATAAGGAATGAAATTGGGTAACTAAATGAGAGCCTTGATCAACATTTACTCTATTACAATCTGAGTATTTTGAATCGGTTTGACGTCTGATTGTGCCATGCTTATAACCCTTGTCCAGCTTGTCTTGTGCTTCAATGGTCTCCGTGGTCGAGGTACTCTCCCATGTTGAGGGTTGTGGTGAGCATTGTGCAGTTTCCCGTGTCGCCTTGGGTAGAGGAGTAGACATTGCCAAGGGATGGGTTAGCACCCTTGAGGCCCTGGGTAGAAGACTAGATGACCACGACCATAGTTGCGTTAACTGGGTGACACATAGTTCTTGACTCTGCCTCAATGTTCTTGCTGGGATGCCACGAGATGCTGCCTTCCAAGTTGTGTGCTTCGTAGTCTGATCTTCGTTTTGTATCATAGGGTTAATACGAATGTCTAATGAGGCCGATCACTCGAGTTAGTTACTCACCTTAGTTCTATGATAGGAGTTCCGAGATGTGATTAACGAAGGTGGCGTTCTTACTTGTTTGTCCCATATCCGAAGAAAAACGGAAGGTGGACATAGGTTCTACTACAATTTGAATTGAAAATGATATCTTAATTCTTATATATTATTTGAGTTGTGCCTACCGTTGAAAGACTTTTACCGACGCGTAGTGGTTGTCGAGTGAGTTACCTTGGTTGGTCCTATCTTACTTGTATCATGATACTTGAGAAAGATTTACGGTGGAAATCAAATCGACTTCATTAAATGGGTGATCGGTTCTAGAATCAAGAGGACTTGTAAATGAATTGAGAATGATGAATGACTTGTAAATGAATGGAGAATGATAGATTGGGAAGTGAAAGGCAATAAGGAAAGTATTGGAAACTTAGTTAGGATGCATCTACTTCACGAATGCCTACGGAGGCACCCCAACCCTTGAGATACTATGTATCTTGGAGTCACAGTGCAAGACCCTTGTGGTCAAGACGGCATACTATTTCCTTCACTAACAGGAATATTGGAAAGCACTAAGAAGGAAAAATCAACTTAAAGAAATACAATGATCTAAGAGTTTGTAACGATCATGAATTATGCTATGCAATTCCTTTCTTACTTGCTTATTTTCCTGCAATAGATACATTTGTCGAAATGTGCATGTTCTAAACGTGAATGTGGTGTTTACGTGACCGCTGCTGGATATCATGATCAGTGGAGAAGTGACAGCTCGACAAACACTACAATTACTCTTAACTTAAGGGCATCCGATTTATTTACGGATATCTCTTATCTCTTAAGCCAAGATAAACATGAGTCCAATGCTTCTCCCTTCACAACCATGTCCATCCATACCACATGTTGCAGGAACCAATATATCTAACCCAAAACATGTGAAATCGAACATACCATGCTGTTGCTACAACGCATGGATTTGAGCCTCCAAGAACTCATATCTTTCTTCCCATCGAAGGAAGCTCTGAAGAAAATGGAACCTTCTTTGGAGACTTTAATATGTTCTTTGTAATGAAGAACACTCATCTTCAATCTCTCTAAAAATTCCTTCTGGAGGCCTTTGATGAGTGGGCTATCACCTTATTGTTGGTTGAAGTAACAAACTTCGATGCATATTTTTGTGGATCCATGGAAAATCAATGGGGAATGTTGAAGGAAAAAGGGTAGTATTGGTATTTGTCCTTTAATGGTGTATTCCCTATGTAAACCCTAACCTTAAATCCTCTCTATATAAAGAGGATTAAGGGGTCTAATGACAATATGGAAAACCTAATCACTATTCTCGACATGGTATCAGAGCCCTAGGTTTTTCCTAGGGATCTGCACCGCCTCTCCCCTCCCCCATCCTCCCTCGTCATCGCGCCATCCCTATCCTCCCTCGCCCTCGCCCCCGCCCCAACTCGCCCTCGCCCCGCTCCGCCCCGACTCGCCATCGCCCACGCCCCGACCCACCATCGCCCACGCCCCGACTCACCCTCGCCCCAATGCGCCATTGCCCTCGATCCGCTCCGCCCCGACTCGCCATCGCCCTCGCCCCGACCCGCCCTCGCCCCGACTCGTCGTCGCCCTCGCCCCGACTCCCCGTCGCCCTCGCCCAGGCAAGGACCGCCTTGCCCTCACCCAAGCCAGGACCGCATACGCCAGGATTGCCACCAGCATCGACCACAGGACACCAGGTTGACTGCAGGACAACCTCAGCATCAACCCAGGACGCCAGGACTGCCTCGTCCAGGACGCTTTCGACCTCAGCATCGACCGCATCCGCAAGCTCACCGACAACTGCACATGCCTACAAGTCTTCCTCACATACCGGCGCCTGATTCAAAACGTCAGCTTCAAGACACTCGTTCCAGTGGTTCTTTTGCCAGCGCGTGTTTTTTCTTTCTGAAAACTGTCATATGTGATCTGTCCCTTACATATGTATTGACATGAAATAGAAATATATAAAGAGAGAGAGAGAGGGAGAGCCGCATAATCACCATAATACGATCTAGGTGGCAGCGTAAGCAGATTACGATCTGCCTAAAGGCTACGGCAGACGCTCCCATGGCATCCGGGGTACCTACATCTGAAATGGATGGAGGTGGTCATTTAAAAATGCCATCCTTTGGATACCAAAATTCGATGCCACGAACTACTCCATGTGGTCCTGGCTTTCCTGATGATTGTTCGAGGATATGATAAAGAACATATCCTCCTCGAAGAAGAACCAACTTACAAGGTTGAAAAATACGCTACATGGGTTAAAGACAACACCGTGGTTAGCTCGTGGATTATGGTGAGTGTCATTGACAGGATCGCTCAGGAGTTAGTCTACTATGAAAGTGCACACGATATGTGGAAGTCATTGCTAGCCACCTACGGGCAAGATAAAAATTCTACCAAAATGTATCAATCATTTCATGATCTGATGCATATGCATCAGAATGGCCACCCTATATCGGAGTATTTTTCCGCATTCAAATCCTTGGTTGCAAGCTACAACGTATGTGCCCCTCTCTGCACATGCCCCACTCAACGGCAACATCGACAGAATATGACAACTATGATCTTCCTTGGCGGATTAGATCAGAACTTTGCAGCCCCTCGGGATCAGATGATCACCTCTCCTACTCTTCCAACCATGGAGGAAGCATACAACACATTGTGTCGACTACCGACTGTGTCGGCCCCTCTTACAGACACTATGAGTCAAACTACAATGCTCATAGCATCCGGACGGAATTTCAGAGGCAGCTACAGAGGCAGAGGACGTGGTCGTCACCTGCAAGGACGAGGGCGATCACACATACAGTGCACCTTTTGTCATAAATTGGGACATACCGAAGATGTATGCTACAGACAACATGGACGTCCAGGACCATCGACTTGGGTTACGACTACAGATGTTGAAGGAGGCTCGATTGAAATCCCACGAAAAGATTTTGAAGATCTTATGCAGCGGCTATCAGAAATGAATCCTAATGAGGCGACCACTTCCGGAGATATCGCCGCAATCGCCCAGACAGGTACGGTTTTTGCTTCAGGTAGCCATCACAATCACTCACAATGGCTTATTGATATGGGGGCCTCCACCCACTTGTGTGGAAACCCTCGACTCTTCTGGAAACTCAGAACATCCCAAAAAGGGAAGACTGTTCAAGTTGCTGATGGACAATCGTCACCCGTTACAGGAGTTGGGGATGTGCACCTTACCCCTACAATTCAGTTGCATAATGTTCTATTAGTTCCAGACTTCCCGCTTAGTTTACTCTCGATCAGCCAGATATGTAAAGTACTTCACTGCCAAGCAATCTTTGACGCTTCTAGTTGTGTTTTTTTAGGACATACTGACTGGGAGGACGATTGGTATGGGCCGTGAAGAAGGAGGCGTCTACCATCTTGACAACCCATCTGCAATGGTCTCCTATTCCAAAACTTCTATGAAACAGTCTACTCTTTGGCATCAGCGTTTAGGTCATCCATCAGTACACAAACTGTGTCGGCTTATCCCACAAATGTCCCCCATGAGCACTATCACCTGCGAGGCCTGTCAAGTTGGGAAACATCACCGAGCTACATTTCCCTCCTCTGGTAACCAACATTCTACTGAAAATTTTGATTTAGTTCACATGGATATTTGGGGAGCCAGTCGGTATCCTGATCGACCGGGTCATCGTTACTATCTTGTCCTCATCGATGATTTCTCTCGAGTAGAATGGGTGTTCCTTTTGAAAAATAAATCGGATGCTACTAGCTTGATTATTCGATACATCGTAAAAATCAAAACTCAATTCGGACGAACTATTAAAGCCTTTCGCTCCGATAATGGACAAGAGTTTTTCTCTCATGACTTGCAAAGTCTGCTTCTTAACCAAGGTATTGTGCACCAGACCACCTGTCCCTACACTTATCAACAAAATGGTGTTGCTGAACGTAAACACCGTCATATCCTAGACACCGCACGTACCTTACTCTTTGCTTATAATGTCCCATCACTCTATTGGGGAGATGCAGTCTTAACTGCGACATTTCTTATCAATAGACTGCCATCTAAAACTCTAAAAGAACAAATACCGATTGAGATTCTTTTTCCAGGAAAACCCATCTTTCCTATCCAACCACGGGTTTTTTGGGTGCACTGCGTTTGTTCATCTTCATGCACCAGGCTGGGACAAGCTTGTTGCACGTGCTGTCAAATGTATCTTTTTAGGGTATGCTGCAAGTCAGATAGGATACTGATGTTTTGTCACCCAATCACATAAACATTTTGTAAGTGCTGATGTCACCTTCTTCGAGTCCATACCTTATTTCTCAACTTCAACAAATTTTCGATCGTTAAATCCCTCCGTCGAAAACATCACCTTTCCAGTACCAGTTCCAACTCCCCAAACTCCCACGTCTCTTTCTGAGCTAGTGCCACCTCCTCAGGTATGCTCCCCAACTCAGGATTTGGAAACTAATGTCGTTGCAGAGAATCAGATGGAGCTCCCTATAGCTCAACGTCGCCAAGCTCGACAATGTCTGTCTGTCTATCGGACTAAACACCCGATCAATGCTGCAGTATCTCTCGCCAAACTTACTCCGGCCTATAAGAACTTTGCGCAGGCTGTCTCAAACACTGTTATTCCAAAGAACCACATTGATGTGTTACAAGATTCCCACTGGATTCAAGCAATGCAAGAAGAGATGTCAGCTTTGGAGTCTAGAAATACCTGGACACTAGTGGATTCACCGGCAAATAGTCATGTCGTTGGCTCCAAGTGGGTATTCATTGTAAAGTACAACCCAGATGGTTCCATTACACGCTACAAGGCTCGTTTGGTTGCAAAAGGGTTTACCCAAACCTATGGCATTGATTTCTTCGACACCTTTTCTCCAGTCGCTCGTCTGTCGACGGTACGCATTCTTATTGCAGTTGTCGTTCAGCTAGATTGTCCATTACATCAATTAGATGTCAAAAATGCCTTCCTATATGGTGATCTTCATGAAGTGATTTATATGCAACAACCACCTGGATTCGAGCGACAAGGGGAGTGTCAGAAGGTATGTCTTCTACGCAAGACAAGTTACGGATTGAAACAAAGTCCTCGAGCTTGGTTTCACAAATTGTCAGAAGTGTTACATGTGATTGGGCTCAAAAGATCGTCTTGTGATCATTCCTTGTTCACGAAAAGGAGTCCAAAGGGCACAATAGCAATGATGGTATATGTTGATGACATCATTCTTACAGGAGATGACTATGAAGAAATTGCCAGAGTAAAAATGCATCTTGCAGAACAGTTCGTGATTAAGGATTTGGGACATTTACGATTTATTTTGGGGATTGAGATAGCTAGATCAAGGCATGGGTTGGTAATGTCTCAACGAAAATATGCCACTGATTTATTGACAGAAACATGGATGCTTGGTTGTAAGCCAACACATATCCCTATGGATCCTAAAGGGCGGATCTTCGATGAAGCAACACCAGAGGATGCTAGCAGATACATACGCTTAGTGGGTAAATTGCTCTATCTCACTATTACTCATCCCGATATCACTATGGCAGTTGGAAGACTTAGCCAGTTTATGGATTCTCACACTATTAACCACTTTGAGGCATGCATGATGGTCCTTCGATACATCAAGCCGTTTCCTGTGAAAGGATTACTATTTCGTAAAGACGGCAACCTCAACCTTGTGGCCTACTCTGATGCAGACTATGGAGGATGCTTGCAAGACAGAAAATCCACCATAGGATTTTGCACATATCTGGGAGGAAACCTAATCACATGGAAAAGCAAGAAGCAAGCGGTGGTGTCACGATCCAGTGCTGAGAGCGAATATAGAGCCATGGCACAAGCAGCAGCTGAACTTGTGTGGGTCAAGTCTGTACTAACTGACCTCCATGTCAGGACCAATGATATTATGGAACTAAGATGTGATAACCAAGCAACAGTATACATTGCAAACAATCCCATGTTTCATGAGCGCACGAAACATGTGGAGATCGATTGTCATTACGCAAGAGATCTCATACAAAAAGGACAATTACGCACACATGGTGTTACATCTACAGAGTAGACTGCAGATATATTTACAAAGCCATTAGCAAGGATCCAGTTCGAGAAATGTTGTAACAAGCTGAGCATGTATGACTTATACGCTCCAGCTTGAAGGGGAGTGTTGAAGGAAAAAGGGTAGTATTGGTATTTGTCCTTTAATGATGTATTCCCTCTGTAAACCCTAACCCTAAATCCTCTCTATATAAAGAGGATTAAGGGGTCTAATGACAATATGGAAAACCTAATCACTATTCTCAACATGGAAGTTGGCTAAACTAGATCTTGCGTTCTAAAGCGCGACATTGTCAACTAGAATTCCAAAATTTAACACTAATGGCATCTGGTCCATGAGATTTGGGATACACATGTATTCACAAACAACACCTATCATCCTTGACTTCGTTAATCACACTACCTAAAATCCCAAATCAAGGCCTAGAAGACTGGTAACACATCACCTTAGAGAATAAGTTCAAAGAGACCACAATTGGAAATCTATTGAAGTCGATAAGAATCGCTATCTCTGTGCTCAATCCAACCTCATACTAAATGAATCCATATGGACAAAAATAGTATTTTTTGTTCAAAGGTTTAGCAAACTTCTTAGCTTTGCATAATCAAGGAGCATGTATGTCACGAAAGTAATAAGCTAAGACACAAAAACAGGTAGGGTAAGAAAGTAGCATGATGTTACTTTCCTCCTGTCCCTTAACACAGAAAATACATCAGAACATCGAGATAGGAGAAAAGCAGACAACAAGATGCACCGCTAGTCCTTTTTGAATTGCAAAACCAATCCTTTTAAACACTACATCCATAAACTTATGAACCCTAACATTACTGCTCATGACTTCTTCGTCCCTCTTCAAAAACTCATCGTGCTTCACCACTTTTGCTGAGGTAGATTTAAGGGCAACATGCCCCGTTGTGAAGGTATCCCTCTTCAACCCCACCAGCAGGGAAACTCCTGTCAAATCTACGCAAGTGTTTCCCTCCGATCCATTCAAAAATCACAATATCAGTAGGTCTAAGTAGGGATCTTCCCTCCCGTCGATAAGTTAAAAAGTTCACAAGCACCTCTTTCTTAGCAGTAACACCTGCACGTCCTAGTACATCAAATAAAACGTCTCTAACAAGGACATGTATGTACTTAAAACCCGGAAACTCCCTACAATGAACTGCATGATCCCCAAAAGTGTCTAAGTATGCCTTACGGAAAATTGGGCATATCTCATCAGATGGGAATAAAGAAATCACGAGACTATATCTAAGGATACTGCGATACTCCACTAGTGACATGTGCATACCAAGTCCGTAAATAGGATAACAAGGAGAAAAATTCTAGCATAATCAGCTTGAAGATGTCGAAAAATTGCCTTTTGTCGAACGATCATGCCAAATTTCACATCAATGTCCTCAATTATTTTGCTAGAACAACACTCGCCTAATTTTTTTGGCTTTTTAGAGGGACGGTGTCTTTTCTAGATAAACAACTGAGGTCGAATGAGAGAATCGTATCATGAAGTCGATGAAGAGCATAATCCAAGACACAGTCTCGTAAATCTCCCTGTCTCGTAAGATATGATCCTGAATCTCCCAAGACTGCATCCTGGAAGCCACAAGGCATACGAGAAAGCCTCAACTACTGATAATAGCCCAAAACCACCAAATCGAATGGGCAATGAAGCAACCCTCCATTGAAGGTCTCCAAAAAAGGAGTCTCCACAAACAACAATGTCTTCAATAGACTCTCATAAGTCTTTATCGAATAATATTGCTGCCTCCTCCATGTACATAGGTTGAAAAGTCCTCAAAATACCCATACACGAATGGAGTAAAAGAAGCTCACTCTGATGATCACCCTACTGAGGAAGAAGATATATCAACTTTACAGCTTTAGCACACCTCTCCAAAGCCAACACTTCAATAAGATTTTTATCCCTACTAACCATCCCTCTAAGAAATTTCATGCCTAATAAAGGTCTTCCAATACCTGCTGGGAAAAACCCTTTGTGAATCTTCCTACTATCACATATAGGCAAAAAGATTTTAATTTTATGAATATTTAAAACTAGACCGTCTGGCCCGCACTGCTGGATGATACCCAAAATCTTAGCCTCGTCATATGTGTCCCCAATAATTGCACAATCATCAAGATACCATGCATGAAGTAGTAGCTTGCAACTATCACTGATATAATGGGTAAGTGGGTGTAGTATGAGGGAAAATAGAGTGACCTTATAGGATCAACTTGTTGCACTCCAATGGATGATGAGATATGTCTGTCTCCAAGGTATAACCTTGCCGTTTGTCTATATAAGAACTCCGCCCACAGAGAGATAGATGGGTATCTTTCTCTCACATGGCGTAATAAGGTAGACCTATCAACCATATTGAAGGCATTAGAGAAATACACTATGAGCATGGAAAGAGAACCATCGCTATGACGAGCGTCCAACACTTTGTTGACAATGTGTAGAATAGCCTCAGCTCCACCAGAAACATCCACTCCAAACTGAAAATCATTCAGATATCTGGTAATATCTTTACTTACTCCTGTCATAGCAACTTTAGACACTAGCCGCCTCCAAATAGTACCAACTGCAATAGGACGAATGTTGTTGTTCAACTTAAGCAATGGTGTCAGCGGGGCAAACGCTATATATTCAGACAAGTACAAGGGACATCTCCCTCCCAATCATAAATAAACCACAAGGGCGATGACATGTAAAAGGTTCATAGCCACGGCAGACCCCTCTCTACACATAGAATCGATGAGTTGTTGGGTTGTCAAACCATCTTCTACCACAGGAAGTCCCTTTAGGGAAAGACTTGATACACCCAAGAATGACGTCAAATCCACAACAAGAGAAGCTTCAAAAAGGGGGAAATTTAGCAGGTACAGAGGTGGAATGCAAGGGTGTTTCGCCTCCAAATCCCAAATGGTTTTTCCATTGAAAGGTGCCACTGTTATTATTGATGAGATTTAACTTTTTATCTCCCTCCTTAGAGCAGCCACTATTATGATTGAAAGCCTCAAGCACATGAACGTTCAACACCTGGTCCACTAGTTTAGCATTACCTTTGGCTTCTCCCCAGGTTTTTAGTGAGTTAAGGATAAGATGTTGTTGTATAGACTTTCTGTTGTCAAACCTACAATCATGTCTGTTTGAGTACTAAACACCTGCAAAGTACGTGGAAGAAGCAACAACATCACCCACGTAAAAATAGATCCCGTCTAAACGCATGAAGTGCAATAAGTAGCATGTACCTGATGAAAATACATGCAAATGAAAACTAACACTATATTTAGACTCAAATAACATGCAATAATTGAGAGTAATATGGAAGAAAGGAATATAATAAATACGATATAAATATCACGCGGAGACTTATAACATGTTAGATAAACATATAGTATGCAATGGAATAACGTGCTATTTAAATAAATAACATGCGATGACCAAGAATATCATGTTAATTAAAAAAATAACATGCAATGGAATATCGTATCGTGCTGATTAAACAAATAACACGCAATGATTGCGAATAGCATGCCAATTTTTAAAAAAATAACATGTAACGACTGAGAATTGCATGCTAATTAAACAAATAGGATGCGAAATATATAACAAGAACTAGATGAGATGAAATGTACCAGCATGCAACGACTAAAAAAATAACACGTACCTGATGAAAAATATCATGTTAGTGAAATAAATAGCATGTTCATGATGAAAAATAGCGTGTAATGATTGATAATAGGGTTAGATGGGGCTGCCCTCAGAAGGCACCCAACCGGCTGCCCTGCATCATTTTTCCGCATTTTTTTAACAAAATATCACGATGTATATTCATCTATATATCCTTCATGTCATTCGAATTTCATTAGAAATGAAGACTCCTATGCCTTCCATCTAGAACAGGTCGATTACACCAATGTTTAGACCATTAAAATTACCTATTCTTGATGGAGGGCATATGAGTCTCTAGTTCTGATGAAAATCAAATGATATATTGGAGGGATATATAGATGAATAACATAGTGATATTTTGCAAAAAAAATAAAAAAAATGTGGAAAAATGGCACAGGGCAGCCCCATTTTTTCCTTGATAATAATGCATATAAAGTATGGGATGGTTAAATTACCAGTCTTGTTCGTTTGGAGAATAATCACTGCAATAAGGGGGTCAATTCTCTGTCCGATGTTGTTCCCAAGAGTACGGCTATTCCCATCCTTATTCTATTATTTCACCTTATTCTATTATTATTCATATCTTTATTCCACCTTACTTACCCTTATTCCACCTTATTCTTCTTATTCCTATCTTTCTTGCCTGACAGAGAATAAACCTTTATTTTCCTTATTCTTCATCCTTATTCATGCTTATTCCCGAACTGAATGCCCCTAAGTGTGAGAATAGTAGAATCTCAAGGAAAATGGCATGTTGCTGCTGAGAATAAAATGTCCAATCCTTACAGTAGCGTACTAATGTCGAAAATTACATGCCTAATATATGGTGAAGCTTTATCCCACTATAAGTAGGGTCGGCAACATGGATTCTTGCTCGAATCCTTGTTAAAGATTTGACTATTTTTATGCCGATTATCAACTACGTAACACAACCGTTACAAGGAGGAATTTGAACATTGATCTTTTAGGTGGCCGACACATGCGTAACATGCACTTATCAACATGAAGATGAAATGAAAACAAAATGTTATGAATATGAATAGGCAATATGATTGACCAAAATATAACACAATGGACGAAAATAACGAAATGAATGAAATACCAAATATTCGGTGAAATTAGCATGCTACTGGTAGTTTGCTAACTTTGCTTAGAACATGCATGTGATGGAAATTGCACGTTCACGAGAAACATCAAAGCTACAAGATCACTTACATATATAAAACTTCACACTGTAAATCAATTTATATTAAATATTTACAGATAGTACGAGACATTTGAATGTGATCACATGTAAAAATTTCACATTGGAAGTTAGCTTACACTAAATATTTATAGAGCACGATATATTTGGGATGTAAACATATATATTATTGGTTTAATGGGGCTGCATGTTGGTTGTCTCCATTCTATATTTTGACAATTTTTTTATTTTTTTGGAAAATATTGTCATGTATTTTCATCACTATATCCCTCTAATATGTCACACCGATTTTGTCAGATTCCGAGACTCCTATGTCCTCCATCCAAAACAAGTCAATTACAACAATTCTAAAACCTTTAAAATTACACATTCTAGATAGATGACATAAGAGTCTCTGTTCCTGATGAAATTGCAACACCACAGTAGAGAGATATAGTGATGAAAATACATGGTGGTATTTTCCAAAAAATAAAAAATAATTAAAATATGAGATGGGGCAGTTCCATTAAACCCTATATTATTTGCAATAAACCCGTCACAGCATGGATGTTTAACTGTACATTAGCAACAATCAAATCCTATCCTATGAACGAGTAATATCCTCATGATCTTGTGTTTCAATCAGGTGTTCTTTTGTCATCATTTTAAATGCAAAGAACACTTCATGGCATCCGTAATAAAATCTTTAAATAACTTTGACTGCAAATAAAGAAAAAGTACTGTAGCCTTATGACATACACCGCACACCATAAAGAAATTTTCAAGATGCACGTTAAACTGTCATGGACGATTAAAGATTTTTCTGCGTATGCAAATCTATCTAGTTGGAGTACAAATTGAAGGCTATCATGTCCTGTATGTGCAGATGAAACACATCGAATATGGCTGCCGATGAGTAAAAAGACATACTGCACGGGGACATCACATGTTTCTACTGATTTATATAAACGGAGGACATCTAACTGCAGTCGTAAGTGTGATGGGCATTCATGTGGACACACTAAATAATAGATTCCATCTAATTATTTGAGAACCATAATGTCCGGACAAAAGGTCAGTGATAGGCTTGAAGTTATGGATGAGATTACGTTAGGCATGGCATTCAAGAAACTGAAGGCTGTGAAGGAAATAGGCTGGTGAGCGGATCCTCTAGGGTGCGTTTGGTTCATGGGTTATCCAGGGGTGGATAACCCGGTTTTGTGTTTGTGTGTTTGGTTGGTGGGTTAAGGGTTGGGAGGGTTTGTGTGATGTGATTGTATTGGAATTTGAAAAAGTTGGTAGTTATTATGATATGATTGTATTGAAATTTGAAAAAGTATGTGGTTGTTGTGAAGTGATTGTATTGAAGTTTGGAATAGTAAGTAGAAGTCGAGTATTTTATGATTTTTAGATGATATGATGGTATAATATATAATTTTTTTGATGGGAAGGGAGTGGACCCCACTAGTGGGTTAAAAGTGGGGGTTTTGAGGGGTTACCCACCCAAAGTGGGGGGTAACCCCCCAACCAAACGCACCCCTATTGTTACAGCAAACCACTCGATCACCCTCGAGATGATCGATCATCCCCAACTTCCTTCGAGGATCATCCGGTGGTGATCGAACGGCTTCCCTGCATTACAGCATCTGCTGTAACTGCAGAGGGTTCGGCTCCAATAGGATGCTCACGTCAAAAAGATTGTTTCATCCCTATTTACTCACCAAACTAAAACACCGCCTGCTCCTTCACTGAGCTCTTCCGCGCCTCCAGTGGTCAACATTAAAGAGGAGAAGCAAAGGAAGGAGGCGAAGTACCAATAAGAGCATGACCTATGGCGGCGTCGGTGTTGTTGTACCACGTGGTGGGGGACCTCACCTTGGGGAAGCCCGACCTCGTGGAGCTCTACGACACGGAGACCGTGGAGGCCGCCGCCAGGGCCATCTCCACCTGCACCGAAGGGGCCGTCACCATCTGGAGGAGACCCACATCCACAGGCGATAACGATGATGCTGCCACTGCTAAAGCTAGAGCTTCCTGCTCCAGGAGGTTCGTGGGGATGGTCAGCTCCCTCGACGTCGTCGCCTTCATGGCCCGCATGGGCGGAGACCACGACAGGGCCCTACGCTGCCCCGTTTCCGAGCTCGTCGCGCCCAATCCCTCCCTCCTCAAGGAGGTTGACCCCGCCACCAGGTTCGCATCTATCCATCTTCTTGCTCAGAGTTTTCGTCCTTTTACGTTGCTCTGTTGCTGAATTGTTTGAATCTTTTGTGGGTTTTTTATGGGCATCCTAAAGTTTGATTCTTGAGGAGTTTTTTTTGTTGGATTTCTCTGGAAGAGACCGGATAGGTCTTGATTTAGTTTTAGCGGTTCTTGTTGTTCTTTTTTTCTTGTCACCCATTAAGAAAGATCAAAAGTTTGGTCCGAGAGGAGATTACGTGAGGTTAATGAGAATAAAATATGCAGTCATTAACCTATATCGGACTTTGAGTGCTAGCCAAAATTCAGAAGAAATGTCTAATGCGATTGAGCTGATTCTCAAAAAGCCAATATCGATTGGATGGATATTTTGAAATGGAAATAGAAAGCTTGAATTTAGTTAATACTGCTTTATATAGTTTGAAACCAGTAAAAAATTACGGAAAATGGAACCCTTTCTTTTGAGATAGAGCTTTGTATGAGGTCGCTACCTGACATGCCAAATTATCCATAAGTCATCATTGTATCCTTATCCTAGGTGATGCAGCGTGGACTCGATATGTAGGGCCGTCTAATTATTTAAATTGTGGCCGTTAATTTTATTTACGTTTTTTAAGTTGTCGCAATTTTAAATAAAGAGATCGCGTGTGATCTTAATTAGTCTTAATTTGAATTTCAAATTTGGTAGTTAGTCGGTTAATTAGTTAGAGTCAGTTTAGGATAATTGGTTGTCGGTTTAAATTATTTTCTATTCTTGTAATGTCATCCCTCCTATATAAAGGGATGAGGGTCCAATGTTTTAGTGAGTTCAAGATGTGATAAAATAGAGATTTATCTCTCTCTCCTCTCCCCTCTCTCTCCTTCTCCCCGCGTGATCTACACGTGTTCTTCTTCTCCCAAACCCCTCGTATTCGCGACGAGTCTCTTCTCTCTTCCCCTCGCGGTCTACGCGTTTCTTCTTCTCTAACCCCGCGCATCCGGCGTGTCTTCTCTTCTCAACCCTTCCAGTTTCTTCTTCTCAACCCCTCTATTTTCTTCTACCATCGAAAAATCCACCGTCAAATCTATTTCCCGCGCCGCGCCGAATTCTATTTTGCATCAATTGGTATCAGAGCATGGCAACCGAATTGTCCCTACGATTCGACGATCCCGTCGCGCATTGGAAGATGCAATATGATTTGAGTTGCATATATCATGATTCGCGTTCACGCGCACGTCGACACAAGTTCATGAAGCGCCTTATGTCAAGCATCAAGGTTCAAGCAATTCGTCGGGAGACGAATTTTTTAAAAGCGGAGGAGAGTTGATGCAGCGTGGACTCGATATGTAGGGCCGTCTAATTATTTAAATTGTGGCCGTTAATTTTATTTACGTTTTTTAAGTTGTCGCAATTTTAAATAAAGAGATCGCGTGTGATCTTAATTAGTCTTAATTTGAATTTCAAATTTGGTAGTTAGTCGGTTAATTAGTTAGAGTCAGTTTAGGATAATTGGTTGTCGGTTTAAATTATTTTCTATTCTTGTAATGTCATCCCTCCTATATAAAGGGATGAGGGTCCAATGTTTTAGTGAGTTCAAGATGTGATAAAATAGAGATTTATCTCTCTCTCCTCTCCCCTCTCTCTCCTTCTCCCCACGTGATCTACACGTGTTCTTCTCCCAAACCCCTCGTATTCGCGACGAGTCTCTTCTCTCTTCCCCTCGCGGTCTACGCGTTTCTTCTTCTCTAACCCCGCGCATCCGGCGTGTCTTCTCTTCTCAACCCTTCCAGTTTCTTCTTCTCAACCCCTCTATTTTCTTCTACCATCGAAAATCCACCGTCAAATCTATTTCCCGCGCCGCGCCGAATTCTATTTTGCATCACTAGGAAACCAAGATGGCTTCAAAAATTGAAGAAGATAATAAAACTAAATTGGCGACTGGTACTGATGAACAAGGTTTTAAAATGCGTGAGATGTATCGAGGTGTTTTCCTAGTACTGCCTCGAGGCGTACATACTGAGGCGTCAGCCTCACTCGTGAAAGAAATTTTTTCATAAAATATAATAATTAATCGTAATTATAATTTTCAAGTTTTAGAAATTAAATAGCTATGATTAAATACATAACTCCATGATATTTCAAGGCTAACATCATGGTTTATACATCCAAGTTGTTATATAACTCTCCCTTTTTGGACTCTAAGTCTGTAAGGAGTAAAGTAAATATGGATATGCAAGCACAATAATGGGTAACTCTGCGCAAAATTTAAAGTTTTGAATAAAATTTAACTAAAGGGACTAGATGTAACACACCATTTTTAAAATTAGGTGAGATATGTGTGTCATTCAATTGAGAAGGATAAGAAAATAAGAAGTGAATCGTTGATCACTTTTTACTTTACCATAAGGATTGGGGGATAAAATATATTGCATGTTATGACCATCTTTCCTTATCAAAAAAATATTATGACCATCTTTGTTCATGCATGCTTTGATGTGTATTAATTTAATCCCGATTGAATAGAAGAAAAGATGAGACATGTTTACAAAATATACTTTTCTAAATTTAGGTCAAAGTAAGAAACTTGAATCAAAACATTTTAATAAAGAAAGCATTTAGGCCTGATTCATATTAAAGAGTGGAGGCATTAGATTTAAGGACTCAAGACTCGATTTTTTGTTCATGTTGATTTATAAAGAACATGCATAACAAAATAAAAATAAGCTTAATATGTTAATAAACTAAAAAAATGCATTTCAGTGAATTGTGAGCCTAAGGACTTGAAAATACTTGTCTATGAAAGATGAAAAGCTCACAATCAAAAAGAAAGGGAAAAAATATTGTAGAAAAAGAAAAGAAAAATCAGCTTTTACATGAGGCGCGTTTCATAAGCCTCGAGGCGCACGCCTCATTGAGGTTGCATGAAGTTATAGATTCGAGGCCTTTTTCCTTGAAAAACGCCTCGAGACGTACGCCTCAACGCCTCGAGGCACGTTTTTAAAACCAATGCTGATGAATATGCAATTATGCATGTTTACAGCTCACTATTCTCAACTTCAATTGTGCTTGATTTGATTTGCAGCATTTGCTTAGCAATAGGGTGTTGCGTTGTCTTTGCATCCCAAAGCTTTTTTCAACAAGAGAGCTTCACAACATTTGTGAATGTTACTTTGCGTATCATGCGAACATGCATGTTCTTAAAGGCATTCATCTATTGCTGCTTCTTTGTGTGGTCTAGATTTTGACTTCTGCAGTCCAAATGAAGTCTGAATTTCACCTGCTGCTTGGTGCAGATGATAATATGATCGACTTGGTCGACATGTCAAGTCGTTGCAGCTTCTCTGACTTTGTAGTGTAGAGGAAATCACAAGCCCTGTTAACAGTAGGGCCAACTATGACTAATAAAATCCTATTACAAGATTATATACAAATAAAGGAAGAGATCCATCTTGCGTACATCAGCCTCCGATCTGACCTTGTTTTCTCAGTAGATAGTTGATAGTATCTTCTTTGCTATTGAATTTTCTCGCACCTTTTCCCCATACTTTGTTTGGTCTTTTGAACTTCAAGGTACGTTGCACTGCACATTATATGATCAGGATAATCATCAACATTAGGAAGGATTTTTTTTTGAGCCAAAGTTTGGACATCTATCTGAAAACTGACCTAATCTCAAATATGAAGAAAGAATGAGGGGGATTTTCCTTGAGGATGGTTTCTAGGAGATAGTGGGGAACTTCTGGTTGTCTTGGGTGGGTGAGGGATCGGCTATGTGCTGCCTCTTCTCCAAGCTGGAGGCGCTCTGAAAGAGACTCAGCGCGTTGAAGAAGGCAAATAGTGAGAGCTGCCTTGCCCGTCGTTGCGCAACGCATAATGTGATTGTTGACATGGACAGAAGGGAGGACACTATGGAGTTGTCTCAGTTCAAGCTGCTTGAGAGATGCGAACTAGCATGTCATTCTGGAGGAGGACAAGAAGCATGAGGTGGAGTGGCGCCAGAGGTCTAGACAGATCTGGATCAAGGAGGAGGATGCGAATACTAGATTCTTTCATGCAATGGTGAATGGGAGGCGCCATCACAATTTCATCCACAACATTTTTGTGGTGCGGGACTTCTAGGAGGGGGATCGTGAGATTGACAGGGCGGTCGTCCAATACTTTTATTGTATGACCCATAGGACTAACGCCGGGGGCTGGAGATGGCTTGGGCAGGGGGCTTCCAACCTCTTGCCCAACCAGCAGGTCATGCTTGTTAGAGGCTTTTCTTTGGATGAGATCTGGACGACGGTCCGAGAGCTGAATGCAGAGGGGGATCTGGGTCTGATGGGTTCTCTGTATTTTTCTTCAAGGAGTTCTAGGACATTGTTCAGGGAGACCTGATGATGGTGATCAATGAGTTTGCATGTCTAACCATGATTTTGACAAATTCAACAAAGTGTTGCTTTTCCTCTTGCCCAAGAAGGGGGGGCAAAGAGAATAGAGGAATTCCACCCCATTGCATTGCCCGATACGGTGTATCTGATTGTTGCCAAGGTCTTGTCCAACCATTTAAGTTTTGTTATGGAGAGCATGGTTGCGCTGGTGCAGATGACATTCATACCTGACCGTTTGATGAATGATACTATTGCGATTTGAATCTTTTGGATGACGAGATGCGTAACTACCTCATCCTTCTGGATTTTGATAAATGAGCACTCGGAGGGTGGCTTTTCCAACTGTAGAGAGGCGTTCATCAGGGGGTGCCCCCTGACACCCCTGCTTTTTAATCTTGAGACGGATGTGCTTGCCACTATGACTACACATGTGTTTCAAAAGGGTAGGACTAAAGGTTTTACTAGAGGTGATATCTCCATCCCCCTTTTGCAATATGTGGGCGATACCATTTTTTTTATGGAGAGGGGATACATGAATGTCAGGCTATGAGTACCATGTTGGACGTCTTTGGGGAACTCTCCGGGCTAGTGATTAATAGAGCAAAGTCTACATTTGTACCCTTTGGGCTCTTTGAGGCAGAGATTGAGGAATGCACTGGGGTCATCGACGTCCTGCGTGGGATTTTACCTCTGGCGTACCTTGGCCTTCCCCTTGTGGCAGGTTGACGTAGGCGGATTGGGCTTCGATGATCGAGAAGCTTGAGCTCAAGCTGGCAGGTTGGAAGGCCTCGTATCTCTTTCGTGGGGGAAGACTTGTGTTGCCGAAAGCAATTCTTGCTGCCATATCCATTTTTTATTTAATTTAGGATTTTGCCTGTTGGAATTTGCAAGCGCATGGATGCCTGCGTGCGTCGCTTCTTCTGGGGAACGGATATCAGGTAGCCGAAAGGGATACAATCGGTTAACTGGGAGACGATCAACTCATCTCAGGATTCGAGGGGAATTCTCAAGTTGGAGGAGATGAACAAGGATCTTCTGTTAAAGTGGGTGGCTCGTTTGTGAGGTATGAGGGAGGACCTCCCCTGCAAATTCATTAGAGACATTTATAGAATCTCGGGCGTGCCACCGTTGGCAGATTCCTCCCCTCACCTTGCCTCAACTTTTTTGAAAAGGGAACTGCATGGTTGATCGTGAAATTCCTCTGCAGATGTGTCCGGTTATAGAGGATAGGGAATCCTTTCTGTTCTGTAAAGACAATTGGTATGGTAGTGGACCGCTGCAAGAGATTTTCCCTCGCATGTACTTGTTGGTTGAGAGCTATGACCTGCAGGTCAAGGAGGTCTGGGTTGACGACCAAGGTTTAAAAAAAGCGTGAGGCAGTCCAAGGCATTTTTTTCGAAATTGAGAAGAGGAGTAAGCCTCAAGGCGGTCGAGGCATAAGCCTCAATTTTTTGAAAAAATTAAAATTAAAGCAAAATACATTAAAAAAGTATATAATAATATTAAGCTTTGCCAAAAACACATTTAAGAATAATTTAAAACTAGTAAAAGATGCAATACATAAGCGATGAAGGCATTGAAGTTCAAAAAAACTAATAGTAAGCCACTAATATAAGGAATATCAAGTTTCAACTTCAATGATTCTATATTAGTATTGAACTAAAGTCTATACTTAATACTAAAGTACAATAGAAATCATAATTTTTAATGTTCGAAGTAAAAAAATATTAATATGCCTTGAATCCCAACCATTTGTCTTGTTGGACGTAGTTGGAGAATCACAATAAAACATAATAATTATTTTACTTCACATGTTTATTTTTCAACCTTGCTTCTTTATATATGTGATAGTATTCTAAGATTCACAACTTATACAACCAAATAATAACATCAAGTTGCAAACTTGCAACTAATATAAAACATTTATTACAATTCAAACAAAAATCTGCGTGCAATAGAACTAGTATGTGTAGACGTATGATAAATTAAATACGATGTATACAAGATCATGGAGCATCGCTCTTTTCAAGCGATCTCTTCTCTTTGCATGGAGCTATATATAGAAATATACAAGGTTTAACATGGAAACAAAAACATAAACATAAAAAGTATAATGCTTATGGAAAAATAGGGTCATGTGCAAAGCACATAACCAAAAAGGTAAAAAAAGCTTCGTGCTCGAGGCTTACTCCTCCACGTTGCCTTGAGCGCCTCATGCCTCAAGCGCCTCAGACGAATCTGAGGCGTACGTCCCACCAACTAGACCCGAGGCGTGCGCCTCGGGGCGCTTTTAGTGTGCCTCGCCTCGAGACGTACGCCTTTGCGCCTCGAGGTACCGTTTTTTAAAACCATGTTTACGACCAATGGATGTCGTATCTCTCGTTTCCCCTTTCAGAACAACGTTTTGATGAGTTCCTGCGTCTGTCTGAGATGATTGCAGACTGCTCAGGACCGTCTGAGGGATACAATCATTGGGTATGGAGAGGTGGTTGTTTCATTGTGAAGAAAGATTATAAGATGCTCTCCTCCAGCTTGACATTTGATCCAAGCATCTTGGAGCGTGACTGCAATTTGATGTGGACATTAAAGGCCTCTAGCTGAAAATTTTTCTACAGCTACACAAGTGGGAACATATTCTGATAAAGGTCAGAAGATCGGCATCGATGTAGGGGGATGACACCATCTGCTCCTTGTGCGAGAGCGGTAACGAGAACCTAGGCCACTTCATCTACTCTTGTACATGCATCTGTGATGTTTGGACCGTTGCGAATATTCATTGGATTGATTTTTCCTCCCACACCGGACTTTGGAATTCACTGATGTCCAACCAATTCAGGCCTATGGAGGAGCTCCTACGCCCTATTGCCACCATTTGAGCGATTTGGATGTTGCGCAATGGACTTAATTTCGGTCAGATAGGTTTTATGTTGACAATGTAAATTTTTTTGCTAGATCTCTTCTCGAGACCTGACGGCTGTAAGTCTTCTAACCAATCTTATTAATATATATGAGGCGGACACCTCCAAAGTATTTCCCCCTTTTTTTAGATAAAAAAACTGACCTAATCTCAGACATCGTATCTGGAACCTGTAATTACAACCAACAACAACCAAATTTCTATTTTTTCTATAAGAAGCACCTGACGTCTATTTTACAAGTGCATTCTGCCCTAATATTTTCCATGGAATTTGGCACTGTACAAACTATGTTGAGTACTACAATGATCTAGACAGCCCTTTTTTCCTGTTGTCCCTGATCCTTATTGTGGCACTTCAAATTGAAACTTTTTTTTTGAGAAAAACTTCAAATTGAAACGTAGAAGGCTGGACATAAGTTAAAATTTCTAAAGAATGGACGTGCATTGCAATCCTGAAGTTAAATTTCTTATGCTTTTTTTATGGAAGAAAACTTTTTATTGTATGTAATTTCTAATGAATGGGCGCGCATTACAATCCAGGCGGGACTTTTTTCAGAATAATAAATATTTATAGAGCTAAAGGAAGAAGTTCCATATGATTTTTATTCATTTGGAAAAGGCTTATGATTTAGTCTTACATGAGAGATTGTGGAGAGTTTTGGAGAAGAGACAAGTTTCTATCCTATACATTAACCTTATAAAGGATATGTGTATTGGTGGTTCATCTTGTGTAAGGATCTAATATGGGAAGAATGACTATTTTAAAATCATCACGGTCTGCATCAAGGTTCAACTTTAAGTCCACTCTTTTTTACTTTGATTATGGACGAGTTGGCTAGTCACATTTAGGATGAGATACCTCGATGCACGTTTTTCGCCGATGATATTGTTTTGATTGATGAGGCATGAGATGTGGTAGATGAGAAGCTGGAGGTTTGGAGACATGCCTTAGAGACTAAAGGATTTCGTAGAAGTAGGGCTAAGACTGAATATATGGAGTGCACATATAATGGAAACAACGATGAAGGACTCAAGGTGAAGGTTGGAGATGGTACCATTTAGAAGAAAGCTTCTTTTAGATATTTGGATCTATTTTGCAACAGGATGAGGAAATTGATGGATACGTCACTCTGAATAAATGCAAGTTGACTAAAGTAGAGAGGAGCCTCTACTGTTCTTTGTGATAAGAAAATCCCTTTGAAAGTCAGGGGAAGTATTATAAATCAGTCGTGAGACCTGCTATGCTCTATGCATTAGAGTGTTGGCCTGTGAACCATAGACATGTGCAGAGAATGCCAGTAGCAGAAATGAAAATGCTAAGGTGGATGTATTATCATAAATGAAAAGATTGGATTCAAATGATGCGATCAAAAGGAAAGTTGGTGTAGCTCTAATAGATGATAAGATGAAAGAAAATCGCTTAAGATGGTTTTAACATTTGTAATGGTGGTCGATTGATGCATCAGTTAGAAGATGCGGGATTGGAGATGTTGAGTTGGTTAAGAGAGAGCGAGGAAGGCCCAAGAAGTGTAGAATGAGTCTATCCAAAAGGATCTTGGTTATTTGAATTTAAACCGAGAATGACCCAAAATAGATCTGAATGGAGGAGAAAAAATCCATGTAGCCGACCGTACATAATTGTGGGAAAATACTTTATTGTTGTTGTTGTTGTCGTCTTTGAAGAAAACTAGAAAAGAGTTTGATGGTTCTGATTTTACTTGAGAACTGTTAGAGCCGAGAATACTTTGATGTGTTATTCCATGGAGCCCTAGGGTCTCTTATATAGAGAGAAAACCCTTGGGTAAATTACATAGATGTACATAAGATAAATAAGTACTCAACGGTACATCACAATATAACATAAACGTCTACACTCCCCCTCAAGATGGAGCATAGATATCAATCATGCTCAAACGGTACATCACAATATAACATAAACGTCTACACTCCCCCTCAAGATGGAGCATAGATATCAATCATGCTCAGCTTGGAAGAACATCTCTGGAAAGGTCCTCTGAGCAATGGCTTGGTAAATATATCAGCAGTCTGGTTTTCTGAACTGACATGTGAAGTGGAAATCAAGCCCTTCTGGATCATGTCTCTAGTGTAGTGACAATCCACCTCAATGTGTTTTGTTCTTTCATGAAAGGCTGGATTATTTGCAATGAACAATGCTGCCTGGTTGTCACATTGAAGCTGCATGGATAGAGAGACATTTACATCCAAATCTTCCAAGACCGCTCGAACCCACATCATTTCTGCGCTCGCTTGTGCCATGGCTCTATATTTGGATTCAGCACTGGATCTTGCCACAACTGTCTGTTTCTTGCTTTTCCAAGAAACCAAAGAGCTTCCTATGAAGATAGCAAATCCTGAAGTAGATTTACGATCCTTTGGACATCCTGCATAGTCTGCATCTGCACAAGCTGAAATAGACAGATCTGTGTCTTTCTTGAATAACAAACCTGTGCCTGGGGAAGACTTCAGATATCTCAATATCATATATACGGCTTCCATATGAACTTGCCTGGGCTGCTCCATAAATTGACTCACCCGTTTTACTGCGTAAGCAATATCTGGACGAGTTATGGTGATGTATAGAAGCTTACTCACCATCTCTGTCTGTATCTCCTTTTGTCCACCTCTTCGGTATTGTCATAAAGCCTCATACTTGGGTCCATAGGCGTGCTCGATGGTCTGCATCTAGCCATTCCTGTTTCCACTAGCAAATCGGTGACATATTTTCTTTGGGTCATCACCATTCCTTTGCATTTCTTGCAAACTCTATCCCAAGAAAATATCGTATTGTGCCTAGGTCCTTCGTAATAAACTGGCTTCCCAAAAGAGCTTTGATCATCTCATTCCCCTGAGTATCATCTCCTGTAACCATAATATCATCTACATATATCATGACAACGACCGTACCTCTAGGGGTCTTCTGGATAAACAACGAATGATCCGCATTTGACCTCTTGAACCCCTGTTGTTCAATCAGCTGGGAAAGTTTCTGAAACCATGCCCGTGGACTCTGTTTAAGGCCATAGATAGCCTTATGAAGTCTACACACCATCTGAGTCTCCCCCTCAGCAGCAAACCCCAGTGGCTGCTGCATGTAGACTTCTTCCTGTAGATCACCATACAAGAAAGCATTCTTCACATCAAGTTGGAAAATAGTCCAGTTACGTACCACATCAACAGATAGGAGAATGCGAAGAGTCGAGTGTCGAGCCACTGGTGAAAACGTGTCCAAATAATCCACCCCATAGGTTTGGGTGAATCCCCGTGCGACAAGTCTGGCCTTGTATCGGTCTAGACGCCCATCTGCGTGGTATTTAACTGTAAAAATCCATTTGCAACTCACCACAGATGCACCCGGAGGAATAGGGACTAAAGACCAAGTCCCTCTGGACTGTAAGGCACGCATCTCCTCCTCCATAGCTAGACGCCAGCAGTCAATCTTCATAGCTTCTTGATAATTCCGTGGGATGTCCACTGACGAGACGGCTGCTGCAAACCTCTCAAAATCACCAGTGAGACAATGGAAGGACACTTGAGACGCAAGAGGATAGGATGCACATTGCCTCTTCTGCTTCCTATGAGCAATAGGACGATCAAGGTCATCTGTCACTGTACTAGCTGGCTGATCCTCTTCCTGTAGCACAGGTTCCTGCACAGGTGCATTATCTAACCCATCATTAGTGTTAATATCAGAACATACCTGAGGCGTGCTGGATGGTTGGCTTGTAGCTTGAGCAGGCCCTGACTGCCTTGTGTAGAACTTAGGAAATGGTAGTACTGGTGGTGCTGTGGACTCAGATTGACCCAGACTTGGAGGTAGGGGTACATAGACATTAGTATCCGTGGATGTGGAGGAAGCTAATCTGTCACCTGCAGGGGAGAAGTACATAACAGGTTCAAAAAATGTGACATCAGCACTAACATAATACTTGCCACAAATGGGATCATAGCAGCGATATCCTTTCTGTGTCCTGGAGTAACCCACAAAAACACACTTAACAGCTCTAGGAGAGAGCTTGTCAAGTCCTGGAGACAAGCGATGAACAAAAGCGACAGTCCCAAAGACACAAGGAATAAGTGAAAACAAGTCCTTGTCAGGGAAGAGAACAGAGATAGGGGCCTTTTCCCCAAGAACGGTAGAGGGCATTCGATTGACCAGATAGCATGCTGTGAGTATGGCATCCCCCCAAAAGGCTAATGGTGCACAACTCTGAATAAGTAATGTGCGGGCAATGTCAAGAAAGTGTCGATGTTTTCGTTCTGCAACACCATTTTGTTGAGATGTGTACGAACATGTTGTTTGGTGGATAATCCCCTTTGAAGAAAGAAACCGAGCAAGAGAACGAGTGCAGAACTCCAATGCATTATCCGTGCGCACATACTTGACAGTAGATGAAAAAACATTCTGTACTTCATTGATAAGATTTTGGATAACACTCCCTGCTTCAGATTTATTTTTAAGAAGAAAAATCAAGAAACACGAGAAAAATCATCAACTACAACCAGATAAAACATGTACCCCTGATGATCCGGGACACAACTCGGACCCCAAATATCTATATGAAATAACTCGAACGGGGAGAGACTGCTCCGACCTTGACGACTCGGAAAGCTGGAACGATGGTGCTTCCCTAACTGACATGCTTCACAACGAAATGATGAAGAAGGAGATATCTGAGGCAGGAGGGTGACGCATTTTCTGCAGCGGTAGGTGACCAAAGCGAAGGTGCCAAGTATATGGTGAAACGGATCCCTGAGATTGTAATGAGACGCCAGCATAGGAGTTCCGTACCAGACGATAGAGGTCATTGTGCTCAGAGCCACAAACAATCACCCTGCCCGTTAGTATGTCCTGAAAAATGACAAAAGATGGGTCAAATATAGCACGACAGTGCAAATCTTTGGTAATCTGACTGATTGATAATAAATTCATAGAGAATTCTGGTGCATGTAGAACGTTCTGTAAGTGCATGAAAGGCAACAAAACAGTCTCCCCCTGACCGACAATAGGGGAATGAGTGCCATCAGCTATGAGTACGGAGCGGTCAGGCTGAATAACTCTGTAGGACTGCAGGTTATCTCTATAATGACAGAGATGATGGGTGGCTCCAGAGTCAACAATCAAACCTGATAGATCATGTTTATGACAAGAGGCAGAAGCACTACCTGAGGTACTGGCAGCAGCAGATATGCTAGCGGACGCAGAAGCCGCAACGTCAGGTGTATCAGCACCCTCTGATGATGTCTGTGGCATAATGTCTCTAAGCCGTGCCACTAGCTCTTCGAACCTGTGATCGGAAGTAGACGTGGATGGACCCTGAACATGATCGGCTACACGTGCAGAAGGAGGAAATCCATGCTTGGAATAGCATGTATCCTCGGAATGACCAGTTCGACGACAAAAAGAGCATGTTGAACGCACACGTCCTCCTCGGCCACGTCCGCTACCTCCTCGGCCACGAAAGGAGTACGAACTACCTCGTCCTCTGGAGACCGCCATTGCTGACGGAGATGGAGTTGCGACACTAGAGGGAACGGAGATCCGACTGAGCCTCCTGTAGACTTCCTCCATAGGAGGAATAGTAGCATCGGCGAGGATCTGAGACCGGGCTGCTTCGTATTCCGGATCAAGGGCAGCAAGCAGAACTCCCACCATAGTTGCATTGCGAAACGTCTTCTGCTGCTCGTGGGTGGCTGTGAGCGGAATGGTGCTATATAATTTCTCGAACATCCCACGTAGGGACGTGTATAGAGAATGAAGGGGCTGGCCATTTTGTTTCGTGGTAAAAATATCATGTTGCAACTGCACCATCTTCGTCTCATTCCGCACTTGAGAGTATGTTGTAGCGAGAATATCCCACATCGCCTTGGCGGTGGGTTGATGAAGGACGCCGTTGGCAATCTCCATTGTGAGTGTCCCTAACAGCCAAACCTTTGCATAGGCGTCGTCAGCCTCCCATGAGGCATATATTCCCGTCTTCTCTGGCGGTTCATTTTCGGTAAGAATATGCTTCTTACCACATGACTTCATAAGTCTGAGGAACTGCATAGCCCACAGTTCGTAGTTCATCCCGTCCATTTTGACGATTGGTGCCGAACCCTTAAAGGTACCTATGGCGGGCATATCGACCTTTTGATCTGACATATTGCCGGAGAAGAATAACTAGGGATGATAGACAAAAGAACTGGTGTCTACCAAGACCTTTGTGGATTCAAGTGCATATGTAGACGTTATGCACTTGAACCCATCGTCGACTTGAGACCGACCGAAGAAGAGGTGCCGCAACGAGCGGCGTTGATGGCGACGAGAGGAGGCTAGGGAAGCCTCGGCGGAAGAGAGGCGGCGTGAGGAGGGGCCCGACGGCGAGGCTGGGTGCGGCTGGAGGGGCCCGGCGGCGAGTGGCCCGGCTGGGGGCGGCGAGGGCCTGGCTGGAGCGACTAGAGGGGCCGGCTGGAGGGGCTGGCGGCGGCGGAGAGAAGGAAGGGGGGCGGGGGCGGGTGGAGAAAACCCTAGATTAGGGTTCTGGCTCTGATACCATGTTAGAGCCGAGAATACTTTGACGTGTTATTCTATGGAGCCCTAGGGTCTCTTATATAGAGAGAAAACCCTTGGGTAAATTACATAGATGTACATAAGATAAATAAGAAATACTCAACGATACATCACAATATAACATAAACGTCTACAAGAACTAGAGAATACGAGAGGACTAGGGTCTTTATTCTCCTTTCTTTAAGCTTCTTTTGTAAGTCAATGGATGACCATTAGAGGTTAATGGTCATCCACAACATTTTATTTCTAGAAGCTTAGCCAACAAAATAAAGAGTTACAGCCATCTCTGCCTAGAACTTCAATAGTCAGACACATTGGATCAAAACCTCAGTATCCTAAATGGTAATGGCTAGAGTTATTATATTTGCATTTATGTTTGTAACCCTTCGGGTTCCGTAACCCCCCGTGACCCTTCGGGTTATGTAACTCTCTGTGACCCTTCAAGTTCCTTAACCCCTAGTGATCCTTCGGGTTCCATAACCCCTAGTGACCCTTCGGGTTCCGTAACCCTTGTACTCTCTAGGGTTTTCTCTCTATATAAGAGGCCTTAGCTCTGTGGAATAAACAACTCATTCGTTCATCTTCTCAACATGGTATCAGAGCGACGGTCCTAGACCGAAGCCTAATACCATAAATCCGCCGCCACCACTAGCCCTCTCTCTGCCAACAAGGAGAGAGGGCTGGACCTCCTGCGTCACTCGTGGATTCGATGGTCTCGCGCAAGGTAGTCCAAGTCCCCAGCATCACCAGCAACACCTAAAGCGTCGTCCGAGGCTCCAGCAGCTCCAACTGCACCTCCTGCATCGTCGACACCGCTTGTAGCCCCCCTCCCCTCCCCCCTTCCCTTCAACAACCCTTGCTTCACCACGACTTGTTTCTCCCAACTTGATGTTCCATACTCTTTATTCTATCAAGTACAGGAGAAATGGGGAGTCAGAGATGATTCTTCAGGACGTTTGTAACCCTACCACGACTGCCAGGTCGACACTCCAGAGTACTACTCAAATCATCCGTCTTCACGGAGCATCGACTTCTTCGTCAGGGCATATACTTCTTTTACGACCCGACTACTGCTCTGCACTAGACTTCTTCTACAATGATTCTTCTCCAGGCACGACAGAGATATGTTCCGGTGACCTGCAAGCATGATAGAGATACGTTCCGGTGACTTGATATCGTAGCGACTCTACATGCATGGCAGAGATACGTTCCGGTGACCTGAAAGTCGCAGACCCATCCTCGAGCGAGGTCTTCTACCAACAACGGACATAAGTTCTTATGATGCATCGTGTGAAGATGTGGTGTATACTTTTTATTTTTGTTACAATCTGCAGCTTTCTCAGTTCCAGCTTGAGGGGGAATGTTAGAGTTATTATATTTACATTTATGTTTGTAACCCTTCGGGTTCCGTAACCCCTCGTGATCCTTCAGGTTCTGTAACCCTCTGTGACCTTTCGGGTTCCGTAACCCCTAGTGATCCTTCGGATTCCGTAACCCTTGTACTCTCTAGGATTTTCTCTATATATAAGATACCCTAACTCTATGGAATAAACAACTCATTCGTTCCTCTTCTCAACAGTAATATTATAAGCTTGAAATTGATAATTATGAGCAACTTGAATATACACATGATGAGGGTCACATATACCATGCCAGGCTCAAATGCTCGATGTCTAGCACATTATGCAGCCTATGTGATCAGTAAGTGGTTGAAGCTTTATTTCATGCTTGTAGGTAGGTGATACATTCGACGGTAATTGTTAGAAAATCGGAAGCGGAAGCGTAACATGGAATAAAGATAAAACAAGAAGAACAACGGGATTTTACGTGGAACCCTACTCCGTGAGGAGCGGGATGAAACCACGGGAGAAGCCCTCAAAGGGGCGTGTTTTGCTATTGCTTTTCTCAATGGATACAGGAGGTCTGGGGCTCCTTATATAGCCTCTCCAGAGCCTCCAAGTCCCACTACTGGACGATGTGGGACTAAACACTGGATGGGGTAAATGGATCTCCTCCAGGATCCATTTACCCTGCTACAACACAATAGGCGCATACAACTTATGCTCCAACACTCCCCCTCAAGCTGGAGCATGCAATGCTCAGCTTGGACAAACAGACAGAAACTCAACTCAACGCTACAAGGCACTACGGACAATATCAACCCAACGCGCACATTGCTGCAGTCGAGGACGTTGCTTCTCATGCTGTGCAGGTGAGGAGGACAAACGGGCTGGAGTGTGAGTCAACTGAAGACTCGAAATCTGACCGTCGAGTCTGCAACTGCGCCTGAAGTCTCCTCGTCAGAGAACTGGGTCTCTCCCATCTGGCTCAGAGAATGGTGCACTGCTCTGGTGTACCTATGATACCACATGAAAACCCTTGCCCTCAAGGGAATGGTCCTCTACTCTGGAGTCCCTATGGCTCACATGAAAACTCTGGCCGACAAAACAAGAATGATGGGGACCTCGAACTGATGATGGCAACATATGCTCATCTGAAAATGACCGCACACTTGTGCGTGTCTGAAACTGGACTCGGAACAATCTGATGTCGAGTCTGAAACGAACTGTAGAGTCTGATCATCTGGCTGGTCTGGAAATCTGTATCTGGATCTGAAGAATAGACCTGTGACTTTACATATACTCCCCCTTTCTCCCATACTTGTCGGAAAATGAACATCGACAAAGTTGGGAGAAGACAAGATGAATAGGGGTAAAATAACATGAACATGAATCTTGCGGTTTTTCTTTTTTTAAGCCGTTTTTTTTAAAACATTTCTTTTTTTTGAGCATTTTTAAAGCCGTTTCTTCTTCTTTTTTTTACGGCTTTTCTTTCTCTTTTTTTTTGAAATTTGTGCGTACGACTTTTTTTTGTACGCGCCTCCTTTTTTTTGAAATCTTTTTTTTTGCATCGGCCCACTTGGACCCAACTCTCTCTCTCCTTTTTTTTAACACGGCCTTTCCTCCTTTTTTAAAAAAAAACCATCGGCCCAATTGGGCCCTGTATCAGCCCCCTGTTGGGCACCACCTTGGAACGACCCAACATAAATTTTTTTTTAATGACAGCCCCCCACCCGTGAGATTATTTAGGGTTTCCCCTCAAGTCACGGGTACCCATTCGTTTTGCTCATGCGCCGCCACTGGGAAAGCCGTGCCTGGAGGGAGTTCGATCGCGCGATGGAGGAACCCGAGGAGGAGATGCCCTTGCCGCAGGATTGTATGTGCCGCCATGGCGGCAGAGAGGGGACGAGTTGCACATAAACGGTGTCGCGTGAGTTGCGCGCGAGGAGATCTCGGAAGGACTGGCGACTAGAAGATGCGCGGCCTCCTCACGCATGTAGGAGATGCCGCCACCGCCTGGGTTGCTGCGCGATCGGGTGAGGCGGCGCTTGGGGCTTTGCTCCGCGCGCCTGGAGGGGCCTTGTGGCCTTGCGTCGCCTTGCTGGGAAGAAGAACGACACCGTGAGGGGGTTGCGCGACCAGAGATCTGGGAAGGGCGCCGCCGCTTGAAGTCGAAGGACGCGCCGCCTTCGCGGGCCTTGTGCGTCTGCGCGAGTGGTTTCTCGCCTGGAGTCGAAGGAACGACGAGCGCCGCCTGGAGAATGTCGAGGAAGGAGCACGCGCGCTCCTGCTGTGGGATGAATCGGGGAGGAGGAGCGTGCACATGGAGAGCCGCCGATCTGGAGAGCGCCTTCTTGAGGAGATGCACGAAACAGTGCGCCTGGGATAATCGCCTGGAGAGGAGTCGCCGAAGGATATGCGGCGACCTGGAGCTGCTATGGGGCTCTTCCTGGGATCTTGCCGCCGGGACTGGAGGTTGCAAGGTGCGCCACGGCGATCAGGAGGAAAGGTAGGGCGTTTCGCCGCCTTGCGCCAGGTATCTCTTGAGGAGGAGAAGGTTGCTGGCGCCTTGCACTTGGACCGAAGCCGCTCGAAGGGCTTGCTTCTGGAAGGGTGCTGCTTGATGCCATCAGATGGTTGGCTGCGGCGATGAGCCATCGGGGCTTCGATTTGATGATCATCTTCGGCGGCAACATGGATTTAGGGTTTTACAAGAAACCCTAGAACATCTTTGAACAAACTCCAGAATATATTATAATAATCAGACTAGAACGGCTCTTGAACAGGAGCAACAAATCTTCACCGTAAAAAAAACGAATCTCGAAAAAAAAAAGAGACAAACTCCTCGAGAATCGACCCACTCTGATACCATGTTAGAAAATCGGAAGCGGAAGCGTAACATGGAATAAAGATAAAACAAGAAGAACAACGGGATTTTACGTGGAACCCTACTCCGTGAGGAGCGGGATGAAACCACAGGAGAAGCCCTCAAAGGGGCGTGTTTTGCTATTGCTTTTCTCAATGGATACAGGAGGTCTGGGGTTCCTTATATAGCCTCTCCAGAGCCTCCAAGTCCTACTACTGGACGATGTGGGACTAAACACTGGATGGGGTAAATGGATCTCCTCCAGGATCCATTTACCCTGCTACAACACAATAGGCGCATACAACTTATGCTCCAACAGTAATCATTTAGTTTTCATGGCCATCTTTCAAAGTTACTTTTGCATGGGGAAGGCGAGCTTAAGTGATGCAGGAGATTGTTTCATGCTTAGCACATTATTCTTTTGATAGCAATACATGTGCTTTATGAATATATGAGTTTGGGTGTGCACATTTTTGGCGTTCACCCTGTGATTCCTATTTTTTTTGCTGTTTAGGCATGTGACATTCCCTTTGGTCTTGTTCCATTCATTGTAGGATTTCTATCTTCCATGCTTATTTTGATAAAAGAACAATCTACTTTCTCTGCCCATTGAATCAAGTATCTTAATCTCTATTTATCCAAGTACGTTGGAGAAATTCATTCATTTGACTTGCGATTACCTCCTCTTGTGCTGGATTCTTTCTGCTTTTAACGAGAGATTAGTTCTTTTGCCTGGTTATTGCCACGATGACTGTGTAACACTGCTTCCCCTTGCTGTGCAATTTGTCAATGTAATAGCTAATCAAGATTAAGAAGAAGCAAGTTTATGTGGCTCTTCATGCTTGTTCTCTAACTCCTGTCCGATTGTTGTGTAATCATCATAGGTTGATAGATGCACTGGATATGATGAAGCAGGGAGTAAGGCGCCTTCTTGTTCGTAAAAGCAATGTGTGGACAGGCATGAGCAAGCGCTTCTCTGTATTGTACCATGGTAAGTGGCTCAGGAGTCTCGAAGCATCTTCGATGGCTGATACCAGCAAAAGCAGCCTGTCTTCGCACTCTTCACGAGACAAAGCAAAGTATTGCTGCCTCTCTAGAGAAGATGTTGCCCGCTTCCTCATTGGATGTCTTGGTGCTCTTGCCCCGATCCCCCTATCCTCCATTTCTTTTCTCAATGCCATGACATCACATTACTCTGCAATCGAAGCTTCATCGCCTGCAATCGAAGCTGTTCAGCAGGACCCGTCTGATCCATCTGCTGTTGCGGTTGTTGAAGTGAACCCAGATGGCACATACAAGATAATAGGTGAGATCTCAGCATACAAGCTATGGAAATGTGATCATGTAGCTGCGGCATGGGCCATGGCAAATCTTTCTGCAGGACAATTTATAAGGGGTGCTGAGGAGAGTAATGCATCTCCAAGGGATGCGCCCGACTTCTCAACATCACCTCCATTCGGAGATATTGGAGGTGGAACGAGTTTGAGACCGAGAAAGTTCAGCAGCAGAAGCATTGGGTTCTACAGCAAGCCCTCAAATATAATTGCCATTGGTGGTTTGAGGAGCATGTACAGGGGGAGAAGTGCTCCTTTAACATGCAAAACCACCAGCTCCTTAGCTGCTGTCATGGCTCAGATGCTGTCCCATAGGGCCACACATGTCTGGGTGACGGAGGAAGGCTCAGAGGATACGTTGGTTGGCGTCGTGAGTTACTTGGACATCCTTCAAGCAGTGACTCGCCATCCCGCGACCATCAATGCTGCGGTGCCGCGTGAACAATAAAATGCATACACTATACCGGCTGATGATATCAGAGAATATAATGTTTGGAAAGTGTATCTTGATACACTTCTTGAAGAATTAGAATAGTCAATGTGAGATACCTGTAGCCAAAACCTTGCTTTGTGCTTATAATTGGTTTCTATCTATAGGATTTATTATGCAAGCTGTCTACATTTAATGAGGTATGGGGGTAATGCTAGTACTCTGTTGCATTACATTCTTCATGGTATTGGAGCGAAGTTGGTCTGAATCTTTTCTTCTTTGAGACTCCTTTTCCTTGGTTATGCATGGTGTTAATGGTGAGGTACTTATGTGGGTAAATGAATCTTTGATAACGGAATGTTTACCCATACCTATATATATGTTGTACTCATCCTCCATTCTTTCATCATCTTAGTGAAAAAGTGAGTCCTAATCTCCATTCAAGGAGATTAGGTTGAGAGTGTCCCTATGGTTTTTCCCTCCTTATACGGTTTCCACGTAAATCGTTTTGCTCTTGTGGTGATTGATTTTGGTTAATCTACATGGTATCAGAGCCTCGTTGATGCCTTGATTCTTGGATATGAATCCTTGTTCATCGTCTTCTTTCTCGAGATGCGGCTCCTTCTCAAGCCCTAGCTTTTCCCCTAGGGCACAACCGAGGCACATGTGAGGGATCCAGGGCACACGACTCCTTACGGTGAGGGTGTGTCGGCTCCTCCTTCCAGGCTTGCGACTCCAGGCGAGGGCTCCTCCAGTGAGGGCGCGTGACTCCTCCTTCCAGTGAGGAGGAGGAGTCGGTGCAGGATAGAGCAGTGAGGTCGAGGGTGACATGGGGGAGGTCGGCGCGACGTAGCGGAGGGCTGGGAGGTCGAGGGCGGTGCGGGGGAGGTCGAGGATGATGTGGGAGAGGTGGATGGGAAGGGAATGTAAGGAGGAGCGTTAGGGAAGAAGAGGGATGACATCTTTTGTAAATTTGCTAAACTAAGTTTTTTAACGAAATTCAGTTAAATTTAACAGGTAAATGGATGGGGGTTAACCATATGGTCTTTGGGGTAATGGTTAGCAAGTTTACGAGGTTGAGTGAGGAATATCGATGTTTCAAAGGTCCGGAAGGTAATTTGTAAGGTTCATTGGGTAAAAATCCCAATAGATTATTAAGGTTAGATTTTCAAATAGATTATTATTTTCAATTGTGATTTTGAAAAGTTGATAAATCTAATAATTTAAGATTCTTTGAATCCATTGTAAAAGGTTAAATTATCAAGTGAAATTTTTTGATACAAAAAAGTCCATGGTTAAAAGGAAACAATAATTTTTTATTTATAAGGAGTGCTAGAAATAATTGGAGAGAGAAAGAAAATCAAATATAATTTTATATCAAATTATACATAATTTTGATATTTTGGAAGTGATTGGATAAAGTAAACAAAATTAAAATGATGGGAGATAAGATTTAAACCATGATATCCAAAATTATAAGCATGGTAATTTACCCCTAAACCATTAAATGACTTTAGAATATTTCTCTAACAATACTATCTATTATACAGTTAAGGAGGAGTTATATTAAAAACTTAATGTATTGAACAAGTGACATATAATAATCAAGAAGGGATCATGACCCCTCCATCCATTGTTGTTAGCATGCAAATGCAAATCTTCTCTTTAAAAAATTATATGCATATCTTAGCATGCAAATCTCCACTTTAAAAAATTACGTATTTGTATGCATAAACATTTTCAGTTGCATACATGCATACACAAGCACATAGATGTAAAGAAACATGTGTTAACAAAGAAAATGTATAAACCGTATGCAATATCTATTCGAAGATACAATTATATTATAATATAACTTCAACATATCATTTTTAAAATGCATCCATAATGTAATTATCTTATGGTACAAATAGATTATTTTTGCATATACAACATGGAATATTATTTATATTGCATAGATAATAATTTAACTAGATACTATATGGATTTATAATTGAATACTAATATTCATGATCCATTTGTTATAATAAATGGTTGTGGTTGAGTTGGTTAGTAGTTTGTGTTGAGTAATCGTAAATCTACAGTTCAACTCCTGTGAACATTATTATTTTTAAATAAAATCAAATTTGAATGACGTTTCAATTTTGGTGACCTTGGCTGAATCGAATTTTAGATAATTAATTGAACCAGCAGTAAGACCACAAAAATACACTTTGAGTAGGAGATTGAGGTATGTCGTCGTTGATTGATTCCTTCACGAGAGAGAGAGAGAGAGAGGGACGTGAGAATGGAAGGGGGCTCCCTATGTCAAGGTTTCGATGTTGTCGCATCATCCACTCCCTTCCTCCACACCCGAGTGACTAAGCTTGTCGCAAGACCCGATCTTGTGCAATTGCCTTCGGCGTTTTTGACCTCTCGATCATCCGCGAGACTAGGTCTAACACTTTGAACCAACAATTAGATGACAAGATCTATCAATATCTATATTCTCGGGTCGAACCGGTTAGTGTTAACTAGTGTAATTCCAAAAAGCGTAGTATGATAATTTTTCATCCAAAACTAACTACTTTTTATTGTAAATGTGATGCCCTCGGATCCGGGTATCCGTTTACGACGTATTCGCACCATTACCTTCACATGTGATCGCATATAGTATTGAAAATTCATGGAATTTTTTTGTTTTTTTGCTATTGCATATGATATTCACATTCAATAAATAGCCACAGAGATAATAATAAACATGTGCCACCAATATTCCATTACTTTCCATAATTTGTACATGTACAAAAGGGATGACATATATACATATATCCTAAAATATATCCAGAAGAGAAGGATATGCAATTTACATTTAAATAGAACAAAAGCTATAATAAAAGATCGTCTCGTGTATACACGGTCACCAGAAGTCATCAACCTGCTACTGTGTTGCAGGCTCTTTGTCTGCTAAAACATGTAGGGAAGAAGAGGTATCAGCGAGCGCTGGTACACCCATATTTCATAATATAAAATAAGCATGCATTTAATATGGATACAAAAGAAACAAGTAGAAAGACATAACAACCAAAAGTTACAACTACTTATTTTGAAAAAGAAGATTTCATGCTACAGTGATGGATGCTTCAAGTTTTCTCATTACCTCCCATATGTCACATTATTATATAATAGTTAAGGACATATGTAATAATTTCCATAATTGCCTTATAATATTATATACATGTAATAGTTGATGACTCATAAGTATATTTATACATATAACTATTAATGTCTTATTATTTAGAATTCTTAAATATAGATTTTTATAATGAGGAAGATTTAGGTTTTGAATTACTCTTGATTTTATTCTTAAGTTAAGTAGATAGTCTGTGGTCTTGGTCGGTGTGTGACCTCACACTATGAGTCTAAGGCATGAAAAAGTGTCTTAGGATTGGGGTGCCTCCGTAGGCATGTGGTGTTGTATAATGCATCCTAACTAAGTTCCCAACACATCCACTTGACTTAATTATAGACAACTCTAGTCAAAACAACTTACACTCAACATCCTCTCTTAGCCAAGATCTCTTTGAGTTCAACTGAAACTCCTCCAAATGTAACCTCAGATGATTTCCGATGTAACATCGTCAAACCTTTTGGTGAAAAAGTAATTAAAACTCAAGCGATGAGGTAATCTCCTAAGAGGCTCTTCCATCTCGCCCTTTAATTGGAAGTGCGGTCCAACAAAGGAAAATGTCTACTTCAAAACTACGCCTCAGAGACGGGTAAGAGAGACTCTCCGGAAAAGTCACTCTAAAAACTGGCCCAACCGGTAACGGACAAACGAGCTCGTACGAAAATCTAAAATCGAGGATCCCTCGTCTAGGTATCCTAAAACAAAGGGTCAACGGAAGTGGTCAAAAGTCGGGATCCCAACGAAGTGTAAAAACACCGCGAGCTCGCGTAAAAACCGTGAAAGGGATTGGGATCCTAGACCCATGCACTAGGCGGTCGCTGCCCTAACTGGGCTTCCTATCTCCCTCCCAGTTGAGGGTCATCGCGCCCTCGCACGGTCAGGCGTAAGAGTCACTGTAACCGGCACAATTAATTGTCTCCAATGTTTCGTCGCATTTTATTTCCTCCACTATTCTTCTCTTTCTTAATCTTTTCTATGGTTGACTACACAGATCCAGGTATGTTGGTTGACGATCTTATTAAAAATGTCAATAGATAGTAGAGTATACTTAAAGGATTAACCCATGAATATGGTCCATCCTTGTGGTAGTATGTTATTACTTCTAAACACCAAACATAAGCCAAAAAGACATACTCTGGATCTAAATCCAAGTTTAATTTATTATAAGATTTCCAAACATATCTTATTTATCATGAGTCGAATGGCTACTTATTAGATCTGTTATATAGAAGTGAAATTAAATATTTTAACTAAAACGAAGATATTATGCCTCAAATTAGTCGTTTTAATTTATATTTGTTTCTCTGATTTGCCTACTCGAGAACATGAGCTTTAACTCTAATTTCATATATTTTAAAGCTCCAAAAAATATGATTTCCAACAAAATTTACCCCACTATACATATGTATTCCCAACATCGTTAATGCATCACACCAATTCTCATAAACTCTCGATTTTAAACTGCTTCCATTTTCTCAAATAACCCATTTTTAACGGTTGCTTTACCAGCTTAACCAAGACTGAAGGAATAAACCAAGCTACCAAAATTTTCAAAACAAATAGAGGAATGGAGGATGCAGATGGATAAAGGGGAAATGGATCAGATGGTAGAAATGGACTGACATTGGTATGGTTGGGTATTCAGGTGTTAAGATGGGGGATTCTTCGCTCTATTGTATCAATGACGGGAAGTTTAACCCAGAAAGAGAGAACAATAAGCAAATATAACAAGGGGAGAAATGAATGCTCCATAGAAAATGAAATGTATTATGGGTCCAACCATGAGGTGGTTGTTCCTGGTTACTTTTATTTTGATAACACCATTGAACAAATTATTTACAATACTAGATTCTAGTGCGATTTCACAATGCCGTATGGGATGACCGTATTTGCTCATGTATAATATTTCTATTCAAGTGTTTGGAGGATTGGTAAGTTCTGGCAATTCCAACTTAATCAACGGATTTTGCTGACATCTAGTATTCTTCTTTGTTGGACATTTTATAAGTTTTATTAATTATATTCTGTTAAACCTGAGGATTAGGAATGTATCTTATTTGCTCAATTGGCTTTGTGCATACAAAACATCCTAATAGAAAGTTAACATTTCCCGGCATTTCCCCATCATACATATATATGTGTGTGTATATATATAGAAGTTTAGGTTTTATATATACTGCTGAACCGTGGAATCACGACGGTAGAAATGGATGCACTCTCCTGAGGATGCTAATCAGTCAAAGCTTCGAGCATATCCCACGTGTATAGCTAGTTTTTCGTACCCTCTGCATGAGCTATCCTACTAAGCGCATATGCCCCCACGTTTCCCTTACCGGGATGGTAAGAGATCGTGCAGTCATAGTCCTTCAGTAGCTCGAGCCACCTACGTTGTCTCATGTTCAGCTCCTTCTGATCAAAAATCTACTTCAGACTCTTGTGATCTGTGACGATCTCGAAATTCACCCCATATAGATAGTAACACCAGATCTTCAAGGCAAAGAGAAATGCCGCCAACTCCAAGTCATAGGTGGGGTAGTTTCACTCATGCGGTCTCAACTGTCGTGATGCATAAGCAATCACCTGACCTCTCTACATCAATACAACCCATAGACCTTCTCCAGATGCATCTGTGTAGACTGCATAGTCCTGAGTGCCTGAAGGAAGAGCAAGAATAGGCGTTGTAGTCAATCTCTCCTTCAGTGTCCTGAAGGCTTGCTCGCATGAATCATCCCAAATAAATGGAACTCCCTTCTGCGTCAATCGTGTCAGAGGGCGAACAATGCGTGAAAACCCACTGACAAAGCGTCTGTAATAACCCGCTAATCCAAGGAAGCTCCGAATCTGACTAACTGTCTTCGGATGCTCCCAAGATATGACTGCCTCTATCTTTGCAGGATCAACCGCGATACCTACCTCAGAAATGACATGCCCTAGAAATGAGACCTGGATAACCAGAACTCACACTTACTCAACTTGGCATATAGCTTGTGCTCCCGCAATGTATCTAAGACGATCCACAAATCATTCGCATGATCCCATTCATTCCCTGAGTATATAAGCACATCATCAATGAACACCACCACAAATTTGTTAAAATATGGACAGAAGATCCGATTCATCATATCCATGAATGTTGCAGGTGCATTGGTGAGCCCAAACAACATCACTACAAACTCATAATGTCCATAGCGAGTCCTAAAAGCGATCTTCATAATATTGAGGACTCTCTGATCCTCAGCCGATGATAGCCCGAACGAAGGTTGATCTTCGAGAATACCGAAGATCCTTGAGCTAGTGGAACAAATCATCGATGTGTGACAAAGGATAACGGTTCTTCACCGTTCTCTTGTTCAGCTACCAATAATCGATGCATAATCTCATGGATCCGTCCTTCTTCCTGACAAACAGAATCGGAGCATCCCAAGGTGAAGTGCTCGGCCTCACGAATCCTAAGTCAAGCAACTCCTGCAATTGCACCTTCAGCTCTCTCAACTTAGCCGGTGCCATGCGGTAAGGAGCCATCGAGATCGGTTGTGTATCTGATAACAATGTGATCTCAAACTCGATCTATCTCAAGAGATAATCATGGTAGCTTATCAGGAAAAACATCTGGATATTCAGATACTACTATGATGTCCTGTGTCATCGGCTCATGATCAGATACCTCTCGAACAAATGCTAGATAGGAATTGCAATATTGATCAACAAGTCGCTGAGCTCGTAACACAGAAATGTACTCTATTTTGGAGTCATATAAAGTATCCTCAAAAGTGAACTTGGGTAAATCCAGAATCCTGAAGACAACTGTCTTCCTAAAACAATCAACAAGAGCATGATGAGCTGAGAACCATCCATGCCTAGAATCAAGTCGAACTCATCAAGCTGTATGAGTAGACAATCTGCGATCATCTCATGACTGCCAATCAGTACTAGCAAGTGCCTAACTATCAGGGAAATGATAAACAACTGGCCACCTGGCCCTCGGATGTGATATAGAGAAGATAAAGTCTCTGCAACTCTACCTAAAAAACTAGTAGCCTCGAAGCAAGGAAAGTATGTGTTGCTCCAGAATCAAATAAAACATGGAAAGGTCGGCCCAAAACTGAGACCATACTTTCACCACAGTAGCTGATGAACGAGCCTACTCCTCGGTCACTACGTGTAGCTGACCCTGCCTAGCTGGTGTGGTACTGGATCCTGCCACACTCTGCGTCTGTCTCTACTGCTACCTCCTGAAGTTGGAGTTCCTGCTATGGAAACTCCCTGAACGTTGTGCCTGAGGCTGTAGCTGAGGTCGAGGCTCTCCAGATCTCTGGAGACACTAATGCCGGTAATGTCTCCACTCATGACACAAGTAACAATGGACTGGCCGGGTAGGTGGAGTGGTTGTGTCTGTGCTCCGAGCCAATCCTGCTGGGGGTTTGTTGTCTCGCTGCGACCCAGATGGTCGAGCGGAATCTGTGCCACGTCCAGCTAGTGCTCCTCCTAAAGTAGATGATGGAGATGAGCGAGCATTGCCTGAAAATGCTGAACCTCTAGGATAGAATCACCTGGCTGACCTCTGCTGCTGAAATGGTCGACGGATCGGCCCAAAAGATCACCGCAGTATAGGTGCTGCTCCTAATGAGCTTCCAAAACGTCTCTCTCTGACGTCCTCGAACTTCTCCGTTGTGTTAGTAGCCTTGGAGATGGAAGTGGCGTGCAATCCGGCCAACTTCTCCTGTACCTCCTCTCGCATGCCTCTAATGAACTTTTCCAGATTCTCCTCTGGAAATGCAGCAGCTGCTGGTGTATGTCATGACAGCTCGGTGCATCTGATGAAGTAGTCTATGTCTGTCATCCGTCCCTGATGAAGCTCTGCAAAAAGTCGGCGTTGGGACTCCTTCCACTTCGAAGAAAAGAAGTGAGATCTGAACCTCGTCTCATAATCATCCCATGTAGGCTCTCGGCCTAACTCAGAAACTATGGCATCCCACCATCTCTCAGCGAAATCTGTCAGCGAGTACTCCATGAAAGATAGCCACGTGTCTCGTAGCACGCGAATCATCCTCAGCAACTTCATCACCCTCTTGAGCCACTGCTCAGCAACATCTGACGTACCCATGCCCTCGAACATGGGTACATTAGCCAGCTAGTAGGAAGTGAAGACCGACTGGTGCCTGTGAATGGTAGAGTACTCGTGTGCACCTTCATCTGCAAAGTCAAAAGGGTCATGCTCCGTGTCAAAGTCTCCATCCTCCTCAGCTCCATGCTCTGGTATCTCCTCAAGTGGATCATCGAAATTAGGTTGTTGTACTTCTACTGACTGTCGTTGGTCCTTGCATGTGCCGTCGTGAGATGGACGGTAGGTGGAATCTGATAGCTCCTCAAATCTCATCTCTATATCAGTCTGTCGGTCTACAACTCAGTCTGTTGTACCAGAATTTGGTCCTGTTGGCTTCTCATAGCAGCCTGCTGCTGCTGAAGGTTGGTACGAGCAGTCAATATGTGTGCCAGCTGGTCATTCATCTCCTGGCCTAGTCGGGATGCCATGGCTCTACATGAGAATCATTTTTAGTCATAAAAATGTCATTTACAGATAATTATCATATATGCTTTTTCTCTTCTTAGAATATAATATGAAAATTAATGAAATTGGTGACATCGGTGGTTTTGAATTCGAATGTCATATTTTCCTTCTCGGACTCACAACAAGTCGGAAGACTGTCGCTATCCGGCAACTTAATGTGATCGAAATTGTTATACTACGAATGTGCGTATCGGGGTACCACGACTCAGATACCAAACTGTGATGCCCTCGGATCCGGGTACCGTTTATGATGTATTCGTACCATTACCTTTGTAGAGATAGTTTCTACTATTATTATATGTTTATGTACCTTGTTTCTATTTCTCTCTACTATTTAGACATCCATGTAATTTACCCTTACGGCCTCTCCCTATATAAGAGAGCCTAGGGTTTTCTTATTATTATAATGAAGACTCCTTTCTTCTAACATGGTATCAGAGCCGCCTTAGGGCTCTCCTCCCTTCCCCACCCGCCGCCCCTCCTCTTCCCTCGTCTAGCCGCACCTCCGAGCGCCCCCCCCCTCCGAGCGCCCCCCCCTCCGCTACACCTCCGAGCGCCCCCCCCCTCCGCTGCCGCTGCACCACCCAACGGCTCCCAGCCGCACACGTCAGCGGCTCTGCCGCCCTAGCGGCCCCCCCGCGCAGCCCTAGCGGGACCCCCCGCAGTCCTAGCGGCCCCTTCTGCCGCCTCCAGCCGCCCCAGCGGCCCTTCGAGCCCCGGCCGCACCCTTCAACCGCCCCAATGGCACCCTCCAGCCGCCCCTGCGGGCCTTGGCGCCCCAGCGGTACCCCCCTCTGCCGCCGTAGGGCTTCCATAGCCTCCAGCAGTCCATAGGCGTCGTTTTCGAGGCGATTCAAGGGCTGTAAGCTTCCTTCGAGGCGTGCCCTAGACCCCTCTTCCTCCGGTTTATGGATTTGAGTGCGTAAAAGTCTACACACGTACTCAAATCCAATGCAGTTGGTGTAGACATTCATCACAGTGTCTATTATCCCCTCGTCTTCTTCGAGCAGCAGTATGTCAGAATCGAAAGTCGATTTGCCCTCCACCGGCGCATTCAAAGGTCCGGTGCCAATAGTGAAGATGGATGGGTCTAACTATGAGCTATGGGCTATGCAGTTCATGAGTCTCATGAAATCAAATGGTAAGAAACACATTCTTACCGAGGATGAGCCTGCGGAGAAGACAGGGATCTATGCCTCATGGGAGGCCGATGATGCTTGCGCAAAAGTATGGTTGTCTGGTACGTTGACGATGGAGATAGCTAATGATGTCCTCCATCAGCCCACTGCTAAGGCGATGTGGGACATCCTTGCCGCTACATATTCGCAGGTGCGAAATGAGACAAAGATGTTGCAGCTTCAACATGACATCTTTACGATGAAGCAGGCCGGCAGACCTCCCCATTCTCTATACACATCCCTAAGAGGGATGTTCGAGAAGCTTTACACTACCATTCCTCTGACTGCTACTCCGGAGCAGCAGAAGACGTTTCAGAACGCCACCATGGTGGGCGTTCTACTTGCTGCCCTCGATCCTGAGTATGATGCTGCACGGTCACAGATTTTAGCAGATGCAGTCATTCCTCCAGTGGAGGATGTCTACAGGAGGCTCAGTCGTATTCCAGTTTCATCCAGCTCTTCTACTCCACCCCCATCTGCGATGGCAGCTTCGCGGGGGAGAGGTGGACCACCTTCTGGGCGTGGTCGTGGACGTGGCCGTGGACCTCCAGGAAGAGGCGGCCGAGTCAGTCAGATGTGCTCGTATTGTCACAGAACCGGACACTCAGAGGAGACATGCTACTCAAAGCATGGGTTCCCAGCATCGGCACAGGTTGCAGAGCATTCACAGTCTCCATTACCGTCTATGGCAGATCATAGATTTGACGAACTCGTGGCCCGTCTCCGTGATATTATGCCACATTCTTCTGGTGATTCATCTGGTGGCTCTTCAGATATTGCTGCCACAGCCTCTGCCAGTTCATCCGCCGCAGCCAGTTCTTCAGGTAGATCATCAGCCCTCATACCTTCACATGATATATCTGACTGGGTTATAGATTCCGGAGCTACACATCATCTCTGTCGTAGAACTCTGCTACTACGTCCTACACAGCTGCTGTATAGTATTGGACTGAGATAGAGGAAGACTACAGGCCTACAGGGCTATTCCTCCAGGTCGCTCAGTACAGATAGCAGATGGTTCCCACTCACCCCTTGTTGGCCAGGGGGAGGTTTTCTTATCCTCTACTATGCAGCTACAGAATGTTTTACATGCCCCTGAGTTCTCACTGAATTTGCTGTCTATTTGTCAGATTACAAAGGATTTGAATTGTCGTGCTATATTTGACCCGTCTTCTCTCATTTTTCAGGACATACTCACGGGCAAGGTGATTGGCTGTGGCTCTGAGCAGAACGGTCTATATCGGCTGGTTCGGGAATCCTATGCTGGCATCTCCACTCACTCAGCTGGACCAGTCTCACCTTACATTTGGCATCTTCGTTTTGGTCACCTTCCGCTCCAGAAGATGCGCCATCTTCTGCCCCAGATCTCTCCAAGTTCGTCGTTTCGTTGTGAAGCATGTCAGTTAGGAAAGCATCACAGGTCGAGCTTTCCAGGTCGTCAGAGTCGGAGCAGTAGCTCCCCTTTTGAGTTGTTACATATAGATATATGGGGTCCGAGTCGTGTTCCCGATCACCAGGGGCACAGGTTTTATCTTGTGGTAGTAGATGATTTTTCTCGTGTCTCTTGGGTTTTTCTTCTGAAGAATAAGTCCGAAGCAGGAGATGTTATCAAAAATTTGATTAATGAAGTGCAGAATGTTTTCTCTTCATCAGTCAAATATGTTCGGACTGATAATGCCCTGGAATTTTGTACGCGTTCTCTTTCTCAATTTCTGTCATTGAAGGGTATTATTCATCAAACCACCTGTGCATATACGTCCCAACAAAATGGTGTGGCAGAAAGAAAGCATCGCCATCTCTTGGATATCACTCGTACCTTGTTGATTCAAAGTTGTGCTCCTATTTCTTTCTGGGGGGATGCTGTCCATACTGCATGCTATCTGGTCAATAGAATGCCTTCCTCTGTCCTTGGAGAGAAGATACCAATTTCACTTATTTTTCCGGACAAGGAGCTATTCTCACTGCCACCACGTGTCTTTGGCGTTGTGGCGTTTGTTCATCGTCTATCTCCTGGACTTGACAAGCTCTCTCCAAGAGCAGTCAAGTGCGTCTTTGTTGGGTATTCCAGAACCCAGAAGGGATACCGGTGTTATGATCCTACAACCAACAGGTACTTTGTTAGTGCGGATGTCACTTTCTTTGAGTCGGTTATGTATTTCTCACCAGCTGGGGACAGAATGGAACCATCCACCACCACTGATGATATTTTGGTTCCACCACCACCTACTTGTTTGTCACCTGACTCGTCTCCTGTGTCAGTTCCCATGCCAGCACCACCGCCACCACCACCTCCACCTCCACCCATTCCACGGCGAATCATATCACCATTTCCTAACCACTATACGCGTCGGTCAGGTCCCGCTCAGGCAGCTCATGAGCCAATCACTACGCCTCAGGTATGTTCAGATGATGTTACTAATGACGGGTCAGGTTTGGTACATATGCAGGATGACTCCTCACAGGCGGACCCAGATGATGATCTTGATGTTCCGATTGCTATTCGGAAACAGAGATGACAGTGTGCATCCTATCCACTTGCTTCACAGGTTTCCTTTCACCGACTCACAGGTGATTTTCAAAAGTTTGCCACAGCTTTGTCTTCCGTGGACATACCACGGACATACCAGGAAGCCTTGAAGAGTGAATGCTGGAGATTAGCTATGGAAGAAGAAATGGGGGCCTTGCAGTCCCGTGGCACATGGTCTTTGGTCCCTGCACCTCCTGATGCATCCGTTGTGAGCTGCAAATGGGTCTTCACAGTCAAATATCACGCAGATGGCACATTGGATAGGTACAAAGCACGCTTGGTCGCCCGTGGATTTACACAGACATATGGCGTTGATTACATGGATACATTCTCTCCAGTGGCGAGACACTCGACTCTCCGTATCCTCCTGTCTGTTGCAGTGGTTCGTGACTGGAGCATTTCTCAGCTAGATGTCAAGAATGCATTTCTGTACGGGGACTTACAGGAGGAAGTCTACATGCAGCAGCCACCCGGGTTTACTGCTGAGGGGGAGAAGCATATGGTCTGTAGACTTCACAAGGCTATATATGGCCTTAAACAGAGTCCACGAGCGTGGTTCCAGAAGCTATCCAACCTAATTGAACACCAGGGATTCAAGAGGTCCAATGTTGATCATTCGTGGTTCGTCCAGAAGTCCTCGGGAGGTACGGTTGTCATAATGGTCTATGTGGATGATATTCTAGTTACAGGAGACGATATTCAGGGCATAGCGAGGGCGAAGGCATTCCTAGGTCGTCAGTTTGTTACAAAGGATCTTGGAACCCTAAGATATTTTCTGGGGTTGGAATTTGCAAGGAATGCACATGGTTTGGTGATGACACAAAGGAAGTACATTACAGACTTCCTGGTTGAGACTGGTATGGATGGTTGCAATCCATCAAGCATCCCCATGGACCCCAACATGAAGTTATATGATGGTGATACTGATGAAGTGGATAAGAGGAGATATAGAGAGATGGTGGGAAAACTCCTCTACATTACTATAACCCGTCCAGACATTGCATTTGCAGTTAGCCGGGTGAGTCAGTTTATGGAGCAGCCCAGACAGGTTCACATGGATGCTATACACTTGATACTGAGGTATCTGAAGTCTACTCCTGGATTAGGGCTACTATTCAGAAAGGGTGCAGACTTATCCATCTCAACGTGTGCAGACGCAGATTATGCAGGATGCCCTAAGGATAGAAAATCAACCTCAGGGTTTGCAGTCTTTGTTGGAGGCTCTCTGGTTTCTTGGAAAAGCAAGAAACAAACGGTGGTGGCAAGATCCAGTGCGGAATCCGAATACAGGGCAATGGCCCAAGCCAGCACGGAAATGATGTGGGTTCGCTCCGTATTAGAAGATCTACATGTAGCAGTACCTCTACCTATGAAGCTTCAGTGTGACAATCAGGCAGCATTGTTCATTGCCAACAATCCAGCTTTTCATGAGAGGACCAAGCATATTGAAGTTGACTGCCATTACACTAGGGTCCTGATCCAGAGAGGATTGATATCCACGGCCCATGTTAGCTCAGGAGATCAGACTGCCGATGTATTCACCAAGCCATTGCTCAGAGGACCTTTCCAGAGATGTTCATCCAAGCTGAGCATGATCAACATCTATGCTCCACCTTGAGGGGGAGTGTAGAGATAGTTTCTACTATTATTATATGTTTATGTACCTTGTTTCTATTTCTCTCTACTATTTAGACATCCATGTAATTTACCCTTACGGCCTCTCCCTATATAAGAGAGCCTAGGGTTTTCTTATTATTATAACGAAGACTCCTTTCTTCTAACAACCTTCACATGTGATCGCAGAAAGTATTGAAAATTCAGGGAATTTTTTATTTTGTTATTGTTGCATATGACATTCACATTCAATAAATAACCACAGAAACAACAAGACTAATAGTAAACATGTGCCATCAATATTCCATTACTTTCTATAATTTGTACATGTACAAAAGGGATGACATGTATACATATATCCTAAAATATATTCAGAATAGAAGAAAAGGCAATTTACATTAAAATAGAACAAAAGCTATAACAAAAGAAGCTGTAACGTCTCGTATATACACGATCACCAGAAGGCAGAAGTCATCAACTTGCTACTGTGCTGCAGGCTCATTGCCTGCCAAAACATGTAGGGAAGAAGAGGTATCAGCGAGCGCTGGTATACCCATATTTTATATTATAAAATAAGCAGACATTTAATATGATTACAAAAGAAACAAGTAGAAAGGCATAACAACCAAAAGTTACAACTACTTGTTTTGAAAAAGAAGATTTCATGCTACAGTGATGGATGCTTCAAGTTTTTCCATTACCTCTCATATGTCACATTATTATATAATAGTTAATAACATATGTATTAATTTCCTCAATTGCCTTATAACATTATATATTCATGTAATAGTTGATGACTCATATGTATATTTATACATATAACTATCAATGTCTTATTATTTAGAATTCTTAAATATAGATTTTTATAATGAGGAATATTTAGGTTTTGAATGACTCTTGATTTTATTCTTAAGTTAAGTAGATAGTCTGTGGTCTTGGTCGGTGTGTGACCTCACACTATGAGTCTAAGGCATGAAAAAGTGCCTTAGGGTTGGGGTTCCTCCATAAGCATGCGGTGTTGTATGATGCATCCTAATTAAGTTCCCAACATGTCCACTTAACTTAATTATAGATATCTCTAGTCAAAACAACTTACACTTAATTTCTTCTCTTAGACTAGATCTGTAATACTTCTCTTTGAGTTCATCCTCCAAATGTAACCCTAGATGATTTCAGGTGTAACATCGTCAAACCTATTGGTGAAAAAGTAATTAAAACTCAAGCGGTGAGGTAGCATCCTAAGAGGCTCTTCCGTCTCGCCCTTTTAATTGGAAGTGCAGTCCAACAAAGGGAAATGTCTACTTCAAAACTACGCCCCAGAGACGGGTGAGAGAGACTCTCCGGAAAAGGCACTCTAAAAATTGGCCCGACCGGTAACAGACAAACGAGCTCGTGTGAAAAGCTAAAACCAAGTATCCCCCGCCTGGGTATCCTAAAACAAAAGGTCAACGGAAGTGGTCAAAAGTCGGGATCCTAATGAGACGTAAAAACACTGAAAGCTCGCGTAAAAACCGTGAAATGGAATGGGATCCTAGACCCACGCACTTGGTAGTCGCTGCCCTAACTGGGCTTCCCATCTCCCGCCCAGTTGAGGGTTACCGCGCCCTCGTACGGTCAGGTGTAAGAGTTATTATAACCGGTACAATTAATTATCTCCATTGTTTCGTCACAGTTTATTTCCTCCACTATTCTTCTCTTTCTTAATCTTTTCTATGGTTGACTACACAGATCTAGGTCTGTTGGTTGACGATCTTATTAAAAATGTCAATAGATAGTAGAGTATACTTAAAGAATTAACCCATGAATATGGTCCATCCTTGCGGTAGTATGTTATTACTTCTAAACACCAAACATAAGCTAAAAAGGCATACTCTGGATCTAAATCCAAGTTTAATTTATTATAGGATTTCCAAACGTTTCTTATTTATCACAAGTCAAATGGCTACTTATTAGATCTGTTATATAGAAGTAAAATTAAATATTTTAACTAAAACGAGGATATTATACCTCAAACTAGTCGCTTTAATTTATATTTGTTTCTCTGATTTGCATACTCAAGCACATGAGCTTTAACTCTAATTTCATATATTTTAAAGCTCCTAAAAACAGAATTTCCAACAAAATTTACCCCACTATGCATATGTATTCCCAACATCGTTAAGACATCCCACTAATTCTCATAAACTATCGATTTTAAACTGCTTCCATTTTCTCAAATAACCCATTTTAGCGGTTGCTTTACCAGTTTAACCAAGACTGAAGGAATAAACCAAGCTACTAAAATTTTCAAAACAAATAGAAGAGTGGAGGATGCAGATGAGATGAATGGGAAAATGGATCAGATGGTAGACATGGACTGACATTGGTATGGTTGGATATTTAGGTGTTTAGATGGGGGATTCTTCGCTCTATTGTATCAATGACATGAAGTTTAACCCAGAAAGAGAGAACATAAGCAAATATGACAGGGAGAGAAATGAATGCACCATAGAAAATGAAATGTATTATGGGTCCAACTATGAGGTGGTTGTTCATGGTTACTTTTATTTTGATAACACCATTGAACAAATTATTTACAATACTAGATTCTAGTGTGATTTTACAATGCCGTATGAGATGATCGTATTTGCTCATGTATAATATTTCTATTCAAGTGTTTGGAGGGTTGGTAAGTTCTGGCAGTCGCAACTTAATCAACGGATCTTGCCAACATCTCGTATTCTTCTTTGTTGGTCATTTTATAAGCTTTATTAATTATAATATGTTAAACTTGAGGATTAGAAATGTATCTTATTTGCTCAATTGGCTTCGTGCATGCAAACATCCCAATTGGAAGTTAACATTTCCCGGCATTTCTTCATCGTACATATATATGTGTGTATATATACAGAAATTTAGGTTTTAGCATTCTGATTTTTTTTACAAATGCAAAGAGCGGATCCCTGAATCAAAATATTTTTTTAAAAAAAACTTTACCATTGCCAATATCTTTTCCAATTGAACATATATATATATTTACTCTCAGTAATCATTAGCCAGAAAATTCTCATTTATATATTTATATCTACTGTGAGTAATCACCAACCATAAATTTCTCAATTAAATGATTTATATATATAGAAAATTAACATGCGTAATAACTTTATTATACTTCATATCAAATACAAATTTGAAATGTTTAAGTTTAAACTTTAAACAGTAACCTAAATCTTATTTCCCCCAACCATTGAATGTGTATTTGTAGCAGAATTTACTTGTAGGGCAGTAAAAAAGGGGTAATGGGTTGGTACCTTTTATTTGAGTCTCCAAATTAAAGAAAATAGAATTGCATGCATCAATTTTGGAAACTCCAGCACTATAGAACAACAGGTCTTCCAAGGAAAAGCAGTGGCTGCTCTTCAACTTGATGCAGTAACCTCAACAAGGGAGGGGAATTGAGGGAAGAAAGGGGAAGGAAAATGGGAAATGGAAAGAAAAGGGGGAGGTAATGACGTTGGTATTGGATTTTTATAGGAAAAAGCGGAAGAGTAGGGGAATTTGAGATGCCTTCCTCCAACCATGTTCCTTTTTATATATATTAAAGACATTGGATCAATATGACATCAGCAGTGACATCAGCCTGCTGATGTCAGCTGGTGATGTCATAACAGCAATAAACTATTATTATTATAGATATATTAATGGGATAATTGCACCCATAACCCTGAGTAATTTCGCAATAACATTCATAACCCCGCATAATCGCGAATTACATGAGAAACCCTGAGTAATGCTTAACTCTTACATGACATGACCCTAGGTTATGTTCCGTCTGAAATACCCGTTATACTTAACGGTTTCCGTTTAAAAAGACAAAAATACCCTTCATGTTCATTTTTATTTGCATACCCCATCATCGATCCCCCTCCCCCGTACTCCTCCCCGTCTCCCTGATCCGACCACCTCTGCACTCCCCGTCGACGACTCCCCCACCGCCCGAGGTGGTGCTCCCCCTCCCCACCACCCATCCCCCCCTGCGGCAGGCCACTTCACCTGGCGAAGTCGCCCTCCCACGGCATGAACCCCTCCGGCTGGATGAAGTCGCCGATCTCCCATCACCATAATCACGATCCTCGAGTACTCCTTCCACGGCCGTCCGAGGAACGAGGCGATTTTGAAGCGGTCGGGGAAGAGCGCGGTGTCGGGGACGATGCGGCAATTGTGGATCACGAGGCATGAACCCCTCCCGTGGCGGAGCTTCACCCCACCCCAACCCCCCCGGCCCCACGTTGCCCCCTCCCGCGGCGACCCAAGTTGGCGGTCGACCACCCGCAGCCGAGCACCCCTCCCCCACCGCCCGAGGTGGTGGTCCTCTGCTCGCCCACGCGCAGCTGAGGCTGAAAGCCCCTGCGCGCGCCTCACCTGCTCGCCACCTTGGTGCTCTCCTCCTCTCCCAACCGCGGCGGAAGCAGTTGCGTTAGAACTAACGCTTGTCCCCTGCTAGAGCCCCTCCCCGCGGCAGAGCTTCAACCCCCCCTCCCCCCCTCCACCCCCTCGGCCATGCGTTGCCCCCTCCCGCGGCGACCCAAGTTGGCACTCGACCACCCGCAGTCGAGCGCCCCTCCCCCTCCTCCCGAGGTGGTGATCCTCTGCTCGCCCACGCGCAGCTGAGGCTGAAAGCCCCCACGCGCTCCTCCCCTGCTCGCCACCTTGGTGCTCTCCTCCTCTCCCAACCACGACGGAAGCTCAAACCGGGTGCTGCGGCTGAACCACCAACACCACCTCACCCCCCTCTCCTGCGGCGGAAGCTCAGAGCCCCCTCAAGTCGGTGCTCGCCCACCCCCTGCGCTCCTCCCCTGCTCGCGCCCCCTCCCCCCGCGGCGGAGCTCAAAGCCCCCTGGACCACCTGCAGCCGAGGCCACAGTTCGTCTGACCTGAAGTGAGATGAAGGGAAGGGAGCCGGGTCAGGTTTTTTTATTGTTTTCTAGTCGTTTGATTGAGGATGAGTTAGATTAACTCATTCATATGGTTGAGTTAAGGTATTAAACTAACGGAGGGTTATGAATGTGAGACGGAGTGATTATCTAGGGTTTCTCATGTAATTCGCGATTATGCGGGGCTATGAATGTTATTGCAAAATTACTCAGGGTTATGGGTGTAATTATCCCTATATTAATGATATATTTTACAAAAATTAAAAACTGCTACGTAGTAGTCTGTTAAGAAAATTTATTTTTTATATTTTTAAAACCATTTTTTAAGGTATTAAAATTGGCCATATTCGCATCTTGAGTCTCCATTTTCGATGCGGAATATCTCGATTTGACCGTCTCTGAACGACGCTCAATATGAGTATTGATATACTTTTGACCGGATTTAAATCCCCAAAATTTTCAAGATACAGTTTTGATTTATGGTTAAATTTTACGGTTTAAAAATATCAAACGACCTCCGATTAACGAACGGTTGATTTTGTTGGTCTTATTTCGTCGAATCAGATGGTTGTCTCTGTTTGTTTGTGATTCCGAATTTACAATGCCGCTTTTTCGGGCATATATTATGATCCGATCGATTTTTCATCGATTTTTACCAAATGACTTCTAATCAGCTGAACGATCTAAGTTATTTAATATTTTCAATAACTTAATTGGTTTAATTGGTCCCTAATCGGGTTGGATTCGGATTTAATCGGATCCGGATGTTACAGTAAATCTATAATATTCACAATCCATCTTAAAGTATCAACTATATGATCGTGTCTTTAAGTTATCATGTAGATACTTCTACACTTATTTTAAATTTTGATGCATTTTAAAAATGGATGAGCATACTTGAATGAATCATTTATAAAGGAATCAATGCCATTTTACTTACAGTAAATGTGAAAAAATACATTTACGATCCTAAACCATAAGTCATCACCTAAAAAATAACCATTAATCTTAAATGATCAATAATAGAACTTTATTCTTATTTAGAAGTTTGCAAAGCTCCTCCTAAAAGAATGTTTTGACAACGATATATCATAAGAACTATTAAGTATTAACATCTAAAATAATTACACATGGAGAAATTTCATGTGCTTTATGTGTTTAGAGCAGGGTTTAAAAAATCGGACCGGTTGGACCAAGAACCGTCTCTGACTCGGCCGGTTCGGCCGATTTCATGTAATTATTTTTTAAAAAAATCGGGTCCGATCGGTGGTTGGTCCGGGTTGACCCAGGTGATTGGACCGGGTTGACCGGATTGACCCAGTTTTGATGGTTTAGTATATTTTCAAAAAAATAAAGGTTTAAATGATGAAATAATAGGATTTTTATCACTTGTGCCCTTCTTAACTTCTGCTATTTCAGTTATGTCCTTTTTTTGAAATATAACTTGTGCCAACTATCTTAGAGTAATTTTCTATAAGCAACTATAAATAAATTATTATAATATTATATTCATATATAATGCTAGAAAATGTGACTACCTTTTGTAGAGTTTTTACTCGAAATGAATAATCATGTTATTTTATTGAAAGGTTTGACATTTTAAATGATTATTTAATTGATATATAAATACATATTTACATATATGTATCCGGTTTTATAAGTTCAAAAAAATCGGTTCGACCAGTCAGACCGCTAAATTAAGCCTGATCTATTTTTTTTCCGAGTTGATAGGAATGATGATGTCATGATGACATCATCACTGGTCCGACCGGTTTGGACTGACAGTCCGACCTGGTTGGACCAAATCGAAGACTGACCGGTTCAATGTCCGGTCCGATTTTTAAAACCTTGGTTTGGAGCCTTCTTGCTCTCTTTTTTATAATGAATCTGTCAGCTTTATGAGATGAGCTGTAAGTTTGTCAAGATTAAAGTTATTTGAGTAAATTAGAAAAAAGTCTCTCAACTATACACATGATTTCAATGTCATACTTTAAAAGGTACCACTTTAATATTGGTCTCAATGTGGTCCCTGACTATTGAAATTTAAGATTAGAAAGACGAAATAATCAACTAACTTTCAATAGTGAATGACTACATTGAGACAAATCTTAAAATTTGGGTACGACATTGTTACCTTTTTAAAGTTCATGCATGACATTGAAATCAGATGTATAAATCATGGTCTTTTTTGTAATTTATTCAAGTTATTTTAATAAATTAGATGTTAATATTAGTTTGAGATATTTTTTACCCTTCAAGAAGATCTGCTTTGTCAATATATTTATTATATCAGGTAATGATTTAGTATAAGGATTCATTGAGAATTTTCTTTTCAAAATTGTTTTATCTAATGTGTGATGATAGGAGCTTGGAGCAATAGAAGCTTGGGGCTGAGCATGCAATGAAGAAGTTCTTGACAAAGAGAGAAGAACGAGGATCTTTGGGCTACAGGACTTAACATGTGAAAAATGTGGGGAGCAGACGGAGAATTCATAACATCTCTTCTTCACGTGCGTGGCATCACCACATGTTTGAGAGGAACTAGCGATTCCATGGGTGAAGACAGATGGCTCGGTTGTATTCTGGAAATCGGTGAGGAAGGTAGGAAGCAACTCCTCGGATGACGTCGCTTAGCCTTTTTTGCGCTGTGGATAATCTGGATAGCAAGAAATGATCTCATTTTCAAAATAAGATATTTTACTCAGAAAATATTGTGTCTCATTGTAAGGTTCTAACGAGTTTTTGGGAGTCCGGGTAATGTATTCTGCTATTCCCTTTCTTTGATCTAATATAATGTCCTCGCGGTGACTCCCATCTCGGGAGCTCACCCTCTTTTTCATAGAAAAATGAAGAAGTTCTTGATATATTAATTATATTTCAGAGCCACTTCGCACACCTGAGCATTTAAAGGTTCTCTTTGCATAGTTAGGACTTTAGATTCTTGGTTGACATGGGAGGATATTAACTATTTTTTTAACAAGAAAGCTCGAGTTCAATGAGCTCAACTCGAGCTCATCTCGATAAGAGCTGCATGAGTTCGATTCAAAAGCTTGTCGAGCTCGAGTTGGGCCGTACTCAACTAGATAACTCGATATACTCACATGTATGGAAGTTGTTATGTTTAGTCTCACACCGAGTGGCTTTAAAAACTTGAGGTAGGGGAATCTCTCACCACTGGAAAACATATCATAAGCAATGGTTGTAAAATTTATTGTGAAAAATTAATTGCAGTAGTTTTTGTTTATGTTGGAAGGGAATGAATGAGATAACTTTAATCAAACCCTAGAGCTCTCTTATATAGGAGAAAAGCTCTATGGGTAAATTACAGAAAAGGGACAATTAAAAAGAAACAAATAACATAATTACTCTAACACTCCCCCTCAAGCTGGAGCATATATATCTATCATGCTCAGCTTGGAACAACACAGATGAAAAGGACCTCTAGCAAGAGCCTTGGTGAACATGTCTGCAATCTGCTCTCCTGATGATACATAAGAGGTTGAAATAAGCCCCTTTTGAATTAAGTCCCGTGTATAATGACAATCCACTTCAATGTGCTTTGTCCTTTCATGGAAGGCTGGATTATTGGCTATGAACAAGGCTGCCTGATTATCACATTTAAGATGCATGGGAAGAGGTACTTCAATAGTTAAATCAGTCAAGACAGATTTAACCCACATCATCTCAGCACTACCTTGGGCCATTGCCCTATATTCTGACTCTGCACTGGATCGAGCCACGACAGTTTGTTTCTTACTCTTCCATGCTACTGGTGAGCTGCCAACAAACACAATAAAGCCTGAAGTAGACTTTCTATCATTAGGGCACCCGGCATAGTCTGCATCAGCACAACCTGTGACAGATATAGAGGTATCTTTCCTAAACAGAAGACCAGCACCTGGAGACGACTTCAGGTATCTCAAGATCATAAAAAACAACATTCATGTGAGCATGTCTGGGTTGCTCCATAAATTGACTTACCCTACTGACAGCAAAGGATATATATGGTCGGGTAATAGTGACATATAACAACTTCCCCACGAGCTCTCTATACCGTCTCTTGTCCACCTCCTCAGAGTCATCATCATAGAGTTTGACATTAGGATCCATAGGAGTAGTAGCTGGTCTACATCCTGCCATTCCTATCTCAGATAACAGATCAGTAACATACTTCCGCTGTGTCATTACCATGCCTTGCTCATTTCTTGCAAACTCCAATCCCAAAAAATAACGAAGTGTACCCAGATCCTTCGTAACAAACTGCTCACTAAGAAAATCCTTGGCCGCTTGAATGCCCTGCTTATTACTACCAGTGATAACAATATCATCCACATATACTAAGATGATCACAATACCTTGCTGGTCTCTCTTTACAAAGAGAGTATGATCTGCTGTAGATCTGACGAAGCCCTTCTGTTCAATCAACTCCGAGAGCTTCTGAAACCAAGCCCGTGGACTCTGCTTCAGGCCATATATAGCCTTATGAAGACGGCACACCATACTGGACTCCCCCTCAGCAGCAAACCCTGGTGGCTGCTGCATATAGACCTCTTCCTGCAAGTCACCATACAAGAAAGCGTTCTTGACATCTAACTGAAACAGAGGCCAGTCACGGACAATAGCAACTGCAATGAGAATCCGTAAGGTAGAATGACAGGCTACTGGAGAAAACGTCTCCTGATAGTCCACCCCATATGTTTGGGTGAAGCCACGAGCAACCAACCTGGCTTTGTATCTATCAACCGTACCATCAGCCCTATGCTTAACAGTAAAAACCCATTTGCTTCCGACTATGGACGCACCTGGTGGAGGATGCACAACACTCCACGTACCACGTGACTACAATGCCGCCATCTCCTCTTCCATAGCCAAACGCCATGGACTGCTCTGTAGTGCCTCCTGATATGACCTTGGGATTTCCACTGCTGATAACCCAAGGACGAACTTGCGAAACTCCGGGGACAACCGCTCCAAACATGCCTGTGTTGCAAAGTCCATCCCATATTTGGGATTCATTGTCCGCGCACGCTTTTGCCTTCTATGGGCAATAGGAAGATCAAGATCATCAACTGGAGTAGTGGTAGTATCATCTGTGCCCTGTACATCTGTCTGCGCATGCAAATCACCCGTGCCATTAGTAGTACGCAAATGTTCATTACATACCTCGGGTGTCCTGGATGATGGAGGAGGCACATGAGCAGAGGGTCGACGTTGATAGACCTGAGGATAAAAAGTAGAAGGTGGTGGTGGGGGTGGTGGTGGTATAGGCTGTGGTGGTGGTGGGGGTGGTGGTGGTATAGGCTGTGGTGGTGGTGGCAGAGTAGAGCATGGTGGAGGGGGGACATAGATATCATCTCCTTCGTCTGAATGAGTGAGGCTGTCACCTGTAGGAGAGAAATACATAATGGACTCAAAGAAGGTGACATCAGCACTCAGCACTAACATGGTACCGTCGTCTAACTGGATCAAAACACCGATACCCTTTTTGGATTTTGGAATAACCCACAAAAACGCATTTGACAGCTCTGGGAGAGAGCTTGTCAAGACCAGGAGAGAAGAGATGAACAAATGCAACGGAGCCAAAGACGCGAGGTGTTAGTGAGAAAAGATCCTTCTCGGGAAACGTAGTCAAGAATGGGATCTTCTCTCCTAGCACTGATGAAGGCATACGGTTGACCAGATAGCAAGCAGTTAGAACCGCATCCCCCCAATAGGAGTGAGGGGCACGACTCTGAATCAAGAGGGTCCTGGTGATGTCCAACAAATGACGATGTTTCCGCTCAGCTACCCCATTTTGTTGGGAAGTGTAAGCACATGACTTCTGATGCACAATTCCTTGAGACATAAGGAATTTTGAGATATGAGAACTACATAATTCAAGAGCATTATCAGACCGTATGAACTTCACTCGAGCAGAATAAATATTTTTTATTTCAATAATGAAAGACTGGATAATAGACGCAGCATCAGACTTATTTTTAAGTAGAAAAACCCAACATAACCTAGAAAATTCATCAACAGCAACAAGATAAAACCTGTGTCCTTGAAGATCAGGGACACGACTGGGACCCCAAATATCAAAATGTAGCAGCTCAAACAGACCATGATGACTTGGACCTATACGAATCGGAAATGACGACCTGTGATGTTTGCCAAGTTGGTATGCCTCACACTGAAAATTAGACTTGGGAGAAATCTGTGGAAGAAGATGAACCATCTTTTGCAATGGAAGATGGCCAAATCGAAGATGCCAAGTGTAGGGTGACACCGATCCAGCCTTCATAGAAGAGACACTAGCATAGGGAGATTGCACCAGTCTATAAAGACCCCCTTGCTCACAGCCAGTTCCAATCACTTTGCCCGTTAGTATGTCCCTGAAACACAAGAGCAGATGGGTCAAATATGGCACGACAATGTAAATCTTTAGTGATTTGACTAATGGATAGTAGATTCATGGAAAAGTCAGGAGCATAAAGAACGTTCTGAAGTCATATCCCAGGGGTCAATTGCACCTCCCCCTGACCAGTAATGGGAGAGAGTGTTCCGTCAGCAATTACCACGGAGCGTCCTGTCTGAGTCGCAGTAAAATCATCCAATTGCTTTTTGTCACCACATAAATGGTGAGATGCTCCTGAGTCCATAATCCATTCTGATAGATCTGCTCTGTAACAACTAGTAAGTGCATATGTTGTACCTGAAGAAGATGTGTTGATGCTGAGCCAGCTATCTCTGAAGATCCTGAAGTACCAGCTGGTCCCTGGCTAGGCATGATCTCCCGGAGTCTCAATACTAACTCCTCAAACCTCTGATCCGCAACTAGGGAAGGACCCCCTTCCTGCTGAGCCTGCTCCGCCACACGTGCCGTAGTAGTAGGAAACCCATGCTTAGAATAGCATGTTTCCTCAGTGTGTCCAGTCCTGCGACAGTAGGTGCACGGCTGTCTAGGAGGTCTGTTACCTCCTCCTCGACCACGACCAGCTCTACCTCTGAAATGGGAGTAGCCTCCTTTGCCGCGAGAAGAAGCCATGGCTGAAGGTGTCGGAACTCCACCATGTGATATGGAGAGTCTGCTCAACCTGCGATAGGCCTCTTCCATAGGTGGTATGTTGGCATCTGTAAGAATCTGTGCTCGGGCGGCATCATACTCCGGATCAAGGGCTGCTAAAAACACTCCAGTCATCACCGAGTCCCTGTATGCTTTGAGCTGCTCTGGCGTAGCTGTCAATGGAATGTACCCGTGTAGCTTCTCAAACATACCCCTCAGAGAGGTGTACAGGGTATGGAGAGGACGCCCGTTCTGCTTCGAGGTAAAGATGTCATGCTGGAGTTGTAAGATCTTGGACTCGTTCTTTGCCGGAGAATATGTGGCTGCCAGGATATCCCACATGGCCTTCGCTGTGGGTTGACTCAGAATGTCGTTGGCTATTTCCATGGACACAGTACCGGATAGCCAAACACGCGCATACGCGTCGTCAGCCTCCCATGAGGCGTTAACCCCAGTCTTGTCAACAGGTTCCTCTTGTGTGAGGATATGCTTCTTGCCATTGCACTGCATAAGACTCATGAACTGCATGGCCCACAGTTCGTAGTTCGTACCATCCATCTTCACAACGGGTGCTGAACCTTTGAAGGCACCCAGAGATGGAAAATCAACCTTGTTGTCTGACATGACGACAACAATAACCTGTAACTGGGGTTACACAAACTGAAGACAATTTCTACTTGTTCATAGACTCAACACAGTCATGCGCACAAAACTTGTGCCTTCAAGGAAGTACGGCCAGGGCATATGGTGCACACGCACATAGACTTGCGTGCACTGGACTGCGCGCTACAAGGGTTGATGATCGCGCAAGATGACCCGCTCCAGGCGAGAGAACGTGCCAGATGACTGTTTGCACCGACTTGAGTGCACTGGATGACTCGCTACAGCACAGCGAGATGATGCGCGCTGCATATGACACGCTACGCGCTACAGATGACGCGCTTCAGATGCGCGCTACAGATGATGCGCTTCAGATGCGCGCTTCAGATCACGCGCTACAGGGATGGACATCCAGATCGCGCGTGATGAGATGCGCAGCCTGCGATGGACAAGGTTGCCGCGATGAGATCGCGAGAGGACGCCAGGAGATGGACAGGGTCGCCGCCCGCGCGAGAGCTAGGGCTCGCCTGGGAGGTCTCGCCTGCGCAGCCGCAGCGAGATGAGATGCGTTGATCGCTGGCGCACAGATGCGTTGATCGGCGATGGTGGGTCGTGCGCCGATCTCGAAATCGAGAGAGAGAGAGAGAAAGGGCGGCGGGTGGGGAAGGGTTAGGATTAAGGTTTCAAGAACTCCGGCCTAGGACCGTCGCTCTGATACCATGTTGGAAGGGAATGAATGAGATAACTTTAATCAAACCCTAGAGCTCTCTTATATAGGAGAAAAGCTCTATGGGTAAATTACAGAAAAGGGACAATTAAAAAGAAACAAATAACATAATTACTCTAACAGTTTATATTTTCAATGATTTGAATTGCAGCGGTTGTTGCGAATGTTGCCGTTGTAATTGACCAAATGCATCTTTTGTTCAATCATTGCAAGTCATCCTTTTTTGCAATAATTCTATAAGAACAGGGGAGTGGGCAACACTATTTTATACTTACCTGGACAACTCCTTAGTCATGAGCCAATTCGAGCTCGTTGAGTTTGACTCTAAGAACTTGGCTCATCAAGAGGTTTGTGAGCAGATTGACTCGTTGAACGTGACTCGTTAAGATTCTCGAGAGCCAGCTCCAGCATTCCAAGGCTCGAACCTCACAGAGCCCAAGCTCGAAGTCCATATTTTTTATCGAATTTGAGTCTGAGTTGGGGTCGATTCTACTCGTTGAGCTCGATAGACACCCATAAAGGATGAGAGTTTCTAGGTTTACCAGACCGGTTAATTTCTATGGTTTCCTGGATGTATGTGGAAAATCCTTTAATTGCAAGGGTCGTTGTCAAGATTTATATCCATAAATAACACTTTAACTCCTACGTTTCTTAGCCTATTATTTTTACATAGATTTTGAATCCGCATATTGTTCCCTGTTTCTCTTAACCCATTATATGTTTTGTTAAGATTGTAATGTTGCAGGCATAGTATATGATATGAAGATTATGTTGAAATAGCCGTTCATTGTGAACAAGTTATCATTGTGATCAGGGCCGATATAATCTTTGTATAACATGATGTTTTTTTAGCAAACTAAGAGTAATAATTTAGTCGAGAAGACATAACTTGCAATGTTTGCCCAATACAAACAAAAACGAGGATAAGCCTCAAACAACTTTATATATATAGGGGACCTTTCAAATAAGATGTGGTTTTTTCTGAAATTGTAAATGTCACTGTCAATTTAATAAAAACTATGTAACAGTTTCGTAAAAGTATAAACTGCACATTGTAAGAAAATGAATTTTGTAAAATATAGCATCCAAATTTAAATTAACATTTCCATCCAATATAATAATATTTTCATAATTTCATTTCACTATACATGTTGTGTTAACATTTATTGTTATATGTATGTAACAAGAAATTGAAAAATATATTGGGAAGATGCCTAAACTGAGGGTGGTTCACCATATATATGGTGAGACACCGCCTCATTTGAAGTTTCTCATACATATATATATATGGGATTGGGGAGCCTACACCCATGTGTAGGTAACTTACCTACACCCACCTCTTGTTTCTTAATTTTTTTGATTTTTTTTAAAATGGACTTTAGGGGATTTACTTAGAATATTAAATGGAATATGTGTTTCAAATTTCATGTAAAACAGACATTCCTAACAGCTCCATCGGAAGGGGCCGATTTCAGCAAATCTCATACCGTTAAAATTTGACTGTCATGATGGATAAGTTAGAAGTCTCAAAAATCAGTTGAAATTTGAATGATGATATGGTGATATATTGTGATCTAAATTCCCCAAGGAATTAATTCAAAAAAATAAAAAAAATTGAGGGAAAAAGAGTTGGGTGTAGGTAAGTTACCTACACATGGGTGTAGGCTCCCTTTTCCCTATATATATATATATATATATATATATATGGGGAAAATGTGTATGCCCCCTTGGGGGAGCTAACTTAACTCCCCCCGCCTCTTTTTTCACATTTTTTTATTTTTTTTTGAAATCTAAAATCGTGTAAATTCAGTATTAAATCCCTGTATTATGTCATTCAAATTTCATACGAAACAGAGACTTCTACGAACTCCATCCAGACAGGGTCGATTTAAAAAAATCATGTTACCGTTAAAAAATGACTGTCTGGATAGAGGCTGTAGGAGTCTCTGTTTCGCATGAAATTTGAATAGCATGATATAGGGATATAGTGATGAATATTCATGAAAGAAATTTTCAAAAAAAGAAAATAGAAAAAATGATGAAAATGAAGTGGGGGAGCTAAGTTAGCTCTTTCTATGGGGCAGCTCCATTTTACCTTATATAGAGAGAGAGGAAAGGGATCTGCTCTCCAAAGCAGGGAACTTGCCTGATCCATTTGAGCATCCATTCCAATTCGCCTCTGCCGTCGGATCAAATCTCTCTTCCGATGAATCTGTCCCCCCCTCCATGTGACCTCCCTCCCTCCCCGGCGCCCAATCTCTTACCCCGCTCTCTTCGCTCAACGACGTCGTCCGCACCCACCCATCCTCCTTTCCCTCTCTCCTTGCATGGGGGCTCCTACTCGTGCCCCTGTCCTGACTCCACTCGTGCCTTCCGGTGGTGTCGCTCGCACACGCCTCCCTCCCACCTTTCACCGCAACCGATGTAGCGATCGCTCCCCGCGTGCTCTGCAGAGCAGGGAACCTCCTTGCTGCATTCACTCGAGCTCACTCCCCCATTTCGACGCCTCCACCGACCGGCTTCCTCCCTCTCTCGCACCTCCACCTCCCGGCCTTCCAGCGCAACCCCCCTCGCGTGCCGCCTCCAGCGCCTGACTCCTTCTCTACGAAGAATACATCTCCAGGCCCCACTCCCTTTCACACCTAAACCTTAAACCCCCTCCCCGTACGTGGCCTCTCCCCCTCCCTGTGCGCAGCCCCATCCTGACCTTCCCGTGGGTGTTGCATCGTCTCCATCTCCCAGTATGGTCCTTATATTTCTATCCAGAAAAGCACTTGATTTGCAAGCGATCTCATATTTACTCAAATTTAAATAGACCTCAAATAGGTTTATGCTCATCTGTCAAAATCTCGCAAAAAAATGGCACATTTAACCAACTCCCAGTTGCCAAGGATGCTAACAAGATCTGTAGGAAATTGGTATCCCGGCTGTCCTCCGTCGATTCCAATCTTGACTGGTCTGAGATCACATTGTCACAAGAGCTTGTGTTGGAGGTGTTGGAGGTGTTGAAGAAGCTGACCAATGCTGGAGTCCTTGCTCTTTCCGTCTTCTGTTGTGCTGTTATCACCTGATCGAGGCGTTGGGCAAGATCAAGCAGTTCAGACTGATATGGAACCTTGTCAATGCCATGAGCAGCAATGGCCTCTTAATGAAAGCGACATTCTCGCTGATCGCAGAGCCAAGAAGATAAAGGAACAACCAATACATTTGATAAGATGGAGAACTATGGATTACTGCTGAGATTTACGACTTCAACTGGTTGATGGACCCCATTTGGAAGTCGAGAAATATTGGCATTGCACAACAACTCGTCCACGATACGAGGAAGAGCAAGAGATTTGCAACGGGCTTGCTAACATTACACAATTGTTAGAAGGACCGGGACAACTTTTGCTTACCTCCAAGCTTACTCGGGTTATCAAGAAATGATGAATGATGGATTCAATCCCGATCATGTCACATATGGAATCCTGATCCATGTCTTCTAAAAGTGTAGGAAGATGGAACAAACGTTGGCCATTTTCACCAAGATGGAAGCGAGGAGCGTGAAACCATGTCCTCACATCTTTTGCAATCTGATCAATGGATTGGGCCCGATAAGCGATCGAACGATGCACTGATGTTTCTTAAGAAGTTCAATGTCGTGGCTTTTCTCTTGCTTGGTTATAGGTCTTAACACTTTGGACATTTGATGTGATCCAAGGCCATCTTGATGAGGACCCAGGCATCCTATTCGGTCCTATGGTAATCTGATTTGAGCTATTGAAATGTGTGGGAATTTGGATTGGACATCGAGATGGGCAAGAAGTTGGATGAGACATTCACCATTGGAGTGCTAAGTGATTAGCACTTTCATTTTCTGTTTAGATTAATGTATTTATACTATTGTGAAACAACTGTTTATCCTTTTTTAAATCATTTGTTTGAGTGGTGAATTTGTGAGTTACTATTGAATCGTCTCTAAGGACCTTGCAGCGATTGAATTTCTTGACTTATTTGTGAAATCAATTATTCATATCCAAAATCTTGTGTCAGCATGTTTCTAGATATGTTATATGCTGCCAAATCACTCATCATGGATAAGTTCTTGAATGTTACTCTATTTGTCGCTTCTTATGACATATAAATGATAGTATTGATCTTTCTGAATAATTTTCTTTGTGGTGAAATCATAAAATTGTGTGATTGTGCTTTGCCAGGAATTGTCTTTGAGAATTCATTTAAGAGAAAGCTTCTGTATATGGATTAGCAAAGCAGAATTTCTCCACGTGACGATGCAAAGAATCTCTTGAACACTTGAGCGTTGATCATATAATGTAACATTTATTGTCTTCAACAAGTATCCAAAAGATTGGTCAATCTATTCAGCACTTGGAGGGTCAAAGGCATCCTGAGTGCCTCCCTAAAACTGGATGAAAATTGGATTGTGAGCATTCAACATATAAAGCAACAAGCTTATTGAGCTAATCAAGCTGAAATCAATCTTTATTCATGTTATCACTTATTGGCCCTATAAGGTATATTTAATACAACTATGTAATAAAAATCAAATTCCTGATTTTGGTAAAAAGGCAAGACAATATTTTGCAATGAAACACCGTCTGTCATATGAAATATGAATTTATAACAGCAAAATCACTTAGTACTGTACAAAACAAGAAGAAAACTACTTAACACTGTCTAATCTAGTAAAATTGCGGCACTCAGCAAAGATCACCACAAAATATTTCAGATGCAAGGACACCGGGAGAAGACTCTCCTCACAGCTCTTTCTAGATCAAGCCTGTAACTCTTAGTCTTAATACATCCATGGTGTTAACCTCCTCGAAGATCTGTGCGATGCTGCGGTGAATTACCAATCCATCGTGACTCTCTCATATCTGCTCAACTTTTTCTCTGATGCTCCTCGGCATGCCCTGCCACATCATGTTGCGCATGTCATTTCTGATATCCAGGTTGTACTGGCAGTTAATGGAATTTATCTCGTCACCCATGAACATTAGGAATGTCATGTAGACCATGTCAACAGGTGAATGGAAGGGACCTGAGATGCAGGCAGAAGTTTTCAAAGTGGCAATTGTAGACATGGTGAGAATTCAACAATGCAAGCCAAGAGAAATGAATGCCATATTGCAATCAACAGTTAACATAACTAGAGATTGTACGAGTTACATAATAGTCCCATGAGTTGATATTCTGCAAATTGAAAAATAAGTAGAGAATGCAATCAGCACGAGAACGCCTTACGGCAACATTCAATTTGTTCTTCCCATCTTACTGATCAACAAGTTCAAATAGGATGCTCAATTACCCTCGTCCAACAAATTGAAACTGAAAATGTAAAAAATCATCCAGAATATATGAATCCCATAATTACTGCACTCACTAGTCTTTCCCATAATGCCACCTTAATATCCAGACGTACAGACAACTAATTAGCATTATTTTGAACATGATTCTGAATATAATCAAAATAGAAAACTTGTAAAACTACAAACATCAGTAACGTCATAATCAACAAAGAAACCAATAAAAAACACTGAATTAAGGCAATCACCAATAGAAATCATTACAGTTAGATACATAGATGTGTCCTAGTCAGCACACGGATTTTCGTGCTCACATACCGTATCGATCCCGTCCCTCAGGTGTATCAAAAGTGCCCTCATCCCCATTTACCACACAAGAGGAGCATGGGAAGGGGCATCCATAAGGCCTATAGCTACACTCCTCCTCATGCCTCTGCTTCAGATCGCACTTCACCTTTTCAAAAAAAAATCCGCACCACTTTACTCTATATGTTATCCGGAATTTTTTTGAATGTTGAACTAATTGGTTATTCCATGAGGCGGAACCACCGTCGGCGTGGTCGTCATCCTCTGTGCACCTCCGGACTACTGGAGGGAGCAAGGGAGCGCATGTAAGCGGCGCCGGTGAGGAAGTAGGAGGATGGGTGCGGGAGGAGGTGGGGTGACGTGAGGAAGAGGGGGACGTCACCGGTGAGGCCAATGTCATGTA